>CM066321.1:83051126-84251126 GCA_033807775.1 Saussurea involucrata | reverse complement strand
ATCAGGCCCAAATAATCAGAATAAAATGGTGTTAATGAATGGAACAAACTACTTGTTTTCTGATCTAAAAAATTATACATATCTCAAAATAACAGAGTAACAAAACCTTAATTCTCATATATTGACATAATCTAGACAAGTTTATACTTAAACAAACTCGAGTTAACCCCTTACGTTTCCTCTTACTCCAGCTTAACATTCTTTAGAAAACCCCACGTGAAACTAACAATAGTTTGATTATACACACTCGATAAATATAACTTGACATGCTATACATTCTTTGATTAAGAGAAAATTGTAATAAAAAAAAGAAAAAATAGAGTGACATGAGTCACCCTTTTGATGAGTTGTATTCCAACTACAAAATATATACAACTATGCCTGAACATCCACAACAAGTGTTACAGTTAGTTTGGTTACAGGTAACAAGCGAGTAGTCAGTAAGTCAGCACTTCCAAAAGACAATTTAGAATGCAACCAGTATGAAAATAATTTAAATAATATCATGTGTCAAAGAGAAAATGAAAAAATATATTGCAGATAAAGACCTATATTTGTCTCCATACTTGATATATATATATATATATGAAAGCAACAATAAATTCGCCAAATACAAAAAGTATTTTGACACTTCCACCCTTTGATACAAGCATGCCCATCAAAATTTGGTTCACCATGGTACCAATTGGGAGTTGTGCAGTTATTATATTTCACTGTTATATGCTTTTATTCTATTTTTATCGCTAATTTGCTTGAGGACAAGCAACGCTCGGTTTGGCGTTGTTGATAACGCCACTTTTTGGCGTTATTTTCGGTTCTCAAACCAATGAGATTGGCTTGTGTTGATAGCAAAGAAGCGGGATTTTATGGTTTATCGAGTGAAATGTGCAGGTTATATAAAAGGCAGTAAACATCGAGAAAAGAAGCTGAAAAGAGCCCAAAAAGAGCCAAAACGAAGCCTAACGGAGGACATTAGAAACACGCGCGGTTTACCCCGCGGTTTGCAAACCGCGGGCAAAACCGCGGAACTCTCTGTTCCATACGTATTTTTTGTGTTTTTCCGGATTTTAGGTTATCACTTTAATATCTCGCGCACGACGAACGGCAGCGACTTGGGGGCGATTTTCAGAGGTTTTTCGGAGCTTTTGGAGCCACGATAGAGGATCAATTGAGGAGGAAGTCATGAAGCAAAGCGGATTAGAGCCGAGAGAAGGGAGTTCGTCATTACATCTTTCACGTTCACGTTTATTATGTTTACATACACTTTTTCATCCCTTTTTCTTATGTTTGAGTCCACCCCCGACATGAACTAATCTTTAGATGTTGGGGGTTGGAATGAATTTGGTTTAAGCATGTGAACATATGATTTGAGACTTTTATCAGTTTGCCTATTTTAATGAAGCAAAAAGGTAAGGTTCCCAGGAGAATGATAAAGGAGCTCTAACACAGTCCATTAGTTTCTTAGTTGAGTTGTGGCTTTTTCATACATGTGAGAAAAATATAGTTCCAATAAATTTCAAGAATACATTGAATCTGTTATCATTATATGACTGAAAAATGGCACCTCTCATATAAACAACGAATACCAAAGAACTCAGAAATTTCATTTACCTAAACCTCAAAACTAAAAGAAAACAACTAGTTTCCACTTTCCAACATGAAGTGATGAAACCACATATCTTGTGTATGAAATTCCACTAAGAAAATGGGTCTCCTTAATTTTATATTTCTTGCTCAAAAATGTGGATACTAGAAAACTGTTCAAACTCTTGATCCAAAATACATGATCAAAGTGATGCTTTAAAAAGAAGGGAGAAATAAAAGAATGTCATTGACATGCTTTCTAGGAAGACCCAATAATTTTGATTGCCATTCATAATTTGGCCACCTTGTGCCATTTTTATTAATGATAATAAGTCGTATTATCACTTTAAACCACCTGCCAAAAAAACAAATCACCAGGACATGAAGTCCCTTTTGCCGGTCATTTTAACTTCTTGGATTCAATAATCAATACTGATTCCAAAGGTTCATCTGACCAGTCAGGCGGATTTTTAAACAAAACTAAAGACAACAAATAGATACGTAAATTCTGAGGTCATACACAGTTACTCAAAAGATATAAATCCATGACGCTGAGGCCACAACGGCTGACCAAAAAGCCTAAAGCTTGTCTTGCCCCCATGTGGAGGGGGAGTTTTGCATGGAACCATGGACTAGTTGGGCCAAAAAATCCAGGTATCACAGTATTTGTTAAAATATCATGTAAGCTAACAAAAAATAATAGAGAACTTGGAAATACCTGAATACGTGCTCCAGTACTTGCTTGCATATTTTTAATGGTCTCACCCCCTTTACCAATAATAAGACCAACCTAGAAGCAAAAAACAAAAAATAGAACAATTAAAGGCGAGTTGCAACAAACGATCAGTAAGCTTAAACCAGCTTCCAACATAAAAATACCTTGTTGTTCGGGACTTGCATCACAAATTGTTCAGCACCACCTGGCTGGCCAGGTATTCTTCGAGAAACTATGCCAGAACCTCCTGATTCAGCCTGAATCACAAAACCAATAAGCAATAACATCAAAACATATACATGCTACTCAAAGCATATCACATCACAATATACTGAACAGTGAATCTGACCAGTATAATACACAAAGCCAGCATCAAGATAAATAAATAAACAAAACTGAAAACGACATCAACTAGGCACATTTGAAACAGAAATAAGAAAGACTTGAATCATCATATATAACAAATGAGTATATACCTCAGCAAGCACATCCTTTATCAACTGCTCAGCCTTGGATATTGATTCTGCAGAACCTGTTAGCTCAACTGCTCGAGTAAGTGAATGAGGATCTGCATCCATATCTCGGGTAACCTGGATCTTTGCTCCAGATTGCAGCTGAAGATATTTAATAGTCTCTCCACCTTTACCAATTATCACACCTACTCTTCCATTTGGTATGTCAATCTTTTTACTTGGGCTTCCATAACCATAAGAAGAAGGTACAGAAGAAGCAGTGGTTGAAAAAGGCTTCTGCCCATAATCTGCAATGAAGGAAAAACAAACCATCAAGAATTGATAATTTAACAGTCATAACACCACTGAAATACCAAATACCACAGCACATTTTAATATTTCATTGATAAATCAACTGAAAAGCCACGCCCTTAGAAAAACACATATATGAATTCTCTAACATCCACAATTCAAAATCTTTCTAAGCAAAAAAACAAAAAGTGAATATATACAAAACATCAGTATAGGCCAAAGAAACAAAAAGATAGACAATAACCGGTTCTGCTAGAAATTTAAGCTCAAATACTCTTAATTATCAAAACTAAACGAGTGCAAGAAAAAAACGACCAAGAAATACATGTACAATCTATGAGTCCGTTTGCCTTTACATGTCATACCTAGTACCTTACAAATTAGGATTGGTACTGATTGGAAGCTTTAGCAGCTAAAACTACAATATATCATTGTTTTATATTTAGTAACTATCTAACACTTCCAATTCATTCACAACAACTTTCAAGATGAATGATGGAGACCTTTTTTTAATATCGGCATACAAATCATCCTTGATTTCAAACTACATAACATCTATCTGTATTAGATTGGGCAAATTAAGTAAAGGAACAATTACTTCGCCCTGTGAGTGACAGCACAAAAAAACATCAAACTGTTTATTGCAATTTATTCAATCACATATAATTACGCAACCAAATTCTATCCGGTTTAAAAATCTCTTTCTGTTTGCTCTAAAACAATTAGGAGAACCTATTTTATTTTATTTTTAGTCGAATCACTCAAAAAATATGTTCATATTAGAGATAAAGCCAAGGTTACCAACGCAATTATCACAATCACAAAACCTAAACCAAAAAAAGGTAAAATGATCATGAGATTTGAGCAAAGAATCGAACCGGCAGGACCAGAGCTGAAACCCTTACTATCATTAGAATCAAATCCGCCGCCATTCTCGAACTTAGGGCGTTTGGCCTCGGCGCTGTTGAAGAGACGAGCAGCGATCTCCTGAGCCCTCTGTTTAGCGAGCTCGATCTCATCTACGGGTGGAGGTACAGTGTTGTAGGCAGGGGCGGAGTCGGGAGACTGTGAAGGGATGATGGGGGCGGAAAATCCAGTGGCTCGACGGGCGGATGAAGGCGGAGGTGTGGTGGTGGAGTCATCGTACTTGCGTTTGGTGGTGGAGAAGTCACCGCCGGACGAATACTGTGCCTCCTCAGCCATTGAATGGTGTAGAGATAGAGAGAAGCAAAAAACCCTAGAAGCGGTAGAAGAGGATTGAATGGATGGAAATGCAGGGCTACCAAAGAATATATATATATATACATAGGAAAGTTCAAATGAAAACTCAAATTCAATTGTAAAATGAGGACAAATCCCGTCCATTGGTCGTAGTCATATTTAAGCCATTCCTAAAATTCAGCTTTAGGGGTATTTTCGTCAAGATTAGAATCAGCGCCTATTTTTATTTTCTTTTTTAATTAAAAAACTTTTACCCCCTTAAATTTTAAAATAAATTATCTCAAAAATTACTAACATTTTAATCAAACAAATTACATCAAAAAAACGAGAATTTCGTGCTCTTCGATATGACATCCATCATGATATAGTTTTTTTTTTTCGTTTTAATCGTTTTTTACGTGAAATCGTGTATATGTGTTATATTCAGACTGAATATATGGAATTATTCAGTCTGAATATAACACATATTCAGACTGAATATAACACATATTCAGACTGATGTATTTACATGATTGATTTATGAATATGTGTTATATTCGACCAACACATGGTTCTTGAGATCATCGAGAGATATGAGCATCTTCAAATGGTCAAGGATAAGAAAGACCTTGTAGGGTTTTTTTTTGGATCAATCCGTCAAGGACACAGGGACATTAGCGAACCAATTAACGATTAACCAGTTTGCACATCTCTAGTTTGCACATCTCTAGTTTGCACATCTCTAATCAGGACATCAAATGCGTTCTAATAATTAGTTTGATAAGATGGTTAAAAAAGTTGAGTCATTCAATTAACAAGGATTTACCCGCATTTGCCAACTTGACTCCACAAATAGTAGGACCAATGAACTTCTGCATCGACTATGTATGGTTTCAAACAATTTTAGAAAAAGAAAAAGAAAAACAATAATAGACAGAATTCTGAATCAAAACCTATCTCAACCAAAGAATCAGACCATGAAGGGTCCCCTAATCCTAATAGCCAATAGGGGCTCAAATGGCAATGGCAATGGCAAGTATTATTATTTCACAAGTACAGAGATAGAAAGAAAGGTAAGCATGAAAATAAGGTTTGAATATGTGTTATATTCAGACTGAATATGTGTTATATTCAGTCTGAATATGTGTTATATTCAGACTGAATAATTCCATATATCCAGTCTGAATAT
The DNA here is from genome assembly GCA_033807775.1 of Saussurea involucrata. Lineage (NCBI taxonomy): Eukaryota > Viridiplantae > Streptophyta > Magnoliopsida > Asterales > Asteraceae > Saussurea > Saussurea involucrata. The sequence continues at coordinate 84,245,674 of CM066321.1, read as the reverse complement.
AACACATATACACGATTTCACGTAAAAAACGGTTAAATCGAAAAAAAACTATATCACGATGGATGTCATATCGAAGAGCACGAAATTCTTGTTTTTTTGATGTAATTTGTTTGATTAAAATGTTAGTAATTTTTGAGATAATTTATTTTAAAATTTAAGGGGGTAAAAGTTTTTTAATTAAAAAAGTCAACAAAAATAGGCGCTGATTCTAATCTTTCCAATTTTACCCTTGCGCGCTAAATATTCATTAAGCCATGGACAGAGTTTTCAACTTATTTATAAAATTGCCACCGTGTTTTTTTGCCATTGATCTCTTCATCATATTATTAATCAACGGTTGTGGTTTGTCCTCACGTTTACAATTGAATTTGAGTTTTCATTTGAACTCACCCCTATATATATATATATATATATATATATATATATATATATATATATATATATATATATATATATATATATACCCCTTATTTCTAAGTGACCTTGTCCACCAGGCTTTCGAGCGAACTCTGATGTATTTGTATATCTCATTGTAGGAAAGCTGTAAATATGTTTACTTAATGTGATAAAGTTCCTTGTAAGGGTGATAGCATCATTTCGAGCGAACTCTGATTTTATATACTCTGGATTAATATTTACTTGTGGTATTTCATATTTAATGCTGTAATTTCCTACAAAGTCTAAAAATTGTATGCCTGTTGGTTCTACATAGTGTGTGATTGAGATAAGTCGACTTTCAATTGTTCTAGTGACTAATTTATAGGGTAACTCTTTATGGTATTGTTTAGGGATTAAAGTATATGACGCTACACTTTTTGTTGCTCCTGTATCCACTAATGCTGTTAAATCAACAAATTTATTATTGTCTAACCATAATCTACATTGTATATGAATCATGTTTGTGTATCCCTTTGTCTGAATATAAGTATGCCCATGTTCTTCAGACATCTTAGTTATTTCGATTTCTTCGACTTTTTGTTTTTTCTTTTCGACTATGTCTTCTATATGTTTTAATTTTCTTTCTATATTATCAATTTTTAGTTTATGTAATTCTATTATTATTTCTAGTTTTTCTATTTTTCGTAATATATGTCTGTGTCTAATGTCTTATTTGTTTCTTTTAACGTTGTTGTTATTTCTTGATTAAATAACTTTTTAAGACATAAATAGCATATTTCTTTGAAACAAATATTACGTTGTGATCTCTTGTCCATGCTAGGGTAATACCCACAATTATAACATTTTATATAGTTATTACCTCTTTTGCTTATCCAATTATGTTCACATTCTATTTGTTCTGTATTAACATATGTGTATGTGATTTTTGTTAAATTCTCTTCATCCCTATCACTATATATGTTATATACTGATTCATTTTCTGAATTATCTGTTTCTAAAGATTCTATTTCGTAATCTCCTATTTGTTCTACTAGATTACTTCTTTCTATATTTTTACCTTTGTTAGGGCATTTATTAGCTAAATGTTTTTCATCTCCGCAGATGAAACATTTACATTTGCGTGTTTGTGGTTTTCTAACATATTTGTTTTATAATAGGGTTTGTATCCTTTTTGATATGTTGTACTTTTCCTTAATTTTTTCTTTTTATAGTCATAATGACCATAAGCTTGTGGTGTATAAATTGTTGTTTTGCAAAACGCATATGCATTCTTTTTTAGTTGTTCTTGTAAAGCAACTTCTTTACATCTTTCTTCTAATATTCCAAATGTATATGTTATTCTAGGTCCTATGCCCAAATTTTTATGTTCACCATATGTTTGTTTCCATGTTTCATGTATATTTTTTCCCAAGTCTCCTGGTAATTTTATAAAATATTTGTCGCATAGATTATCATCCATGGCTTGTCCTGTTTGAGATAATAATCTTGAGAAGTCTATTGTGAATTCGTTTATATACTTCATATCTGCTATACTTAATTGTTCTAAGTTTCTTATTGTAGTGTCTTGTATAAGGCTATTATTTTTAGCTGGATCAACTCCTAGAATAAGAGTTCTTATTTGTGATGTGAAATTGTATGGATTTTCTCCTAGGGCTTTTAGCCTATTTATTTCATCTGGGTCTTTGGCTTTTTTACTTTGTCAAATACCTAGAGAAATTGGGCCTAATGTGGTTTCTAAATAAGAGAACATATCCATTGTAACACCCCGAAATTTCCGTTGTAAATTAATATTAGATAAATTGTATTTTGGTACAATTTATTTTTGAGAAAAATTAACTTGGAGGGTTGATTTGCAATTATTTGGAAGTTTGGGGTTTATGATGGAAAATAGATTAATGACTCATGTTATGACATGAGGTGTCACGTTAGGGATTAATCAGTATTTGGTAATACTGATTTTGTTTTGTATTCTAAAAAGAAAAGAAAAGGGAAACAGAGAAATAGCGAGAGAGATAGAACGTGACAGAGAGAAAGAAATCGAAAGAAAGAAAAGAAGAGAAATCAGTTTGGTGATTATTGTGGTAAGAACTTGTTTTCTGTGTTGTTATCATTCATCTCCATAGATTTAAGTTGTAATATTTTGTCCAGATTGTGATTAAGCTGTCGATTAAGCCACTGTTTTGGAAGAACACTGTGTTCAGAAAATACCCAGGTGAGTTATTCATTCTTATTGAAATTAAGCAATTAAAAGTGTTATAGATATGCTATACTTGTATATAATATCAATGGTATGATTTAATTAAGAAACGGTAAGCTTAATGAGTCAAATGGAGAACTGAATCAGTAGGGAAGACGATGAACACTGAACTTTGCGCAACAGTGGGTTGCGAAAAGTGAAAGTTTTCGCAACCAAGGGTTGCGAGTTCTGGACTTTTCGCAATAGAGGGTTGCGAAAAGTGAGGTTTTCGCAACAGTGGGTTGCGAGTTCTGAACTTTTCGCAGCTTTGGCTTGCGAAAAGTGTAGCTTTTCGCTACAGTGGGTTGCGAATTTTGAGCCATTCCAGTATCATTTTTATGGTTTTACGAGGGACATAATCTGAGGTGTATATGCTATTTGTTATACGTTTATAACTCTGTTGTTGATGTAAAAACCATGTTGTGTTAAATTTTAAGGACTTGTTTATGAGTCCGGAGCTGTAGTTAATTGTTGAGATGTTGATCCCCGATGCTAAACGGCAAAGTGGGGAATAATCGTTGAAATTTATATTCTGTACATAGAGATATAGAATATATGATTAATTGTATAACTTTAGTATACAATAGAAAGAGCGATGATACACAATTATTGTGTGGCGTGGGCTAGAAATATGCATCTGGTCTAATGGGCATAAAGTACGGTATAATGAGAACCGTTTACTAGCTAGGGACCGTTAGGATGTATTTCTAGTTGTTGGAGTGAATCTTGAATCATCTGTGAGGGTCTCTGGTGGTTGTTGATCGCGATAAAATCTCATTAGGGGGACCAGTGATTCAAGGTGGGGAGGAAAGGAAATGAGGAATAGCATACTTAGAGTTGTAATTCCCATTTCAAACGAAAAGATGAGATATCTTCTTTGTTGAGAAATTATAGTCTTAATTCAGAAAGAAGCAGGTTTGGAAACTGTAATTTCTGGGAGTTGGAGTTAATTATAAATCCGGTGGGATTTATAGTAATTCTTGTTGGTAGTATGATGACTAGATGAATTAGTCATAAGTAAGGGAATAGGTGGATTCCAATGGTTGATAAGAGCTTAGTACGGTAAGATGGCTGATAACAGGTTTGATATATCTGTTAATATTTTAGTTGTTAAATTTTAATTTGATTTGGATAATCTCACTAGGCGAAAGCCTAATGTTTCAAATTAAACTGTCTTACCAGGTACAGGCTCTGGGAAATAGTTTGGGAAGTGAGACTTCAGTTGGAGGAAATCAGACTTGGCGATAACGAAGGATCAGGATATTCTTTTGATGACTTTTGGGACAATCCTTAGATAATCTAGTTGATCTTATTGTGATGTATAATTAGATTGATCAGATTATTTAAGTTAATCTACCTTGTGTATATATGGAAACTTACTTATGATCCTTTGGTTTATAAAAGTCTGATATTTTGATGATCATAACGCGTGTATTTTGAGGTTTAAATTGGCCCTGAATTAGGGTGTTACAGTATGGTATCAGAGCTTTAGTTTAAGCGAACTAGGTATGAATTTGAGATGCCTAGACTTAAGCTGTGATGAAATTAAGTTATGATCTATGAGAGATGGGTAGAATTGCTAAGACCAGGTAGTCTTAGGATGGACGGAAATACACTAAATTAGTATTGTAACAATGGTAACGAGAATTCTCGTGTATAATATGTTCGCAATTTCAATTAGCTAATGTTATTATGGATATATTGTTACATAAGCATGCTTGTTTCTCAATTGTTACAAGGGCTAATTAGTGATAAAGTACGTTTAGTATGTTAGAATTCTGTTTAACCATTTGTATGGTTATTTGTGTTTAATCAGAGCAATGGTGAATACGCCACCTAGAGAAAGAGTTGGAACCGATGAGGCAGAAGTGAGTAATATGCATAATGCACCAAGAGATTTTCTTTCTTTGGGAGGTATGCATACTCCATCTCAGAGGGTGGGTACTAGCAATGTAAGTCAGACGGCAGAGTCTAATATGGAGGCAAGAATAATGGAGAACGTATCAAGAATGATGAATGCTTCGGTAGAAAGACAAGCTGAATTGATGAACGCCTCCATGGAAAGACAAACCGAAATGTTTACAAAGCTATTCAATGACAGGAATATAGAACCAAGACGTCAAGTAATTGATACTGGGGTGATAAATCCGACGGGTAATCCAAGGCCAGAGGTGGAACGAAGGGTAGAAAGAATTTGTTCTTATAAAACATTTCTAAGCTGCAAGCCGCCTGAATTTAAAGGGGAAGACAGTCCAGTTGCTTGTATGAATTGGCTGCGGGAGATAGAGCAATCTTTCCGAGCCTGTGAATGTCAGGAAGGATCAAAAGTCAGATTTGCTTCTCAGATGTTAAGAGGTAATGCTTTGAACTGGTGGAATGTTTTGACAGCTTCGTTGACGACAACTGTGTTAGATGCTATGACTTGGGGAACATATAAAGAGAAGATACTTAAAGAATATTGTAATGAACATGAGATGGATCGGATAGAGGAAAATTTAGAAATCTCAAGAAGGGCAACATGTCGGTGAGAAGATATACAGAATTATTTATGGAGAAACTGAACTTGGTAGGGCACGTGGCTCCTGCTGAGAAAGATAAAGTTAAAGCATACTTGAAAGGGTTGCCGGCCGAGATGATGTCCCGAGTGCGAAATTCAAAGGCTGAAACACTCAGGGAAACGATTGAAGAGGCCAAGTTGATAGAGGAGATGTATGCCAGAGATAGGGAAGAGAAAGCTCATGTTGGAGATAAAAGAAAGTGGGAAGGTCGTTCTGATTCTTCTCAGAAACTCAGGCTGTTTGGTAAAAATATACGTTCAGATTCGCGAAAGGAACCCAACTGGTGTCCGAAGTGTAAGAGTAAGCATTTTGGGCCATGTCAAACAAGCGGGCCAGAGTGTTTTAAATGTGGAAAGACGGGGCACTTTGCATTTAATTGTTTATTACCCGGTGCAGTGTGCTTTGAATGTAAACAGCCAGGGCATATTCGACGGGATTGTCCAAAGCTGAAAAAGGAGGGAGAACAGGGAAAGAAGGCAGTTATACCTAAACCAACAGGACGAGCGTTTAATATGACAGTGGAAGAAGCGAGAGGATCCTGTTGATCCAAACCCTTAGTGATTTGATAATGACCCTCTCTTATACTTAGTGAAAATTGTAAGTAAACAATATGTATCAGAGTTTCATTATCGCTGATAAGTACTAAGATCTTCCAGTGCCGCTGATAGGAACTCTTGCTCTTTAAGTTAAACATTCAGCGAAACTGTTCACCATTAATGCTCTGAGTCTGTTCAGTCATTATGATGATCGCTGATAAATTAGTTGTTTACTTATGATCCCTGAAGACAAGTTTCACGTCAACAAAGGTTCTACGCTGAAGTCGAAGATCAAGCTCAAGAACAAGCGACAAGTCTCCTAATGAACTGATGCGGATCAGCGAAGACTCAGATTTGTCCACTCAACGTGAAGTATCAAGTACAAGACTTCAGTTATCGCTGAACTTTATCATTCGCTGAATAGAAAATGATAATCGCTTAATCAACGAAAGCTTATCATGAAGTCCTCCGTACAAAGTACTTTTGTCTTAACCACCCTTGCACGTCTCCGTACAAAATGTCAGAAAAGAACCTCCGAAAATCTGAAATCATACAACCACTCTGATACTACACTATTCATCCTTACAGCTACTAAGGTTGTCAACAAAAGTCAATGACATGCAACCAACCAGCTGATGACACGTGTAAAGTATATACTGACTTGCATTAAATGCATGCAGGATATAAATAGAACTCACTTCTTTTGAAGTAACTTGCTAACTCTGGACAAGTTCAAATCTCTTATCTCAGATAGGTTATTATTAGTAATTTCCTTATCTCTCTTAGTGCAAGAAACCTTAGTGTTCCAACTTGTTTAGATTTAGGTTTATCCTTAATCTTGTTTCCGCAACAAACTGTAAATTGTTAATGATTTATCAATAAACAATTTAGAAAAGTAAAATCTGTGTATTTGTATTCAACCCCCCCCCCCCCCTCTACAAACTTGTATAGGCCTTCGGGACCAACAAGTGGTATCAGAGCGGATTTGTTTAATCTCATAAACAAGATCTAATCTAAGATATTTCTCTTCCTTGCTATTATCTGAAAATGGCCACCAATACAAACACAAATTATATAGACAATGGTTCTCTTGCAAAACCCCCTAGATTTTCCAGAGATAACTTCAACTTATGGAAAAATAGGATGACACTCTTCTTAGAAGGTGTAGACCCTACTATGCCTTACTATCTTGAGAATGGTCCATTCATCCCTGTAAGAATTGATGTTGCAGTTCCAGGCGCTGAGAATAGACCTGCTATTCCAGAAAGGCTGGTACCTAAAGAAATCCATCAATGGACTGACGAAGATAAGAAGAAAGTGGCTATAGATACAAAAGCCAGATCCATACTATCCATGGCTCTTCCTGACGAAGTCTACCATTCCATCATGAATCTGAAAACATCAAAAGCCATGTGGGACACAATATGTGTTCGGTATGAAGGAACGTCTGAAGTCCAGGACTCAAGAAAGATCAACCTGGTAAGACAATACGAAAGCTTCATTTCTGGTAAGAATGAAACTCTCTCTGAAGTTCACCAACGTTTTAATTGTTTAATTATAGATCTGAAAACTGTTGGTAAGGAATATTCTAACTTTGAAGTGCTGCCAAAGTTTCTAGAATGTTTACCTGAAAGCTGGGACAATTATTCCATGTGTCTCAAGCTGTCAAAGGATCTAAGATCAATGACCCTTGCTACCTTATATGGCACGTTGCTGAATCATGAGCAATCAAGCCATCTTAAGAAGAATCTTGTAAAAGATTCCAAAAGCACCCCTGTTGCTTTAATCTCAGAGGAACTTTCTACTCAGCGACCCTCGGTCACTATCACTGAGTTAGAGAGTAACTCTGAAAGGTCATCAGATTCTGTTTCTTCAGATGATGATGAATCCTTGGCTCTCCTAACTAAAAAGTTCAGGAGATTTGCCAAGAAGAAAATGTTTAGAAAGAACAAACCTCTTTCCATAACTGACAAGCCTAAATCATCAGTTTTTGTTGATAAGGCTACTGCTACTTGTTTTAACTGCGAAAAGATAGGACATTTTGCTAACGAGTGCAGGTCTAAGAAAGTTTCTAGACCCTCAGCTTTTACAAAGAAATCCTTTGTTCCAAGGAATAAAGATGACAAATACTCAAAGCTGAAAGAAAAATATGCGAAGCTGAAAAGCTTTAAGAAGAAAGGAAAAGGCCTGATGGCTGACTATGATTGGGCTGCTTCTGATGAAGAAGCATCATCATCTGATTCTGAAGATGATGAAGCAAATCAATGTCTCATGGCCAAGATTGAAGAAGAGAAAGAAAGTTCAGACATTCCATCCACTTCAACCTCTGCTATTCAGGTATCACCTTCTTTCTTTACCAATATTGCAAATATTGATGAAGATGATAGTCTCCGTAAGATCGATCTCTTGACTAGAAGTTTATACGAAGCCATGAACGGCAAAACTGTGGTTGAAAACCAAAACCTTGATCTCGCTGAAAAGCTTAAAAACTGTCATCTTCAAATAGAAAAGCTTTCTAAAATTGAAGAAGATTTTAAAGATCAAGTATATTTAAATCAGCTAGTCAAAATCGAACGAGCAGAAGCTATCGCTGCATTAAAAGCTGAAAAAGCTACTGTTGAAGGATGGTGTAATTCCTCAACAAAGATCACTGAGATAATAAAGTCTCAAATTCCACTGAGTGATAAACGTGGTTTGGGTTACAAATATGAAACTTCAAAACCAACCACTGAGCGTTCAATGCTTAAATTTGGAACGTTCGTATCCTCAGTCGTTGATACTTCATCTTCTCAGTGCTCATCGTCCATTACACCAATCCCTAAGGAAACTCCTACCTCCTCAAAAGGCAAGGAGAAAATGGTTTATTCAAAATCTACCTCTGTCTCTAAAGACAAAGGTAAAGGAATTGTTATTTATCAAAATCCTCAGAAGGGTACTTTAGTACCAAAGCTGAATGCTTCTAAAGCTTCAGTGACACATCCCTCTGGATCAAGGAAGCTGATCTCTGGATCTATTCAGCGATCTACTCCTAGACTCAGAGTGGATGTCCTTGGTAAGAAATCTGAAGAACTGAATGTTCGTCCCATTTCTAAAGCCAATAGTTTACTTGGTGCTGGCACTTCCAATTCAAAATTAAAAGCTCAGCATTCAAATGGTCCTAGAACTACTTTTAGCTATAGGAAATGTTATCACTGTGGACTCACTGATCATATTACTAGTAAGTGCCCCACAGCCACCAAAGCTGAAAAGATAGCTAAGGTGAAGATTGCCCCCAAGGCAAAGAAGACCAACCCTGGTGCAAATCAGGTCAAGGTGAATTCTACCACTGAGGTTAAGAAATTAACCAAAGTGAAGAAAGACAAAGCTGAATCTTCAAATGCTGCGAAGACTGCTGAACCTTCCATTCCAACTACTTCCACTGACAAACGTGTATACATGGTTAAGTGGGTACCTAAGAAAAACTAATCTTCCTTTGTATTGCAGGTTAAGAAGGGTATCTGGTATCTCGATAGCGGATGCTCTAGACACATGACTGGTAAGAAAATCCTGCTCGCTGAATACAAGGAAGAGAAAGGCCCCTCTGTGACTTTCGGTGGAAATGGAAAAGGACATACCCGAGGGTATGTGTACTTTCAAATGGTACAACCTCCTTCAGAAGAGTCGCATACGTTGAAGGGCTGAAGCATAATCTTCTAAGCATCAGTCAGCTTTGCGACATGGATAACAAAGTAATTTTTACTAAGGAATCCTGCTTTGTCTCTGACAAAAAGGAGAAGATAGCTCTCATCGGTTATCGTTTGGAAAATGTTTATGTAATAAACATGGACTCAACAACCACTGAGAACTCCTGTTTCTTCTCAAAGGCCTCATCTGATGTCAACTGGCTATGGCATAAGAGGCTCTCTCATCTAAATTTCAAGACATTGAACACTCTTTCGTCAAAAGAGTTAGTCACTGGTCTACCTCAGCATTCATACGCCAAAGAGTCATTATGTTCAGCGTGTGAAAAAGGGAAGCAGACCAAAGCAAGCTTTAAATCAAAGCAAGTTTCTTCAGTGTCATCTCCTCTACAACTACTCCATATGGATTTGTTTGGCCCTGTTAACAAACAATCCATCGCTGGAAAGAAATATACGCTGGTCATAGTTGATGAATTCTCACGATTCACTTGGGTAATGTTTCTCCGTTATAAGAGTGACACCCCTGAAGAACTCATCGCCTTTGTTCGTAAGATGGAAACCCTGAACAATCTGACCGTTCGTTCAATAAGGAGTGATCATGGGACTGAATTCAAAAACAGTTCTCTTGATTCCTTCTTTGAGAGTAAGGGTATTTCTCACAACTTTTCGTCAGTGAGAACACCGCAACAAAATGGAGTCGCTGAAAGAAGAAATAGAACAATTATTGAAGCTGCACGTTCAATGCTCAGCGATTCTCACCTGCCTACTCAGTTTTGGGCAGAAGCTGTCAACACTGCTTGTTTTACGCAAAACAGGTCGCTGATAGTCAAAAGATTCAATAAAACAGCCTATGAACTTTTTCATGGGAGAAAGCCCTCAATCAGCTTTCTTCACATCTTTGGTTGTCAGTGTTTTATACTGAACAATAGAGATGCTCTTGGAAAGTTTGATCCTAAGGCTGATGATGGAATCTTTCTTGGATACTCCTCAGTTTCCAAAGCCTTCAGAGTCTTCAATCGAAGAAGACAAACTGTAGAAGAAACTATTCACGTCACGTTTGACGAATCCCGTTCAGCGAACTCTAAACCGAACGCTGATACAGAAGAACTGAATCAATGGATGTTTTCTCATCTTGGTGATTCAGAAGATATTCCCACTCCTCATGCTCATCCAGTAGAAGATGATAGTCCCACTATCATTCCAAACATGCAGAATAGTGAAGCAGAAACATCATGGGTCTCAGCTGTTCCTATAAACACTATACCTGCAGTTGATCCAAATATCTCAGACATTCCATCTACCTCTCAGCAATCAGTGAATATAATGACAACTGCATCCATTCCTCTCTTGGTTGATACTCCCGACGTCGCTGAAGCTTCATCTTCACAAGATCAAGTTGAGTCAGCATCTCACGCTCCGGCTCAGCGATGGACCATAAATCACCCAATTGATCAAATTCTTGGTGATCCCAACGCTGGGATTCAGACTCGACGAAGTGCAGGTAATATTTGTCTATTTGTAAATTTTATTTCACTAACTGAACCAAAGAAGGTAGATGATGCCCTCAAAGATCCAAACTGGGTCAGCGCCATGCAAGAAGAGCTGACTGAATTTGAAAGAAACAAAGTTTGGAAACTTGTTCGAAGACCAACTGACAAAACTGTGATAGGCACTAAATGGTTCTATCGAAACAAGTTGGACGAACATGGTACTGTAACCCGCAACAAAGCTCGTCTTGTTGCTCAGGGATACAGACAAGAGGAAGGCATAGATTATGACGAAACATTTGCTCCTGTAGCAAGACTTGAATCTATTCGTCTATTCTTAGCATATGTTGTACACAAAAACTTCAAAGTACATCAGATGGATGTTAAGTCAGCGTTTCTAAATGGAAAGCTGAATGAAGAAGTCTATGTGGAACAACCTCCAGGATTCTCAGATCCTAAGCATCCAGATTATGTTTATAAACTGGATAAGACACTTTATGGCTTGAAGCAAGCTCCACGTGCATGGTATGACACTCTTTCCACTTATCTCCATATTGAAAAATTTGAGCGAGGTAAGATTGACAAAACTCTATTTTTTAGAAAAGTGAAAGGTCATATCATTCTAGTTCAAATATATGTTGATGACATTATGTTTGGTTCTACTAACCCTGAGCTTTGTACTCGTTTCGCTGATAGAATGAAAGATGAGTATAAAATGAGCATGATGGGTGAACTAACATATTTCCTTGGTCTTCAGAATAAGCAAACTGAAAAAGGAACTTTTATAAATCAGGGAAAATATGTTAAAGATATGCTAAAGAAATTCGACTTAACTGAAAGTTCAGCTATGAAAACCCCTATGGCACCACCGCTGACACTTGATAAGGACACAAAGGGTGTTCCTGTCAATGTTACGTTGTACCGTGGGATGATCGGCTCACTATTGTACCTTACAGCTAGCCGACCCGATATTATGTTTGCAACATGCTTGTGCGCACGATATCAAGCTGAACCTAAGATATCCCATATGAAAGCTGTAAAGCGAATTTTTCGATATCTTAAGGGTACAATGAATCTAGGTCTTTGGTATCCCAAAGACTCAGGATTCGATCTAACTGCATATTCAGATAGTGATTTTGCAGGTTGCAAAATGGATAGGAAAAGCACCACAGGAGGATGTCAGCTCCTGGGTGGAAAGCTGGTAAGTTGGACAAGTAAGAAGCAAAACTCAGTGTCCATTTCCACAGCTGAAGCTGAATATGTAGCCGCTGGAAGCTGCTGCTCTCAAGTCTTGTGGATGAGAAATCAACTACTAGACTATGATCTTCAGCTCTCCAAAATTCCAATCTATTGCGACAGCACAAGTGCCATCGCTATAGCCAACAACCCAGTGCTACACTCAAAGACAAAACACATCGAAATCAGATATCATTTTATCAGAGATCATGTGATGAATGGTGATATAGAACTTCATTTTATTCCAACTGATTATCAGTTAGCTGATCTGTTTACCAAACCTCTTGATGAGACAAGATTCAACTTTCTCATCAGCGAGCTTGGAATGCTGAACTTTGAAGGATAAAATCCTCAGCGATTCACATTGATCAGCGATAGGATAAAATCAACTTATATAATCCATTTCATCATCTTCTCTCTGAATAAACTTGATTCGCTGATATCAAGGTATGTTTTCTCTCTCTGACATATCGTATGTAAATGCAAGATTTCAAAATAAATTGCATCGCTGAATATCTATTCCTTAACAGCGACTTTTTGAAATTTCTTAAAACCTTCACTGATATTTCTATTCAGTGCTTCATGTTTTTCAAAGAGTCCCTGAGTTTTTCAAAACCTCAGAGACAACCAATAATATGAAAGGACAGTTGTGACGTCATTGCAACGGATAAACCCCGGCACGTTCTTCTTTCTGACACACGTCTGCACGTTTCGTTCGTTCGCCAATCAAATGCAAACACGTGTCCGTGTCATGATGAAAATCTTTTCCCGCTCAAAGATTTTCTCTTTCTAAAATCTCTATATAAACAAACTATTGGTTTATATTTGTTTTTTACGCGATCAAATCTTCCTCCGCAAGAAAGAATCCTCTGTTGCATTTGTGCTCTCAAAAACCTCAAGAACTGTTCATCATCTTCTTTATCAAACATCAAGGTTAATATGTTCTTATTTATTACCAAAAGCGTATAACTTGTTTCCGATCTTCTCATTTGTTTTAACAAGATCAAACAAAAGAACTTTGTAAAATGAAATCATTTCTTTCATGGTTTTATGAACACAACCATTTCATGGTTGTTCTTCAAGTTTAAATGCAAAAATCTTAAACTTGTTCTTCATTCGTTTCCAGAATCTAATTTCTTCATAGAAAACTGGATAACAAGATTCAATGGGTTTTACATTTCTGTCAAAAATCAAGAAAAACCCTAATCTTCATTAAGACATTTTTGTCTGAATGAAATGGATAAAATTCGAAACATCTTAATGGAAATTTCTTTCCACATTAAGATAATTCTTATTTGTTAACATCTTTGGTTGAACTGATAATACAGAGAAATGACAACTTCCAAGACTCATGCCACCGCTGAGAACTTCTCCACTGACTCTGAAGAAGTGGATATCATCATGGCTCCACAGGTTAAGTTTTCTATGGATCAACTTGACTGGACCAAGATAAACAACCTCTCTGCGCTTTTCGAGTTTCCTCCTCGAAAGCAAGTTACACATCTGGATGATGCTGTAAATTTCCTTAAGAATAGCTGCATTTCAACAGCCCTGACAATTACACCTCCTGCAAGTCAGCTATTGCTATCCCAGTTCTGGTACTCTGCCAGACACTCTCAGCTACCATCCGCCAAAGATCCCTCCAAAACAATTGATTGTATCCTCTGCGATACTGAATATGGCACAATAAAGATCACACCAACCATCATTCACAAAGCTCTAAACTTTCCCATCGCTACAAAAGAAAAGCCTTTTGTTCCATTCCCTGACCACAAAAGCACGCTGACAAAGAAGCTCTTATTGCATTTTTTGATGCAATGGGCTATGTATGGGAAATTGGCAAAGACAAGAAGCCTGAGAAGAAGTTGACCCTACTGAAGAAATCAAAAATGCCCAGCGAGATGAACTTCATCTTCGCTCACCTTATCAGCTGCATGACTGCCAAGACCGGCTCCTCTGATCAAGCCGCTCAACCTCAGCAAGCAATGGGATACGCTCTGCTGAAAGGTCTACACATTGATTGGGCATCTCTCATTTATGATGACTTGCTGCAAATAGTAGACTCTGCCGCTGACAGACCTGCATGGGTTCCATACCCAAGATTCATCAGCGCCATCTTTCAATATGGCCTGAAGGACAGCTACCCAAAAGAGTGAGACCTGAAACTCTCTCAGGTTGGCCCTAAGGTGCTCGACTTCAAACCTGTCGAAAATGAGGTACGTCTTTCTACCCTTCTCACTCTTCTCAACCCTACTTCTTCGACTTATGTGGCTCCTTCAGCGACTATACCCATCGCTGATACCCCGACCACACAATCCTCTCCTTCTAAGAAAAGGAAACACTCTTCAATCCAACTTGCTTCCAAAAGGATCAAGAAAACCAAGGAGCAGCCCCAGCAATCTCTTGCTGAAGACTCCTCAGCTCATTCTGCAGAGCTGAAGGAAAGTTCTGTGGTACGCTCTGCCACACCCATTCAAACCATCCCTTCAATCCCGGCTTCAGCGTCTCTAAACGCTGAGGTTAGAAACTTGGAACCTACCCAACCTTCTTCAGTCTCTCCAAAGACTGATGAAGTGATTATCAGCGAATCCAACGCTGAACTCAGTACCCGAACCCAATTCTTATCCTTCGCTTCTCCCTCTACTCACTTGGACTCTCCTCCAAAGAATACTGGAGATGCCATCATTCCAGAAGCCTCCGCTGACGCTTCTCAAAGAATGATGAAGACAGGACCTGCAGAGATCACCATTCCTCACGGAACTTTTGAGGAAGATATGGAACATTTTTCAGGAATCCGCAACTTTGACGAGTTCATCAATCCTCCTGCAGGTACAAATCAACCCATATACACTGTAACTAAACCTGAAACTTCTGAGCTTTCCTTTGTTCACAAGTACTTATGTGTTACAGGTCCTAATTTGGGAGACATCAACGCTTCTCTGAAGTCCGTGGAAACAAAGCTGACAGATCTCACCACCACACTCTCCAACAACTCTACAGCTGTAACCACCGCTGGAGAAAATTTGATAAAGCTGACAACGGTGGTGGAGAAGAAGGCTTCCACAGATGACTTGAAGCAAGTTGATAAGACTCTCAACGATTTCGCTAAGGTGCTCGCTGATATCTACACAGACTACACCTCACTCAAAAACTCAGTTTCCTCCATGTCCGGCGAACTAACAACGCTGAAGACATCTGTTGGAACACTCGAGGGAAATATGTCTGATGTGAAGACAAATGTCCAAACTCTGACAACTGACTTAGGCTCTGTAAAGACCGATGTTAGTTCGATAAAGACAATGGTCGAGCAACTGCTGAACAAAGCCAATACTCCTGATCCTGCTCCTGCACCCGTCCCTGAAACTGAAAACTTCACAGCGGCGGATCGCACAGAGCTGAAGAAGATCAATCCTGCTATTTCTGGCCTTGAAGACAGATTAGCTAAGATTGAAGTTCGCGTAGGTCTCTCTGGCCAAGAAGACAGAGAACCTACCCATGCTGCTGAATCTACCCATTCCTCCCCCAGTCATCATGAAAAAGAGGGGGAGAAGAGTGCTGAAAACCCTTCCAAGAGCGCTGAAGACCTTTCCCATGATGAATCTATCAGGGGAAAGAAGAACGAAGACCTCACCTTCGCTGAAGAGGGTGAGAAGACTATTGAAGTGGAAGCAGCCGCTGGACCTCAAGGAGATGAAAACCCTGAGGGAACCGAGAAGCTCGCCTCTGTATCTGAGGGGAGCAACTCGAAGAAGACGCTGAAGAATCCGAAGCAGAAGATGATGAAGACGTCGACATCCCTGATGATGAACCATCTCCTTCTCCAAAGAATGATGATGATGACGAAGATGACGATGATTTCTTTATCGTCAAACCTGCCCCAAGGATTAAAGCTCTTAAGGGAATCTCGATAAATGAACCTTCAGGGGAGCGGACAAAGACAAAGCCCTCAGCCTCTGGAGCTGAGAAAGGTAAAGGCAAAAGCGTCGCTGAAGATGACAATCTGACGATCTTGCTTGAAATGCCGGTTTGTCAGGTACACTAAACATCTCTTACTCCATCCCTCCTCTATCATACACTATCAGTTCCTCTACCCAAGCCTATACACTTGAACAAATTTCTCTATCTGTTTCTACCCAAGTTCTTACTGGTAAGATCGCTCTGTTTCAGCTAGTCCTCTCCCCTGTTTGAGGATATCGCTGAAGGCTCCACAACTGCGACTTCACCAAAAATAACAGCTGCCGCTGAAGAAATAATCCCAGTCTTGGATTTGATCTCTGAGACTGATGAACCGGAGGAACAGACTCTCTCTCACAAACGCAGACCTTCCTTAGCTCCTCAAAAGCTAAGTGAAGAGGAACAAAAGAAAAGAGAGGAAATAATAAAGCGATTCGAGGATCAGCGAATCATTCTGAGGCGTGATCAACTTCCTTCAGTTCCTCCAAAGTTCAGAATCTCAAAAGCTGAATACAAGGAACACCTCAGAGCTGAACGCCTAATCGCTGAAAGAAAGGAAGCTGAAGAAAAAGACAGAGAATACGCCATCAAGCTTACTCAAGAATCTGTCAAAGACCCCAAGCTGAAACGTGTTCCCATTCAAATCCAACGAAAGCTTTGGGAAGAAGCCCAGAAGATCGTGGAAAAGAAAACTGAAGTTTCTCAGACCACCCTGATCTGGTGTAAAGAGAAAATTCACTTCAGATATCGTCCAGCGAAGATCAACAAGGCATTCATCTCTGGAAGAACCTCTGTCGGAGTACCTATTGTTGACATCAAACTTTTCAGAGAAGATGGCCAATCTGAAGCCTTTCGCGCTGACACTGTAAAAAGGTATGGTCTCTCTGAATGGCTGGAGATGAGGTTAGCTATCCATTCGTCACAATCTAAGTACAAGGATCATTTCGAAAAACTGATAAACAGACAGATCGACTTGATATCTTCTTGTGTGGACATTCCTCCTCTTCCTGATCTTAAGCTGAAAAGAAAAAGGGCCTCTCCAAAGAAGAAACGTCAAGATTCAAACTCAGGTCCTGTCATACGAAATGAAACTGGAATTGGTTTCTCTCGCGCTGAAGTGCTTGGTCCTGACCCTGATCTATCTGCCCTTGACATTTCTTTGCCACCATGTGAACTTTTCGTCCCTGGTAAAGTCATCAGTAATCCTTATGGAATATTCTTTCTCGACTACGACGGACGTAAATGTTTTCAACGGATCGCTGAGCTTCCAATCACTCCAATCGAACAGCTCAGAGATCTCATCTACTGGTGTGACTTCAGAAAAGACATTCAGGCACGACACCTAAAACCCTTGATCTTTGAAGATGCGCTGAACAAAAGAAAACGAGGTGTAACGGTTCCTGACTGGATGATCCCCACTGAAAAGACCCTTGATGAACTTCTCATTAAGGAAGAACCTCTGTAAGCTGATAAAATCGCCTCTTTCATCTATTTTATCAGTTATCCTTTTGTACTTGTAATTTATTTCGCTCGTACTTGTAATCTTTCCATTTCTCTTTGTAACCTGATTCAAAGTTTTAAAGAAAGATTTCAGCGAATGTACTTTACTTCATCAGTACTGAAAAGATCCCAGAAAACAGTAAAAGGGATAAATATTTTATGAGTTCTTTTTATCCTTATGCTTTCATTAAATAGCAATTTTCTTTGTTGCTATGTCATAATCAAATAGGGGGAGATTGTTGATCCAAACCCTCAGTGATTTGATAATGACCCTCTCTTATACTTAGTGAAAATTGTAAGTAAACAATATGTATCAGAGTTTCACTATCGCTGATAAGTACTAAGATCTTCCAGTACCGCTGATAGGAACTCTCGCTCTTTAAGTTAAACATTCAGCGAAACTGTTCACCATTAATGCTCTGAGTCTGTTCAGTCATTATGATGATCGCTGATAAATTAGTTGTTTACTTATGATCCCTGAAGACAAGTTTCACGTCAACAAAGGTTTTACGCTGAAGTCGAAGATCAAGCTCAAGAACCAGTGACAAGTCTCCTAATGAACTGATGCGGATCAGCGAAGACTCAGATTTGTCCACTCAACGTGAAGTATCAAGTACAAGACTTCAGTTATCGCTGAACTTTATCATTCGCTGAATAGAAAATGATAATCGCTGAATCAACGAAAGTTGATCATGAAGTCCTCCGTACAAAGTACTTTTGTCTTAACCACCCTTGCACGTCTCCGTACGAAATGTCAGAAAAGAACCTCCGAAAATCTGAAATCGTACAACCACTCTGATACTACACTATTCATCCTTACGGCTACTAAGGTTGTCAACAAAAGTCAATGACATGCAACCAACCAGCTGATGACACGTGTAAAGTATATACTGACTTGCATTAAATGCATGCAGTATATAAAGAGATGAACTCACTTCTTTTGAAGTAACTTGCTAACTCTGGACACGTTCAAATCTCTTATCTCAGATAGGTTATTATTAGTAATTTCCTTATCTCTCTTAGTGCAAGAAACCTTAGTGTTCCAACTTGTTTAGATTTAGGTTTATCCTTAATCTTGTTTCCGCAACAAGCTGTAAATTGTTAATGATTTATCAATAAACAATTTAGAAAAGTAAAATCTGTGTGTTTGTATTCAACCCCCCCTTCTACAAACTTTTATAGGCCTTCGGGACCAACAGATGCAAAGATGTCGTCTCTGGTACATTCTTTATAAACTCCATACCTGCTCGTGTGTTATTTGATTGTGGTGCAAATTATTCGTTTGTATCCAAAGTGTTCTATGAAAAATTAGCTATGACTGTCACTACGTTAGGAGATGCCTTAGTAGTAGAGATAGCTAATGGGGGTCTAGCTTTGGTTGGTGAAAGGATAGATGGTTGTACGATTCAGATAGAAGATACAAAATTTCCAATTAGCATGTTGTTAATGGAAATTGGAGGATTTGATGTTATTATGGGAATGGATTGGTTGTCTGATAACCAAGCCGAAATAATGTGTGCTAAGAAGTTGATCCGAATTCCGATGGTTGATCAAGATGATGTAATTATTTATGGGGAGAAGCATAAGGGAGAAGTACAGTTGATTTCAGTCATAAAGACACGTAAGTGTTTAGCAAAAGGATGTTTGTCATATTTGGCATATGTTCTGGACGCTAAGTCAGAAAAGAAGCAGATAGAAGACATTAAAGTGGTACGTGATTTTCCAGATGTATTCCCGGATGATCTTCCAGGTTTACCTTTGGAAAGGCAAGTAGAGTTCCGTATTGATCTAATTCCGGGAGCAGCACCAATAGCTCGTGCGCCGTATCGTTTAGCACCAGCAGAAATGAAAGAAATGATGTCACAATTGCAGGAGTTATTAGACAAAGGTTGTATCAGACCGAGTTCTTCACCTTGGGGAGCTCCGGTGCTGTTTGTTAAGAAGAAAGATGGAAGTATGAGGATGTGTATAGATTATCGAGAGTTGAATAAGGTGACAATCAAGAACAAGTATCCGTTGCCACGAATTGATGACTTATTTGATCAATTGCAAGGTGCAGGATGTTTTTCTAAGATTGATCTGAGGTCGGGGTATCATCAAGTACGAGTAAGGGATGAAGATGTTCCGAAGACTGCTTTCAGAACGAGATATGGGCATTATGAATTTCTTGTGATGCCATTTGGTTTGACTAACGCTCCAGCTATATTCATGGATCTGATGAATAGAGTGTGTCGGTCATTCTTAGACAAGTTTGTCATTGTGTTTATTGATGATATACTAGTCTATTCAAATAATGAAAATGATCACGAGGGTCATCTTCAGGAAGTTTTGGAAGTACTAAGAAAAGAGAAGTTGTATGCAAAATTCTCGAAATGTGAATTTTGGCTAAAAGAAGTACAATTTCTAGGTCATGTAATTTCAGCTGAAGGTGTGAAAGTGGATCCAACCAAAATAGAAGCAATGATGAATTGGGAAACTCCAAAGAATGCATCTGAAATAAGAAGTTTCTTGGGTTTGGCCGGGTATTATCAGAGGTTTATTCAAGATTTCTCAAAGATTGCTTCTGCTTTGACAGTGTTAACTCGAAAGAATGTAAAGTTTGTTTGGACTGAAAAGCAAGAATCAGCTTTCAAGACTTTAAGACAAAAGTTATGTGAAGCCCCTATTTTAGCACTGCCTGAAGGTACAGATGATTTTGTAGTATATAGTGATGCTTCAAAGATGGGTCTAGGATGTGTATTGATGCAAAGAGGCAAGGTGATTGCTTATGCATCAAGGCAGTTGAAAGAGCATGAGAAGAATTATCCTACCCATGATTTGGAGTTAGCAGCGGTGGTTTTTGCTTTGAAGCTATGGCGTCATTATTTGTACGGTACGAAGTGTACTCTCTATATTGATCATAAGAGTTTAAAGCATGTCTTTGATCAGAAGGAGTTAAATATGAGGCAGAGAAGGTGGTTGGAACTACTTAAAGACTACGATTGTGAATTGCATTACCATCCTGGTAAAGCAAATGTAGTGGCTGACGCTTTAAGCAGAAAGGAGTATAGTGGCTGTCTGAAGTCAACAAATGCTCGGATTGATGTGATGTCCAGTCTGATTGAACGAATAAAGACTGCACAGATGGAAGCTCTCTTGGAAGAAAACTTAAAAGATGAAGTTATGGTCAAACAACGGTTTCAACTGACGGAAGATAGTCGTGGGTGAAGTTATTTCGAGGCCGTGTTTGGGTACCAAGAGCAGGTGGGAATAGAGAGTTGATTATGAAAGATGCTCACAAATCTAAGTATTCCATTCACCCCGGAAGTACTAAAATGTATAGAGACCTGAAGCTACATTATTGGTGACCAACCATGAAGTTAGATGTGGCTCGATGTGTAGAAAAGTGTGGAACCTGTTCTTTAGTTAAAGCTGAACATCAAAAGCCATACGGAAGTTTTCAATCTTTGGAAATTCCGGAATGGAAATGGGATAAGATTACCATGGATTTCGTGACGAAGTTACCAAAGACACAAAGAGGTAACGACACTATATGGGTAATAGTTGACAGGTTGACAAAGAGTGCTCATTTCTTGGCAATGAAGGAAGCTTCACCAATAGAAAAGTTGGCAAAGTTATATATTGATGAAGTGGTGTCAAGACATGGGATACCAGTGTCTATTGTTTCAGATCGTGATAGTCGATTTACATCAAGGTTTTGGCGGTCACTTCAAGAAGAGTTGGGTACAAAATTGAATTTGAGTACCGCATATCATCCACAAACGGACGGTCAGAGTGAAAGAACTATTCAGACATTGGAAGATATGCTTAGAGCATGTATACTAGATTTTGGAGGCAACTGGGATACGCATTTTCCATTAGTGGAATTTGCGTATAACAATAGTTATCATTCTAGTATCGGAAGAGCACCATTCGAAGCCTTGTATAGTAGAAAGTGTAGAACTCCAGTGTGTTGGCTAGAAGCTGGAGAGAAACAGTTTGCTGGACCGGAAATGGTGCAACAAACGGCTGATAAAATAAAAGAAATCCGACAACACATGAAAGCGGCTCAGGACAGACAAAAGAGTTATGCTGATTTAAAAAGAAGACCAGTAGAATTCCAAGTTGGGGAGCGCGTCATGCTAAAAGTATCTCCGTGGAAAGGTGTAATTCGTTTTGGAAAACGTGGTAAGTTAAGTCCTCGTTTTCTAGGACCTTTCGTTATCACTAAAAGAATTGGTCAACAGGCTTATCAGCTAGATCTTCCACCTGAATTGGAAGGAATTCACAATGTGTTTCACGTGTGTTATCTTCGGAAGTGTTTGGCCGAAGAACAAGATGTGATTCCGATAACTGATGTCAAGGTGGACGAGAAGAGTCAATGTGTTGAAGAACCGGAAGCGATTCTAGAAAGATCGGTTCGGAAGTTAAGAAACGGCAAAGAGGTGCCTATGTTGAAAGTACAATGGAAACATCACCGAGGCAGTAACGTGACTTTAGAGTCGGAGGAAGAAATGAAGAAACGATACCCTCAATTGTTTGCTTAGTTTGATTTCGGGGACGAAATCCTTTTCAAGTTGGGGAGTATTGTAACACCCCGAAATTTCCGTTGTAAATTAATATTAGATAAATTGTATTTTGGTACAATTTATTTTTGAGAAAAATTAACTTGGAGGGTTGATTTGCAATTATTTGGAAGTTTGGGGTTTATGATGGAAAATAGATTAATGACTCATGTTATGACATGAGGTGTCACGTTAGGGATTAATCAGTATTTGGTAATACTGATTTTGTTTTGTATTCTAAAGAGAAAAGAAAAGGGAAACAGAGAAATAGCGAGAGAGATAGAACGTGACAGAGAGAAAGAAATCGAAAGAAAGAAAAGAAGAGAAATCAGTTTGGTGATTATTGTGGTAAGAACTTGTTTTCTGTGTTGTTATCATTCATCTCCATAGATTTAAGTTGTAATATTTTGTCCAGATTGTGATTAAGCTGTCGATTAAGCCACTGTTTTGGAAGAACACTGTGTTCAGAAAATACCCAGGTGAGTTATTCATTCTTATTGAAATTAAGCAATTAAAAGTGTTATAGATATGATATACTTGTATATAATATCAATGGTATGATTTAATTAAGAAACGGTAAGCTTAATGAGTCAAATGGAGAACTGAATCAGTAGGGAAGACGATGAATAGTGAACTTTGCGCAACAGTGGGTTGCGAAAAGTGAAAGTTTTCGCAACCAAGGGTTGCGAGTTCTGGACTTTTCGCAATAGAGGGTTGCGAAAAGTGAGGTTTTGGCAACAGTGGGTTACGAGTTCTGAACTTTTCGCAGCTTTGGCTTGCGAAAAGTGTAGCTTTTCGCTACAGTTGGTTGCGAATTTTGAGCCATTCCAGTATCATTTTTATGGTTTTATGAGGGACATAATCTGAGGTATATATGCTATTTGTTATACGTTTATAACTCTGTTGTTGATGTAAAAACCATGTTGTGTTAAATTTTAAGGACTTGTTTATGAGTCCGGAGCTGTAGTTAATTGTTGAGATGTTGATCCCCGATGCTAAACGACAAAGTGGGGAATAATCGTTGAAATTTATATTCCGTACATAGAGATATAGAATATATGATGAATTGTATAACTTTAGTATACAATAGAAAGAGCGATGATACACAATTATTGTGTGGCGTGGGCTAGAAATATGCATCTGGTCTAGTGGGCATAAAGTACGGTATAATGAGAACCGTTTACTAGCTAGGGACCGTTAGGATGTATTTCTAGTTGTTGGAGTGAATCTTGAATCATCTGTGAGGATCTCTGGTGGTTGTTGATCGCGATAAAATCTCATTAGGGGGACCAGTGATTCAAGGTGGGGAGGAAAGGAAATGAGGAATAGCAGACTTAGAGTTGTAATTCCCATTTCAAACGAAAAGATGAGATATCTTCTTTGTTGAGAAATTATAGTCTTAATTCAGAAAGAAGCAGGTTTGGAAACTGTAATTTCTGGGAGTTGGAGTTAATTATAAATCCGGTGGGATTTATAGTAATTCTTGTTGGTAGTATGATGACTAGATGAATTAGTCATAAGTAAGGGAATAGGTGGATTCCAATGGTTGATAAGAGCTTAGTACGGTAAGATGGCTGATAACAGGTTTGATATATCTGTTAATATTTTAGTTGTTAAATTTTAATTTTGATTTGGATAATCTCACTAGGCGAAAGCCTAATGTTTCAAATTAAACTGTCTTACCAGGTACAGGCTCTGGGAAATAGTTTGGGAAGTGAGACTTCAGTTGGAGGAAATCAGACTTGGCGATAACGAAGGATCAGGATATTCTTTTGATGACTTTTGGGACAATCCTTAGATAATCTAGTTGATCTTATTGTGATGTATAATTAGATTGATCAGATTATTTAAGTTAATCTACCTTGTGTATATATGGAAACTTACTTATGATCCTTTGGTTTATAAAAGTCTGATATTTTGATGATCATAACGCGTGTATTTTGAGGTTTAAATTGACCCTGAATTTTAGGGTGTTACATCCATGCTATCTTTTTTATTTGTTTCCCACATTCTTACAACTGTCTGTTCCCATATTAAGACTTCATCTACCCATAACTGTGGTTTTTGTTGTTCTAATAGTAACATATTACTACTAAATATATTTCCTATAGGTAATCTATTACCTTTTCCTACATAATTGGATTCTTGTTGATAACTTGTGGAGGGTCGTGACCACGATTCTCTTCCTGATGTATCTTGTGTAGAGGTTCCTGTTTCTCCCCATTCTATTTTTGGCCGTTGTCTCTTATATGGATTATATGGACCATACATATTTTCATCCATAAAATTTTGATCTTGTTTGTAGAAATCTGATATCATTGTTTTCCCTTTTAGTATATTTTCAACTAAGGGTAAATTGTAATAATTTTGTAAGTTTTTGTAGCTTTCTTCATATGTCATTCCTAATTCTGTCATACATTCGATTATCATGTCATCGGTTTCTTCTTGTATATTTAATTCTGTGAATTTTCTATTAATAATTTGTTCTATTGTCTTTTGGGTTTCTTCAATTTTAAATCCTGTAGTTTCTTCTTCTTCTAAATAATCTATTAAACTGTAATCAAATTCTTCTTCTTCGAATTTATCAAATCCTATTAGAGTTTCACCATCTTCGTTTTCTGTATCATAATTTGGTTCTGTATCTGTATCATATTCTATATTCATAAAATTGTATTCTGTTTCTTCGTCATCTTTATTGTCAGATGACTTCTTTTTAAAGTCTACAAACCTCAAGCTTTGTGATCCATCACTATCTTCATATATATAACTTCTTTTTGGTACTAATATTTCGTCTTCTTGACCTTTTATGTCGTTTAATAGCCATTCTAATCCTGCTAATTCTTCAGGATCTATTTCTACTGGGTCTATCATTTGTATAGATTTTGAAGCTATTGTGTTTACAATCCCTTCAATATTAACTTTGTATTTCATTCCTGACCTGTTGCTAGCCTTTCCTATCACTCCTATGCTTATTACTATATTGTTTCCTTCATAATTTTCATATCCCTTTGTTTGTAGAGCTATTTTAATATTTTGTAGATCATTTATGTCTTTTAAAATTCTTGGTGTACAATAAAATAACGTTGTATTTTGGCTAAGGTCTATTTCCATTCCTGAAATTATTGCCCTTTTTAACTCTGTTTTTCAGCTTTTGTCTAGTAATAGGGCTAATAATTTTGTCCCTAAGTTTTTTCTTCCTAATGCTTTGATTCCTATGATCACTAGTCCTACGTGTGCAAAATGTTTTCCTGATTGTTTTATCTTTTGTATAGTATCAGGTGAGAATAGGTCTAATGTTACGGATTTGTCTACTACTCTTAAACTTTCTTCTCTACTACTTTGGATTAACACTGTATTTATGTTTAAAAGTCCTGTTTGATATAATACTCTAGGATTTAGAATATCTAATTGGTGTTGGTTGTAAAGATTTATATTTATGTCTAAGTCCATTTCTTCTTCTAATTGCATATTTTGTTGTGAGGAATTTGAACCTGATCCTCTTCTAACAATCATGTTTAAAAATAACTCTGATGATATTGTATCTTGTATATTACTTGTTGAGCTTCTTGCTTCTTGTACTGTTCTGCTTCTTCCCAAGAAACTTCTGTTTTGATTATTCATTTCCTAGGTAACCAGTGTGTATATGGTTTAGGTTTTCTGTTTATTTTAATATCTTCTAGATTTAATTTATTTATTGCTTCGGTGATTTTATCTATATCCCTTTCTTGTGTTGTATTAGTTTCTTTTTTATCTTCTAATATATTTTAATTATTTTGTTTAATTTTTCAATAACCTGTAATATTAGACTGATAATAAAATTAAATAAAAGTGGATAATGGCTATCACTTTTATTCTGTCCTGTGTATTTGGTAAAACCTGTGACTTCTACTGTATTTTCTATAGGTTTATATTTTTAACGTCTTCTAAAGCCTTTCTGTATTCTTTAGATGACTCCAGATTTAAGCTTCTACTATTTGTTTAACTATTTCTAAAGATTTTTCTAAATTATTTAACTGTTTTTCAATTTTGTTCAATAAATTTTTGTTTTCAGTTTCTATCTGTTTTGGTTTATTGCTTTCCAGCAAAAAGCTTAGCTGTTGAATTTCTTGTTTGGTAGGAATTAATTTTCTAATTTCTTTTAATTCTTTTATAATTTGGTTATTTTGTTCTTTAATATATCCTAGATTTTCCGTTAGTTTATCAAAACGCTTTATTACTGCTGGCGAAGTATTTGAATCAATGATTTAAGAAAAAACTATCTCTTAGTATCTATCCAGATTTCTTACTCCTTTTCATAATATATTCATATATCCCATTAAGATTTTTAATAAACAATAAACAATGATTAAATAAACAAATATACTGGGTTTATCTTGACCCTTAAATTCATCATAACCTTTATATTTATATCATTACATAATATGATCCCTGGATTTTCACCTTAGCGGGTTCTCATTAAATGTGGACTTCAACTGCCACTAACGAGCCTGTCTAAGTCTTTTAAACCTTCAGAATCGTACCATGCTCTGATACCAATAAGGGGGGTATGGCGGATTTTTTGGGTTTCCGTTAAACCACTATGATAGTAATACATCAATAAAATATATAAAATATATGAAAAACATACTTACAGTGGAAGCAGAGGCACCAGAGTAGAGATTATAGGTGATAAGCGGAAGCATCAGAATGGTTTTTTTTTTAAGTATGGGATATACTATGAAGATCTAAAGGAGTGTAAGAAATACTGGACTTAGACTAAGGAGATAGGAAGAGAGAATTTAGAGAGAAATGCTTTCCATATGTGTTTTTTATTTTAATATAGAGAAATGCTTTCTATATTAGCTGTTCGGATTGTTATAAGCATTTCTCTCATGGCTCTCTAAATTCTATCTTCCTATCTCCTTAGTCTAAGTCCAGTATTTCTTACACTCCTTTAGATCTTCATAGTATATCCCATACTTAAAAAAAATCTCTACTCTGGTGCTTCTGCTTCCACTGTAAGTATGTTTTTTATATATTTTATATATTTTATTGATGTATTACTATCATAGTGGTTTAACGGAAACCCAAAAAATCTGCCATACCCCCTTATTGGTATCAGAGCATGGTACGATTCTGAAGGTTTAAAAGACTTAGACAGGCTCGTTAGTGGCAGTTGAAGTCCACATTTAATGAGAACCCGCTAAGGTGAAAATCCAGGGATCATATTATGTAATGATATAAATATAAAGGTTATGATGAATTTAAGGGTCAAGATAAACCCTAGTATATTTGTTTATTTAATTATTGTTTATTGTTTATTAAAAATCTTAATGGGATATATGAATATATTATGAAAAGGAGTAAGAAATCTGGATAGATACTAAGAGATAGGTTTTTCTTAAATCATTGATTCAAATACTTCGTCAGCAGTAATAAAGCGTTTTGATAAACTAACGGAAAATCTAGGATATATTAAAGAACAAAATAACCAAATTATAAAAGAATTAAAAGAAATTAGAAAATTAATTCCTACCAAACAAGAAATTCAACAGCTAAGCTATTTGCTGGAAAGCAATAAACCAAAACAGATAGAAACTGAAAACAAAAATTTATTGAACAAAATTGAAAAACAGTTAAATAATTTAGAAAAATCTTTAGAAATAGTTAAACAAATAGTAGAAGCTTAAATCTGGAGTCATCTAAAGAATATAGAAAGGCTTTAGAAGACGTTAAAAATATAAACCTATGGAAAATACAGTAGAAGTCACAGGTTTTACCAAATACACAGGACAAAATAAAAGTGATAGCCATTATCCACTTTTATTTAATTTTATTATCAGTCTAATATTACAGGTTATTGAAAAATTAAACAAAATAATTAATATATTAGAAGATAAAAAAGAAACTAATACAACACAAGAAAGGGATATAGATAAAATCACCGAAGCAATAAATAAATTAAATCTAGAAGATATTAAAATAAACAGAAAACCTAAACCATATACACACTGGTTACCTAGGAAATGAATAATCAAAACAGAAGTTTCTTGGGAAGAAGCAGAACAGTACAAGAAGCAAGAAGCTCAACAAGTAATATACAAGATACAATATCATCAGAGTCAATTTTAAACTGGATTGTTAGAAGAGGATCAGGTTCAAATTCCTCACAACAAAATATGCAATTAGAAGAAGAAATAGACTTAGACAGAAATATAAATCTTTACAATCAACACCAATTAGATATTCTAAATCCTAGAGTATTATATCAAACAGGACTTTTAAACATAAATACAGTGTTAATCCAAAGTAGTAGAGAAGAAAGTTTAAGAGTAGTAGACAAATCCGTAACATTAGACTTATTCTCACCTGATACTATACAAAAGATAAAACAATCAGGAAAACATTTTGCACACGTAGGACTAGTGATCATAGGAATCAAAGAATTAGGAAGAAAACACTTAGGGACAAAATTATTAGCCCTATTACTAGACAAAAGCTGGAAAGCAGAGTTAAAAAAGGCAATAATTTCAGGAATGGAAATAGACCTTAGCCAAAATACAACGTTATTTTATTGTACACCAAGAATTTTAAAAGACATAAATGATCTACAAAATATTAAAATAGCTCTACAAACAAAGGGATATGAAAATTATGAAGGAAACAATATAGTAATAAGCATAGGAGTGCTAGGAAAGGCTAGCAACAGGTCAGGAATGAAATACAAAGTTAATATTGAAGGGATTGTAAACACAATAGCTTCAAAATCTATACAAATGATAGACCCAGTAAAAATAGATCCTGAAGAATTAGCAGGATTAGAATGGCTATTAAACGACATAAAAGGTCAAGAAGACGAAATATTAGTACCAAAAAGAAGTTATATATATGAAGATAGTGATGGATCACAAAGCTTGAGGTTTGTAGACTTTAAAAAGAAGTCATCTGACAATAAAGATGACGAAGAAACAGAATACAATTTTATGAATATAGAATATGATACAGATACAGAACCAAATTATGATACAGAAAACGAAGATGGTGAAACTCTAATAGGATTTGATAAATTCGAAGAAGAAGAATTTGATTACAGTTTAATAGATTATTTAGAAGAAGAAGAAACTACAGGATTTAAAATTGAAGAAACCCAAAAGACAATAGAACAAATTATTAATAGAAATTTCACAGAATTAAATATACAAGAAGAAACCGATGACATGATAATCGAATGTATGACAGAATTAGGAATGACATATGAAGAAAGCTACAAAAACTTACAAAATTATTACAATTTACCCTTAGTTGAAAATATACTAAAAGGGAAAACAATGATATCAGATTTCTACAAACAAGATCAAAGTTTTATGGATGAAAATATGTATGGTCCATATAATCCATATAAGAGACAACGGCCAAAAATAGAATGGGGAGAAACAGGAACCTCTACACAAGATACACCAGGAAGAGAATCGTGGTCACGACCCTCCACAAGTTATCAACAAGAATCCAATTATGTAGGAAAAGGTAATAGATTACCTATAGGAAATATATTTAGTAGTAATATGTTACTATTAGAACAACAAAAACCACAGTTATGGGTAGATGAAGTCTTAATATGGGAACAGACAGTTGTAAGAATGTGGGAAACAAATAAAAAAGATAGCATGGATATGTTCTCTTATTTAGAAACCACATTAGGCCCAATTTCTCTAGGTATTTGGCAAAGTAAAAAAGCCCAAGACCCAGATGAAATAAATAGGCTAAAAGCCCTAGGAGAAAATCCATACAATTTCACATCACAAATAAGAACTCTTATTCTAGGAGTTGATCCAGCTAAAAATAATAGCCTTATACAAGACACTACAATAAGAAACTTAGAACAATTAAGTATAGCAGATATGAAGTATATAAACGAATTCACAATAGATTTCTCAAGATTATTATCTCAAACAGGACAAGCCATGGATGATAATCTATGCGACAAATATTTTATAAAATTACCAGGAGACCTGGGAAAAAATATACATGAAACATGGAAACAAATATATGGTGAACAGAAAAATTTGGGCATAGGACCTAGAATAACATATACATTTGGAATATTAGAAGAAAGATGTAAAGAAGTTGCTTTACAAGAACAACTTAAAAAGAATGCATATGCGTTTTGCAAAACAACAATTTATACACCACAAGCTTATGGTCATTATGACTATAAAAAGAAAAAATTAAGGAAAAGTACAACATATCAAAAAGGATAGAAACCCTATTATAAAAACAAATATGTTAGAAAACCACAAACACGCAAATGTAAATGTTTCATCTGCGGAGATGAAAAACATTTAGCTAATAAATGCCCTAACAAAGGTAAAAATATAGAAAGAAGTAATCTAGTAGAACAAATAGGAGATTACGAAATAGAATCTTTAGAAACAGATAATTCAGAAAATGAATTAGTATATAGCATATATAGTGATAAGGATGAAGAGAATTTAACAAAAATCACATACACATATGTTAATACAGAACAAATAGAATGTGAACATGATTGGATAAGCAAAAGAGGTAATAACTATATAAAATGTTATAATTGTTGGTATTACCCTAGCATGGACACGAGATCACAATGTAATATTTGTTTCAAAGAAATATGCTATTTATGTCTTAAAAAGTTATTTAATCAAGAAATAACAACAACGTTAAAAGAAACAAATAAGACATTAGACACAGACATATATTACGAAAAAATAGAAAAACTAGAAATAATAATAGAATTACATAAACTAAAAATTGATAATATAGAAAGAAAATTAAAATATATAGAAGACATAGTCGAAAAGAAAAAACAAAAAGT
The DNA here is from genome assembly GCA_033807775.1 of Saussurea involucrata. Lineage (NCBI taxonomy): Eukaryota > Viridiplantae > Streptophyta > Magnoliopsida > Asterales > Asteraceae > Saussurea > Saussurea involucrata. Next base: position 84,214,714 of record CM066321.1, on the reverse strand, counting down.
CGAAGAAATCGAAATAACTAAGATGTCTGAAGAACATGAGCATACTTATATTCAGACAAAGGGATACACAAACATGATTCATATACAATGTAGATTATGGTTAGACAATAATAAATTTGTTGATTTAACAGCATTAGTAGATACATGAGCAACAAAAAGTGTAGCGTCATATACTTTAATCCCTAAACAATACCATAAAGAGTTACCCTATAAATTAGTCACTAGAACAATTGAAAGTCGACTTATCTCAATCACAAACTATGTAGAACCAACAGACATACAATTTTTAGACTTTGCAGGAAATTACAGCATTAAATATGAAATACCACAAGTAAATATTAATCCAGAGTATATAAAATCCTCAGATTTTGTTTTAGGATTAAATTTTATATTCGGACTAAATGGTGCTATCACCCTTACAAGGAACTTTATCACATTATGTAAACATATTTACAGCTTTCCTACAATGAGATATACAAATACATCAGAGTTCGCTCGAAAGCGTGGTGGACAAGGTCACTTAGAATTTTTAAAAAATGACCAAAATAAAACATTCGTTGAAAACGAATCAATAAAACTACTCACAAATTTCCTAACACATGAATTAGAGAAAGGAGTTGAAATTACAAAAAGTATAAATCATCCTATAATTTTACATTTAGAAAAGACAGGACTCATAAGAGAAGATATAAGGAATTCAAAAGTTAAACACATATGTAAATTTAAAATAAAAAACCCTGATATAACAATCCGAACAGCTAATATAGCATATAGCCCTTTAGACAAAGAAGAATTTAAAAAACAGATACCAGAAATGATAGAACAAAAATTAATTAGAAAATTTGAAAGTCCTCACACATCCGCAACATTTATGGTAAGAAATCACGGTGAAATAAAAAGAGGAAAAGCCAGAATAGTTTATAACTATAAAAGACTTAATGACAATACAGAGGATGATGGATATAACATTCCTAACAAAGATAGTTTACTAAATCTCATACAGAAGAAAAGAATATTTTCAAAATTTGACTTAAAGTCGGGATACAATCAGTTACAGCTTGAAGAAACCTTCAAACCATGGACAACCTTCACATGTTCAGAAGGACAATATGAATGGAATGTTCTTAGCTTTGGACTCAAGAACGCACCATCCATATTTCAAAGATTCATGGACAATATATTTCTTAAATATAATTTCTGTCTGGTATACATTGACGATATTTTGGTTGCCAGCGAAACAATACAAGAGCATGAAAAACACCTACAAAAGATATTTGACGAAATAAAAAAGAATGGTATAGTAGTATCCAAGAGAAAAATGGATTTATTTAAAAGAAAAATATCTTTTCTTGGCCTAGAAATCAGCAATGGAAAGATAGAATTACAATCACATATTTCTACAAAAATATTAGATTTTCCAGAAAAAATCGAAGGCCTTAAACAAATACAAGCCTTTTTAGGTCTGATAAATTATGCTCGAAAATTCATCCCAAATCTTTCAAAATTAGTAGGACCTTTATACAGTAAAACAACAAAAAATGGTCAAAGACATTTTAACATAGAAGACATAAAGCTTGTCAAAATAATTAAAGAAAAGGTAAAAAATATTAAACCTTTGGAATTACCATTAGTTACAGATTATATAATAATAGAGGTTGATGGTTGTAAAGAAGGATGGGGAGCAATTCTTCTTTCTAAACCTAATAAATATAATCCAAAAGAAACAGAAAAGATTTGTTCATATGCCAGTGGAAATTTTAACAAAATTGGTATGAATTGGACAAGCCTAGATTTTGAAATCCAAGCATTAATAAATGCTTTGGAAAAATTTAAAATATTTTTACAAAAAGAATTCACAGCCAGAATAGATTGTGAAGCTATAGTTCGCTTTATAAAAAATGATCAAAGTAAAAAAATAAATAAAACGCGATGGATAAATTTACAAAACATCATACAAGGATGTGGTTACAAGATAAATTTTGAACACATTAAAGGAAAAGATAATGGGATAGCAGATATGTTATCTAGAAATCTTAACAAGTTATTTATTACAGATGGAGAAAAGAGATAAAGGAAAAAAGAAAGGTTATACAGCCTATCAGGTATTCATCTTCAATGAGTATCTCATCGGATGAAGAGAAAATTAGTACACAGACAGTTGATACACAGATCCTAGATACCAACAAAATGTTACAAGAAGCTATGAGCTCACAGATGTTACAAACAGAAGGTTTTTACAATTCTCCACAGATACCACGGTCACAGTACACACAATCTGGTTCTTCAAAAAATACACCAAACACTGGAATAATTGCACCATACACTCCTACAAAAACCCCAACCAGAGGATATACACAATCCAGTAGGTCAAAAGATACACATACACAGACAAATTCTATGATATCATTTGGTAACCATGTGTTACAAAAATGTTTTGATACAAAGAAAAAATTCAGACCCTTGATTGGGACAATTTTAACAGAAAAACAACAATGTTTGCTTGACAATATTTGGCATATTCAAACCATGCCACAAGCAACCTCATTTAAAGTACAAATCCTAAACGCTCTGAGTATTTATTTCTCAGAACAAAGCCAGATTGTTCCCGAAAAACAACATAAACGTTTTTCTCACTACATCATTTTTAGGGGAATAAAAACTGGAATTTTTAATAAATGGGAAACAGTCACACAATATATACAGTGTAACAGCCACTTTATAAAGGATACCACAGTTTTGCTGAAGCTATGAAAATAGCCAGAGAAACTTTTGGAGTTGAATCCTTCTTCGTTGAACCGGAAGAAGTGAGAACTTTTGCAGAAATGGCAAAAACTAATCCTGAGCAGTTTATCAAAGCTCAAGAAAATGTAATTGCCCAGTTACAAGAACAACTTTTAAAATCTGGAAAAAATACACAGATAACACAAACCCAGATTGAAAATAGTTTTCTCAAACAAAAGATTTCCTTTCTTGAAGCAAAAAATACACAACTTCTACAAAGGCTTGAGAAAAAGGAAACAAATACAGTTATACACAGAAATTTCGACAGTTTTAAAGCAAGGATACTAGATATGCCGCTAAGTCAGACTATGCAACCACTTTTCGAAAAATTTCCAGAATTCGAACAAATGGTTTCCGACAAAGTGTGCACAGAATTTCCATTACTACTATACAAGTTGCAACAAGATATCATCGACATGGCTTTTCAAGAAAAAACATACAAAGGCGTTACAGTGGTTCAAAGAACACATCAAGATGAAGGACAAGCCCCAACCAACATTTTCCTACTACAAATAAACCTAAAGGTTACAGACATGGCAGATGATCAAATCCTTGGTTTCTACCACAACGGAATGATCGACTACATCGAATTCAGTCTAAATCCAAAGACAGAAGCACTTCTCAACAAATTTGGAGAAAAGTTCATTCTCACAGCCGGGAATATTGCATCCCATTCATCCAGCCCACTAATAGGATGTAAAATCTTCGCATCATTTCCCGAGGCAAATGGTCATACATACAGACCTGCAAGAAAACGCATATTCATCAGCCACCATGAAGATGAACAAAAGGCACTAAAGAAATACGCATGCAGTCTCGAGTACACATGGTGGGATAACATCAACAGCAAAGAAACACTTCAACTACAGATAGGAAAGATGATTACGCAAGGACAGAAAACCCCAACACTACCAGCAAATTTTTTCTATCGACATTGGGGAAAACAATATAAATTAATTGCGGAAGGACACTACACGCAGATTTTTGTCCACAACAACTGGATTATGGTTTTTCCGTTCATCGGAGAAGATGACTCTAGTCCAATCATCATCGGAAACATGGATGAAAGAGATGATTATGATGGGACAGATCCGGGATCACCACAGTCCATCGACAGTACACACTGAGATTTCTAGAAGGCGTCGTAAGCAATGACGTAATAAAAAGCATATTTTCGGAGATGGCCGACATAACTTTTTCTACTTTTAGACTTTTCTACACAAATTCGTTTGTCGACATTGCCTTAAGAATCTTTTTTATTAGGTGTAATAATTTATGGCCTAGCATAGGTACGTGTCACAATTTAGTCTAGCATAGTTGTTTTTCTTTGCTTATAAATTGTAGTTTCAATTTCAGCTGTAAACACACCGAAAAAACCCGAGAAATAATAGAAAGCATTTCTCTCATGGCTCTCTAAATTCTCTCTTCCTATCTTCTTAGTCTAAGTCCAGTATTTCTTACACTCCTTTAGATCTTCATAGTATATCCCATACTTAAAAAAAAACCATTCTGGTGCTTCCGCTTATCACCTATAATCTCTACTCTGGTGCTTCTGCTTCCACTGTAAGCATGTTTTTCATATATTTTATATATTTTGTTGATGTATTACTATCATAGTGGTTTAACGGAAACCCAAAAAATCCGCCATACCCCCCTTATTTATATATATATATATATATAGAGAGAGAGGGAGGTTCAAATGTAAACATTCATTTTTATGTAAACCTTGTAAACCCATCTAGGCCATCCGATTTTTTGATCAACGGTTGAGTGATTTTTGAATTTAAAAAATAGGAAAATAGTATTTTGGGAATAGTTTTTAGGTATTTAATTTTAGAATCTATTAATTGATTTGAATTAATCTAATTATGGTTATTATCTCAATCTCTCCCTCTCTCCCTCTCCCTCTCTCTCTCTCTCTCACAAAATTCCGGCCACCAATCTCTCTCTCTCTCCCTCTCTCTTTCTCTCACAAAATTCCGGCCACCATGATTTACAATCCGATCAGGAAACACCACAACACTTCCAAGTCGATCCAAACCAGACACTTCCGATCATCTCCGTCCTCGCACCGCCGTGACTTCGCAGCGCTACCTAACGACGTGTTGACTAAGATCGTCGCCAAATTCAGGCTCCCGAACCTACAGACAGCTTCGTTGGTTTGCAAATCATGGCGAGACGGACTCCGACCGTTGCGAGAAGCGATGCTGTTTCCGCGGTGGGGGAAACGGTTCAAGCATGGGCGAGAGACGTTTCATAGGAGTCGTTTCATATGGGTTTCATTATTTTGGGTTTCATATCGATTATGCTTTTCATTATAATTCATGATTCTGGGTTTCATATCGTTTTTCATCTACTAAAAAAATGTTTATGAAAAAAAAATGTTTTTTTCTCCTATGAAACGTGGAAAAATTATGAAACTCGCCGGTTTCATATTGTTTTTCTCCTATGAAATGTGAAAATTTTGAAAAAACGGTTTATGAAACTTAAAAAACTCGAACTTATGAAAAAATTGTTTATGAAAAACTGTTATGAAACTCGAAAAAATTATGAAACTCGCCGGAATTTTGGTGGAGGTCGCCGGATTGGAGATCGCCGGAGTAGGAAGAGGTCGCCGGAGTGTAGGTCGCCGAAGAGAGAGAGAGAGAGATGAAGATAATTGAGAAAATTAAGGAAATTTGTTAGTTGCTAAAATTATGGATATTCCTAAAATTACGAATTTGGAGAAAAAGACCCAAATACCCTTGGTTTCATTGTTTACATAAAAATAAATGTTTACATTTAAAGGAGCCTCTCTCTCTCTCTCTCTATATATATATATATATAGGGATGGTATCAGGTACAAACCAAATGGTTTGTACAAACTGTACAAACTCATATCCACCAATCACGTAACTTCTTTTTTTATCCATAAGGGTATTTTAGGGCTCCACCGGAAAATATAGATTCATGAAGCCAAATTATATATTCATGAAACCAAATTTTATATTCATGAAGCCAAAATATAGATTCATGAAGCCAAATTATACAAATTACAGATTCATGAAGGTAGATTGAGTTTGTACGGGTTTGTACAATCCATTTGGTTTGTATTTGATACCCAGCCTATATATATATATATTTTTTATAAAATATTTATCGCATAGATTATCCTCCATGGCTTGTCCTGTTTGAGATAATAACCTTGAGAAACCTATTGTGAACTCATTTATATATTTCATGTCTGCTATACTTAACTGTTCCAAATTTCTGATTGCAGTATCTTGTATAAAACCACAGTTATGGGTAGATGAAGTTTTAATGTGGGAACAGACAGTGGTAAGAATGTGGGAAACAAATAAAAAAGATAGCATGGATATGTTCTCTTATTTAGAAACCACATTAGGCCCAATTTCTCTAGGTATCTGGCAAAGTAAAAAAGCCCAAGACCCAAATGAAATAAATAGGCTAAAAGCCCTAGGAGACAATCCATATAATTTCAATAAGGGGGTATGGCGAATTTTTTGGGTTTCCGTTAAACCACTACGACGGTAATTTAAGAAAACATATACTTACAGTGATGGCAGAAGCACCAGAGTAGAGTAATCAGAGGTGATGAGCGGAAGCATCAGAATAGTATAGACAGCGGTGGTCCTTTTTTTATAGTATGTGATATACTATGAAGATCTTAAAGGAGCATAAAAAATACTGGAATTATACTAAGAAGATAGGATGAGAGAGTTTAGAGAGCCATATGAGAAAATGCCTTCTAATATTTCTCTAGTTTTCTTGGTGTCTTTTACAACTGAAATCGAGACTACAATTTATAGGCAAAATGAAAGAACTATGCTAGCCTAATAATTTGACACGTACCTATGCTAGTCTTAAATTATTACACCTACTGATATAAAAATATTCTTATCGACAAAAAATGTGTAAAAAAGTCAAAAGTAGAAAAAGCTATGCCGGCCATCTTCCGAAAATAGTTTGTCTGGGCTGTCATGCTGATGTCACTTCTTCTAGATGAAAAAGTCTTCTAGAAGTCTCTATGAGTGTTGTCGATAGACTGTGGTGATCCTGGATCTGTCACATCATATTCATCTCTGTCATCCATGTTTCCGATGATAATCGGACTAGAGTCATCTTCTCCGATGAACGGAAAAACCATGATCCAGTTGTTGTGGACAAAGATCTGTGAATAGTGTCCTTCTGCAATTAACTTGTACTGTTTGCCCCAATGTCTATAGAAGAAATTTGCTGGGATTATTGGTGTTTTCTGTCCCTGTGTAATCATCTTCGCTATTTGTAGTTGGAGTGATTCTTTGCTGTTAATGTTATCCCACCATGTGTACTCGCGGCTGCATGCATATCTTATCAGTGCAGTTTGTTCATCTTCATGTTGGCTGATGAAGATACGTTTTCTTGCAGGCCTGTATGTGTGTCTGTCTGCTTCAGGAAATGATGCAAAGATTTTACACCCTATCAGTGTGCTGGATGAATGTGATGCGATATTTCCAGCTGCTAAAATGAACTTTTCTCCAAATTTATTAAGGAGTGCTTCTGTTTTTGGGTTTAGGCTGAATTCAATGTAGTCGATCATCCCGTTGTGGTAGAAATTAAGGATTTGATCGTCTGTCATGTCTGTAATCTTCAAGTTAATTTGAAGTAGGAAAATGTTGGTTGGAACCTGTCCTGCATCTTGATGTGTTCTTTGAACCACTGTAACGCCTTTGTATATCTTCTCTTGAAAGGCCATGTTGATGATATCTTGCTGTAATTGGTATAGCAATAATGGAAAATCTGTGCACACCTTGTCGGAAACCATTTGTTCGAATTCTGGGAAGTTTTTGAAAAGTGGTTGCATCGTCTGCTTCAGTGGCATATCCAGTATTCTTGCTTTAAAGCTGTCGAGATTTCTGTGTATAACTGTATTTGTTTCTTTTTTCTCAAGCTTTTGTATAAGCTGTGTATTTTTTGCTTCGAGAACAGCCATCTTTTGTTTGAGAAAACTGTTTTCAATCTGGATTTGTGTTATCTGTGTATTTTTTCCAGTTTTTAGGAGTTGTTCCTGTAACTGGGCAATTACATTTTCTTGAGCCTTAATAAACTGCTCAGGATTAGTTTTTGCCATTTCTGCAAAAGTTTTTACTTCTTCTGGTTCAATGAAGAAGGTTTCAACTCCAAAAGTCTCTCGGGCTACTTTCATAGCCTCCGCAAAACTGTGATATCCTTTATAAAGTGGACTATCACACTGTATATACTGTGTAACTGTTTCCCATTTATTGAAAATTCCAGTCTTTGTTCCCCTAAAAATGATGTAATGAGAAAAACGTTTGTGTTGTTTTTCGGGAACCTTCTGGCTTTGTTCTGAGAAATAAATACTCAGAGCGTTTAGGATTTGTACTTTAAATGAGGTTGCTTGTGGCATGGTTTGAATATGCCAGATATTATCAAGCAAACATTGTTGTTTTTCTGTTAAAATTGTCCCCATCATGGGTCTGAATTTTTTCTTTTCATCAAAGCATTTTTGTAATACATAGTTACCAAATGCTATCATAGCATCTGTTTGTATATCCTTTGTCCTGCTAGATTGTGCATATCCTCTGGTTGGGGTTTTTGTAGGAGTGTATGGTGCAATACCAGTATTTGGTATGCTTTTTGAAGACCGTGGTATCTGTGGAGAACTGTAAATATCTTCTGTAAAGTTGGTCCTCGACTTAACGATCGTTAATTTTTTATGTTAAATCCAATTAAATGAAGGGTATGTTAGTCATTTTACTTGTTTTTTTAACTTTCTTGTATTTACCTAAAAAATCAAACTTTAGGGACCAATATGTAATACTGTAATATACATATATATACAAAACCCAAGGACCAAAACATCTCACGGATGAAAACCGGCGACACATCCGGCGAAACCTCTCTGTCTCAATCTCTCTGCCTTTATTCTTTATGTCTCTTCTCTGTCTCTCTTCTCTATATCTCTATCTCTCTGTTTCTCTTATCTTCTCTATCTCTCTTCTCTATATCTCTATCTCTCTGTTTCTCTTCTCTTCTATGTCTCTCAATCTCTTTTTCGATCTCTGTTTCTCTTTCTCTGTCTCTCTTATCTCCGAGACCAAATCACATGAGAGGGTGGGTTCTTCAACGAAAATCAGATCTAGTATGTGTGTTCTTCAACGAAAATCAGATCTGGTGTCTCTCTTTGAGTTTTGATTTTAGATTTAAGATTTTCTAATGCTTTTCAGAGTTATCTTTATTAGGTTATGTTCTTCACTTGTTCTTGATTTGGGTTGATGTTCATAGGAGAAAATGATTTTGATTATACATTTTATGAATTATGTTTTAAAGCTTTAAATACATGGATTTGGGTTTGGTTTGAATTTTGGTGATTAGAATTTGTATTTTTGTTGAGTTTTTGTGATTAAGGTTTGGTCGGAGAAGATGACTGGAGATGGGGTTATTGCCGGAGAAGAAGACCGGGATGGGATTATTGCCGGAAAAGATGACCCAAAGAAAGTCACAGTTTTGCCCCCTAAAATCAAAAAGAAAATTACAGTTTTGGCCCCTTGTCTTTGATTTTCTATTTTTATATATATATATATATATATATAATTTTATTTTTAATAGAAAATAACACGAATGTTTAAAATGACTAAAATACCCCTCATTAAATTGGATTTAACAGAAAAAGTTAACGGACGTTAAATCGAGGGACGAAAATCGTTGCGAGCTATCAAACGTGAGGTTTTTTTTTGGCAAAAATGAACTTTAGGGACGAAAACCGTTGAAATGAACAAACGTTAAGGACCAAAAGTGAACTTTATTCAAAATGAAACTTTAGGTACGCCACTCATTAATAACTATTTTCATGGGATACGTTGGAGGACCCAGTCTTGGTCCGACGGGGAGGCAAATGAGATACCGAAGTAGGTGCTTTTGCTGTCGTCCCCCAAGAGTTTTGCCTGCCATCCTTCTTTAAACTTCCACATTCGAGTGAGAATGGTTTTCAGAAAGGTGATAGAGCATCGTTTTCGTGAGAGTACCCTCGCCACCATCGAGGTCTCGGTGAAGAAATTCAGGTCGCGTTCTTCCACCGCAAAGGTGGGTTGGTTTTCAGTAGCATCTATCACTTCTTCCTTAGAGTTGGAGACGTGCAGCTTATTTGTCAGCATGGTGATATTGTCAATGATTTCTGAAGGAGTACCCATGAGGGAGTAGGTGATAGAAGACAGAAAGGAGGGGGGGTCGCCGGAGCCGGGCGGAGGAGGGAGGTTGGCGTAAAGACAGGGATAAAAAACCCTTTCACCCACAGAGGGAAATCTCTAGAGAGAGAACTTAAATTTTTACAATTTCTGCACCTAAATTAATTAGGGTTTCGTGAGGTTTCCACCAACAAACATCTAGTTTCCCTTCTTGTCAAAGAAGAGGAACATTGGAGACAACGAGCGAAAGTTCACTGGCTTCGTGAGGGAGACCGTAACACTAAATTCTTTCACGCGCACGCCAATGGAAGGAGAAAAAGGAACCTTATTCGACGCCTAAAAAACCATGACGGTTCTTGGGTAACGGACCAGGTGGGTCTCTGCTCTCTTGCCATGGATTATTTCACAAATCTCTTCTCTGAAAGTACTGGGTCGGCTCATCTCGTAACCGATAAAGTGGCAACGCGCATTTCGGCAAGTGATAACACCGCCCTCGACGCTCCCTTCACCAAAAAAGAATTTCATGATGCCCTCTTTCAGATGCATCCTGATAAAGCTCCCAGCCCCGATGGCTTCAACCCTCGATTCTTTCAACATTTTTGGAGCTTGATTGGGGACACCATTTTCTCTACGGGAGTCTCGTGGCTCAACAACGGTTCTTTTCCTGAAGGTGTTAACGACGCCCTTATCACCCTCATCCCAAAGTGTGCCACCCCGTCCGCTATGAAGGACCTTCGTCCCATCGCCCTTTGTAATGTAACCCTTAAAATCATTACCAAAGTTCTCGCAAATCGGCTCAAGAAAATTCTCCCTAAGGTGATCTCGGAGAACCAATCGGCCTTCATCAAAGGTAGACTCATAACGGATAATATCCTTCTTGCCTTTGAACTCCTCCATAGCATGAAACGAAGCACTCGGAAAAAAACGGGGGATGTAGCTCTTAAGATTGACATTAGTAAAGCCTATGATCGGCTTGATTGGAACTATATCCGCCTTATTCTCTCGAAGCTGGGCCTCTCCACTAGGTGGGTGGATATGATCATGTTATGCATTACCTCGGTTCGTTGCTATGTTCGGGTCAATGATGACATATTGGGACCGATCTACCCTAAACGTGGACTTCGTCAAGGTGATCCTCTTTCCCCGTACATCTTCATCATTTGCATGGAGGGGCTCTCCATTCTTATGGCTGACGCTAACGCTAGGAACCTCACTCATGGATGCCGTGTAACTAACCACGCTCCGGCCATCTCTCACCTCCTCTTTGCGGACGACGCTTTCCTCTTTTGTCAAGCTAGCGTGGAGGAATGCATGACCCTCAAGTCGATCCTTGGTTTATTTGAGCAAGCTTCCGGTTTGGCGGTTAACTTCAATAAATCAGGTATCATGTGTAGTAACAATCTTGATTCCTCTTCCAAGGAGATTATCTCAAATATTTTTGGGGTGACAAACCCTCTAAATACCGGAAAGTACCTGGGCCTCCCTTCCTTGATTGGGCGCAACAAGAAAGCCATTTTCAGCCACATTAAAGATACTTTATGGCGCCGACTTTCCAATTGGAGGACTAAACCCATTTCGAGTGCAGGTAGACTCACTCTCATTAAGGCGGCGGCTCAAGCCATCCCGGTCTTCTTTATGAGTGTCTTCTTACTCCCTAAGTCTCTCCTGAAAGAGATTCATCGTCTCTTAAATAACTTTTGGTGGAGTGCTAAAAAGGACGGTTCTCGCTCCATAAATTGGTTAGCTTGGGAAAAATTGTGTGTCCCCCAAAATTTCGGAGGTCTAGGGTTTCGTAATTTCTCGGCTTTTAACATTGCCTTGGTGGGTAAGCAAGGGTGGCGTCTCATCCAACACCCGGACAGCTTAGTGAGCCGCGTCTTCAAAGCTAAATACTACCCAAAAGGGGATTTCTTCGATGCAAAGTTAGGCCGGAACCCAAGCTTTGTTTGGCGTAGCATATGGAACGCTCATAAAGTTCTTAAAAAGGGATATAGATGGAAAGTCGGTAATGGGGAGTCTATCTCCGTTTGGAAAGATCCGTGGCTTCGAGATGAACACAACTTTTGGGTGGAAAGCTCTCCAAACCCGGGGGACGAAGGCCTCCGTGTTTGCCACTTCTTCTCAAATTCTAATGGTTGGGAACGTGAGCGCCTCTGCAGTAAACTCTCTAACCGTGATCAAATGGAGATCGAAAAGATACCCTGCTCTTGGGGAGGTCGCGACCGGGTGATCTGGCATTTTAGCCATAACGGCACTTTCTCGGTCAAAAGTGGATATAATTTCGTGATGAGATCCAATCATACCCAAGCTCCCGGACATCTGAACCTCAATTGGAAACACATTTGGAATGCCGCTGTCCCACATAAAGTTAGGAACTTCGCCTGGCGAGTTGGAATCGACGTCCTCCCCCATAGAGAGAATCTCCGAAGGCGGGGCATCAACGTCTCATGCCTGTGCGCACTGTGTGAGTCAAATCCGGAAAACAACTGGCACCTCTTCGTGGGCTGCCCGTTCTCTGTCAAAGTGTGGAAGGAAGCAAACCTTTGGGAGGATATCAACTCGATCGCAAACACGGCGGGAGACTTCCTTTCTTTTTTCAGGACCTGCATGAACGACAGTCGGGGTCTCTTTCGCGACAAATTCCTAATGCTTCTGTGGAGCATTTGGAAAACCAGAAACGATTCTTGGATCAATGGAGCGGTGAAACTTACGAAGTGGACGACCAAGACAGCCCTCGCAACCCAGTCTGATTGGCTCACGATGAATTGTTCCCAACCAAAGACCCCGGTCCCTAACACTCTCGGGGAATGCAAGCTCTGGCATACTCCGCCGCCGGGCCGTCTCAAATGTAATGTCGATGCTGCGATGTTTTCCTATTCCAACAAATGGGGATCCGGGGCGGTTATCCGCGACTCTACGGGATCCTTCATCGCGAGACACTTCACTCTCGATTTGGGCACCCCATCGGTTAAGGAATGCGAAGCTTTGGCCCTCGCTTATGCAATTGACTGGGCGTCTACTCTCGGCCACCAATCGGTAATCTTCGAAACCGATGCTAAACTGGTTGTCGACGCAATTCATAACGATGCTGAGGATCTCTCGGAATTCGGCACAATTATCGAACGATGCAGACTCCTTCTCTCTCGCTCGAATGGTTTCACGCTTCACTTTGTCCGTAGATTTGCTAACGACATGGCTCATACTCTAGCTAGAAACGCTGAAAATTTCCCTAGTCATACTACGTTGTTCGAGTGCCCTAGCTTTTTGCATGGGCGCTTAAACCCCCATTGTAACGCCTTTCATTAATGCAATTTCGTTTCTTTCAAAAAAAAAAAACTATTTTCAGGAACCTTATTCATCAATGTATGTTAACCACACGGACCAACTTTACATTTAACCCAATTACTGCAGTAGATGGTCTAAAGTTTTAAAAATAGTATGTTGGTCATTGTTTTGATACGTGACATTTTTAGCATTGTTTTTGCTACAATACATAGATTGGACATAGGCTATGTTTGGCAAACTAGCTGATAAGCTAGCTTATGACTTATAAGCTAGCTGGTAGCTGATAAGCTAGCTGATGAAAAAGTCACGTTTGGTAAAAATTAGCTTATAAGCATTTAAATGACCAAAAAGGACATATTAAAAAATAGTTAATAAATAATAATTAATATTAATGGGGGCATAATCGGAATATTTAAAAAAAGCTACTCATAAGTTACTCCAAGTAGCTTTTCAAAAAACTAGCTTATAAGTTAGCTTATGGTCATCCAAACCAAAAATAAGCTAGTTTTTTTTGCCAAACAATGCCATAGTTTGAATCATTACTTTTAAGATTTTTATACATTCTTATAAATGAAAAATAAAACTTAACAACATAGAATTGATAGAATTTGGTACAATTGTGCATGAAAGGGAACAATGCTATAAATGTGGAGAATTTAGGGGCCATTTACCAAACACTTACCCAGGTAAGTGCTTACCAAGTCAAAATTACCTACCGGATTCATATGACAAAGACCAAAAATCTTACCCGGTAAGAGTGAATGAAAGGACCGATAGTCTAACCCCGGTAAGTGATGACGATGACTCTTACCACAGTTAGCGCTTACCGGGTGAATTGTTGCATATGAAACCGATTTGGCGGACTAAAATCTTACCCTGTAAGTTAGTGATAGTGTTAAATTTGACTAGTAAGTGCTTACCCGGGTAAGCATTTGGTAAACGGCCCCTAAGTTGTTAAGAGTTGTTTCACTCGAGTTCTAACAATGCAGTAGTGGGTATACTCCACAATCGTTGTAAGTCTAACAATGTGCCTAGTGTGTGTGTCACCATAAGAGGAAGATGACAATTTCGTGGGCTTCACAAGAGTAGGACTGTAAACGAACTGAACGTTCAGCGAACCGTTCGGCGGGAAGTTCGTTTATTTAATAAATGAACGAACATGAACAATTTTTTTTGTTCGTTTAGTTAAACGAACGAACATGAACAAATGTCTCGTTCGTTCATTTATGTTCGTGAACGTTCGTTTATGTTCGTTAACGTTCGTTTATTTATGTTCGTTTAACAATTAAATATTTAAGAGTTCAATATTTGAACTATTATATATATATATATATGTAATCATATTTAGTATTTAATATAATAATAATAATAATATATGATGATAAAAACAAATGAACGGTGGTAAACAAGAAAAGAACAACAAAAATGGGATACCATTTAATAATAACTAGTTGGGTACCCGCGCAATGCGACGGGATGCCAATTTTATAGTTTATACATGAAGTAGATTCCTCGATTGTATAAACTTTTCATGTAAACGTGATAAAACATAATTTTATGAATAAAAGGTTAAAAACAGATTATTTATGTACACTACGAACTACCAAATCTGCATTGAAGCATACTGACAAAGCAATCAAGTAAATAAGTAAGATTGCTTGAACATTAAACAAAAACAACATGTATCATAAACATGTATTTTTTTGTAATAAGAACATGCAATATATATAATAAACAAACATGCAATATCTAATACAGTATAAAGAAAGATTATATAAAGAATTAAATCACCAAACCAAAATTACTTATTAGGCAGGGATTGTTAAAACATTTTTTATACAGCATGATTTGATTTATCAACCCAACTACTATATAAGATGTAATATAAGTTTCGTTTTCTTCTAAAAAAAGTCACACACTCACACCTGAAGATAGAACCTTTATAAGCCAATCACCAACAATACAAAATAATCGAGTGAAGTAGAGTTCAAAGCTAAATCCGCAAATGTTTCTTTTCATACTTTATTTGAACAGAAAAAGAAACTGAAAAGATGAAGCAGTAACATAAAGTGTTTGTGTGTGCATTAAGCATTAAGCAGCTTATTAAGCCTATTAAGCAGCCCATTAAGCAGCTAATATTCTGTGACTTATTTGAACAGAAAAAGAAACTGAGAAGATGAAGCAGTAACATGAAGTGTTTGTGTGTGCATTAAGCATTAAGCAACAAAAACTGCAGAAAAAACGTGAAAAATTCATGATGGAGCGTGCAGGAGCATGCAGCAAACAAGAAAATATTGACAGTTAAAAACAACAAAGAACATGATGCAACAAAAAAACCAAACAAAAGTAGAGAAGTTTGAGGTCTGAAACCTTACCGGTTATGAATGAAGCAACAAGAAGAATACTTGATGGAAAGGAGAAGTTAATTTCCATAATTCTAATTCTTCAGTTTAGTGTTTTACTGTTTTTGATTTCTAGTCTTGAATAGGTGGATCAATTTATACGAGGAAGAGTGGTCGATTATTAAAGTAGAAGATATCAATTAGAATTTTAAAGGAGAAGATATCAATTTTAATTTTAGAATGAGAAGAATAGATATCGATTAAGGAAAAAGTATTAGGAAATAAGAATAGATATCAATTAGGACTTTAATTCAGTTTCCATATTAAAAGAGATATCTATCAATTCCATAATTAAGAAAACATAATTATTTTAAATGTTTAAAATAACCAATACAAAAAATCAGGGGCGTTTTTTAATAGAGATATCTATCAATACATGTATATTATTTGTTTGTGATTAAAATAAAAAATAAATTCAAAGGGGTTCCATTCCACCTTTCCTAAAAAAACATCTTTCAAGAATGAAGATGCTGGATCAATTACCACGTAAAATTTTCCATCCTTATCATCCCTCCTACCATGGTAAGCATTTAGTAACCGCCCTATAAGAAAATGACGCATTAAATATTTAGCAAGTACAATAATTTTGAAATATGATTCAAGAAATTAAAAACACAAAGGCTTACCTCCTGCACAAGAATTTGCTCCATAAAGTAATTTTGCACTTATTCTAGTGACAATTCAGAACACATGCAAGCGAGAATACCGATTACAACAGATAAACACTCATTCCAAAGAAGTTTAATTAAACAATATTCTAACATAACATAAAAGATCTTAGAAATAGGCATGTATCGTGCAAAAAGAAAGCAACCAGATCAGAGTTACATAAACACAGTTGTTAAACATACACTTGAATAAGATAATTACCATCGAACAACTCTCCGACACTGTTTTTGTTTCGAATCTGAGAAGGGGGTATTGTCAATGGTTGCACCCATTTAGGCTGAGTAAACATTAATCCAGAAAACATTCCCAAGATTGATTACATTGCCTATGATTGAGATTAAAACAAAAAGGATAAATAACTACTTCCATTTGATACATGCTTTTAAACTTAATTCACAAAGCATCAAAACATAGGAAAACATTTTATTAAAGCTTCATATATAACAATCAGACAATGTTAAGATGATATTCCCATTCCATGAGGACCAGAAAACTAAACAAAATCAATATTCCTTTCATACACATTCAAACATTAAAACAAATCCAAAGTTTTTCATGAAACTACTTATACCAACAGTAACAGTTAGAACTGCTAGAAACCTTATGGAATCATGGTAGATATCAAAAGGGGGTTGATAAGAAGGCATAGTTATCAACGAAACCCAAGGTAATATTAAACAGTAACATTGAGTTCAGAATGTAAAGCATGAAGGAGCCCAGTCAGTGTACCATAAACATTGAGAAATTAAAATAAAAAACAAAATAATACGAAAATATAAGGTATCATACATCCAGAGATGAGATCTTATCTTGGTGGAGTCCTCTTGTATGGCTTAGCTGATGCTGAATTACTCTTTCTGTTCACCAAACAAATATCAATGATGAAAAGGTAGATTTTAGGTTTCGACAGAGATACCTTGAGTTATGATGTGCATCCAGAATATGAGAAGCAACCGACGACTTTAGGAAGTTTAGCTGCTAAATCAAACCAAACCTGACTCATAAGGCTGGTTAGAATATAGTCATTGTGAAGAACAAACAGAGCCATGTCACTGAAGAAATCAAGGTTTAACAAATAATTTCAACACATCATAAGCAAATAGAAGATGGTTAGTTTCCATATTTTGAAAAATCTACGTCATGTGCAAAGAGTTGGTAACAAAATACAAGCATCAAATAATAACATATTGTAGATAATAGTTCTTTGATGTTTGATCTAATATGATTTGAATAACATATTGTTGATAATAGTTCTTTGGTATAAAATTTTGAAAAAAGAAATCCAGCAAATGTTGTCCGGATCAAATATGTATGTTATTATTAAGAAGCCCATTTAGCAAAGGCTTTCAGAAGATCTAACATACTTCAAGGCTTCAAGCCAGATTATAAAAAAATCCTACTAAAATCAAGATTATGCTAAAATGAGCAAGATAAACTCATAGAATCATTTATAGTTCGAGATAAATATATGATTTGAAAAGGTACTAACTCGATAAGATGCTCCCACAAGATCCCGCATGCAACAATGTCGGGTTTCACACCTCGAGTCGATTTGAAAAGACTAAACTCAATGGTCTTATAGCCCGATAACAAAAGGAGATAAACGGTTTAGAGCTTTGTTGCTATAATATAAAAGAAGATGTATAGTTTTGAGTTTAATATAGAAACCAAATTACTAATAATGATGCAAATTCACCAAAAGAATAAAAAAAATAGTTTCATTCACAAATACTAAAGAAAAGCAGGTATACCATATGTCTTTGGGAAATCCGTATTTGATGATTTCTTCATCCTCAAATTTGTCAAGACCCATGAAGAGGGTGTAGCCTCCGGCTTCTGGTCAGGCTTTAAAGTAGACCACCAGCTTTGCTCTCTCTGACAAATCAAAATCATCCAATTCAATATACCTACAAAATACGGTTTTACCTCAAGAAATCAAGAATATTAGATGACCAATAATCAAGAATATCTACAAAATACGGTTTTACCTCAAGAAATCAAGAATATTAGATGACCAATAATCAAGAATACCTGCAAAATACGGTTTTTCCTTTCAAATTCAGAATATTAGAACACAATAATCCAAGAAACTTGATACACTCAACTTCAATAGCTTTTACTGGAAGCTATATTTCAACAAACCCCTAAAACAGCAAATATCAATATCAATAAGCCAAATCTTCTCGACACCAAACTTACCGGTGATTAGATCTAAGGCCATCCGCAGCGCCTTCGGGCTTGGCTGCGGGTTCACCTTCGGGTATAGAGGGCTCCTTCGGGTAGTGGTGCGGGGAGCTGCGGGCTTGGCTTCCGGGCTTGAAAACCCGCTGAACCCGAGGGTGTATGTGAGAGGAGGGTGAGGGTGGGGTGGGTTGCGGGTTCCATAATAGCATCGGGTACCCGGTAAACCATTTTAGGGTAAGGAGAGGGTTAGGAGAAAAACTGATGTGGCGCTGATGTGGCGTTGAGGGCTTGAGGGCTTTTAGTTATGCGCTGCGGATGGCCTAACAGTAAAAAATGTAACACACAACTAAAATAGAAATCTTTCCATCGAGGCATCAACATCAATACTGTACAAACTATGCAAAGCAAAAAGAATAAACTCTTTTTTTTGCGTTAATGACCACTGCATTGGATAATCAGAGACACAAGCACAGACTCCACCACATTACGCCAATTTTAAACCATAAATTGGCGGTGTTTACGTTTAAAATTAAAGGAGAATACTTTCTGTAGTCGATTAAAGGGAAACCCTAAACCAAAAATGAATCCAAAATCACAACCATGAAGGATCATCCATTACATCGATTAGAAAGAAATCGTTTAAACAGAACCCACAAATCGATTAGAAAGAAATCGATTAAACATAAATTGATTATTACCTTCTTTGAGTCGATCCCATCTCCATCTGGACAATCCATTAGATCCTAAATCAACCAAACAAAAGAAAAAAACCCCACAAAAACAAGAAATCGAGATATTCTAATCGATTAGAAACCCTAAATCAAGAAACTGAGACCACAAATCAGGGGAGAGAGAAATCGATGATGAAAAGGAGTGAAAATAAAGAGTGAAAC
Source organism: Saussurea involucrata (assembly GCA_033807775.1). Taxonomy (NCBI): domain Eukaryota; kingdom Viridiplantae; phylum Streptophyta; class Magnoliopsida; order Asterales; family Asteraceae; genus Saussurea; species Saussurea involucrata. Next base: position 84,195,316 of record CM066321.1, on the reverse strand, counting down.
TTACCTCAGAAGAAACACAAATCTGAATTGGTAAGGAGGAAGCTAACGTGTATAGAAGAAGAAGAAAATGAAATGGAAGGCGTGAATTATGGGAATTCCAAAAAAAAAGAGTTAGTCTTCTCTCTCTTAAAAAAATTAAGTAATTGTGCTTTAGGTTGTAGTACATAGTGCTTAGATAGTTGTTTTTAAGAGTTTGGGTGCTTCATTCTTTATAATATAGTATAGATAATAATAATAATAATAATAATATATGATGATAAAAACAAATGAACGGTGCAAATTAGAACTCTTATGTCAAAAAAACAACAACATGAAAGTGAGTTTTTTCCCTATCCCACATCGGTGGTAAGCAAGAACTTTTGCTCAATCCCCTATTATAAATAGGAACCTCACCCCTTTCATTTTCTAGCACATCAACCCATCAGCCAACCATGGTGGTTTAAGGCCATTGGCTTGAGCCTTGTCTTATGGTTGTGGGTTCTTATCGACTTTTTTGTTTGGGTTCGTTGTGGTTCGAGTCTTGCGGCTTGAACCCGATGGTTTGAGCCTTATTGGCTTGAACCTATTGCAAAATTTTAACTGGAGCACCCCAAGATATTGGGTTCACCTTGTGTTCATTAATTAATAAATATTTAATTGTGTTTGTTTAATATCTTAACGGACATAAATGAACGAACATGAACATGGGCAATTTTTAAACGAACGAACACGAACATCAAAGTTTTTGTTTGTTTATTGTTCGTGTTCGTTCGTTTGTTCGGTTAAGTTAAACGAACGAACATGAGCAGGCCTTTGTTCGTGTTCGTTCGGTTTGTTTACAGCCCTACACAAGAGTAGGGAAAACAACAATATGATTGATATGGGTAATGTATCCATCTAGCATTTTGGTGTGTATAAATGAGGCCATTGAAAATGCACATGAATTAATAGATTTTGTTAACAATTATGGCAATGTGCTGTTACCATGTGTAAGATTTCAAAACTAATGTTTTGAAAGCATAATTTGTTATGTTGTTGTTTAACAATAAACCGTTTATTCACTACACCATATGGATTATGTGTGTCGCATGAGTTAATATAATAATAGGTACTAGCAGTTGATAATATTGTATACTGAAATGGATAGTTACGTTTCTAGTGAGAGTGTCTTCTAGTATACTCGTTAAAATGGCAATGACAATGCTTTATTAAGAATATCTAGTGACGGATAATCAATATCGGTGATTGAAAATTGTATGACTTGGTCTTCTGTTGTGATGTATGTATCAGTTTTTAGTACTTGTCCTATGATATTTTGTAAAATTTCTAGACTTAATTCTAGAATGGCGGTGGATTTACAAGACATCTCGACTTAAAATCGGTGAGTTGCATAACCATACCTTGTGATCAGGGTGAGCATCGGAACTGGGTACCCGTCTTTGGATCCGAAAGCGCTCCGGAACAGCCGGTTCCGGAACCGATGTGATTGGTTCCGATTCCGGTTCCTAAAATACGGAACCAATTAAGGCTGGTTCCGGTTCCGGTTCTCATTTTTTTGGAACTGTTACCCGTTGGGTACCCAGAACCGGAACTGACGGGTAGTGGCTATTTTTTCATAAAAATTATTTAAATATTTAATGATATGGTATTAGTTTTGTTAGGTGTTTTATTCGTTTTCATCCAAGTGTTTTATTTGAGGTGTTGACGTAAAGACGTGAATTGTTATGGAAGTTGTTTTGTTGAACGTTAAGACTCAATACTCAAGAGTTTCTAATTTATTACAATTAGTTTTTATCGGATTAGTTTTAACCATTTGTTGTATTTATTACTTTATGTTGATACTTTATAGTTTTTAGTGGACTTAAAAGTACAATTTTTATTGTATAAATTGTTTAAAAAATAAAAAAATTGACATGCCGGTTCCAAATTATAAAGAACCGATGAATTTAGCTAGAGGTGGAAACGTACCCCGGTCTGTCGAGTCAGACCAAACCGATTTCAGATCATACTTTAATATAAGCAAGTCGGATCGACTCTCTGTCATCGATCAAAGGATCTTGAGCTTTGGTCAGTCTTGAAGCAATTTTTTCAACAATAACTACACCATGTATTTTTGGGCCTTTTAAATTTCATACCTTACCCATTTTATAAAATTCCAAAGTTAAACCGTATAATGCCTAGTTTATAGTGTTCTTTGTAATTGAAGTTTCTTAAAATTTTATATAATATTTTAAAGTGTTTTTGTAATTTAACCTTAAAAGTAAAAGTTGTAAAATATAACAATTATCATATTAATTAAATTAAAATTTAATAATATATAATATATTGTATTATATAAAAAGTTACAAATCAAACCGACCAAAACCTGGCTGGATAAAGCCCAAACTGGGTTAGATCGGTGTGGGGCAACATTATCAAAGTAGGGCTTGAGCTAGAGAGGATAGGCATAAACTTTGACTCTTCTTTCGGGAAGGAAGTGGGGAGGGGGGACGAGACGTGCTTTTGGGAAGATAGATGGATCGGGAGTGAAAAGTTGGGTAATAGATTCAAGCGTCTTTATCTACTTGAATCAAATAAGGAAGGGTCAATAGCTGAGAAGGGGGAGTGGGTGGAAGGTAGATGGCAATGGAAGTGGAATTGGAGGAGAGAACCGAGGGGTAGGGAGGCGGGAGAGTTGGAAAATTTGAGGGAGGTGTTACAAGGGTGGGAACCGAAGGTGGAAGCACGAGACCAAGTAAGATGGGTAGAGGGGGGGGGGGGATGGAAACTTTTCGGTCCAAGAGTTGAAGGAATTGATAGAGGAGAGATTGGCGGTGCTTGGGGAAACTCATGAAGAAACAAAGTGGTCAAAAGTAGCTCCAAAAAAGGTATGTATCTTCTATTGGAAAGCGAAACAAGGGAGGTTACCATGTCGAGTGGTGCTTGAAAAGATGGGCGTAGATTTAAATTCTACGCTATGCCCAAGATGCGAATTAGAGTTGGAGTCGGCCGAGCACACGTTGGTAAAATGTGTTGAGGCGAATAAAGTATGGCAAAAGGTTCTTCGATGGTGGAACCATAGGGGAGCAAACATCAACACGGTGCAAGATTTAACGGGGCTTAACTTCTCTACGTCGGGTACGTTTTTGCAACCTAAATTATGGCAGGAAACGGTCTGGTGCATACTATATCTAATTTGGTCACATCGCAATCAAGTGGTGTTCAAAAATGAAAAATGTAAATTAGAGGATCGCTTCTTCAAGATGCAACGTCGATGCTATGAATGGTTCGCAACTCGGCTAAAAGATCGGAAGATCGGTTGGACGGAATGGCTGGCCAATCCGAGATGGGTGCTGTAAGGAAGAGGAGGAGCGGTTCAAGATTCTGTTTCGGGTAAGCTGAGAATGATCGCGGGATGTCTTCTGTCCGAACAGGGATCAGGAGTCAGTTTACTAATTTTACTGGGGTGCTGGGTGAAATCGTTAAGTGGATCTAGTTGACACCTAGCTCTTAGTTTTATTTTGTTGTGGGTCTGGAGGTTTAAGTTTGCTGTTGGCAAGCTTATGCAAAATTTGTTTACTGTTTGTTTGTGGTCCTTTTTGGCTCCAGGTGGTTTCTGTTTGGTGTAGCCACAATGGGTTAGACTATGGGTCCTTAATCCGTTTGTAACATGACGAAGACCTTTCTTGAAATACATTAACGTTTGACCATATCAAATTTTTTAGACCGGTAAAAAGAAAAAAAAAAGTGATTTTTTAAAAGGTAAAAACATAGTTTTTTTTTACATTCTAGCTTAGTGTCCACCCAGTAATATTACGTCCGGGACCCCATCAATCAAAAAAATGTCTCAAAATCAACCAAAAAATAAAAAATAACTCTTGAAATTGATCAAAAAACCAAAAAAGACCCTTGAAATCGACAAAAAAAAACTTAAAAATTCTTTAAAAACACTCGAAACGTCTGATTTAGGATAAAAATACATCGGACAAATTTACAGACATTAAACTACCTTAATGGTGACCCAACTAGAAAAAATTCCTGGATCCGCCACTGATTAAGTCGTCTTTTTAGTTTGGGGACTTGGTATCGAAACAATTATATTCAACAATTTCGATGACAATCGTATCGGAAATTATTTTAATTTTTAAAATTGATGATATTTCTTTCCAAACAAATATGATAAGCTTCTGGTGCACGATATTTACTATTTTTCTTGCATGCAACATATGTCTCCACATAGTTAGCAAAAAGACAATATATTGGCTAAATAGACGACACTAATGGTTAAGTTGTTCTTTATACGTAATCCATATATGTGGTGTATTTATCTGTTTTGTGTTATTTTTATGCCATGTGAGCAATTTGATACGTAATTTGGATTTTCCGTAGAGATTAATCAAACTACATGATCACCTTTACGTTAAGTAATTTGAATATCAATGTAACAAAATGTATGTTATTGATATATTTGTGACAAATAAACTTGATATTGATAACATTATAAAGGGCAGAAAGTTGATTACCGGCAAGTCGGCAACCCTAACCGGCCCCACACGGAACATGCCACCAAGGACACCAATGTGAGGGACATTTTTTGGCTCACTCACCGACTGAGGCTAGTTGGGGGGGGGGGGGGAGCCCAGGACCTATTATGTTAACATTATAAAGGGAAATGGTTTGGAAAAACCCTACGAACTTTTTCATTTTGAATGATTAATTCCTTGAACTATTTTATAGAATGGATAAACCATTGAATTTTTTCGTGTTGGATGTTTAAGTCCTTAAACATATTTTTAATAAATAAAATAATGAAACTTTTAAATATTGGTTACTTAATCCTTTTAACCCTGAAAAACTACTTGTAAGAGGTTATGAAGGTTTTAAATTAGTTTTCCCGTACAAATCCTATGTCATTCAAACCCTTCACACCCAATGCTATCTCTCCTATCGTCATCCTTCTTCGCCCCATTGACGTTCACTCTCTATCACCACCCATCACCGTCGTTGGCCACTGCCATCAATCTACCTCTTTTTTTAATGCCTTTCAATCCTCGCTCTTTTTTGATATTGTTTATACATAACCCTGATAGCGAAAATCGAATAGGTCCACAAAGGCCATAATGTTACCACAATCAACATTGTGGCGGTGCAAGTGCATACCGGACACTCACAACTACAAATATGACTTTTATAAACGGTTGTTTTGGGTTTTATATGCGGTTTTGGAACCGCGTATATGGCCGGTGTTTGTAAAAGTATCGGACTTTTATACATGGGTCCAAAACCGCGTATAAAACTCAACTTCGGTTTCAAAAACGTTTAGAAAAGGGATATTAACCGTGTACAAAAGTCACAATCTTACACGGTTTTTAGATGAAACAGTTTAAAATTTTGCATTTTTCTTGTTGATGGTTATTAGAGAACACTAGTAAGATGATTGCTATCTGAAAGTTTATTTTTTATAATTTTTTAATCTTATTTAAAGCTATTTTAAAAAGTTGTTGTGACACATATTAAATTACACGTGAGATCAAAGTTTGTGTGTTTTTGCTTTATGTTGGTATGTATCCCTTTTATTGCAAACAAGTTGATTAAGAGATGTTTCCCATCGTTTTCTTTGTACTCGTTGTATCAACATCACAACATTTGTTACGTGCCGATACTTTTTACAAAAGTTTTTATAATTACTTTTATGCATAAAATAAAAAAGGATCGAGATTTATAAATGAACAAATCACATAAAATTCAACGTACTGTGATTCAATTGATATTTTATGAAATGTAGTTTCAGAAGTTCATTTTAACCTCGACTTTGATATCTCAAATGTCTAGAGCAAAGTATGTTACATAAAATGAACCATACGGCAATACGTTATGTGTTTTTATACATTCTCATATATAAATGATACTATATTATTTATAAATATATATATATATATATACACACACAGTTACACACATACATATAAACACCAACACTACAAGGACCGCCCCGATAGGTTGCTAGTTCGAGTCTCCTCATGTCCCTTCCCAATAAAACCCCCACCACCATCTCTGGCCTCCAAGTATTCACTACCTCACATTGATCTTTTCCTTATCGATCTCCTAACCATAACCACTATTGTTCTTGTGGATATCCACCATCGATCTCCTTCGAGCACCACTACTATTGATATCTCTTCCATCGATATCCCTCATCGTCTAACATATTAGTTCACGACAATCTCGCTCATCAATCTCCATCCCTCGTAGAATAATTAACAGAAACATGAGGATGATGGTCACCTTCCCCAATGAACCCAAAAACCACCCTACAAATAACACAAGACAGGGGTGTTGAACAAAGCCCCTAACCATCTCGGTGAACCTAGAACCAAAAACCTAGATTTTGATACCCATTTATAGCTTTGAAATCCTTCATTGTAGATATCTCCTAGAAGTAGAAAAGTAGGTTTCAACATGATATTCATAGGCAAATCTGACCACGAGATTGAGCCTAATTGATTCCTATTGAATACCATGTTTTATAGAGTTTAGATAGAATGTAGTTAACATGGTACATTTGTAATTCGTCCCTAATCAGTTACTTCTTGGTGCTTGCAGAAGATGCAAGAAGAAAAATGGAGATTTCAATTCAATTGAAGCATTTTGTATACCCTTATTTCTTTGATCTACAAATTTAAAATAAACTACGAATCTGAGTCTTTCTCCATTCTTCTTTGCATAACCGTTCCTTTTAGTATGCTCGTATTTATTTACAGAAAGAAAACAAGAGACCCATAAACCATTTTTACAAGCATAATAGTAACATGAACCATTTTACCATGCTTAGTGAGGAACAATATAATGCAACACATTTTCTTTAAAAAAACCTAGAAAAATGGGTCTAAGAACAAAAATACCCCTTACCTAATAGGCAAAATATAACAAAGTTAACTAGACAGACCATTTTCAAAGCAAAATGCAAATTATTGTACCCATTTTGTACTTATTCAAACTTTGGAATAATGTTTCATGTAAATCACAAGGACCAAAACTGTAATTTACTTTAAAATTTATCAAATTGTAAAATAAAATTGAAAATATTTAAGAACCTATAAATGATGACCAATCGTTTAATGCAAAACGACAAAATGTTGGTTGGGAGAGAGATTGTGTAGCTACATTCTAGAGACTTCAATTTAAAAAAAAATATTTTAAAATTTCATAATATGAATTAAGGAATTTTTCTGTTGTTGAATGGTTGATACAAAATGATTAAGTGAATCTTATGATATAAGATGTAAAATCTAATATGGTTGTCTGCTAATTGTTCATAATGAAATTAAGATTCTGAATGATAAAATGGAGGCCTAAGATACAAAATTATTCAAAGGGTTTTAGAACCATCAAGAGTCATTTTTTACCAAACAAGATTCATCTCTTAACGATTTAGAGATTGCCTCTTAATGGAACTATTAAGAGGTAAACAAACAACCCCGAAGTCAATTGTTGAATTAAACCAAAAAACATTGTTTTAATTATAAAAGTATAAGAGCATTTTCAACATATTCTTTAAGAAGGGGGTTTGGGATTGCTTATTTAAAGTACTTATTAACATATTTTAGTGTGATACCGGTAAGTAGTTTTTAGTGTTTGGATAAAAAAAATGTTTATACCGATTTGACACTGGTGATAAAAAGTTTTTGATTAGTCATTTCATTCTAACTTATTAACGTGTTTGAAACAACTTTTCAGTTTTTTTGTAGGTTACTGAAAGATTTACTCGGCTGTTAATTATAAAATCTTATAATATACAAAATTAATCGAGATACCTCCAATTTGGATCAAATATATATTAGAAATGTACTCGCACAATGCAACGCAATACATCTTGATATTAATGTTTTGTTTTATATTTTGTCTTTATCTATTTTATTATACAATTTTATGTTGTTTTGACAAAACGATTATGTTTTTCTTATAAAGTTTTTTCATTTAAATTTAAAAATGCAATTTATTTTAGGTATAATTGATGTAATTTATTTTAGGTTTAATAATAGGGAAATTAATTAAAATACCCTAAGTCAAACCAAGTGTTACCAAAATGCCCTAAATCTCTCCCAGTTTGCCAAAATGTCCTTTTTTCCGCGATGAGAGCCAGCGATCGCGGGCCAGGGACCATTTATGACACTTTTTTAAACTTGCAGGGACCATTTTTGAAAAATTCAATCCCGCGATGGTTTAATTTTTGTGACTTTTCAATTGCAAGGGATCATTTTTGAAAAATTCCAGGGACCATTTTTTAAAATTTGACCCGCATAGACCACTGTTCACCCCGCGTTTCGTCCAATTTGATGAATTTAAAATGAAATGTTACACTTTCAACCCCTATACTTATTTACTAAATTTACTTTATACCTTTTACTTTCATTATTTTAATTTTACATTTAACACATATAATCGTTTATTAACTAAAATACGTTAAAAAAATACGTTTTAATTTTAACAAATTACACCATTATAATCGTCTCTTCGATACGTTCGAAATGAGCCAATCTTGAATTTTTTTGGATTTATATATTTTAATATATATCATATACAGTTATACACTACATAAAAAAATATTTTATATTTAAAATTCATACCCTTATAGTTAATTATTTAATTTATGGTACATCTCTTATTTTTTTTCAATTTTGTTTTACACTCCTATCGCATTAACATAATAATCGTATATTAACTAATTCATTAAATCGTTTTAAATTATTATTATTTGAATGTGTTTATAGATATCGTGAATGGCAATAGGAGAAGGTTTTACGAGAAGAATATGAAATGGGGTTTTGACAAGTTGGTATCACTGGACTCATTTAAGAATTGTGAAAATGGGTATTTGACGAATGATGATTCATGTGTGTTTGGAGCTGAAGTATTTGCAGTTACAGAGTATGCACAAAAGGATCGATAATAAAATAAATAAAACGCATTTTAACTATAAGGGTGCGTTTGGTACGCAGACTGGATGGGACGGGACGAGACAAAAAAAAATAGTTTCATGTTTGGTATGCCATGAGACAAAAATCAGATGGGACAACATGGAACAAAAACAAGTATTAATGGGACAAAACATAAGATTTTTTGTTCCACCAAAATAGGTGGAACAACATGGGACTAAAACATCAGATTACTAAAATACCTTTTTTTCCAACGTAACTTAGATTAAAATTATCTCCTCCAGTTCAGTCCCGTCCCGTCCCATCCAGTTACGTCCCGTCCCATCTAGTATGCGTATCAAAAGCTACCTAAAAGTACAACTGTATATAGTATATATTAAAATATATAAATCCAAAAAAATTCAAGATTGGGCTCATTTCGAACGTATCGAAGAGACGATTATAATGGTGTAATTTGTTAAAATTAAAACGTGTTTTTTAAACATATTTTAGTTAATAAACGATTATATGTGTTAAATGTAAAATTAAATTATGAAAGTAAAAGGTATAAAGTAAAGTTAGTAAATAAGTATAGGGGTTGAAAGTTTAAATATGAAATCAAAATCACAATTTGGAATTGAAATTTAAACTTTCAACCCCTATACTTATTTACTTACTTTACTTTATACCTTTTACTTTCATAATTTAAATTTTACATTTAACACATATAATCGTTTATTAACTATAATACGTTAAAAAATACGTTTTAATTTTAACAAGTTACACCATTATAATCGTCTTTTCGATATGTTCGAAATGAGCCAAATCTTGAATTTTTTTGGATTTATATATTTTAATATATATCATATGCACTACATAAAATATATTTTATATATTTAAAATTCATACCCTTGTAGTTAATTATTTAATTTATGGTACATCTCTTATTTTTTTTTTTCAATTTTGTTTTACACTCCTATCGCATTAACATAATAATCATATATTAACTAATTCATTAAATCGTTTTAAATTATTATTATTTGAATGTGTTTATAGATATCGTGAATGGCAATAGGAGAAGGTTTCACGAGAAGAATATTAAATGGGGTTTTGACAAGTTGGTATCACTGGACTCATTTAAGAATTGTGAAAATGGGTATTTGACGAATGATGATTCATGTGTGTTTGGAGCTGAAGTATTTGCAGTTACAGAGTATGCACAAAAGGATCGATGTATTTCCAACGTAACTTAGATTAAAATTATCTCCTTTAGTTCAGTCCCGTCCCGTCCCATCCAGTTCAGTCCCGTCCAGTTCCATCCCGTCCCATCTAGTATGCGTACCAAACGCTACCTAAGAGTACCATAAATTAAATAATTAACTATAAGGGTATGAATTTTAAATATAAAATATTTTTTATGTAGTGTATAACTGTATATGATATATATTAAAATATATAAATCCAAAAAAATTCAAGATTGGGCTCATTTCGAACGTATCGAAGAGACGATTATAATGGTGTAATTTGTTAAAATTAAAACGTATTTTTTTAACGTATTTTAGTTAATAAACGATTATATGTGTTAAATGTAAAATTTAAATTATGAAAGTAAAATGTATAAAGTAAATTTAGTAAATAAGTATAGGGGTTGAAAGTGTAACATTTCATTTTAAATTCATCAAATTGGACGAAACACGGGTGAACAGTGGGTGGGTCAAATTTTCAAAAATGGTCCCTGGAATTTTTCAAAAAATATCCCTTGCAATTGAAAGTCACAAAAATTAAACCATCGCGGGATTGAATTTTTCAAAAATGGTCCCTGCAAGTTAAAAAAAGTGTCAGAAATGGTCCCTGGCCCGCGATCGCGGGCTCCCATCGCGGAAAAAGGGCATTTTGGCAAACTGGGAGAGATTTAGGGCATTTTGGTAACACCTGGTTTGACTTAGGGTATTTTAATTAATTTCCCTTAATAATATAATGTTTTTATTGAAAAAAGTTATTAGGTGTTCCATTAGAATTCAATGATTATCTTGGGGGGGGGGGGTTGGTTTGGGGTAACGAGGGGTAAGAAATGAGAATGATAATGAAAACTGTTGTTTGATTTGATATAATATAACGGGTCTATTACCTCATGTGTCCTTTTATTTCTCGATGTTGAATGAAAAATATTTTTTATTTTCATGTTGGACTTTACATATTTGTATTAAAAATATTATATAAAATATTTTTTATTAATTATATTGGTTTAACCAAAGAGCATCAATGAAATGAAATGCTCATTCCTATTCCTATTCTCCTGCATTTCCATTTTCATTTTTTATTCTCATTTTTAAAATGAACCAAACGTCCCCTTAATTATATTTTAGATTATTTATATATAAGATGAGTCGTTTATCTTGTATTTGATTATGTTTATCCGTTATTTAGTTATGAATTTAAATATGTAGCTCTAAAATTGTACTTGTGCATCATTTACTTGTAATTCTGAATTTAGGTTTAAATGAGAAGTGCTAAATATTTGAGAAGTACAGAAGTAATCTTGGCCATTTATTCGGTCAAGATCGCTTATAATTGGTCAAAAGTTACGGCTTTGACTGAATGAATGGATAAGACCACTTCTTTATTTTTCAAATATTTAACACTTCTCATTTGAATCTCTCCTTAATACATGATGCATAAAATTTTATTTTTAAGAGTTTTTTTCGAATTTTTTATAATATAATATAGATATTAATGTACAAAATACATGATAATTTTGATAGGTATTTTATTTTAGTTATTTTAGTATGAAAGGGGGGGGGTGTCACACAATGTCAGATGTCATTGTATAAGAGAGGACAGCAACAAGGGCAAATTGGGGAAATCACCTGAAATTCTGTCGGTCTCTAACTCCAGTTAATTATTTAACTCTACTATCTGGTTAAATGGTTTTTAGGTTGTTGAGAGAGATGTGAACTGGTGGTGGGCCAGTCCCACTCGTGAGCTGGACCAATAAAAGCGATCAAAATATTTTAAAGAGCGTCGGTGACTCGGTGTGTGTTAACCATGATTTAGCTTGAGAGAATTGTTTATATCCAAAATATTTTCATTTGGCCACCAATGTTTTTCTTTTTTTCTAATATGCTCACAATTGTTTTATTTTTAACAGTTTTGCACAATCAAGTGTCTCCCACAAAGTACCAATCATATTTATTCCAATTTTACTTGAAATAGTTATATGGTGCAAGGATCACCCTTCTTTTATTTTCACTTTATGGGTTAATTATTAAAAAAATTGAAAATGCAATTAACTAAGAAAGAAACATTTTGGTATCAAATTTTGTGAGATATATGATTTGATCTGATTTTGATATATGTAATGGTTTATGTTTTTAGGACACATATTTTCAAAAGGTACATGTAAATGGTATGTTGTAGAATTTGTTTATTTAAAACTATATAGTTTAAAACATGTTTATTTTAACGTGTTTTCAAAAACATGTTAGGATTCAAAGATCACATCAACTTAAGGTATTAGAATAGACATTTTAAAACCATAGTTTTTTATATATATCTTTTGAAAATTATGTTCTAAAATATCAATTGAATTAAAATAAGTTTATCTTCTACATAGGTTATTTTTATCAAATCAACTAAACATATATCAGATTGTTGGCAAGCAAATAGCTAAAGAGCTAATGAAACAGCACCATCTTCTCTTATTCCTGAATATATTTTTATTCTTAACTTGCAACCTTCCCTAAATAATATTAGAGATGCATAAGGACATTCTTAATAAATCTTGATTATATCATCAAAGATTAAAGAATGGTCCTTAACCAGCCATGAAGCTGAAACATAGGTTCAAGGTTCAAATTGATTCTCTAAGTCTAGGCCTAGGCATGGCAATGAGGAGGGGATGAGGGCAAAGAATGCAATCCTTGACCCTGACCCCGGTTTCACTACCTCATCCCTGACCCTGACGGGTACAGGCAATCGAATCCCTTCCCCAGTTTCTGTTGGGCCTATCCCCGATCCACCACCAGTTTATCCCCCCGGTTCAAACAATAAATGATTTAAAAATGATCAAACTTGGTTGAAAAATACAATATCTTATATAACACATTTTAATCAATATATATACATATGGGAATGGAGCGGGTTGGGTAATACATTACTCGGTCCCAATTTTCAGCATGTCGGGGATCCCCAGCCCCGGTACCCATTTGTATGGGGAATCCCCGACCCCGAATGGGACGGGGCAAATCACCATGACTATCTAGGCCAGGCCTTGACCGATCATAAGCGGTCTAATGAGGACTGGTCCTAACCAAGGGTATCCAAAAAAACGGGGATTGATATATCTTTTGGGTTACCGATCCTGAGCTTGGTTCTCACCTTAACCGATCATTTTTAAAGACGGGTATGGATCAATCATTCAATCCTTATTTGCAATTTGATTTTTGCATCTCTAATACACATTAAAACAATCACATTCACGCTTTCTTTTACCATCGCACCAACACAGTTACATGTGACAATAAATTCATTGTTGAATATATATGAAACTTATGGCATCATGACTACTGCTTTGCACCATATAAAAGTAGAATTGTACTTGTCACACCATTAATTCATCATTCCTATATCATATTTGTCAATAAAGTAGTTTTATTAAAACAATGACAAAGCTAGTGATACCCCCTACAAGCAATTACAAAATAGCTTAGAAAATTAAAATTCCAACCCTTTTGAATGAAAAAGAGGAATTGAAATCACTACACAAAAAACCCATTTCCTCATCTCAATGTTACAATGCTTTAAACAATGAATTTAAGTATGAAGAGACTGTAAAATGAAACTTGTGAAATGTTATGAGAAGGTACAAATATTTGGTATATGACAAATGACAAGACCTAACGAGATATAATGTTGTATAACAATGATGACATGAGACGAACATTTTAAAAAATATTTATTTTATTTGTTACAAAATAAAATTTATAAGATTTACTATACATTTTTTTATTACAAACTTGAACAACCATAGTATAATCATATATTTGTAAACTTGTATTAGTTACTATATTTTCGTCTAATTTTAATCAGATTATCTGATAAAAATGCTTAAAATGATTAACATAATGTTTAGTTTTTTTCCTTATCATTTTAGGTCATATTGATAATTGTGTTTATTAAATTTAAATTTTAAATTGATAAGATGTTTTTGATATTTAGTAATTACTATGTGATTAATGTATTTTTTTCAAATACATGATTGAAAAAATAGAGCAACTACTTTTTATCTATTTTGAGCCATTTACAATCTCAAGGGGTTAAATTGAAAGGAATTAAGAAGATTAGTGAATAAATAGAAAAAGGATAAAACTACGGTGCTCAAATCGAGAAAAACGGAAAACTTCTGTGGCCAAACTTGCCATCATACTTATATGTATATAGTATGTATATTTTATCACACATATATAGAGGGAGAGATGTATAGAAGATATATATCTTGCTTATATATAGATACGGATACAGAGAGAGAAAAACGCAGATTTCTATATAAACTGGATGCCAAATCCAATGTTTCCCAAATTTGAGAAAATAGGGTGAGGTTTTTGTTGAACGAGAGGAGAGAGAGGGAGAGAAAATGGCGGATTCAAGCGATTCTGTCTCCATTGACATGGATACGAGCTCTCTTGCCGGAAAGGTTTGCAGATTAAACCACCAATTATACCTATATAAAATGAGATTCAATGTGTATGTTTAACTTGGAGAATGCACGTTTGTCTGCGTATTGTATTTTCGTTCTAGTTTTTTTTAATCTGCAGATACTAGCAAGATTTTCATTGATTGATTGGATAGGAGATGCATACATTTGAAATTAATATGATTCAGTGTTTTGCTTTCGATTCTTCATCAATCAAATGAAGCTAGAATGTGTATAAAGTAATCAAAACCTGATTGTTTGATTATAGAATTAATATTTTTTAGTTTTATTTATTACTTTTTGTTCTTAAATGCATTTTTATTGTTAGTTTTGATTCCCGTTTATGTATGATTGACGACCAACTGTAAAGAAAAAATGGTTTCTTCCTCTGTTACATGCGTGATGTTTAATTTTATTGAGACGTTGAAGTGTAATCTACTTGTAATTATCAGAAAATTATATTTCACGTAGAGTAATTGCTTTCTTTTTGGTTAAGTTTGCTTTTCAGTGGTTCAGTAAATTCTAAGTAAACGGTAGGTAAATGTCTAATGATTCAATAAATAGTTTTTTAAAGTCCATTCCTAACTTCTTGTTTCCTATCTGTGATTTCATCATTTTCTTTAAAAGGGGGATTTATTTGTTCCCCCCCCAATAATCTGATTGTCAGAAAACTGGTTATAAATACAATGTTTAACAAGTCAACGAAGGATTCATGTAAGCAATTAAGCATATAGCTGACATGAAGGAAGTGGGGACAGCATTGCTGAATTGTTACCATCATGACCTTCATCTATAAAGTTCTATTTTCAGATAGAAAAACATGGTCTAACCTCATTGCATTTATCCATCAGTGTTTGCTGTTTGGAGTTGCTCTTAAACATCCGTGCAATATCAATATTTATTCTACGATTAATCCTGCTTTATAGTTTTCCTTACCTTTTCCTAGGATTGTTGAATAAGAGATTTCTTGGTGAAGATAAAGAAATATTAACTTTACGTTTATAATTTATGTATCAGATTCTTAGTTTGATGCCAGCATTGTTGCAACTAGCAAGTATAAATTCTAATGCAAGGCTCTAAACCAAGTTTGCAAAGAGGCCGAAGAGTGTAATATAACTAAATGGAAGTATGCATATAATTAGAGATCACACTAAAACATATATGCATCAACCAAGCATCATCAATGTAGATTATTTCTGTGACAAATTAGAAAATGTTTCCATGAGGCATAAAAAATGTTTATCGACTCTCAAGACATGTTTAGTATTCGACCAGGGTCAAGGGACCTTTGGCCATAAGTTGGTCATGTCTTGGTCTGAATAAATTATATGCTACGTGAAAAAGATTATGTATATGTAAAAAATAAGGGAGAGAGTTGCAGGTAACCTCTATTATTCTTTTATAGTTCTTGCCCATGTAAAGCTTCTATAAACAAGTTACATTGAATAAATATGTTGACATAGTTAGGCATATCATTGAAAATGAATTTATTTTAAATCATGTTCTTTTTGTTATACAAATTAATGCCTTTGGTAATGCTTTCAGGAGCACATTGTAAAAACTTCCTATGGATTTGTTAATGTTGCCGTATTTGGAGACCTGGACAAGCCAGCTCTGGTTACATATCCAGATATAGCTTTAAATCGTAAGCGATCTTACTTCTTCATTCTAAAATTTGAGAAAAATGATCTTGCTTTGTGCCTTTCACCTTCATAATAATACTTGTGGCAAATGATATTTGGTGAAAAACTAGCATTAAAGCAAGTCAATGAATGGAATATCTCTTCCATCAATAATGATGTATATTTTTGCCTGTTTGCACAGATATGTCCTGTTTCCAAGGTCTTTTCTTATGCCCTGAAGCATTTTCTCTGCTAGTTCATAACTTTTGCATATACCATATAAGCCCCCCTGGCCATGAGGTCAGTAATCAGTAACTTCAGTTTTTCTTTATAAATTTTAGGGCAAATTGCGTAAAAAGGGAATGTACTTTACTCTAGTTTCTGTTTTGGGGAACATACTTTTAAAATACACATTTAAGGGTCTATAACAAAACTTTACAACCAAAAAAGGGACTCACTTACCTGCTATCCAGGTAACCGGTAATAGTTGCTGAATTGTATTTTTATTTATTTGTTTAATTAATTGGAGACATTACGTGGAAAACAAAAATCGGCCCAAAGGAAATCCCGCCTTCTCTTCAATTGTCGATTCAACGTTCTGCGTCTTCTTCATCTCGTCATTTCCATTAGGGTTATTGAAATAGTCATTTACTTCAACATTGTGCGTATGTAAATAACATAAATATCATATCTTAATTGAAGTTCATTTGCAATAGCATAGTTCGTCATTTTCATCCATTTTAGAATGAATGATTTTGATCGAATCCAAGAACCCTAATGAAAATGACGAGATGAAGAAGAAGCAGAACGTCGAATCGTCGACTGAAGAGAAGGCGGGATTTTCTTAGGGCCGATTTTAGTTTTCCACGTAATGTCTCCAATTAATTAAACAAAATAAATAACAATACAACTCAGCAACTATTACCGGTTACCTGCGTAGCAGGTAAGTGAGTCCCTTTTTTGGTTTTAAAGTTTTGTCATAGACCCTTAAATGTGTATTTTAAAAGTACGTTCCCCAAAACAGAAACTAGAGTAAAGTACGTTCCCTTTTTACGCAATTTGCCCTAAATTTTATATGAAAAGCATTTTGAATTTCTTCAACTGCATCCTATCTTATATGGTACATCCTTAAGAGCTTTTGCAGTTAGGAGCGGCTGCAATGTCTTATGATGATCCAGTGTTATCTGTTGATGACTTAGCTGATCAGGTTGCTGAGGTTCTTGATTATTTTGGGTAATTTTTTTTCGTTTATTTTATTCCAATTGTGGATAGTAATAGTTGATTTGGAGAATTTGAATATTCAAAAAAATATTTTTTCTTCTTTTGCTCATGAATTGCTCTTGCAGACGTGGCGCGGTTATGTGCATGGGAGTAACAGCCGGTGCATACGTGCTTACCCTTTTTGCTGTAAGGCAAATCCTTTGTAAAATGCACAAAATTAAATTCCGAATTTGAAATGTTTGATGGGTCTCTCTGCATCTTTTGGCTAACAGATAAAATACACCCGACGTGTGCTTGGTCTCATACTTGTTTCTCCTCTATGCAAAACACCCTCTTGGACAGAATGGTTGTGTAACAAGGTTTATCATCAATATGCTTTTCTTTCTTAACCCACTGTGAGGAAAACTCTTCGTTAACTTAATCAGCTCTTGTTCACAGGTCATGGCAAACGTACTTTATTACTACGGGATGTGCGGTCTTATAAAGGAGTTGCTGCTAATCCGTTATTTCAGCAAGGTGTATATCATTATCATCTTTCTATTTGTGGTAGTTATTTGGTTCTTGAATCTTGACAACTAGATTATTTGGTTGTGTAAATGATAGGAAGTTCGTGGAGGAGCTATAATTCCAGAAACGGAAATAGTTCATTCATGTAGAAGAGTAAGTACTCCGTTGATTATCTTAGTTACATTGAGATTTTGAATCATGTTCCTTAGCATGAATTCTGCTTTGTGCAGTTGCTTGGTGAGAGGCAGAGTCCAAATGTACTGAACTTTCTTGAAGCTATTAATGGGTAAAATTCTTTTTTAACTTTTTACGTCCTTTCTTGTCAACAAAAATATCATTGGAACGTCTAAATAAATGTGTTATGTTAATTGCGCTCTATTTCAGCATCAAAAGATTGTCAAACAATATATACTATATTCATTTATTCCCTTTATATCATTACCCTAACCATTTCTAACATGAATATTAATATTTGTTATCCACAGGAGACCAGATATCACTGAAGGATTGAAGAGACTGCAGTGTCGTTCCCTGATCTTCGTTGGAGAGAATTCTCCATTTAATTCTGACTCTCTTCACATGACTTCAAAACTAGATAGAAGATTCAGTGCATTGGTAGAGGTATGTTTGACTTTTCTAAAACTTCATTACTGTTATATGTTTGACAGATCTTTTTAGGAACTCATGAAAATCGCATAATGAATCACTGATCCATATTAAGTTGCTTTCCTCTTCGTTTTGCTATTTCACATGTTAATTTCTGGGGTTATTTAGTTATAATGTGATTAGGGATTCTCATTTAATCAAGATGCGATTTTTGGGGTCATTTACTTGATGTGAGAAAAAAAAATGAAAGACATGACCTACAAAATGTAGAATGATAAGCAGAGAAAAATGGAATAAACCCATCACATTTGACATGATTGACCTTCTTTTTCGGGCCGGCTTGGGTGCACCTTGACTAATCCCATGGGGTCCTGAAGATAATAGTCAAGAAAATCTCTAAAGGCGACCTATGATGTTACAACTTGTTTATTTTTTGACATTTTTAACAAGAATTTTGGTTAGCTTGTAGGTCCCACCCCTCTCTAATGGTGTTATTATTTGATTACATTTATAGGTTCAGGGATGTGGATCGATGGTAACCGAGGAGCAACCAGATGCGATGCTGATACCACTGGAATATTTCCTGATGGGATTTGGATTCTACAGGCCCTCCCAGACGAATGTAAGCCCAAGAAGCCCGTTAAGCCCGACTTCCATCTCCCCAGAGCTTTATACACCAGAAAGCATGGGTTTGAAGCTAAAGCCCATAAAAACCCGACTTTCGCAAATCTGAAAGGACGAGGGGACCGGTATGTTTTTTTTTTTTTTTTTTTTTTTTTTTTTTTTGTAATTGTATGCATCTGAGATATGAGAAGTAGTAGTTTCCAGTTGCATATTATAGGGGAAGAAAAGAAAGTATGTAGGTATATAGATGAGATGAGATGATATAGGTGAGATTGAGAAAATGATAGATTGAAATTATTTAAACTAGACAACAAGGGAGGATAGTCATGTATAATAAATGCTGTTCTATACTTTTGATGGTAAAGGAAGTTAATAAATTTTAAGTCTTTATGAACCAACCTATTTGATATTTCTGCTATCATATTTAATTATTAGCTACTAGGAAATATATGATTTATGGTATGTAATTTGATTGAAATCACAGAAAAATATTGTATATGATCATGTAACAAGCCAACAGCTCGATCCGGAAACATTGGGTCGTTTGCCCGCTATGTGTAGCAGCTCGTGACAAATATTATTGAATGTTTGAGATGTCAGATATTAAGAATTTTTCCCTAAATGTAACAACCCACAATCTCCAAACAAAGCGGAAATATAAATACCATAATCAATAGTCTTAACGGCTGGCCCAAGTCTTACAATTCCTCAAACATAAGTACCAAAAAGTCAAGCATTTAATGCTATACGACTGAGATTAATTGAGATAGAACTAATTGGAAGCCTACAAAATCTTCCGAGCCACACTTCTCTAAAAGTCGGGCCTCGAGCGCACACCTTGCCCTATCCTTGTCTACTTGCTTTCCTGAAAAGGGTTTTAGTTTTGAAAACGAGGGTTAGACCACGAGGTCTGGTGAGTTCCTTCTATTTTACATCCAAGCTACAAAATAAATGCAATTTATGAAGTAGTTTATAAAACAGTTTATAAACAATTTTAAACAACACATTTTTATCATGATATACACACAAACGACACATGCTGATGGCCCACGCTATGGTCACACACACCTGTGACAACGTGTTAGGGCACACACACTACAAAAATAACTACTTTTGCCGGAGAAAAATGTCGTCGGCAAAAGTCTCAAAAGTCGCCGGCAAAAGCTCAAAATCTTTTGTCGTCGGACTTTTTCGCCGGCAAAAGTTTCCGTGAAAAGCTGCTCGCTATAAGGCTTTTTGCCGGCGAATAATATGTGCCGCCGGTAGACATACATTTGCCGGCGAAAAACAGTCGTCGGTAAAAACTGAAGTCGTCGGCAAAAACATCTCTCACGTAATCGTAGAAAATCTTTTTCCCGACGACTAAATACTTTTGCCGGCGTAATTTTTTCCGCCGGGAAAAGTTTTTTTTTTTGACTTTTTGGTCAAACATTTATCGGCCAAAAAATCCGTCGGCAAAAGTTATTTTTTATTTTTACACATAGCTTTTTACCGACAAACAAACTTGTCGGCAAAAGTTAGGTTTGACCCTTTTGGTCAAGTTTCTCTTGACGGAGAAAACCGTCGGCAAAAGTTAGGTTTGGCTCTTTGGCCAACCTTTTTACCGAGGGAAAAACCCGACGGCAAAAGTTGTTAACCATATAATGAAACATTTGTCAATGCATTTGGACGCACTTTTATCAACGAAAATAACAAATAAACAAATATAAAAACAGTTTAAATAATAAATTAGCACAATATGTGGGTGTGTACGGATCTGAATATATAACTTGCCTAAAAATGGACTAATTATAAAACCATATCTAAAATCATGTACTTAGAAAACACAATTAGAAAATTAGTTATAAAGCAACATGATAAGATATTTCCAATTAAATATCATTAATCATGACCGAATTAATCACTATCACTATCAACAAGAACAACATCTTCTTCATCTTCATACTCGGCCTCATTCTCTTCTTCCTCGTCATCATCAACAACAAACTGAGTAGAAGTTGTGCGGAGTAATTCATTAACATCATGGACTTCAGTTGGATCGACATCATCACGATCATGTCGAACGTTATCTAATATCGGAAGCTCTACCCATAACTGTAGTTCAGAAGAATTAATTTCTTCTAATATTGGTATATCACTAGAGGTGGCAGTTTCTCCGACATCTCTATCCGAAAAATCCCACACATTCCTTGGAATATAAGTATTTACAAGTCTCCAATTATCCCCGTTTTTGTCATCCTTAAGATAATATACCAATTTTGCTTGAGATGCAAGTATGAACGGATCATCCTTATAACATTCGTCTTTGACATAAACGCTTGTGAAAATTGGATCTTCTTTAGTTCGTCTCGTGTCAAACCATCTACACTTAAGAAGTATGATGCTACACCCCATCATGTAAGACAATTCAAGAATTTCTTCCAAAACTCCGTAATAATTTACGCCATCGACGCTCGGGACCATAATACCACTATTCTGAGTTTTAAGCTTCATATCTCGACTATGAATAACATATTTCACGCCATTCACAATTATTCCAGGATAAGAGAATGCGGTGGAACTTGATTTGTTTGCTAGAGCGTACAATTCATCGGATACCTCACAAGGTGTTGACTGACGTAGTTGATTGATCTACAAATACAAAAAATCCATCTTAATAAAACCACATTATAAATTATCATTGTTTACAATAAATAATTAAAATACTCACCCGAGTTTTGAACCACTCAGGAAACTCAGCTTCTTGTTGACGTTGCAAATTTGAGCCACCTCGTCTTTTCAACTCATTCATATGCTCATTTATGTAGTCCTCAATTTCGGTACAATTATTCAAGATATACCACTCTGCTTTTCTCTTCAAATGTGAGTCTAGAGCTAAAGTTGTTCTTTTTCCAAATGGACGGCCAACGACCTTAAAAATTGAATATTCGCGTGTGGGACGAGAGTGAACACGGTCATCATTCCTTTCTGGTCGGTTGAATCGAGTTTCAACACCCCGAAAATACATTGAACAGAAGGTTAATGCCTCATTCACCACATAAGCTTCAGCAATTGAACCTTCAGGACGTGCCCGATTTCTGACATACCGTTTGTACACCGCCATTGAACGTTCAATTGGGTACATCCACCGAAAGTGTACAGGCCCACCAAGAATTGCCTCATTGGGAAGATGAAGACATAAGTGAACCATTATATCAAAAAATGCAGGTGGGAATATCATTTCTAGCTTGCACAAGATAATTATGATGTCTTTTTGCATCTTCTCAAGATTAGTAACATTTAAAGTCCGAGAACATAATTGCTTAAAAAATAGGCATAACTCTGTAATTACCTTTCGAGCTTCTGTATTCAACAACGGCCTTATTGCAGCCGGCAACAACCGTTGAAACAACCGTTGGTGTACAGGCCCACCAAGAATTGCCTCATTGGGAAGATGAAGACATAAGTGAACCATTATATCAAAAAATGCAGGTGGGAATATCATTTCTAGCTTGCACAAGATAATTATGATGTCTTTTTGCATCTTCTCAAGATCAGTAACATTTAAAGTCCGAGAACATAATTGCTTAAAAAATAGGCATAACTCTGTAATTACCTTTCGAGCTTCTGTATTCAACAACGGCCTTATTGCAGCCGGCAACAACCGTTGAAACAACACATGACAATCATGGGATTTGAGCCCTGAAATCTTCCCATCTAGTACACTCACGTTTTTTGATAAGTTTGCTGCAAAACCATCTGGAAATTCCACCGACTTCACAAATTGACAAAATTGTCGACGTTCTGCAACACTAAGCGTGTAAGATGCATGAGGTTTCTTCCACTTGTTCCCATCTTGATAAAGATGCAACTTCTTTCTTATTTTCATATCAGCTAGATCTAGTCTTGCCTTTTCTGTATCTTTCGATTTGCCTTCGATACTTAATAAAGTACCCAACACACTGTCACATATTTTTTTTTCAATATGCATTACATCCATATTGTGCCTAAGTGACAAGTTTTTCCAATATTCAAGTTCAAAAAATATGCTTCTCTTAGACCAGTTAAGTTCAATAGGAGACCGTTTGCGCTTAACACCCCCAAATTCCTTGTGTTTCCCTGGTAGCCGATGGTGTAGATGCTGCAATTGTTTCAATATTTCATCACCAGAGTATTTTTTCGGTGGAGGCCTAAGTTCCTTCTTACCATCAAACAATGAGGCTTTATTCCTCCATTCATGATCCATATCAAGAAATCGCCTATGCCCAATATATGCAATTTTACTTCGGATTCCTATAGAAGGAGTTTCCTCATTACACGTGGGGCATGCCTTATAACCCTTTGTGCTCCATCCAGACATCATAGCATAAGCCGGATAATCATTAATAGTCCATAGGATCGATGCACGCATATTAAACAAGGAATTATTGTATGCATCTCGTGTCTCAACACCGTTATCCCACAAATATTTCAACTCGTCAATGAGAGGTCTCATAAACACATCAATATCTTTTCCAGGTGAAGAAGGCTCTGGAATCAAAATAGACAGCATCAAGTTCTCTGGTTTCATGCATTTCCATGGTGGTAAGTTGTATGGGACCAAGATAACAGGCCACATACTATAAGAGTTGCTCTGATTACCAAATGGATTGAAACCGTCTGTAGCTAAACCCAATCTCACATTTCTGGGTTCTGATGAAAAAGATGGGTACGTCTCATCAAAGTGCTTCCAAGTCAGACTATCAGCAGGATGTCTCATCACACCGTCTTCTTTAATCCTCTTAGAATAATGCCACCTCATATCTTCTGCAATATATCTAGAGCTATACATCCTCTTTAGTCTTGGGGTCAATGGGAAGTAACGCATTACCTTATAAGCGATTTTCTTTCCATTCCCACCCTTATCTTGCCAACGAGATGTACCACAAATAGGACAAGATTGTAAATCTGCATTCTCTTTCCAGAAAAGTGCGCAATCGTCCTTGCAAACATCAATGGTCTCATATCCTAATCCAAGGCTGCGCAATTTAGCTTTCGCCTCGTAATGAGACTTAGGTAAAATTGTTCCCTCGGGCATTGCATCGACTAATAATTCAAGCAACCCATCGAAGAAATGGTTGCTACATTTATTAATTACTTTCAAATGCATTAGTTTTACTAAAAAGTTCAAAGCTGAATAGTTTTTACAACCGGGGTATAACTCACTTGACATCTCCTTCAACAGAAGAAACATCTTGTCTTGGTTATTGCTATCATCTAGAGGGGGTTCGTTGAAGGACCCAGGTACATTGCCACTTGACTCTCTGTATGTATCATCTTCTGCAAATATATCAGCTAGAACATCTGCCATCTCGTCTGTGGCATGATTTGGTACGACCTCTGGCAAACTTGGTAGTGACTCTCCATGGTAATGCCAGACTTGGTATGTGAGTTGGATGCCATTGACAAATAAATGTCTTCTAATTATGTCCAGAGTCTGGAACTTAGCATTTCCACATTTCTTACATGGACAACGACTTAGACCTCGATAATCCAGGTGATTTTTAGCAACTCCAACAAACTCCTCAACACCTTGTCTATATATAGTTGATAGGCGATTTGCAACACTTATCCAACTCCGATCAGGTGCCATCTTCTATAAATTAAAACAACATATATTAGATGTGCACATGGTTGGGTTTAGTTGGGGTTTAGTTGTTATATTCCATCTTTGTCATCTAGTATATTTTTGGTTGGCCCAACTATCTATGTTGCTTAATATGGTTTTGATCAATTTCAGTATGGTTTTATTATTGAGCTAAGTTAATTTTTTAGTGTTTGTTTTGGAGTAATGAAGTAGATATATGTTGGATGCGTTAAAGGAACGAAATGAACAAAGAAAGTCAAAAAGAAGTTGTGGACAGATCTGCGCAGCTGTGGTATTTCAGTCATATCTCACTCGTTGAGACACTAATCGAGGTGATTTAAGACTTTATGGAAAGCCAACTAACCAATGTCCACTTTTTATGTTTTGAGTTTTCGTAAATTACAACTAGATCTGAGCCTAAACTGACGTTGAAGTACAAAGATATATGTTG
The DNA here is from genome assembly GCA_033807775.1 of Saussurea involucrata. Lineage (NCBI taxonomy): Eukaryota > Viridiplantae > Streptophyta > Magnoliopsida > Asterales > Asteraceae > Saussurea > Saussurea involucrata. Next base: position 84,170,115 of record CM066321.1, on the reverse strand, counting down.
GACAACAACATTAAGGCCTTGTTTGTTTTATGAAAATAAGCACTTAATTGCCTCTCAAGTCTGACTCGGTCAGACCTTTGATGTTTCAGACTGTTTGTTTTCTTTTAATTTTCAGAGGCTCTGATGTCTAAATTAGCTCTGAAGCAGAAAGTGAAAACCTAACCTCTTACCGCCCTCTAAAAATTCTCTCTCTCTCTCTCTCTCTCGATCACTTCCAGACCTTGCCTCTCAAGCCTGTCAATATCGACCAAATCGATCTCCATATTATCATCCAAATCGTGACCAAATCGATCTCCACATTATCATCCAAATCGTGACCAAATCGATCTCCAGCTTATCAACCAAATCCAGACCAAATCGATATCCAGATTATCAACCAAATCCAGACCAAATCGATATCCAGATTATCAACCAAATCGATCTCCAATCAAGGTATGCTGATTTTAAACTAGGTTAGATCTATAGATTTATAACCAAATCGAGACCTAATCCCTCTTTTCTTCATCCTACCGAAACTTTTTGTTGGTTTTGTTGAGTTTAGTTCAAGTTCTATGTATGACAGTATGAGTTTAAAGCAAATGCATCGATAGTTTTGTTGAGTTTAGTTCAAGTATGTATGACAGGTTTTTACATGGGATTCCTATACCCCTGATTTTTTTTGGGTATCACATCAACGTTTCATCACTGATCCTATTGTTGTGTCTACTTTTTTGGGTTTCCTCTATGGATTTCACTTTTTCTTGGGACTAGCTATTCTAAACACCGGATTTAGGAATTTAAAATCTAGAACATTTGTTGCTGCAATGCCTTGAAATGGTTTTATGTTATTTTCAGATCAATGCCTTGAAATGGTTTTCTGTTATTTTCAGATCAATGCCTTGAAATGGTTTCAAATGTTATTTTGGTTTGTTCATACTAGCCTTATTACTATGGGTTTGTACAGTTGGTTTTCTCAGGCTTTGGGGTTGCCAAAGTTAATTCTTTTGGCCTGGTTATGCTAGTTCTGTTTGCTAGGATAAGGGTAGGAGTTTTGGTAGAATATCAAAAACCAAATATTTATTCTTTATTGGTGATTTGTCAACACTTTTGATTTTTGAGTGAGTGTTGAAGGACTTTTGCACCTGTTGTTTGTCAATCAATTCAGCAGTGCTAATCTTGAGGGTGATATAATTAAGAATGTAGGATACATTGTGAGCTCAGGAACTAACAATTTCAAATTCAAATATTATAAACATGCGTGTATCTATTCAACGAACAGTCTATCCTACCCTCTCTAGTTATCAGAATTTCTTGTGGCAGAATATTGAAAAAATTCTTACAGGTTTGACAATGTGTAGAAAATCATTTAGCATAACATCAAAACGAACATGGATATGTAGTTTCGTATGGGCATTCTGTAGGCTGAAGAATTTGAGATGGAGCATCACACATATTATACAATCAATCAGTAAAAAACATCACTTAGCAGCAGGCACTATTACATTGTCGATTTAACACAAACAATCGCAATGAATAATACATTTATCCATACATAAACAGTTGACAGAAGTTTAAAACACAAAACCTTACTTGATTGATTGGTTTCACCGAAGATTTTATCTCTATTTCGGACCAAACGAGCAGCCAATTCTTAAAACCCTTCTGCAGTTTTTCGTATCTTTGAGGGATGAGAGAAGGTTTCGAGTCTTTGGGTTTCCTACGCCTTATACGCAACATCTCCTTTGACTATTTCTTCCCCTTTCCTCGCTCTAATTTCTCTCCTGGCTAACTGACTTATCAATCGCTTATCAAACTAGTGTTATACCCGTCCGGTGGCCGGGTATACAATATGACGTAAAATTCTAGTAAATGTAAAAACAAAGTTGGGTGATATCTCTCATGGTATTGGGTTTAACTTCAATGAAAAATTAGTGGAAACAAAAACAAATAATTACCTCAAATATTTTCTCTTTGATGGGATTCTCTCTTCTTCCTCTTAATCCAAAATTGACAGAAACATGACAAGTAAATTGACAGAAACTAAGATAGTCAGCGGTAACCAATAACATTTCCAACAAAATCGGGCCAAAATGTGAGAAAAAATGACAGGTAAATTGATCAATTGACAGAAAACCCATATATAACTCTTGATTCGTAGAAGGACAAGAGCATCAACCATGCAACCAAAGAGCAATCTTTACCCAAAACAATGATCATTCTCTAAAAAAAAGAATAAAGAGAAGACCCACAATGTCAGCTAAGAGACAATAGTAGGAGTCCATTGCTTTAAAATTAATTGATAACAACTCCCATTTGGACCCAACACAAATACAGAATCACATTCTCTTTTCTTAGAAATGCATTCACGTTTGACAGAATAAAAGTGCTTCACAGATATCTGACACCAAATTCCATACATGTCATATTTTGTTTTGAATGACAAACTAACATTAAAAAAAACCAATCAAACCAAAGGAACACAACACACAGTAGCAGCACAACAGCAAACACCAAACAGACCAACCACAAACCAAACGACACGTCGGTTCGCCAGGAACAAACCAACGCACACAACCAAAAAGGCCAAATATGCCACACAAAACAGCCGAAACAGTACCAAAACTACTACCAAATAGAACCAAATGTGAAACAGAAAAAAATACACCCTTCTGTCCAGAAACAGACGAAGAGCTTAACCCAACAACTCATGTCATATATATGTTGTCCAAGCAAATCCCAAAAGATTTGTGATTCTAGCTTTTCCTTCTGCAGCTGTGCATAGGTCACTAATACAAACTCGCATCATTTTTTAACAGTTCTCAATGACAACCACATAGACCATACAAACCCATCAATTAGACCATTGTGTTAAATATAAAAGTTAGATGAGAACTAAAACAAATGAAAACATTAAGTATACCCGACAAAATTCAACTGATTCATAATAAATCAGATGGCTAGATAAAGGAATTAAGGTATTTATCTAATGGGTTTCATGAGTTGATAAATACACATTTGGCAGCAAAATATCACATTTTCTATCAAAAAATCGATAATCAAAGATGGAAGAAATCGACTTGGCAACAAAGACCATGGAAGAAATCAGAAAGTTGAAGAAACATGCCCTAAAGATTTTGTCTTGAAACAAAAATTTTGAATAAAATACCCAAAATCTTGTAAAAAATCTAGTTGATGGATTATGTTTGTGTCTGCAAAAAGACCATTCATACCCTTAACTACAAATAAGACTAAATAAGAATCAGTTGTTATAAACAATTTATCATCAAAATTTGCATAAGAATTGAAATCTCCTAGAAGTGCCTGTATCAGATTGTCTAAAGCTTAATTGATCACTAGAAAGGTATGGACTTTGAGTCTGTTATGTGTTCTTGAGAGTTTATACGGCCAAGATTGACCCAGTGGTGGTTGGACTCCACTGGGTCCATAGTATAGGTAATATGAATCAATCTAAATCACTTCAACTTCTCTAATATATGAAATCAACCAAGTAACGATAAGATGAATTTAAACAATTTTAGAATTGATAAACAAAATGACTTGATCTCCAGCTTACAAAGCATGTAATATCATAACAATATCCAATAAAAGAAGGGTATTTTAGGAATATCAAATAATTTGAATGACTTCTTTTGGGATAAAAGAAATATCGTGAGGTGAACCTATTTTCGGGGTGGAGAAGATGTATCTTTACCTGTAGACTATCATTCACAAGCTTGTCAAAAGCTGATGGGGATAGCTTTGGAATGGAGGACACAGTCTCTGATATAAATCTTCCAACGTTGTTATCTGGTGCAACACGACCTTCCTACAAGAATTGAAAAATCGATGTTCAAAAAATAGGCATTTGTTAAAGAGCTTGTAATGATGTAATTAGTATGGAGTCTATCTCACCACAACATCATCAACATATTTGTAGGTATCATCTATTAATGCAAGCAATCGTTCCATTGTGGCTTCCATTCCTTCCATATCGGTTTGGGAGTTTGTCAACTGCTGTGGCCTTGAGGATGTCAACTACAAACAGAAATATTATATTTTAAAATTTAACCACGAGTCCCTTGAATATGATGAGAAATTCAATAAAAGTAAAACTTCCACCGTTGGATATAATTAAAAAGAATGAAGAAAAGAGTGTGTGTGAACACATACATCCAACACGTTCAGCTTCAACCATACGCAGATCCAGAGGTATTTCTTGAAACTGAGCAGCAAGTTGCTGGTCTCCCAGAGACAAGTTAACAGAGAACACTCCACAATTGAATTACAGGTTAGGTAAATTTGGGTTAAATACCTGTAAATCGCGATTGATAATGATCAGAAACACCAAAGATGAACTCGCAACAAATCCTTCAACCGACTGCCACCAGAGCAAGAAGAGAAATTAAAGCAGAACAACACAAAATTTTGTCTTCTTTTTCTCAACAGCCCTGGGTTCACCACCGTTGACTATCTTCTGCTTCTTACTGCTCACTACTTTCTTCTCGATAATCTCCTCAGCGTCTCTCTTGCCTATATCCGGTTAAATTACTTGATTAAAACATAATCAGAGATGGAAAAAGCCATACAAACGAAGAGCAAATCAAACGTTCGAAAATTTTCAGAAAGAAAAGGAGATAAGCATGGTGACAGAGAGAAGGAGAGAGGGGAGTGAATTTAGGGCACTTTGTGCTGCAGCAGGGGAGTGGGCTGGAACGTGGGGGTCGTGGGAGAGAAATAGAGGGAATGAAGGGGAGAGAAGAAGAAGAGGCTGAAAGCGAAGAAGGAGGAGGGAAGACGTCATAAGGGAGTGGGTAGTTTCTTCATTCGTGGGCCGGTTATACATGCTAAACTAAAGCCTGAAATGATTAAGGAGTCTGAATGAAGTGGCTTATTGAATTTGAATGGCTAGGATTGAAAGTTGATGAGAGTTTATACGGCTCAGATCTCTCCAGGAGCGGTTAGACTCAATGGTGTCATTAGTATAGGTAATTAGGGGTTTTCCCCCAAAACCTACGCACGCGGCACGCCACTTCTCCTTATTATTAATTATCCATTAAATATTTATTGAATATTATTAATATCCTATTAAATTTAATATGTTCTATAAAATATTCAATAAACTAACTTTTAATTATCTTATTGCGTTTCATTTCATATTTTAACAATATACTAATATTTCAATAATTTTGTTTAATTTTATTATATCAACTAGTATTTTAGATTTATGATATTTATACATTATTTAAGCTTTTGTTTTTAAAAAATCTTAATTTTCATAAACACAATAATTACAAAATAGAGTATAAATTAGTAATACATATAAAATCTTTAACTACTAATCAACGGATAAACACTTTTAAAAACAAGATAATCATTGACTCATACTAAAACAACAAAGTAATCTAGTATTATCTTTATACAAAACATAAATATATTTCACTAATAAAACTATATAAATAACGCATATATTTATAAATTTATAAATATTTAGATTGCAATGCAAATTTGAATTAAATAAATAATACCAAAAACACGAAAACTATTATAATTTTTAATTTCACAACACTATATGTATATATGTTTTTGTGTGTGTGTGAGATGTTTTACCGGGTGTGTATTTAAATTAGCAAGATATGGTTAATCACCAATTATGATGATCGAGTAGTATGGTGTCATATTTGATTATGTTGGGTTATAATTGGGACGTTTAAGATTATGTTGGTCGTATTGGGTGGTAATGTGTCATATTCGGTTTTGTTGATTGGCATGTGTAGTAATGTCTCGTATTGAATCGTAATTGGTGTATTGAACACTAAATTGGGTTGGGTTGTTTGTAATTTTGGTTTAGATTAGATTATATCATTAAATTATAGTGGGTGATAGTTAACAGTGAGTGAGACATTTTTGGTTCTATTGGATGTTGTAATGAGTTGTACTACGTTTTTGGGTTGTAATGAATATTATTAAACCGTATTGGGGTCCTATAGATTGTAATCGACAATATTGGACTAATATTAGGTGATAGTAAGTTATATTGGGTTGTAATGGATTGTAATAGATGGTATTGGGTCCTATTGATTGTAATGGGTCTTACTGGGTAGTAATGGATCTTACTGGGTAGTAATGGGCCGTCCTTGGTCATCTTCGTTAGTAATGAGTCGTATTGGAGTATAGTTGGTTGCAATGAGTAGCAATGCAAATCACATTGGGTTAAAATTGGTCGTATTTGGTCATCTGGGTCTGTGACGAGTTGTACTGGATGATAGTTGGTTATAATGGGTATAACGCATCGTATTGGTGTAATAGTGCATCATATTAGTAATGACTTGCAGTGGACCTATTGGGTTGTAATTGGTTGTATTACACGGTAGCAAGTCATATTTGTGTTATTAAGTGTTATTTGGTTGTATTGGGTCTTGTTATGATGTATTAATATATGGATTTTCATAGTTGATAAGAAATTAAGTTGATTTTTTTTGTTTATAAAAATTAAGTGAAAAAATTAATATAATTTCGTCTGTAATTAAAACTTATTATAATTTAAAAAATATTTTTGCTAAAGAGTTTGGGAAGTCTGCTAGTAAAAGTGCAAATAAAAAATATTGAAAATTAAATTACAATTGCCGACGGATTTCCCAAACTCGCCGGCAAAAATGTGAGTGAACTTTTTATTAATAAAACAAATATATTTTTGCCGGCGAGTTTGGGAAATCCGTCGGCAAAAGTTTAAGTGAGAAAAATATTAATTATAATAAAATAACTTTTGCCGGCGAGTTGGTGAATCTCGCTGGTAAAAATGTTACATAAAAATTTTAAAAGTACTTTTACCGGGGAGTTTAGGAAGCCCGCCGATAAAGGTAACTTTACCGGCGACTTATACGAAATGCGTTGGCAAAAGTGCATCTTTGCCGGTGGGATTTTCCTCCGGCAAAAAGTTAAACTTTTACCGGAGGATTTCGTCTAAGTCGCCGGCAAAAGTTACTTTTATCGGCGGGCTTCTTAAACCCCCCGGTAAAAGTGCAGTTTCTTGTAGTGACACCCGCCCTTTATAAATTATATGAAACAAATTCATATATGTAGATATTCTTTATGGGACACACCCCCATATGCACACCATAAGCCATCGCATGCCCACACTCGAGTAATCACACATTTTATAAATAATCACACATTTTATAAATAATCACATCTTTTAAGCATGTTTAAAAGCATTAAACGAAACATGCAGTTAAATCGCGTATTTGCGTAAATAAACACTTGATAACACATAGTTTGGAAAGACTCACCTGGCGTCCACGCTAACTCGTTCTCACTTGAAATCGCTATTCTCAAACTGCACACCTACATATCGAAACAACGCACACAAGAGTGATAAGTCACTCAAACTTCACCTCTAAACCCCTTACGACACTCCCCACATGGCACACTAAGAGAAACCCAAAAGTTCCCAACACAAACATAACCCGTGCGAGTTTTCCGGGCACACATATTCGGCTTCCACAGATTTCTGGGTATTATCCGGATTCTGGCACTTTCCGGATAACATCTTCCGGACAGCTAACTTCCGGACAACTATCCGGACTCCGATACTTTCCGAGTGAACCCTCTTCCGGATAAACCCGCTTTTCGGGTGAACTGTCCGGATCCTTCTCGATTGGAAACCCATCACTTTCCAGGTAAACTAGCCGGATATCTACCACTATCCGGACACCTACCTGGATTCCCACTCATCCGGATACTCACCGAATACCCACTTTCCGGGTAGAGCGATTTTCGGTTCCGACTTATAGCACACGAAAATCCCACTGGGAATCGCTCACAACTCAAACTCAGCCTTTGCCAATCGATTTCGAACCAATATAAAGATTAAACTAACAACCCAAACTTCATTCCCACGTTGATTGTTATTCCATTCGATCAAACGCTCACAATTCTCACACATTAGGGTTGTCGATTACAAAATCTCACCAAAATCAAACCAAAGTTCCGAAAACTATAAAGAGGTTAAATGCTTGAGAGATTACGTTGATCATGATGGAGATTCACACTTCAAAGCTTCCAATTCTAAGTTCTTCTTTCAATGTTGCAAGGTTTCTTCACACACAATTTCACACACATAAGCCGCACTGATACTGATGGAAAGAAGTGAGGGTATTGGGGTTTTAACCCTAATTCTACCATTCACACTAAGGTCCTCCAACTTTCACTTTTCACACTACACCCACGAACATTATTTGTTTCCAAAATAAATCCGATTATTACAGCATCTTCCCCTCAAAAGAATTCCGTCCCCGGAATTCCACATTCGAACAAATGAGGTAATGGGACTTCATGTCCGCCTCTACTTCCCAAGTTGCCTCTTGGCCGTTAAGGTAACGCCACTGAACCTTCACAAGAGCAACCTCCATGGTTCTCCACTTTTGGATCTTTTGATCCACACAAACATCTTCTAAAAGTGTTTCCATACCTGCTTCGGCTAAGCACTCCCTCAGATTCGATATGTGGAATGTAGAATGGATTCCCCGAAGCTCCTCGAGCAACTCTAGCTTATACAACACCCTACCCACACACTTGATTATGGTAAACGGCCCGACATACTTAGGCCTTAGCTTTCCTTTTTTCCAACACGGACAACGCCCTTCCAAGGCGAGACCCTAAGCATTACGCTGTCTCCTACTTGGAATTCCATTGGTTTCCTTCTTTTGTTCGCATACATCTTTTGGCAGTCCTGAGCCACCCTTAACTTCTTGCGAGTCTGGTTGATTCTATCGACGATCAATTGCGCGACCTCCGGTCCCACTAACTGTCTCTCTCCCACGATACATCTTCACTCTTGGAAGATTCTCAAGCAAATGCACATGTATCACCGAATTGCATTGACTACAATTCATCAATGTTAATCAATTAATGTGTTCTCACCACATCATCACCCTACGATATACATAGCTAAAAGTAGGAAACTTCCACACTCCAACATCTGAAGCAGCCACCAGTCCAAGCCGAACCAAACCTGAAGACACACATTCAAATTCTCACTGCATCCAACAATCGTCTATCCACATTTGAAAGAAATTCAAGTTTCACTAGAAAGGAGTGACCATGCTCACACAAAACTATTCCCATTAGCTTAACACCGAACGACAAAGTCTAATACAACGGTCCTTCATTCTAAGCACTACATTCGACTATCTTCTTCCACTTCCTTATCAAAACGTAAAACATGTTTCCAAAGAACGGATCACTAGAAGGTGTACACTTTTGACTAACCACTAAGCTAGCTTTCCACGACCCTTAAACCATCACGTACACGCAAATCCTTTTTTTTATTATACTCCCACTAGGAGTTCATGTACCCAACAATGACACCCTAAATACGTTGCTCCCCATATTCCGCGTTACTTGCCCAAACCTTCTACTTCCGTTTTACCCCCTTATTTCGACATACCATCTCCACCTCCTTAGGCTAGTATAGAACATTGCCCATTCCATTTTTCCATCCAATCTAAATGCGTTGAAAACACCTTTACATTACTATGTCCAACCGAACAGTTTCACCACAAGTCTCACTCGAGGATTTAATCAAGTCATCCTGAAATAACACCCAATGTTCGAAGCCACCACACACATCTCGTTCCACAAACGGGGTTAACCCACTCAATAGAAATCCTTTACACATAGAGAATAATTCAACATTCCCAAAGATTTAATATCAACTACGAAACATCATAAACTAACCAATCTTCTTAAACATGTCAATGGCACAAGACAACTCACCTAACAACTCATCGCATCCTATGAACACACGATTTCTCTCTCAGGTAGACACCAACTACCACTCCATTCTTTTATTCTCAAATTAACAATACCAGACCACACACCAAACATCCATGCATTTCAACACACATATATTTGCCACATTTGAATAACTTATCAACAATCTACGAGCAAGGATTCCCACTTATGCTCATCCCATAACAACAACACCAGCCCCACCACTTAATCATCACAGCAACTCATTTCTACACCAATGACTTGCACGTCTACTATGTATAAGTTACCACTAACTTATCCACACAATCACTACACCTCAACATCATATTGGAGGCAAAATCCTCACGATCATTTGTATACACAATAGGCATTGTCTTCTCCATACCAACCATAACACATACATTAGAATAAGACTATCTCACGGCTTTGACTCCCTTCAATAAAGATGACCCACAAAATTAAGATTGTCTACTTCACTCGAACAAGTCTTTGACCCCGACCGGTTCTTCGGGATCGACATGAAACGAGCTCAAGCGAACCAAAAGGTAAGGCGCTCCCTTGCAACCCAACATAATCAATGTGTCCCACTTCCGTTGTGCTAACTACTTCATTCATAGACGAAACATCAACCACATAGGAAATCACCTATCCGACTAGTGATCTTCCACCTTTATAACACTCGCACAATGCAGATCAATATCCTGTCAGGTACACACCTTTCCCGAATGACCTCTTACATCTTTGCATAAACCTGACAAAATAAGCTCACCAGATTTTCCTTTTCCAATCCCAGCCTCCCGACAACGATCTTAACAAATGGTCGTTATCCGGGAACACATATCCGGCTTCCACAGATTTCCGGGTATTATCCGGATTCTGGCACTTTCCGGATAACATCTTCCGGACAGCTAACTTCCGGACAACTATCCGGACTCCAATACTTTTCGGGTGAACCCTCTTCTGGATAAACCCGCTTTCCGGGTGAACCCTCTTTCGGATATACCCGCTTTCCGGGTGAACCGTCCGGATCCTTCTCGATCGGAAACCCATCACTTTCCAGGTAAATAGCCGGATACCTACCACTATTCGGACACCTACCCGGATTCCCACTCATCCGGACACTCACAAGATACCCACTTTTCGGGTAGAGCGATTTTCGGTTCCGACTTACAGCCAGTGTTCAAAAAGGCGTGCCATGGCGTGAGTCATGGCGCGATATGGCGTAAGACGCGTCTTCACCGTTACGAAATGGCCCATGGCGTTTCTATATGGCGTGGCTCACGCCATGGCGCGCTGCAGCGCGAGTTTTTTCTAAGACGTGATATTTAAAAAAAAACTTTTTATTATTTGAGTTTTTACTTTTTTAACTTTATATTTTCCATCTTTATATATTTATCTAATCACGACACTCACAGTTTCAAGAATTCATAAACGTTATGGAATTACGATTAAAACGAAGTTGTAAATTTACCTTTATAAGTTATATTTTAAATATTCAATCAAAAACTATTTTTATAATAATAATCTATATGTATGTTCTTCTTCTAATATGAATGTATATATTTTTTAATATCATTATCTTACTAGAATAATATATAGAAACAAATATGTATATATATAATTATATATTTGACATACAAATTTGCCGCATTATGTCACGCCTTGAAAAACGCCGTGTCCTCGCCGTGGCGTGTAAGGCTTGAGGCTTGACCTCGCCGCCACGCCACGCCTTACGCCATTTTGAACCTTGCTTACAGCCAATGTTCTAAAAAACGCGCCATGGCGTCGAGGCGCCGCCTTGCCGCCACGTTTTACCCCTTGGCGCCGAGATAAGGCGTGGAGCTCGTTATGGCGCGCCATGGCGCGTTATGGCATGGCTCGCCATGGCGCGTTATGCCGCCATGGCACGCCATGGCCCGCCATGGCGCGTTACGGCATTACAAGTTTGCGTATTTTTTGATTTTTCAAATCTATGTACTTCGAAATTTGATTCGAATTTTCCCGTTAGTATCTATTAGAATTTCTTTTGTTTATCGTTTTCTATGAAGTTAAATTATTAATAACTAAATCACTATTTTTCAAAACACTGACATAAAGACACACACCCATATATACGTATATTATATACATATTTGCCGCCTTAAGCCACGCCTTGGAAAACGCCATTGCCTCGCCGTAACTCGTAAGGCTTGAGGCTTGACCTCGCCGCCACGCCACGCCTCACGCCATTTAGAACCTTGCTTACAGCACACGAAAATCCCACCGGGAATCGCTCACAACTCAAACTCAGCCTTTCCCATTCGATTTCGAACCAATATAAAGATTAAACTAACAACCCAAACTTCATTCCCACGCTGATTGTTATTCCATTCGATCAATCGCTCACAATTCTCACACATTAGGGTTGTCGATTACAAAAGCTCACCAAAATCAAACCAAAATTCCCAAAACTATAAAGAGGTTAAATGCTTGAGAGATTACCTTGATCATGATGGAGATTCACACTTCAAATCTTCCGATTCTAAGTTCTTCTTTCAATGTTGCAAGGTTTCTTCACACACAATTTCACACACATAAGCCGCACTGATACTGATGGAGAGAAGTGAGGGTATTGGGGTTTTAACCCTAATTCTACCATTCACACTAAGGTCCTCCAACTTTCACTTTTCACACTACACCCACGAACATTATTTATTTCCAAAATAAATCCGGTTATTAACTAAACATTTTTTCGTTACAATGATAACCATGTAAACTAGCACATGTGCACCAACAACTTCATCAAAACATCCAAGAATGTCGGAACTTAAACATAATCATAATAGGTCTTTGTTGTGAAACGCTTCTTCAACCCGATAAAAATTATTCGTAAACTACAAAGATAATTACAAAGCATGCACTTTACGATAATAAAAGCAGTAAGGGTAGATATTCACAACCTTTTTGTAAATGTTCTTTTCTCTTCGTAAATCTATTCATGTACAAGCCACATACTACACTTGTTCTTTGTATTTTCGTAAATCTTTTCACGCACCTGACTAATACCGAATTGGACAAGACGGGATAAAGTGTGAACTAGGTCAGAATGTCGAACCTTAATCGGTCTGGTGCTTGCTAGACTTGTATTGATCCAAAAGAAAACTAAGCCTCCATCAATGCAACAGTTATCAAACATATCAAATTTATACATATAACTAGAAATCTGAAGTATAACAATTATCGAACCCATCAAACAATATAGCTCATAAATATTGCTTGAAATTTACAGTATATATCTCATGAATTTAAAGTAGATCGAACAGTCATCAAACTAATCTGAGCTCATACATATTATATGAATTTCAAAGTATTTATCGAATAGTTATCAAAACAACTCGAGTTAGTATATATATATAGATAATAAATTGTAACCGCTAAATGTGTGTAACCCGTCGATTTCATAGGTTTTTTTGATGAATTTTTTTATGAAATTGTTTATTTTGATGAAAATAGTTCATATCATTCATTTCTTGATGAATTTTTTTATGAAATTTGTAGTTTCATAGGTGAAAACGAAAATATATGAAAAGTTTCATAAAAATGAAAAAAAACCTATGAAACTACAAATTTCATAAAAAAAATTCATCAAGAAATGAATGATATGAAACAATTTCATCAAAATAAACAATTCCATAAAAAAAATTCATCAAAAAAACCTATGAAATCGACGGGTTACACACATTTAGCGGTTACAATTTAGTAGGACTCTCTCTCTATATATATACATATATATATATATATATATATATATATATATATATATAGGCTGAGTATCAAATACAAACCAGTTAGTTTGTACAAACTCGTACAAACCATACCTAGCTTCATGATTTTGTAAATTTGGCTTCATGAATATATACATATATATTTTGGCTTCATGAATATATACATATATATTTTGGCTTCATGAATATATAATTTGGCTTTATGAATATATCATTTGGCATTTTTAACTAATTTTTTTACAAAAATACCCTAAAATACCCTTATTTTTGTAAAAAAATTAGTTAAAAATGCCAAATGATATATTCATGAAGCCAAAATATATATGTATATATTCATGAAGCCAAATTTACAAAATCATGAAGCTATGTATGGTTTGTACGAGTTTGTACAAACTAACTGGTTTGTATCCGATACCACCCCTATATATATATATATATTACCTGAAATTTGAAGGAGATAGAAACCGATCATTTATCAAAAGAATCCTAAAGAAAAATAAAATAAAAGGACATGTTTGGTTAGATGTATTAAACATTACCTAATTAGATAGAAAATAAATTATTGTTTGATTTTATATAAATATATATAATAAATTCATTCCTCGTAAGCCTAAATTTTCATTTCAAGTAAACATCGGGATGAAAAAGCCCCATAGATGCATAAAGATCTTTGTGATTCCCTTTGAATGTTTCTTTGAATAAATTAAAATGTCTTCTTTAACATTGGACAAGTATATGTTCTAAATGGAGGTAAATAGGGTTGGGTTTCGGTGAAAAATTGATGTTAACGTGAGAAGCGTGAGAAGTAGTTATCAATCGTAGGATGTGAAATGGACGCACATTAGGATGGGATGCACCGAGATAAGATGTACCAAGATGTACCGAGATGCACCAGATTAATTCCCTTCTAAGCCGCAATTCATGGGAGAACATTTGATTAAAAGTAATCAATGGTTCAGATCCACTTCTCACGGTAATTTCAACTTGTCACACAATCCTTGCCGAGGTAAATAATGGTATTATTAATGAGGTCTTTATCATCATCATTATCGTCATCATCATCAGCGAGAGTAGGTTAAACGGGGGAGCGTGTGGAAATAAATAAGGGTTAAAGGTGTTTAATGCGTGTTTAGTGTTCTAGATTGATGATACTACAACAAATCAACTCTATTGCGACGACAAAAATCGTCGCTAATGCTCCAAATATCGTTGCTGTAGGCTTTGTTACTGTAAATTCGTAGCTGTAGTTCCCTACTGCAACGACATGTCGTCGCTATATGTTAAAAATTGGAAAATTAATAATTATATACCTACTGCAACGACAAGTCGTCGCTGTAGGTCAAAAATAAAAAACTAATTATATACATACTGCGACGACTAGTCGTCGCTATAGGTCAAAAAAACTAATGAATTGCACAAGTTATGTCTTCTTCTTTCTGCATTTGGACAAACTCAACAAGCTCGATGGATGCACAAGTTTGTTTTCTTCTTCGAATTGTATGCACAAACTGCACAAGTTCTGTTTTTTCTATAAACACAAACTCGATGCATTCGATAACAACTTGATAGTCCCTTGATATACATTTAACATACATTAAATATATGGCACTTACATATAAAAATAAAATTTTTAATTCAAGGGGGTCAAACTTTTTATAAAGGTTAAAACAAGACATATATCTATCTATATGTATGTATATATACAAAGAATCGTGGGAGGAAAAGAATTACGATAAAAAAACGTAATAAGGGATCTGGACTTTTAATCACCTTTAGTCTATTCCATTCATGAATTGCGTTTTAGAAGAGAATTGATTCGGTGCATCTCAGTGTATCTAATTAGTACTGATCCAATGTCTAGATCCCTTTTTACGATTCTCACCATAACTTTCATTCTCACCGGAACCCAACCCTATATATATATATAATCAAACTATGCAACCCATTTATAGACCATAGATTTCATCAATCAATGACTAAGATGTATTTGAGCTAATTATGTTAATAATCAAATTATTTTAATATTTTAAAATGGAAAAAAATGACGACAAGGTATAGTAGTCAATTGTAGGGGTGAGCATAACCGGGTACCCGGCTAAATTCATGGAACCGATAAAAACAATCCGATAAAAACTAATTATTACATAAATAAATTAGAAACTCTCGAGTATTGAGTCTTGACATCGATAAAACGACTTCCATAACAATTCACGTCTTTACGTCAAGTCGTCAGCACCTCAAATAAAACACTTGGATGAAAACGAATAAAACACCTAATAAAGATACAAAACTAATACCACATCATTAAATATTTAAATATAATAAATATATAAATAGTTTTTATTAAAAAATAGCGGGACCAGGTACCCAGCGGGTAACGGTTCCAAAACAATGAGAACCAGAACCGGAACCAGTCTTAATCGGTTCCGTATTTTAGGAACCGAAACCAGAACCAATCACATCGGTTCCGGTTCTGGAACCGGCAGTTCCAGAGCGGTTCCGGTTCCAAAGGCGGATACCCAGTTCCGATGCTCACCCCTAATCAATTGTCATCCAATTTCAATTTAGGAAACTAGGTTGCCTTTTATTAATGAAATTATTATGCACTCGTGTATTTGATGAAATAATCACCATCATATATGTACATGATGAAACTCATGCATGAATTTATAAATATTTGATGAAATGATCACACAACTATGGTGAAAATTTGATGGCATATATGTAACGGAAAACGGAAAATGAAGATGAAACGGAGATGAAATGGAGATGAAACGAAGATGAACGGAAATGAAACAGAGATGAAACGAAGATGAAACAGAGATGAAACGGAGATGAACGACGATGAAACGGAGATGAACGGAGATGAAACAAAAATGACCGGAGATGAACCTGTTGGTTTTTGATGAAAACGGAGATGAATCGGAGATGACCTCCCTTTGATTATGATTGTTGATTGATTCGATGCTAGGAATTTCATCAAGAGGTCGAACAAAGGACCATAAAAAAACTTCATCACCATCTAAAACATCTCGAACATGAATCTCGTTAATCAAACTTGGATCAAAAAATGACTCCTCCATGATGCCAATACTAAATAACTTATTTTTTTGGAATTGATTATGAAACGGATGTTGATACATAAAAAAAAGAATTCAAATGAATCAACAACATTAAATCCTTAGACCATCCACATCCCTGAAATTCATTTACACTTTCAATTGTGCCACCTCAGCATTTGCAATTACCTTTCACACACGTGCAATCCACCTACACTTTCAAAAGTGGTCCCCACTATTAACATTTATTAATTACTTTATAAATTATTATATACATTTTATTTTTTAATTAATATAACATAATATATAAAATTCTTTATTTTAATTTAATGTTAATTAAAATATAAACATTAATTTCAAATAAACGATTAATATATGATATAATAATATATAATTTATTAAATTATATCAAAACACAACATTTATTGAATTAAAAAGATTACATATAGATAGCAATGAAATCGTATACAGAAGCTATAAAAGAACGAGAGAGAAAAAAAGATGAACGAGAAAAAAAGAAAGAGGAAAGGGAGAAAATGAAAGAGCAACTTAAAAAAGAAGAATTGGCAATCAGGTTGATGGAAATGGATCCATCAACTATGACAGAGCAACAACGAAAGTTGTACGATAAAAAAATTCGTCAACTTTTAGACGAATAAGGATGTATTTTTGTTTCTGTTATTTTATTAATCGTGCGTATTAGATTATATTATAATATTATAATATAGTTAATATAATAATATATTTAATGCATCCTAAAATAACTCTTATACATCACTTCCATATATAACCGCCCACTTTTAAAATTACCTATACACCCTTGTAATTAAAGGAAAAAGAAAAAACTAAGAAATTCATTGATTGGTTGAAACAAGTTTGCAAAATTTGTTGTATAAGACATGTCTGCGTTGCAAACCTCCAAAAGGTGGCAAACCATGCAAACCACATCCTAGCCATCCATCTTGTTCTTAAATGTTTAGTTCTTATCTAATTTATTTATAACCGAAAGGGGTATTTTAGTCCTTTTCTTTATTCCGAGTTTTTATTGATTTATCTTTCTTATTTTGTTTCCATAATTATAGGAATTATCTTCATTCAAATTCAGTTTTTTTTGGTAGGGTTTTAATATATTAATTATGGACTTGTAACATACCCGCGCGATGCGGCGGGAAATAAAATTTTATTGGAATCATGTCTTAGGCCCGACACTATCTTGATCGGTATATCCCAAATGAATTATCAAAGCCAAAAAACGTTAAACTTAAGAAGATCGGTAAGACCAAACGATAGAACAAATCCATTTAACAAAATTTATTGGTTTAAAAGTACAAGTCTTTGATTCAACATGTGTTCAAGTATTACAAAACAACATAACTATAAACCATCCAAGGTTTCTTTTACCATGGCCGACTCTTTTCTTCCACCAAAAGATCCAATGAATTATAGTGGCCTTGTTAATTGTCCGTCCATGTGCAGGACCTTTGTCCCCTTGCTCACTTTAGTGAGAGTAGGATTGGCCATCATCTGATCTTTGTTTTATTAAGGCTTCAAGGAGGACATGTTGATTTCACAAATCATCTTGTTATGAGTTTGTCAACTACTCTGGTCTTTGGTGAACGTGCCCGCACGCGATACGGCGCGAAGCATCTCGAAATCAAAACCAAGAACTCGAAACGGCAATCATGTTTCATTTTTTTTTTCAATCTCCTTTTCTCGATGTTAATTTGATGAATCTATATGGTTTCATATCACAAATTAGATGGTATATAAATTTAGTCGATCTCGAACATATAATAAAACTTGTTCAACTTTAACAAACCAAGCTTCTTAACACCAATTTTTGACTCAAATTGTTGAAAAACTCGATTAAATTTGTAAGAGTACAATAAAACCAAGCCATTTAAGAATACACTTTTTCAAGTCAAACACACTCAACCACAAGGTTTGTGGCGTACTGGTTAAGGCCTTGGAGGAATGTGGCTCAGAAACTCATCTACCCCGGGTTCGAATCCAGGCGTTGGCAACTTGTGGCCACTGAGGAATTATCTCAGGGTTGCATGCTTAGCAGTCAATCAGTGTCAGGGATTAGTCTAGGCAAAGCCTAGGATACCCTTTAAAAAAAGTCAAACACACTCATATGTTCATAAATCATATGATATAAATATGAAAATTATCGAGCTCGAGCCAATAAACGAACATCAAGCTCGAGCCCAACCTTGAAAAAACTTATTTGAGCTCAAGCTCGATATTTTCGAGCCGAATTCAAATAACCTATACCCGATTCAGCTCATTTGCATGAGAAGAAATGGGTCTATCTATTGATTCCATAACAATCATCAATTTTTAATTAGCGTTTCAAAATGTTTTTATTACTACATTTTTGAAACAATATGTAAACAATCCGATTGATATGACAAGGACCAAAAATCTTACCCGGTAAAAGCGAATGAAAGGACCGATACTCTTACCCCAATATGTGATGGCGACGACTCTTATCACGGTTAGCGCTTTCCGGGTGAATTGTTGCATACGAAATTAATTTGGCAGACTAAAATCTTACTCGGTAAGTAAATGATAGTGTTAAGTTTGACCGGCAAGCACTTACCAACTTCGATATGCTATCACCTACCAAACAAAAAAAAATACAAAATAGCAACCTACAATAGTTTCACCTTTTTCATCACGAGCGTATACAATCACACGGAGAAACCTTCAGTGACAATTTTGTAGATGGGATTACCTAAGTATGACTGACTCCACACATTCAGTTATGATATAACCAACAAATATGATCCTGACAACATATAGAAACAGTTTTAAGAGTCATATAAGTAAAAACTTCACCGCAGAAAAAGGATGTGCAGAACTCTGAAAATCACAGTTTCAAATCACAATTTAAACTCTAACTCGAGAACCATTGAAAAGAACTCTGAAAATCAATTAGTCAAACTTGTATCCAATATTTACCATATCCTTTTCTTTTGTTTGAATTTTCATAAAATATTTTCCATTACAAATGTAAAAAGGAGAAATATTTAAACTACTCCAAATTGGCATATATGTAAATGAAACTTAGTAATATATTTTCCTTTTTGGGATATCCAACAAAATATAAAACATTAATGTTTTAGAAAAGTCAGTTAAATTTACATACAAATCATTAACTTGTATTTTTAAAGATTTTAAGAATGTAGCTACAACCAATAACCAATAGTGGACTTATTGAAATGGAAGTTGAACAACAGAAAGCAAAGCAGGGTATACTAACACCATGTACACACATGCTCAAGAGAGAGTGTATTTACAATCAACAAATTACGTAGGTACCTTGTCACCCCCTTAATGGCGACAATTTTAACAGGATCTAGCTTGGATCCCTCGATCGTTCCTTCCAAAAAGATGCCAACTTGACTGCATTATTTGCTCCTTCTCCAAGAGAACAATGTCTCTTAGTAGCAATAATATAAAGTTTTTCATCAAGCTGGTCGCTCATTTTCTTCTCACCAATATGAGCACATGCAAGATTGTCTTTCAAACAAGGATAAAAACGCCAAATGTTATTGAAATTACATATAGTGGTTTGTAATGAGTTATGCATAATGCACATGCATGTGTTTCCATAACAAAATATATGACATATTCTTTTAAACAAATTTGTATGTGGTACATACAACATATTATTAAGATACATGACCAAGGTGGACTTACTAAAAGAGGTCAACTCTTATAAGATTGCTAAACCTTGAAAATATCAAAATAAACACACAAATATCTAGTTTATGAAAACCTCTTCAAAATTCAGCATATATCACTATATATTACCCAAAATCAAGAATCACATGAAAACGTGAGAATGGCTTATGTTTTACCTTTTTATAGAGAACACGAGTTTTATAATATTTTTCCTTAAGGGTTAGATGCCAAGTAGTTGTGCTTTTGTATCTTCCCTACAAAAAAAGATTTTTATTCTTACTTGTTATGAAAATATTTATTTTTACTGACGATGAATGTAAAGCTATTGAACAGACGACAAATAAACTTCAAACTCACCTACATGCGCATGAATTTGATCTCTGTTATCTCCAAACATAGGTGCTGCAATCGCCAGTGAATTTAGTTGATCATCAGATGAGTTGACTGGACACTGGAAATTGAAATAGTGATTTTTCATTCCTATTAAAATAAAAACAATACCTACATTATACACCACAAATAACAAAACCCATATCAATTTTAAACCTTTAAACATCTGAACATAGGGAATGCAGAGTTCATCAATTAAAGCAGTCATACCGATCACCATTTTTGTTAATAAATAAAGTCAATGAGCAATAAATTCATCAAAATTTTAAACCTAACAAAATACAAACAACAAACATCCAAATGACTACAACTTCATAACCAGATAACATATAACAAAAGATTAAAACATAACCAAAAGGTCATCGATCAAATGTTGTTGTACATTCTTGAACTAAAACTCAAATCACCTGATTTTCTCATTTAATAGTCGGCCAAGCCCGTCTGTGTCTGTCGTACAAGATGAAATTGCCGCATGATGAAATTGTCGCACAAAATTCACTATTACAGCTCACCTAATTGAAGGCTTCTCGGTTACTGATAGGGTTGATTTATTAACCCTATTTTAATCACTTTTAGTAGCTTTTTCTCTTGTTTTATTTGCCTAAAGTCCACAATTGAGTCATTTTTATTATCTTTTTACCATTTTATGTGTTCTCAATGTTAATCATGATTTAATGGCATTTTGTGTGTTTTTGGATCTCATTTGGGCCTTGTTTGATTTATTTCATATTTGGGCTGGATAATACTGCGGCAGTGCTATAGGAGCAGGTGCTGCATGAGTGCTGAAGGATCGCACAGCTGGGCCTTTTTGAACAACTTTGGGCCGAACAACTTTTGAAGACCATGGGCTGGAGTTGACTTTTGCAGGGGACAAGAAGTACATGTGACAACAATCACTATCAACAACTTTTAATTACTTAGGCCCCAATCAATTCCCCTATATATATATGGATGCATTGTGTGCTTTGAAAAACACCTCTCATTAGTTTTTGCTACTTGTCTCTTAAATACTTCTAATTTCTCTCTAGTTGCCACTTATTATTAAGTGATTTGGGTTACGATTTCAGTTTGTATTTTAAGCTTTCGGTTCTCAAGTCAATCTAGTTATTTTCGAAGTAAACTCTTGTGTTTTTACTTACAGTTCTTGAAATTTACTCTCCAAAGCTCTCGATATTTTCCAAGATTGTTACATCTAGTTTGCTTTCTCGAATCACATTAGTTTTCCAAGTTACTTACTTAATTTCTCAAGGATCTTAATTTTAGTTTAGACATCTTTCCTTCTAAAGTTCGAAGTTCTTGATCATTTAAGTTTGTATTTCCAAGTTCCAACATTTTTAAGGCTACAAGTAGTTTTGTGACGTAACTTGTGCGACAAGTTTTCATAACTTGGCACCCAAGTTACCACGTTAATTTGGTAGTTCTGTTTCTAGTTTCCTTGCATTTAATTTCTGTCATTTAACTTTTAGTATTTACATACTGTCTTCATTTTCTTGTTATTAAAATTCCTGTACTTAAATTTCTGTCTTTCCATTTCTGTAACTTATTTTCTTGAAATTTCTTTTCAATACTTTCCATTTATGTCATTTACATTTCTTACACCTTTCGAAAGAAGAAATCAAGCCATGATGGGCTAATAGCCTGAGCTTGGGGTGTAAAGCAAAGTTTAGATGTAAATTTGTGTGAAAGTAAAGAGGTGTATTGAATATGACATTGTACTGTACTTAACTATTTATTTCAGGTGGTTGACCTTACATTGAAGATTGCATTTAATTAATTGACAACTAATTTTATGTATGAAAATGCATTAACATTCAGTGTTAAGGTTAAGGTTAATTATATGAAATAATAAGAGAAGACTAATAAATAGTTTTAATACCTGACAAGTATTATACTCTTACGGTGTAGGATGGTAACACTGTGTTGTGCTAGGATTCACGAGGTCTAACATAATTGATATCGTATCGATAGCACGTTGACCAGTGTGTACTCTTGGGAGGCCGTTTGAACCGACAGTTAGTACTGTGGCAGTCCTATAGCACTTGTTGCTACAGGACTGGCTGGATGTTATAATATCTCTTTACTGGATCACTTGTTTTCATCTTTATAGAGCTTTGCACCATGTGCTTCTTCTCTAGAATTGATTTTTAGTTGATAACTCAAACCAACCATCCAAACAATCTGTTTTCGAATTCGCCATCTGAAATCGGTTTTTAAAGACTGGACTTTTGAAAAGCTTTCACAAGTTTTCCTTGTGGATCGAAATCTGGTACTTTTACCATTATTACTTGTTAAGAGACGATAGTAGTTCAAGGTGTATACTTGCACTGAGTTCTATTTTAAGTGAATCTCTAAGGTTGCATAAATCTGTCCAACAAGTTTTTGGCGCCGTTGCCGGGGATTACACGCTGAAAGATTTTCATTCCAAAGTAAAGTTTGTAAAAACTGATTTTTCTACCATCTTTGTTGCTTGTCACACGTCTCCATGTGTGTACAAGTAATATATCTTTAAGTATATCTTTCTGTGGATATGGATTCAATGGGACATTCGTTTGGGCCATATGAAACTGTTTTTTGTGACTATTGTGGTGGAAGTCATTTCTCATACAGTTGCCCTTCGACCCCCGAATCCCGTTATTTCATAGGAGATAGTAATTAGGATACCTCGCACTTCAATGGTTACACTCAATCAAGGGAGGATCATCCAAATTTGTTTTTAAATGGTCAAGATCATGGCACTTTCACATCACCAATACCTCCCTATCAAGATTGTAGGCTTGTAGCAACATTTATTCAAACACTTTTGACCAATCTTGGGAGGAACAAGTTGATTTTTCCGGGAATTTTGAAGGGGATGATTTTAACAACTCACTTTTACCCCCTACGCCCCCTTTAGAACAAGTTGAAAAATTCGAATCTCTTGAAACTTTGATGAATGATTTCTTAGAGAACATACAAGGATCTGTTATTAACATAACAACTTGTGTTGGAGAGATCATCAGTGAGCATAAAAGACAAAGCCAAATCCATATACCAAGTGATATTGAAAAATCTGAGTGTATTGGTAAGGATGAAAGTGAGGCTAATACTTTGGAAAAGAGTCAAGAGATAGAGAGTTCCAAGGAAACACCTGGGTATTTGAGCAACCCCTCTTCACTTCAAAATAGTGAAGAAGTGCAACAAAGTGCCAAGATTGCCATTAACCCCTACTTTAAACCTGTGCAGAAAGAACACATTGTTGCATATACCATAACATCCATACAACAATTTTCTGTAGAGAATCTTCAAGTTGTTTTAAGAAGGGGACACGATGATCAATCCAAGGACTTGGGAAACTTCATAAAATCTTGTTATGTTGTTGGTGAGGTGATGAATCGTTCTCCCATTTGTGCAATCGATGTCTTGTGTCGTGATCAAGTAGTAAAACGAGTGGTGAGAATAGTATATAAGCACAAGTGGAAAGAGAAACACCAAGCTTGGAGATATCAAAAAGCAAGACTCTTGAAGAACCACCCACCATTTCCAATCCAAAGAGGAAGGCAGACTGATGCTTCACCTACTCATCATGAGTAGGACAAAGTTCTATCATCTTTTATTTTTTTGATTTGCTGAATTATTTTCTTCCATTTATTTGTTGATTTGTGTGCATGTCTTAGTCTGTTAAGCCCTTTTGGGGTTGTTTGGACCTGTTCTGCCACTTTGGCAATGAAAAAGTTTGAGGTGTGCACTTTGTTGCACACCAATTTCAATTTTAATTCCCTTTTTGCTGGTTTACTATTTTGAGTTCAAGTTTGAGGTGTG
The DNA here is from genome assembly GCA_033807775.1 of Saussurea involucrata. NCBI lineage: Eukaryota > Viridiplantae > Streptophyta > Magnoliopsida > Asterales > Asteraceae > Saussurea > Saussurea involucrata. The sequence goes on along the minus strand of CM066321.1, from coordinate 84,145,661 downwards.
CATTCTTTTGCACACCAAGTCATTTCTGTGGGATTCTGCCATTTGGCAATTTATCTGTTTAACACGGGCTTTTGCTGTCTTTTAGCTTTTACTGTGGATCTTGCATGAATGATCAACATGTCTTGACTTCACCTTGTTAATTGAGTCAATTCTTATGAGTCTTGTGTGTTCTTATTCCATGATCAGTACCTAAAAGTCTGACTGGTTTGGATAATTTGCTGATTTGAGTCCAGAAACTGTCTTTTGACAGTTTGTGTCTGAATCATTAAGTCATGATAGTAATGTTTGAGTCCTGTTTGTTCCCATTCTCATCTTTTGCTTTTCTGTTTCAATTTGTTGGGTACTAATTTTATGAATTTGTTTCCCTCATAATATGTATGTACGTATCACAGTTTCATCACAAGTTTTTTTTTGCATGCTTAGTTGATCTTATAGCCACAGTAATCTTATGCTTTGTTCTTTAAGACTAAATTGCCATCATAGCCTACCAAACAGTCCACCAAACTGTTAAGTTGAGTCATCATGGGCAATTTCCCCACTTAAGCCATCACTACATATCTAAATAGCCCATTTGCCTTCAGATACCCTCCTTGACAATGGGGACATTGTCCATTTCAAGTTTGAGGTGGGGTAAGATTTGCCTTATACATCACAAGGTACACCTCACTTGTATTTCATGAGCAAAGCGCTCCTTTATTTCAATGTTTAAACATCATGAGCAATTGCTCTTTCTCTTGTGCATAAAAGTGTGTCATAGACACCAAAATTCAAAAGAGACTAATGAGTCCACATTATACCTCAATATGAGATGAATGGCAGTAAAGTTGTGCCATTGAGTGAACAAAGTGAGTGTGTGGAAAAAGGCAAAGCATTAAATCAAAGGAAAAAGCCAAATGCATACCCAATTCCAATTATAGTATGCCTTGATGACTCTTGTTAACATAAGGAAAGCTTAGGTTGGTTATGATGGTGTATTGTTAGAAATTGTACTACAGAAAGATAGAAACACGAATAGACTAGGATGTGATCTTAATCACTATCCTTAGGATAATATTAGCCCCCACAAAGAATGTTGGGTTCAAGCCAATTTACCCCCAGGATTCTTCCTAATCTCCATGAACATTCTGATTTGTTACCGAAGAAAACAAAGAGAGGAAAAGAAGTGTGAGATATGTTACGATTTAGGCATAGATATAGCAATCTGTTCGGTTGACAATTTAAAGCAAGAAACTGCCACAGAACCTTATCCAAAAGTTTAAAACCGAAACTGCCAAAAAATCGTCCAACTAGCCAAAACAAAAAACCGGGTTTTTTCAAGAACCGCATACGCGCAACGTGCTAGTGCTATCTTTTGACCCATCAAAGATATTATGAATAAGCCCAAATCAAGCACAAAATCAAGCCCAAACCCCACAAGCTCATTATTGCTTATTTGATAAGTCAATTAAGCTAGAGGTTATAAAGTACACATAATTACACTCCTTTTCCTATGTGGGACATAATTGAAGACTATATTCAACAATCCCCCACTTAGTCTTCAATTTTATCAATCTTGCATAAATGAAAGTATCTTTCGATTTGAACTTTCACTTAGTGTTAATCTTTCAAAATTATAATAAAATCTATGACATCACAAAGCTTTTGAGCCAAGATCTTATTCGTTATAATCGGAATGATCACACACAAAACTGGTCATTTAACAATGTTCATAAAAAAATAAAAGCACCATTATGGCCATGTGCGCATCCTGGATTCATGGATATTTACAAAACTTGACCTATACTTTTGTCAGAAGCGGCACCACTTCTTATATCCATATAGGTGAAATTCTAATATTACATAGAATTACATTAAGAGTATATTACTCACCCTCAAATCTACACTGGATATTAAAGCTATTAAAACTAGTCTGAATCAGCCAATTACCAACAACTTGTTGTTACCACATTGAACCTTTAACAAAGTAAAACTCATAAAAGGTTGGGTTTCTATTGTTGTTGACTACTTAACAGGTCTCAAACCCATTTCACGAGTTGTTCCAAAAATCATATCCCTTGGAAGTCCCTCTGTGAATGGATCCGCTAAATTATTACAAGACCTTACATATATAACAGTTATTATTCCATCAGATATTAACTCTCTTACATATGCATGTCTTAAACTAATATGTCTAGATTTTCCATTATAAATTTTATTATAAGCTCTAGACAAAGTTGCCTCACTATCGCAGTGTAAAGAGATGGCTGGCATCGGTTGTGGCCACAAGTTTATATCCAATAACATATCTCTCAGCCATTCAGCCTCTTTGCCTGCCGCTGCCAAGGCCAAAAACTCAGCCTCCATGGTGGAATGAGTAATGCATGTCTGTTTCTTTGAGGCCCAAGAAACAGCTCCACCTCCAAGCATAAAAATCCAACCACTGGTTGATTTATTATCATTGTCACTAGTGATCCAACTAGCATCAGAGTAACCTTCAAGAACTGCAGGAAAGTTTCCATAGTGTAGAGCAAATTTCTTAGTTCTTTTCAAGTTACCAAAAACTCTACCAATAGCTTCCCAATGTTCTAAACTAGGATTACTCGTAAATCTAGATAATTTACATACAACAAATGCAATATCAGGTCTAGTACAATGTGTTGCATACATTAAACTTCCTATTGCACTGGCTTATTCAAGTTGTGCAACAGCACGACCATTATTACAGCTAAGTTTACAAGAATTATCATAGGGAGTATTTGCTTCCTTATACTTCAAATGACTAAACTTATCAAGCATTTTCTCAATATAATGAGATTGACTTAAGGAATAACCCCCACTATTTCTTTTAATTTTAATACCCAAAATAGTATCAACTTCATTCAAATCCTTCATTTGAAAGCAAGAACTCAGATAAGCCTTTGTTTCATTAACCCCTTTCATGTTAGTTCCAATAATTAACATATCATCTACATAAAGGCATACAATAACTCCATAATCATCAGTAAACTTAGAATATATACACCTATCAGCAGAATTATGCATAAAACCATTAGATAAAATAACAGAATCAAATTTTTCATGCCATTGTTTAGGGGCTTGCTTTAAACCATATAGAGATTTAATTAATTTACACACCTTGTTTTCATTCCCGGGAAGTACAAATCCTTCCGGTTGTCTCATGTACACTTCTTCATCTAAATCACCATTAAGAAAAGCCGTTTTTACATCCATTTGATGTACACATAAATTATAGATTGACGATAAAGCCAGAAGTACTCTAATGGATGTAATTCTAGCCACTGGTGCATAAGTGTCAAAATAGTGTACTCCTTCACGTTGACTAAAACCCTGAGCCACAAGCCTAGCTTTAAAAGTTTGAATAGATCCATCAGTATTGTGTTTCACTTTAAATACCCATTTACATCCGATTGCCTTTGATCCGAGAGGCAAATCTGATAAAACCCAAGTTTTATTTGCCATTAATGAATCCATTTCATCATTAATCGCTTCTTTCCAAAAAGCATAATTTCTTGAAGCCATTGCTTCTTTAAACGTTTTTGGATCATCTTCAACATTAAATAAAATAGGTATCTTTTTAGTCACAATATTTTATTTCCTTCCACAAGAAAAGATATAGCTTGGAAGTTAGAAAAATCAGGACCCAAGTTCTTTTCTTTCCTAGCCCGTCCACTCCTTCTAGGTTCACTAGAAGTTTCAGGTACATTTCTTTTAAGGCTAGTAGAACGATCATCTTGCGTATCTTGTAGTGGAATTTGACTAGATTCATCTAAATGTGTAGAATCACGTTTAAATTTGGATTCAAAAAATTCAACATCTCGAGATTCTACTACAACATTTGAATCTAAGTCCAAAAGTCTATAGGCTTTAGAATTTTCAGCATATCCCACAAAGACACTTTTTAAAGCTCTAGGTCCTAATTTAGTTTTCTTAGGGTCAGGGACTTTATAATAAGCAAGACATCCCCAAACTCTTAGATAACTCAAGTTTGGCTTTCTACCTCTCCATATTTCGTATGGAGATTGTTTTAGTTTCTTTGAAGGAACTCTGTTATGTACATGACAAGCAGTTAGAAGTGCTTCACCCCACAAATTTAGTGGCAGATTTGAATTTACAAGCATAGCATTTACCATGTCAACCAAAACTCCATTTTTTCTTTCCGCCACACCATTTTGTTGAGGTCTATATGGAGCACTAACTTGGTGTATTAATCCATGATCTTCACAAAAGTTAGTGAAGTTAGTAGGAAAATATTCCCCACCTCGATCACTTCGTAAAATCTTAAGTTTCTTTCCCTTTTGTGTCTCAACCATGGATTTATATATTTGAAACATATCAAAAGCTTGATCTTTGGTTTTCATTAGATAGACATAAGTAAATCTAGATCGATCATCAATAAATGTAATAAAATATCTACAACCACCTCTAGTAAGAACACCATTAAGTTCACAAATATCAGAATGCACAAGTTCTAATATTTCAAAATTCTTTTCTATCTTTGGAAATGGTTTTCTTTTCATCTTTGCTTGTACACAAATTTCACATTTGTCTTTATATTCATTATTGTAAGAAATTAAACCATCTTTACACATGACTTTCATAGTTTGATAATTTACATGCGATAAACGATTATGCCAAAGATTAAAACTTGAACATTCAATATGAAAATTAACATTAAGCAAAGACACATCTAAATAGTTAGAAGTAGATATTTTATTGATACTTAGTTTAAACATACCATCACAAGCATAACCTTTCCCAACAAACGAATCGGCTTTGGATAGAATCACTTTGTCCGATTCTATCACAACCTTTAAACCCTTTTTACATAAAATATAACCAGAGACAAGATTCTTCCTAATGTTTGGAACATACAGAACATTAGTAAGTACAACTTTCTTTCCAGAAGTGAAATCAAGTACCACACTTCCGGTTCCTTGCACTTTTGAAGTGTGATGATCTCCCATAAGAACTTCATGCCCATTCACAGATTCAACATAGTCTTTGAAAAAGGACCGATTGTTACAAACATGAGCGGTAGCACCAGAATCGTACCACCAATCGTCACTTGTAACAACTGTAACACCCCATATTCCAACTCTTGTGGCTTTAGTGCATAAATAAGAAATTCTGGGGCTCTTTTGTGAAAAACTCAAAAGTTATGTGGCTGAGTTGTGAAAAGGAAAAACTAGCCAAGATAAAACCCTCCTAAAACCCCTAATTTTCTGCATGTGTCGGCTGAGTTCTTGAAGGAGGAAGAGGAGCCCTAGAGTCCAGCAATTGAAGGTTGAAGGAAGTGATTCAGTGAGGGATTGAAGGAATTTGCTGCAGAGGTATACCTTCATCTTCATCTCTTGGTTTTGTTTTGGGAATGGAGTTTGATGTATGATTTTCGTTCATTCTCTTCATCTTCAAGTATTTTGAGACAAAACCAATTGGAAGGGTGGGTGGGACGAATCCCTTGAGGAGTTTGTGAGCTCTTGGTGATATTCCACCTTTCCAATGGAGTTTCTTAAGTTTGATTCATTTTAGATAGGATTTGTGTTTTCAAAAGAGTATTTCATGATGATTTGATTGAGGAATTGATTGATTTAAGAAATATGAATTGTCTCCTTAATGTGTAGTAGTTTTAGTGTTCATTTGGGGAAGTTATCAATCAGTTGGAATCAATTTTGGAGGAATTTGAGTAAGTTTTCGAGCTGACCCTGGTGTGCAGAACTGAGAATGTTCGACCAGAGGGTTACGCGGCTTACTACGCGGTTTGCAAACCGCGTAGCAAACCGCGTAAGCTTCTGTTGGGCGATTCTCGGTTTTTGCTTCGTTGGTCGTTCGAGCTTGGGTTCGAGGCTTGGTTTAGGGGATTGTCTTAAGACATTGTGGGGAATGTTTTAGAGTATAATTGGGGAGTCTAATATCTCCTTTGTTAACCCCAATTCAGGTGATCGTTTGGTGTTTAAGTGAGCTCCGAGTAGTGTGTCGTTTAGCCGAGCATCAGGTGAGTTCCCCTATGCATTATTTCTATCTTTTAAAATGAATTGCGAAGAATTGATTGACTGGAAATGAGTTTACTTGATCATCATGAACTTATGTTTTCTCATGCATGAAAAGTGTTATTTTACAAGTGGAAGGAGGATTATCCTCGAGTAAGTGTTTAAAGCATGTTTTAATGTTTATGCCTGTGATAGAGTCGGGTTGCACAGTGGAGGACCCTTTGAGTTGCCGTGCCTGGCTTTGTAAGGTGTTGAGTTGCCGTGCCTGGCTTTGTAAGGTGTCGAGTTGCCGTGCCTGGCTTTGTAAGGTGATGAGTTGCCGTGCCTGGCTTTGTTAGGTGTTATTGGTCCATGCCACTGTGTACACCCTTGTTTGAGCTCAAACTTGTTACGTGCTGTTTGCAAGGAAACGTGTTTCTTAAAATGTTTTGTGGTCACGTTTTTTGGAGGGAATTCACTAGACCTTATGGTCTAACCCTCGCTTTCAAAACTTAAAAACCATTTTCAGGAAAAGGTGGCTTAGGTGCTTCGTCCAAGGGAAAAGAGAAGGCTTAAGGCGGAGGTGCGAGAATAGAGACCGTCATGTTTCAGTTTTTTGCTAGCTAGTATCTCAGTTGTATTTGTTTGAGGACCGTAAGCAATGTAATTGATATTGGAGTTTATGTTGTACTTGGGACCCTTTATGGGCTTTTGACTTATATTTTATGTTAAGTATTTTTGGGTTGTTACAAATGGTATCAGAGCCATAGTTTAAGGGATTTAGGTGACCGGATGGGCCTAGACTTAAACTTGGGGTTAGGGACACAACCGAGATATAGGATGGCCATAGGAAATGACCTAAGAGGAATGAGTGGGACGGGGTGTCGAGAATCATCATGTGAGGTAAATTGGAGATTATATCTGGCCAATATAATTTCGAATTTACAGGCACGTGAGGATACTTAAATTACCTCTTGGGGTGGTATTGATATTAAATGTTTGTTTTATGTGTTTTGTATCAGTTTCGTCATGTCTGGAAGATCGTTAAGGAGCAGGTCTGTGCCCAGCGTAAGAATGGCCACGTCTGAGGAGGCCCATGCGGACGAACCCGTGGTCCCTCCGAGGGCGCCGACTACCCGGGGAAGAGGAAGAGGCCAGGGTAGGGGACGTGAGACCATTCCACGTAAGGCTACTACCACTGTGGGAGGTACTCGCCCAATGAAGAAAACTCCGGTCGGTCGTCGAACTAAAAGTATTGAGGCACCGTCTGATCGGGAAAAGTCTCATCGAGAGGGTTCGGCCTCGGGGGATCGCGCCTTTGTGACTCAAGAGGCCTTCGCCACTGAGATGGTGAAGCTGCAGGAAAAGTTAGATCGATGGATGAACCGGCACGATGTTTCGGCGTCGGGGAGTAAGGAGAACATCGAGAGTAAGGCGGCCACTGAATTGTCTAGCCCGCCCCCGACAGAAGTAGGTAGCCACAAGCAATCCACGGCGTTGGTGGTGAATGAGTCGGCTGCTAGAGAATGTAGTCACAAAGCATTCTCATCTTGCAAACCTCCTACCTTCCAGGGGGAATGCGACCCGGTGTTAGCCATAAGGTGGGTTCGAGAAATGGAGTTGGTCTTTGACATTTGTAAGTGTGCCGAAGAGGATAAGGTGATTTATGCCCTGTCTATGCTGAAGTCGGAAGCCATCTTTTGGTGGGATGCCGAAACTGGAGGGTTGGGATCGAGAGTGGCCAAAACCATGAAATGGGAGGAATTCGTGAGAAGGTTCAAAGCTCAGTTTTTCCCTCTGGCGGCAATCAAGAAGTTGGAAGAAGAATTTTTGAACCTAGCACAAAGAGACATGACCGTGAGGGAGTACACTTCCAAGTTTATTGAAAAAGCTCGTTTCGCGGAATTGTATGTCCCAACCGAGGAGCGCCGAGTCGAGAAGTATCTCTATGGATTGAAGAGTAGCGTGCGGGAGTTGGTAATGGCAAGAAATCCTACCATTTTCCAAGCGGCTATAAATGCGGCTGAGTTGATAGAGAAGGAAAAAGATCGTCAACAATCGGAGAGGGCCGGGGAAAAGAGGAAATGGGAAGGATCGGGAATTGATACTCGAAAGGGGAAGGTTTCTAGGCCGGAGCCACGTGGAAATCGGGGTTTTGGTGACAAACCGTGTGGGAAGTGTCACCGGATGCATAGAGGAGAGTGTAAGGCGGACTCGGGGTCGTGTTTTCATTGTGGACTGCCGGGGCACATGTCAAGGGATTGTCCGAAGAAGCAGGGTTGTTTCCAGTGTGGGTCGATGGACCATAAGCGGTATGACTGTCCCATGCTAAGGAGAGGAGGACCGGGTCAGTATGGGAATCGTCAAGGGGTGCAAGGAGTTGAGAAGAAAGAAGAGCCGGCACGCGCTAAGGGGCGCGCTTTTTGCATGACTGCAGATGAGCGGAAGCGACTCCGGATGTCGTGACAGGTACCTTTCTGGTGAACTCTATTTGTGCCAGCGTGTTGTTTGATTCGGGGGCAAATCGCTCCTTTGTATCTCCTGTTTTTGTGAAGCGTTTGGGGGTGAGGCCTAAGCGTTTGGGTAGTGCCCTAGAAGTGGAGACCGCCGATGATAACGTGGTACTTGTTAGTAGTGTGGTGGAGGGGTGTTGTATAGACATAGAGGGGAGTTTGATACCGATATGTTTGTATCCTATGCCGATGGGAGAGTTTGATGTAGTGTTGGGGATGGACCGGTTAGCGAAAAATAATGCTACCATCGTCTGCAACAAGAAGTTAATTCATGTGCAATTACCAGATAAGGGAATGGTAGTGATTTATGGGAACCGTCGAGATAGGAAGTCTAGTCTTATCTCTTTGCTTAAGGCCACTAAATGTGTAAGGAAGGGATGTCAGAGTTTCCTAGCTTATGTGGTGGATGCAAAGAAGGAAAAACGCGGGGTAGGAGATGTACCGATAGTGGGCGAATACCCGGAGGTATTTCCGGATGATTTGTGCGATCTTCCGCCGGATCGCCAGATCGAGTTCCGAATCGACTTGGTGCCGGGAGCCACACCAATAGCTCGTGCACCATATCGGTTGGCACCTTCCGAGATGAAGGAGATGATGACCCAACTCCAAGAGTTGTTAGACAAAGGGTTCGTGAGACCGAGTACCTCGCCGTGGGGTGCACCGGTGCTTTTTGTGAAGAAGAAGGATGGGACTATGAGGATGTGCATCGATTATCGCAAACTCAACAAAGTCACTGTCAAGAATAAGTATCCCCTCCCCAGGATTGACGACTTGTTCGATCAGTTGCAAGGGGCTAGCTACTTTTCAAAGGTAGATTTGAGATCGGGATACCACCAACTCAAGGTGCGAGGAGAAGACATCCCAAAGACAGCTTTTCGAACCCGATACGGTCATTACGAGTTTTTAGTAATGCCGTTCGGATTAACGAATGCTCCCGCCGCTTTCATGGATTTGATGAATAGGGTGTGTCAACCCTATTTAGATAAATTCGTGATCGTCTTCATAGACGATATTCTCATCTACTCGAAGTCGGAGGAAGAGCATAGGGAGCATTTGAGGGCGGTGTTGGAGTTGTTGAAGCGGGAGAGACTTTATGCCAAATTTTCGAAATGCGAATTTTGGCTCCGTGAGGTGCAGTTTTTAGGACATGTAGTGACCCAGAGTGGAATCAAGGTTGACCCGGCAAAGGTAGAAGCTATTAAGAACTGGGAACCGCCTAGAACGCCGTCCGAAGTCCGTAGTTTCCTTGGGTTAGCGGGGTATTACCGGAAGTTCATCAAAGACTTCTCGAAGATTGCCACTCCGTTGACTTCTTTGACCAAGAAGAACGTCAAGTTTAGTTGGACCAAAGGGCAAGAAGAAGCCTTCCAGAAGTTAAAAGAAATGCTGAGTGAGGCTCCAATTCTAACCTTACCCGAGGGAACGGAAGACTTTGTGGTGTACAGTGACGCATCTAAGTTGGGCTTGGGGTGTGTCTTGATGCAGCGTGGTAAAGTGATCGCTTATGCGTCCCGCCAATTGGAGGAGCATGAGAAACGATACCCCACCCACGACTTAGAGTTGGCGGCCGTCGTTTTCGCCTTGAAGATTTGGAGGCATTATTTGTATGGGACGAAGTGTCAAATCTTCACCGATCACAAAAGCCTTCGTCACATCTTCGATCAGAAAGAGCTAAACATGAGACAGCGCCGGTGGATGGAATTGTTATCAGACTACGACTGTGTGATTGAGTATCATCCCGGGAAAGCTAATGTAGTGGCTGATGCCTTGAGCCATAAAGAAAGGGGAGAAGCTTTGAAAATCATAGCCTTAAGAGCCGAGGTCACGTTTAACCTGCTGGGTGAAATAAAGAGGTGGCAAGTGGAAGCATCCGCGGTGGAGAATCTCAGGAAAGAGCGGATGGTGGGGAACGTGAGCACCCTAGCAGAAGATAGCCGAGGACTGAAATGCCTCAATGGTAGAATATGGGTTCCGAAGTTGGGAAATGTACGGAAGTTGTTATTGGAGGAGGCTCACAAGTCAAAGTACTCCATCCATCCAGGAACGAACAAGATGTTTGGGGACTTGCGACAAGACTATTGGTGGCCGGGTATGAAAAAGGATATAGCATATTTTGTTGAAAGGTGTGATACCTGCCTGAGAGTAAAAGTGGAGCATCAACGGCCGTACGGAAAACTCCAACCCTTGGATATTCCGGTTTGGAAGTGGGATCAAATCACGATGGACTTCGTGACGAAGTTGCCTAGAACTCCAAAGGGTTACGATGCCATTTGGGTGATTGTAGACCGACTCACCAAGTCGGCGCATTTCCTTCCAATAAAGGAATCCTACCCGATGGAGAAGTTGGCAAAGTTGTACATCGACGAGGTAGTGACCCGTCATGGGGTGCCATCATCAATAGTATCGGATCGTGATAGTCGTTTTACGTCGACTTTTTGGAGGAGCTTTCAGCGGGAAATGGGGTCTCAAATCAAGATGAGCACCGCTTACCATCCTCAGACTGATGGTCAGAGTGAGCGAACCATCCAGACCCTGGAAGACATGTTGAGAGCGTGCGCGTTAGATTTTCAGGGTTCGTGGGAGAACCACCTACCGTTGATCGAGTTTGCGTATAACAACAGTTACCACGAAAGCATAAAGGCTGCGCCTTATGAGGTGCTCTACGGTAGGAAGTGTCGGACACCTCTTTGTTGGAACGAAGTCGGGGAGAAACAACTGGCTGGACCCGAGATAGTACAGTTGACTGCTGACAAGATCGACCAAGTGAGGGAAAGGCTGAAAGTTGCTCGTGACCGACAAAAGAGTTATGCTGACAAGAGGCGTAAGGATATTGAATTCCAAGTCGGGGACAAGGTGATGTTAAAAGTATCGCCCTGGAAGGGGGTAATCAGATTTAGGAAGAGGGGAAAGTTGAGTCCCCGCTACATAGGACCGTTCAAGATTATTGAGCGCATCGGAGAAGTAGCCTATAAGTTGGAGTTACCGGTGGAGCTGCAAAGAATTCATAATACCTTCCACGTGTCGAATCTGAGGAAATGCTTAGCGGAAGCCGATATGGCTATACCTCTGCATGAAGTCCAGGTTGACGAGAAATTGAACTTTGTGGAGGAGCCCGAAGCTATCACCGACCGTAAGGTTCGGAGAACAAGGAACAAAGAGATTAGCCTAGTTAAAGTGTTGTGGCGTTTCCACAAGGGGAGTGAGGCAACATGGGAAGCAGAGACCGATATGAGAGCAAGGTACCCTCATCTTTTCAGTGATGAGATTCCGGGGACGGAATCCTGTTAAGGGGGAGGTGATGTAACACCCCATATTCCAACTCTTGTGGCTTTAGTGCATAAATAAGAAATTCTGGGGCTCTTTTGTGAAAAACTCAAAAGTTCTGTGGCTGAGTTGTGAAAAGGAAAAGCTAGCCAAGATAAAACCCTCCTAAAACCCCTAATTTTCTGCATGTGTCGGCTGAGTTCTTGAAGGAGGAAGAGGAGCCCTAGAGTCCAGCAATTGAAGGTTGAAGGAAGTGATTCAGTGAGGGATTGAAGGAATTTGCTGCTGAGGTATACCTTCATCTTCATCTCTTGGTTTTGTTTTGGGAATGGAGTTTGATGTATGATTTTCGTTCATTCTCTTCATCTTCAAGTATTTTGAGACAAAACCAATTGGAAGGGTGGGTGGGACGAATCCCTTGAGGAGTTTGTGAGCTCTTGGTGATATTCCACCTTTCCAATGGAGTTTCTTAAGTTTGATTCATTTTAGATAGGATTTGTGTTTTCAAAAGAGTATTTCATGATGATTTGATTGAGGAATTGATTGATTTAAGAAATATGAATTGTCTCCTTAATGTGTAGTAGTTTTAGTGTTCATTTGGGGAAGTTATCAATCAGTTGGAATCAATTTTGGAGGAATTTGAGTAAGTTTTCGAGCTGACCCTGGTGTGCAGAACTGAGAATGTTCGACCAGAGGGTTACGCGGCTTACTACGCGGTTTGCAAACCGCGTAGCAAACCGCGTAAGCTTCTGTTGGGCGATTCTCGTTTTTTGCTTCGTTGGTCGTTCGGGCTTGGGTTCGAGGCTTGGTTTAGGGGATTGTCTTAAGACATTGTGGGGAATGTTTTAGAGTATAATTGGGGAGTCTAATATCTCCTTTGTTAACCCCAATTCAGGTGATCGTTTGGTGTTTAAGTGAGCTCCGAGTAGTGTGTCGTTTAGCCGAGCATCAGGTGAGTTCCCCTATGCATTATTTCTATCTTTTAAAATGAATTGCGAAGAATTGATATGACTGGAAATGAGTTTACTTGATCATCATGAACTTATGTTTTCTCATGCATGAAAAGTGTTATTTTACAAGTGGAAGGAGGATTATCCTCGAGTAAGTGTTTAAAGCATGTTTTAATGTTTATGCCTGTGATAGAGTCGGGTTGCACAGTGGAGGACCCTTTGAGTTGCCGTGCCTGGCTTTGTAAGGTGTTGAGTTGCCGTGCCTGGCTTTGTAAGGTGTCGAGTTGCCGTGCCTGGCTTTGTAAGGTGATGAGTTGCCGTGCCTGGCTTTGTTAGGTGTTATTGGTCCATGCCACTATGTACACCCTTGTTTGAGCTCAAAATTGTTACGTGCTGTTTGCAAGGAAACGTGTTTCTTAAAATGTTTTGTGGTCACTTTTTTTGGAGGAAATTCACTAGACCTTATGGTCTAACCCTCGCTTTCAAAACTTAAAAACCATTTTCAGGAAAAGGTGGCTTAGGTGCTTCGTCCAAGGGAAAAGAGAAGGCTTAAGGCGGAGGTGCGAGAATAGAGACCGTCATGTTTCAGTTTTTTGCTAGCTAGTATCTCGGTTGTATTTGTTTGATGACCGTAAGCAATGTAATTGATATTGGAGTTTATGTTGTACTTGGGACCCTTTATGGGCTTTTAACTTATATTTTATGTTAAGTATTTTTGGGTTGTTACAACAACCGCAACCATGTGAGTTTCTTGAATCATTCCAATATGCAGATCCGAAATCATGGCAATGATTTCATTTTGCTCCTTTTCTTCAACAACGTTTGCCTTCTCACTCGATTTGTCATTGGTCTTCTCATGCTCTTCACTTCCCTTCTTTATCCAAGTTTGTTCTTTCTTTGGAAATCGACAGAAACGTCTTATGTGACCTTTTCTTCCACACTTATGACATATAATCTCAGACATGTCTCTCTTTCTTTTTTTGTTGTTGTTTGAATTGTTGGACTCATAAATTGCCTTCCTCTTTTTACCTTTAGGAATCTTTTGATTCACAAAGTGCACTTTGGAACTTTAGGCAACATTCATATCCTTCTCACGGTTTCTAGTTTCTTCTTCAATCCGTAAGTGTTTTTGAAGTTGCTCCAAAGTGAAATCTTCCGTTGTATGTAACAACTTCTTCCTATAATCATGGAAGGAAGGAGGCAACTTGGCAATTATGCCACCAACAATCAATTCATCAGGAATGGTTATGTTGAGATTTTTAAACTTTGAAGTTAAAATTAGAAATTCATGAACTTGATCAAGAATAGATGAATTATCAGACATAGTGAATTCAAAAAACTTGAAAGTGATAAACTTATCTGCCCCCTGTTTTTCGGTGGTATACTTGTACTCCAGCGCCTTCCATATTTCTTTTGTAGATTTCATTGGAGTAAAAAGATCATACAACCGATCTGTTAAAGAATTGAGTAAATAACCCCTGCAGAGTAATTCATCTTCTGCCCGTTTTTTTCGTTCTGCCATCCTTGCAACTGTGTCGTTATCTGAATGTTCTGGTAAGTCTGGAAGGTCTGGATCAAGAACATAAACGACTTTCATTGCAGTAAGATAAAACTCCATCTTCTCCCTCCAACGCAAAAAATTAGACCCATCGAAACGATCAAGTTTCACAGAATCTTGACCAAGTAACTTCAACGTGTTTTGAATAGAAGACATGTTTAATATTATCCTAAGATTGTTAGAAATTGTACTACAGAAAGATAGAAACACGAATAGACTAGGATGTGATCTTAATCACTATCCTTAGGATAATATTAGCCCCCACAAAGAATGTTGGGTTCAAGCCAATTTACCCCAAGGATTCTTCCTAATCTCCATGAACATTCTGATTTGTTACTGAAGAAAACAAAGAGAGGAAAAGAAGTGTGAGATATGTTACGATTTAGGCATAGATATAGCAATCTGTTCGGTTGACAGTTTAAAGCAAGAAACTGCCACAGAACCTTATCCAAAAGTTTAAAACCGAAACTGCCAAAACAAAAAACCGGGTTTTTCAAGAACCGCATACGTGCAACGTGCTAGTGCTGGTGCTCTCTTTTGACCCATCAAAGATATTATGAATAAGCCCAAATCAAGTACAAAATCAAGCCCAAACCCCACAAGCTCATTATTGCTTATTTGATAAGTCAATTAAGCTAGAGGTTATAAAGTACACATAATTACACTCCTTTTCCTATGTGGGACATAATTGAAGACTATATTCAACATGTATTTGTGTACTTAAAGGAAAATAAGCTTGGTTTATGAAGGGTTATTTGTTTCATGCAACTCATGTTTTAAACCTCCTGTTCTGAAATTCTTTGTTTGTGTGCATTGTGTTTATGGTTGAAACAAGTCCAATTTTTTTTATGTTTTTAGTTATTTTTAGAAAATTGAGTCTTTATTTTGTCTATTTTTGTTGTTTGGGGACAAACAACGTTTTAAGTTTGAGTTTGTGATAGGGTTGATTTATTAACCCTATTTTAATCACCTTTAGTAGCTTTTTCTCTTGTTTTATTTGCCCAAAGTCCACAATTGAGTCATTTTTATTATCTTTTTACCATTTTATGTGTTCTCAGTGTTAATCATGATTTAATGGCATTTTGTGTGTTTTTGGATCTCATTTGGGCCTTGTTTGATTTATTTCATATTTGGCCTGGATAATACTGCGGCAGTGCTATAGGAGCAGGTGTTGCAGGAGTGTTGAAGGATCGCACAGCTGGGCCTTTTTGAACAACTTTGGGCCGAACAACTTTTGAAGACCATGGGCTAGAGTTGACTTTTGCAGGGGACAAGAAGTACATGTGACAGCAGTCACTATCAGCAGCTTTTAATTACTTAGGCCTCAATCAATTCCCCTATATATATGGATGCATTGTGTGCTTTGAAAAACACCTCTCATTAGTTTTTGCTAGTTGTGTCTTAAATACTTCTAATTTCTCTCTAGTTGCCACTTATTATTAAGTGATTTGGGTTACGATTTCAGTTCGTATTTTATGCTTTCGGTTCTCAAGTCAATCTAGTTATTTTCGAAGTAAACTCTTGTGTTTTTACTTACAGTTCTTGAAATTTACTCTCCAAAGCTCTCGATATTTTCCAAGATTGTTACATCTAGTTTACTTTCTCGAATCACTTTAGTTTTCCAAGTTACTTACTTAATTTCTCAAGGATCTTAATTTTAGTTTGGACATCTTTCCTTCTAAAGTTCGAAGTTCTTGATCATTTAAGTTTGTATTTCCAAGTTCCAACGTTTTTAAGGCTATAAATAGTTTTGTGACGTAACTTGTGCGACAAATTTTCATAACTTGGCACCCAAGTTACCACGTTAATTTGGTAGTTTTGTTTTTAGTTTCCTTGCATTTAATTTCTGTCATTTAAATTTTAGTATTTACTTTCTGTCTTCATTTTCTTGTTATTA
The DNA here is from genome assembly GCA_033807775.1 of Saussurea involucrata. NCBI lineage: Eukaryota > Viridiplantae > Streptophyta > Magnoliopsida > Asterales > Asteraceae > Saussurea > Saussurea involucrata. The sequence goes on along the minus strand of CM066321.1, from coordinate 84,129,513 downwards.
AAATTCCTGTACTTAAATTTCTGTCTTTCCATTTCTGTAATTTATTTTCTTGCAATTTATTTTCAGTACTTTCCATTTATGTCATTTACATTTCTTACACCTTTCGAAAGAAGAAATCAAGCCATGATGGGCTAATAGCCTGAGCTTGGGGTGTAAAGCAAAGTTTAGATGTAAATTTGTGTGAAAGTAAAGAGGTGTATTGAATATGACACTGTACTTAACTATTTATTTCAGGTGGTTGACCTTACATTGAAGATTGCATTTAATTAACTGACAACTAATTTTATGTAAGAAAATGCATTAACATTCAATGTTAAGGTTAAGGTTAATTATCTGAAATAATAAGAGAAGACTAATAAATAGTTTTAATACCTGACAAGTATTATACTCTTACGGTGTAGGATGGTAACACTGTGTTGTGCTAGGATTCACGAGGTCTAACATAATTGATATCGTATCGATAACACGTTGACCAGTGTGTACTCTTGGGAGGCCGTTTGAACCGACAGTTAGTACTGTGGCCGTCCTATAGCACTTGTTGCTATAGGACTGGCTGGATGTTATAATATCTCTTTACTGGATCACTTGTTTTCATCTTTATGGAGCTTTGCACCCTGTGCTTCTTCTCTAGAATTGATTTTTAGTTGATAACTCAAACCAACCATCCAAACAATCTGTTTTCGAATTCGCCATCTGAAATCGGTTTTTAAAGACTGGACTTTTGAAAAGCTTTCACAAGTTTTCCCTGTGGATCGATATCTGGTACTTTTACCATTATTACTTGTTAAGAGACGATAATAGTTCAAGGTGTATACTTGCACTGAGTTCTATTTTAAGTGAATCTCTAAGGTTGCATAAATCTGTCCAACAGTTACCAAAGCGATATACGTCAACGAGGACCCTGATAAATTGTAAAAGATCAAAGAACAAGACACAAGTTAATTAACTTCTATAAGATGCTATGTTCAGTTATTGTTGCTTGAATTTGACCTCCCTTGCTGGTTACAATGAGGGGGCATTACAGCGCAACCTTAAAACCATTGCAACATCTGTAATTTATAAGATAACTATATTAGCTTTACAAGTGCTAAAAACAGAAAAGCTTTACTGAATTTAGTGTAACTTGATTAACTCACAACTTCTACCACATATAAGCTAGCCACACTCTGCTTTCGTGAAAGAGAAAAAATTACTAAGCTACTGTTTAGATTCAAACTTGGTGAAATTTTGAACTTAGTGAGAAAAATCTGGTAACCAAATTAGGTTTATAAGCACTAAACTCGAAAATGCTTTTAGCATCTTTATAAGATAAATAAAAATCATATCGATTTACGGAAGGCCCTGGGTTAGCCAACAAAATTCCATGTTTAGTTTTAAGAAGAGAGTAAATGCCAATGAATTGGAGAAATTGATTACCCTTCAACTTCAAGAAGAACAACAAACCTATATGAGTTATCCGAATCATCATAGCCACTGCCGGAGGACGCTGATGCACTTGCTGCCTGTTGACAAGGCAAAAAGTAGTAACATTTGAACCCAATTCAACTTTTGTTGTCTACCATATTGTACAAAGACCTGAAGGAAAAAAATTATAGAATGGAAATCAGAACCATACGGCTAGCTTTTAGACACACGATATAAAATAAAAAACACCTAACATTTGTGAATTTGGAAAACGAGAATCATGTGTAACACAACAGATTTTCTAAGAAAGTAACAACACATAATAAGAACAACAACACCATTGTTTGGAATTTTGGTCTCCACCCGGAAAAGATCATACCTGGAACAGATGATTCATTGCAAACTCGCATAAAAACTCATCTGGAAAAAAGCCCTTCTTCACAACTGCACAAGACGCCAATCGATAAACCTTACTATTATTCATCACCGTTGCTGTAGAAAAACGAAAGAAAGTGAAAATAAAATAAGAATACCAGTTCGTAACCTCGTGGGGTTTCAATTTCTTCAATCTTTTGTTTCTGATCTAGGGCTTTTCAAGTTTGTTTGTAAATCTTGTTATTACCCGAAGTATGGAGGAGAGACTGAATTTGGACACAACGACAAAGGATTCCATCATCAATCTTGCAGGATTGGATGGCTTTGAGTGTTGATTCATGTAGAGAAGTCAGAAATTATTAGCCAGAGGTAAATAAAAATTCACACGACAGCAAAAATGCGTGAATCGTTACATGTCAAGAAGAAACAGCCAGAGCGAGTACGAATCGTCACCCTGTGAAGAAACAACCAGAGAGTACTACTCATCAATGCTCTTCCAAAAAAAATTAGGTTTTGATTGTGAAGGGTAACAAGGCCGACAAAGTAAACAAACAGAGAAGAAAGTAAATCAAGAGTATGAATCGTTACCTGTCAAGAAGATAGGACTCTATACCACACGAAATTGAGGAGCTATGTGAAGAAATCGAATCGAGATGAGCAATATACATGAAAAATAAGATTGAACCCTGTGTATAATGAATCGAGAGGAGCGCTATATATATGAAGAAATGAAGAGGAGCGATATGGAGACGTGGAGAAGGAGAGGGTAGGGGGAGGTCATGTGAGCGGAAAACTGCATCTAGGTCGTGGAAACCAGAAAATGGGGGAGAAGTGGTGTTGAAAAAAACTGATTTTAGAAAAACTGTTTTTTAGAAAGTGATGTTTAGAAAAAACCGTTTTAGACAATTCATAAAGGAGTATAGATATACATCAAATCAATTATCCTAAAACCGTTTTTTACTTATTGAATTCAATCTCTTCTTTTTTTTGTTTAACAAATTCATAGTCTGTATTCCTTCCATAATCATCCGTATTTTTTCATTATTTTTTGTTAAACATTAATGGATCCTAATCCCAAAGATGCTAATGGTGAATCGTCGTTGATGATGAAAGGTGTTGGTAGGCGGTTGGTATTTAGGTTGTTTAGTGTTTCTGGAGAGATTAACGCAGATTGTTGTGATCGCCAAACTGGTGTTCCTGCTGTGGATGTTGTTGAAGTCGAACCTAATCTTAAAGATAAAGGGAAAGAAGTCGTTGAGGATGTTGTTTGAAATATAACCCTGAAGTTGAGAACGAACAAGATGAACATCCTAGAAAAGCATGCTGTGATGAAGTTGAAGATGAAGGTATTAGTGTTTTATGCAACAATTTTCCATTAAATTTGAAGTCTTTTAATTAATTAGCGTTTTAAAACATTGTATGTGTAGTTGTGTTAATTAATTACCAATTGAGCATCTTCCGTTTAAGTATTCTGTGTAATGTGAATTTATGCAATTATTAGTGTTTTAGTAAAGTAATTTTGTAGTTGTGTTAATTAATCATCAACTTTAATGTCACAATTTATTAATCCAAACTCCTCCAATTAATTGGTGTTGTAGTAAATTAATTTTGTAGTTGTTTTAATTAATCATTAACTTTAATGTTTGCAAACTCCTCCAAATAATTAGTGTTTTAGTAAATTAATTTTGTAGATGTGTTTATTAATCAGCAACGTTAATGTTCCATTTAATGAATCTGTTTTATGCAAAGTCTTGCAGTTAATTAGGGTTTTAGTAAATTAATTTTTAAGTTGTGTTCATTATGTTTTTTATTTTTTTGCAAACCTCCTGTATTGTGTTAATTATTATGTATTTTTGAGTCCCTATTTATTCATGCATTGTTATTGTTGCATGCTTATTGATTTTTTTTTTGATTTTTTTAGATATTATATCTCAAATAATGGAGGAAAGTCCTCGCGACACAAAGTACTATGTACCTGTTGTTGATGATTTTGTGAACATAAAAGTCGGGGATTCATTTGGTACTCCCGACTTGGTGGAACGTGCATATCGTAAGTATGCCATGGTTGCTGGTTTTGATGTCAGTCGTTCTAACAAGAAGAAGAATAAAGACGGTATTGTGACAGCTAGGTACTTTGTTTGTAATAGGCAAGGTGATGCGTCAAAGAAAACATATGATTCGTTAGAGGTATCTAGTAAGAGACGTCACCGTAATTCTAACATTAAGCGATCCAGATGTTTAGCTTGTGTTAAAATTCATTATGTTAAGGAAAAAGGTGTGTATGAGGTGTATAAATTCGTGGAGAAGCACAATCATTTACTTCTCAATGATTATGAGATGCGTTTGTCGCGTGCTAGCCGATGTTATTTGAACACTGCCTTGCCTCAAATCCAATGTCATGCTACTAGTGCTCAGAGCATCTACCACGTAGAATCCTATTTTCGATAGGACACCTTCAAGTGACATATTCACTATTGTTTCTCGGTCCCATATCTTCCACAGCCTTCTTCTGCGTTTTGCTCAGTCCGATGACTATTTCATACAGTGTTCTTGGTAAGGTTCGTGTACGTAGTATGCCTTTCTTTTTTGGTTTGCTTCCTGATGCACGGGACCCATGTTTCACATCTTTGTTTTTTGACTTGTCACCTTTTTCCTCATTCTGTGATTTCTTCGAACGTGGTTGATTGGTTTCAACTGTGGTGAAACCAAAGTTGTTAAATTCATTCGAAATATAAACAACATATAAAAACATAAAATATACCTTTGATTTTTTGATTTTTTTTCTTTCCCTGATCTCTGCCCTCCTTTCATCATTCGATGGCTAGCAAATTCTTCCCGTTTTCTGCTTCGTGTGACTCTAGGAGTGCTTCCAATTTCAATCACGTAATGTGGGTTTGTACTCTCATTTTTTGCTATAAACAAACGATGTTAGATAATGTCAACAACAATATTCATCATATAATTAGTCATAAAACTTATTCGTAAACCTCGTTTCATTGATCGGTTGCTACGGTCAGGCGTGTCTTGCACAACATTTCCTTCATGTTTGTTATCTGTAACCCAAGAACCAATTGTGTTCTATAAATATTTAACGTAAAATGATTTTTGGTTTATTCTTCGTAAAGCTTACCAATCTGACCATCCATCTTTAATCCTTGTGGTGGTGATTGCACACCTAATGAATATGTTTCTGATTTAGATGTGTAGTATATAATAAGAGGAATATTAAGTTTTCAGATGAGAATGAATGTACCATCCATTTGTTTGTCTTCTATAGGCTGACTTTTGTCGGTCGGGTTTTGTTCAACAACTTTCGATGTTCCTGCAACATTGTATATCAAGTCACCCCCAATCAATAACACTAATGTTTTAGAAATGAAAACATAATGTGATTCGTTTTACATGAATTCTAAATCAGTTTATGTAAATGCGTAATCATTGTATGTTATTTCATTAATGCATAACCATTGTGTGTTGTATGATTACAGCCTGCATACCTATCTAAACATGTACAGTTGGTTGGTTTCTGTTGTCATCATTTGACATATAGCTACATGCAAATTATATATGCATGAACATCAATATATATATACACATACACTAGTACAAGGTTTATGATAATGGAATTTCCATCTCTTCAAGACATGATTTTTTCAACTTAATTCAACTATGTATCTATATGACGACACAGTATCACGTGAGAAATGCCATAATGAAACCAGAATCATCCCGTATATGTTAATCATAATGTCTGTCAAATATATATGTATTCACATTATGTTTGTGTATACACTAATGATTACGAAAACATAATATGCACACTCTTTTAAATCGTTGATTAATGCATCTACTGCCTTTTAACAAAAACATGAAATAAAATTTTCATAAATGCATATACTGAATCTGAACATGAAATGATCTCTTCATTTTGTAGGCTATTTTCAATTGTAAAGTTCCACTGATACACCAAATCATATTCATCGAGTGTCAATTTTTGAATAATATCAACATTAAATACTAAAATGTTGATGGCGTCCGTTCCTTTTTAGGATCTTTTTTCTGTTTTCGTGCTCTAATCCAGAATGTGAAGAAAAATTACTGTTAATGCCAAAAATCGCACAAAAGTACAACTTAAGGTCGATTGTGGAAATTAACAACTAAAGAAAAGAATCTCTCGACAAAGCGTGCGATTAAGATAAAAAATGTAAAAGAGACAGAGAATTTGGCGACGCGGGAAAAACCTCAACAAGGAAAAAACCCGCGGACGACTATGGAAGTCGTCACTGCACTATGGTCACCAAACAGGGGCGATGTCCTTACGTTTCAGGTGTCGATCGTACAGAGATTACAATACAAATGAAGGAAAGACTTCAAAATGTAAAGTAACAAGTGTTTCGAAAGTAAAAACAATGTGCGTCGTGTGTACGGTCTATGTGTCGTGCGTAAAAACTATGCGTTGAGCGTGGGAGTCGTGCGTAAAAACTATGCGTTGAGCGTGGGAGTCGTGCGTCGATGTCGTGCGTCAAGAGCGATCTATTGTGAGAAAGTTCTTTTCTTCGTATGTTCTTGAGTATGTAGTGTGATTCTTGGATGTGGTTTCTTCAATGATGACGGAACTCTATATTTGTAGCCTTCGGGTGCTTTGATTGATTTCTTGAATGCTTTACGTAACTGTCGTAACGGACGTTGTCTTTAATGCTGTTAATGGCCCTTTACTGGTTGTAGCCGTTGGTCATTAATGACGTTGACTCCTGCATTAAACACTGAACAAACGTAACAGTCATAACGAACGTTAGTTGGTCGAGGTTGCATGGTCTTATGCGACGGTCGTGAGAACTAGACGACATCGTGGTCGAGTGTCGTGAGGTAGATAACATACGATTTGACTTTTAACCAAGGGACAAAGTACTATAATTTTACCTTACCACGGGGAAGTAAAATAAGTGTTTTCCTTACCTTGGTCGTGGTCGAGATTGATGAAATTTTGCCCAAACAGTTTGCCCACAAATTTTGAAAAAGTGGAGTGGCAAAAAAAGTTTTTTAAATTTTGCTTGTCGGGGGTCGAGGTTATGACACGTGTCGAAAGTTACCTTGGTTGTATTGGAACTGAATCGGTTTAACTCAAACTAGAGAGGGAAGTCGAAAAGAGGGTAAAGTCGTGATGTCACGCTGACGCACGATGATGCTTAGCAGCTGTCACAGACAGGTGTCAGCGATCTGTGTGGTCATTCGAAAAGACAGGGTCGCGTGTCGACCATCGAGGGACTTGATCTGACACGATCGTTAGCACAAATAGAGGCCACGATGGGTCTATTTTCGTTTACGATTTCAAAAGGTTTTACACAGAGATTTCCTCTTGATTTCTTTGCTATTCTTTGTCCGATCTTTTCTAATCCTGCAAGAATCTTCGACTCAGTTAGGATTTTTCGAGGTCTAGAGCGCTTATATATATAAGATACGACCCTTCAATTTTTGTATGCGTCGTAAATCCATTGCTAAGAAGCCTAGGAAAAATTGGGATATCTGGGGTCTTTCAGATAGACAGACGTTGTTGACGGGGATAGAGATGTCGACAGAGCCTAGAAGTACCATCAAAAGCGAGGAGGATATCAACGACTTCAGAAGTTTAGCGGGAATTCCTGCTGGGATAACTATAAGCAAGGCGGGCAGGATTCGTCCTGAGATATGACCTGATAGGTACGTCGTGATATACGAGTATCCTTTCAAGATAGGCGTCCAGTGGCCGTATTCGCCTCTGGCGAAGGCATTCATGTGCGAGTTCGATTTGTCGCCGGGGCAACTGATGCCCCAATTCTGGCGAGTTATCCAAGTTATCGAGCGACTTACTTCGAACTGGGAGTCTCCTATGAACGTGAGGGATTTGCTGATGGCGTACAAGGTCAAGAGTGATCAGTACCGCAGTTATAGTCTGTTTTTGAGGTACAAGGGCGAGCACACCTTGGTTTTAAAGACGGCAGTCAACGACCGAAAGTGGAAAACCCGGTATGTGCTTGTGCGAGTGGCGACGTTAGATACCGATAGTGACTGGATCAGATCTGGTTGGAATATGACGGGTAAGCCTTTTGTCGTACATCTTATGTCACTTTGTTATTTGGGGGCTTTCTGTCTAATATTTTTTCTTATGTGTAGATATTAATTTTGACAAGGTAAAACCTGACGATGACTCTAAAGCCAAGGTCAAGAAGTTCCTGGAGTTTAGCGCTGATGATCGATTGTACGTCACGCGTCATCTGATAGATGAGGACGACGATACTGTTTTCTTGGGCGATAGAATGCAGATGGGTCGAGAAGAGAAAGAAGAAGAAGAGGAATCTGAGGAGACCGAGGAGGAAGAGAAGGGGGAAGAAACAGAAGTAGAGATAACTGGTAAGTATCCCTTTACCTTCTTTTTGCTTGACTTGGTCTTTCTCTGTTTCTCAATCGTCTAACTTCTTTCTTTTGCCATACATGAGAATCTTAGTCGAGGATGACACATGTTGCTGCCAAGAAGACGACTCAAATTGATCTGGCTCGCAAGGCGACGGAAAGCAGGCAGAAGGATGCCTCGACAACTGGGTCGGGGGTCTTAAAGATAAAGGATATCCTGACAGCTGGGTCGGGACTCTTAAAGAGGACAAGGATGTCCGTCCTGAAGGAACCGTCGTCGAAGATAGGTGGCTCATCGAGAGTCGTTCCGCCTGAGATGGCGAAGGCGTCGACCGTGTTTGACACGATCGGCGCAAGATTTGTTGATACTGCGCAACCGGCGACGATGTCTCATACTGCACAACCGGAGACGATGTCTCCTACTGCTGCGTCTAGCCCTTCGACGGCCGACAAGGGCAAAGGTGCGCAGACGAGTTTTGGGAAGGAAACGACGGTCGACTTTACGTTGCCGTCGGATTTCTTAGATGATAATGTCTTAGATGGGATAAAATTGTTCCCCCATTTGGGAAAGTATCAGCTCCCTTCTTTCAGAGAGCGTTTCAACGGAGTTTCCGTCGAAGATATGGAGTCGCATGTCGCTGGGCTAACGTTCTTGGTAAGTCTATCTTTCAAGACTTTGTCTATTTATTGTTGTCGTGTATTTTGTTGATACGTTTTCGTATGTTTTCAGACGTTTCAGTCTTCCTTGGCATTGCATGCTGAAACGACGAAGGTAGAAGGCTTAATGGCTTCTGCTATTAAGGAAGAAGATGTGTCGTTAGAGAGGGAAAGATCCGCTCTGGAACGTGAAGAAGCGACGTCAGTGCGACTCGACGATGCCTTGAATGAGTTGGAGGCCGTCGGCCATGCGAGGGATGAAGCGAACTCGCATCTGAAGGAGTCTCTGACTTTGATGCACGACCAAAGAGAGGAACTAGATGGAATGAAGGAATCCTTGGCTGCAAAGAAAAAGGGAGCCGAGGAGTCCAAATCTAAGGTGGCGAGCTTAGAGAAGGAGCTAGAGGAGTTGAGGGATGAGAACAAATCCCTTTTTCCTTTGCTCGACTTACTGCGCGTGCGGCGATCATACGACGTCACTTGTTGGGCAGAGATCCTCTGGCGTCGGCATCGGACGAGTTGGACCTCTTCTTCAGGGAGGTCGGGACCGAGAGGGATCTTGACTCGGATGATGAGAAAGAGGTCGAGGAGGAGGAAGGTCCCCAGGGTGAGACGTCAGGCAAGGATGCGACCTATGCTCCTCCTCTGCCTTAGAAAATATCTTTGTTTATTTTTGTTCCCTGCTACTCGACTGTCAGTGGTCGAGCTTTTTGGATGTATATAAGAGAGTAAGTTCGGTGAATGAAACTTAGATAGCTTTTGATTTTGTGTCTTATATTCTTTGCACATAGATACAACGTCAATTGTAAAATTCACCAAGTGGTAAGGGAACAGGAATTCATGCGACTTAGACATCTAGCTCAACATAATATTTAAGATATAAGTCATAAGACGTTTAAGCCGTGTTGGCGTACATAAGCATATGCAATCATATCATTCATTAAGAGCATGTAAGTCTCTTAAGTTAAAGAACTAAAATCGTGGGGTCGGTAGACCTTATGGTCGTACGACTAGACCATATCATGCCCTTGAATCATGCGTTCCTGTGATGGGATAATCGAGTCATGGACTCAATTGCTTATATCGTGCGATAATCGAGTCATGGACTCAATTGCTTATATCGTGCGATCCTGCGGAAGCATATTGGTGTCATATGATAGACTCAGTGATTTATGTCGTGCGGTCCTGCGATAAGACATCGTCAGAGGTTGGTCGTTGGCTAACCAACGACCCTCCGATGCTTAAGTCAGTAGTCGTTTGTGATAAAAAATTGTATGAAAGAAGAGAAAAGAATTTAGAAAACGTACCTTCTCAGATTCTTTTTTACTTGATGGGGGATTTGCCCCCCGTCATTTATTATCCTATTTTCTCCAGGAAAAAATAGGATTTAAATGACGGATCGACACTGAGTTTTCGAGGATTAACACCAATGTCTATGTCGACCATGTTTTCATGCGACAGGGCAGAATAGTCGGCATATTCCTATAAAAAAGGCATTAGTTTGTCTATAAGATCAGAGATAGAGAGACGTATCTATCGAGACCTTATGGTCAAGTTTGCCTTTATCCAGGACGATTTCTTTGACCTGTGACTGCCAAACAGCTTATTTTCGCGGTTTTAGGGTGGTCTTATAGCAGTCACGGGCGACTTTCGGTTCACTTTTGATTTCTTGGACTCCCCACGACGTAGGGAACTTCAGGGTCTGATGATACGTCGAGGGGACGACTTTCATTTCATGGATCCACGGTCGACCTAAGATGATGTTATAGGCCGACGAACAATCGATGACACTGAACTTAGTCTGCTTGTTGATTCCTCCGGCATAGACCGGAAGGATGATCTCTCCATAGGTGCTCGTTGCTTCTCCGTTGAAACCGACCAAGGTTGTCGAACGTCGGGTGATTTCCGAGCGATTGATTCCCATGGCCTTGACGGTGTCAAGGAAAATGACGTTCGCTGAACTGCCCCCATCGATCAAGACTCGTCGGGTTAAACAATTGCCAATCGTGAGTTGAATGATCAACCCGTCATGATGCTTCTGATAGGAGTCACCGAGGTCGTCTTGATCGAACACAATCTTCATAGCTTCTAGTTCCAGATCTCCTTTGGGCCTCGATGAACGTGGGATAGGTCGATCGTCAGGTGATTGACTGACATGACGCTTGGCTGCGGAGTACGTCAGACCACACACGTCGGAACCACCAGTGATGCAATTGACGACCTTCGCATGCGCAGGGGTTGGCGGTCGATCGTCGCTTGTTGGAGCAACGACGTTATCGATGATATCTTTAAGATTTCCTTTCGGGACATGATATGCTAACTCCTTTTTGAGAGCTATGCAATCATCTGTCGCGTGACCATGGTCGACATGGAAGTCGCACCACTTTGACTTATCTTTCTTGGCGTCGTCCTGATCGGACTTTTTTGGCCACCGGATGGTTGTTTGGGCGGTGTTCAGAGCTTCGACCAAGTCCTTAGTGGACCCTTTGAAATCCATAAGAGGATATCTTGGGGTACTGAGGAAATTTGGTCGCAGTCTTGGCCTCTGCTTTCGTCTTGAACCGGGCGTTCGAAATCTGGCGCACGGGCTCTACTTTGGGAATTGCCTTTGTCTTGAATTCTGGCTTTTTCACACCTAACGACCTCTTGTCGTCGGTATGCTTGCGACGAAAGGCAGTGTCGTCCTCTACCCTCATATATGCTAGGGTTCGAGCTCAGACATCCTCAAAATTCTCCGTAGGATACTCGGATAGATCAGTGTACAAACCCGAACTGTCGTCCAGACCACGCTTATAAGCTTCGATTGCGGTCTTGACGTCACAGTTGCGGACACTAATCATCTCTGCATTGAACCTATTGAAGTAGCTTCGAATAGACTCATTGGTCTTCTGTACGACATAATATAGGTCACTGGTCTGCTTCTTCATCTTGCGACTGCTGGCGAACTGTTGAGAGAATTGATTGACCAACTCAGCGAACGACCCAATGGATTTGGGTTTGAGATTGATCAACCATTGGAGGACAGGGCCAGTGAGGGTTGCTCCAAAACTCTTGCACATGCATACTTCTTGGTACATGTGCGGGATCGAGACCGTCCACATGAGCTGTTTATATTGCGCGACGTGCTCTATCGGATCTGTCACTCCTGAGTATTTGGGCGTGAAAGCGGGGACGTTATATTTCTTCGGGACCTCGACGGTCGCAATTTCATCGATGAAGGGCGACGCCTGAAACCCTGATCGAGGCTCGACGTCGACGGGCACGGCTGCCCCGGGTAGCTTGGCGAGCAAAGACAGGACACGCTCGTTCTGATCTTCTAGCATCTTTAACCGCTGGGCGACGGGGTCAATAGGATCAGGATTCGCACCTGTCTGCGGATTGACTCCTGAACTGGTGCCATTGCCGTGCGACGAGCCATTGGCGTCCCCATTAAAAGGGACAAAATACGGCTGCGACCCATTCTGAAACGGTTGCGATCCATTCTGCATGGGTGGTGGCCTTATATGCTGAGGAGGAACCGTCCCGAACTGGGGATTTGGGTTGAACGGCCCCGGCTGCTGGTTCTGCATGAACGGACCTGGATGCTGATTCTGAGCGAACGGACCCGACCCTGACCTGGATTATGCGCGAATGGTCTAGGACCATTCTGACCGAACGATCCTTGGCCTGGATTCTGAACGAATGGCATAGGACCATTCTGGGATCCAAAGGGATTCCTCAGCCGCACGATCTCTTCAACTGCTCTTCGACTCTGCTCGGCCATGGCATTGATTTGATTCCGAGCAACTTCTAACTCTTGATACATATGAGCAATAACATGCTCTTGATTTCCTAGGGTTGCCATCTTCCTGAAACAGAAAACAAGAGAAACTCCAAGAAACCGTTAGTACGACGCACGTTTGTCGAAGATTTTCTCTAGATGGGGTCCCACGGATGGCGCCAAACTGTTAATGCCAAAAATCGCACAAAAGTACAACTTAAGGTCGATTGTGGAAATTAACAACTAAAGAAAAGAATCTCTCGACAAAGCGTGCGATTAAGATAAAAAATGTAAAAGAGACAGAGAATTTGGTGACGCAGGAAAAACCTCAACGAGGAAAAAACCCGCGGACGACTATGGAAGTCGTCACTGCACTATGGTCGCCAAACAGGGGCGATGTCCTTATGTTTCAGGTGTCGATCGTACAGAGATTACAATACAAATGAAGGAAAGACATCGAAATGTAAAGTAACAAGTGTTTCGAACGTAAAAACAATGTGCGTCGTGTGTACGGTCTATGTGTCGTGCGTAAAAACTATGCGTTGAGTGTGGGAGTCGTGCGTCGATGTCGTGCGTCGAGAGCGATCTGTTGTGAGAAAGTTCTTTTCTTCGTATGTTCTTGAGTACGTAGTGTGATTCTTGGATGCGTTTTCTTCAATGATGATGGAACTCTATATTTGTAGCCTTCGGGTGCTTTGATTGATTTCTTGAATGCTTTACGTAACTGTCGTAACGGACGTTGTCTTTAATGCTGTTAATGGCCCTTTACTGGTTGTAGCCGTTGGTCATTAATGATGTTAACTCCTGCATTAAACACTGAACAAACATAACAGTCATAACGAACGTTAGTTGGTCGAGGTCGCATGGTCTTATGCGACGATCGTGAGAACTAGACGACATCGTGGTTGTAGTAACCGTGTCTAAAATGAACGAGTTTCAAGCCTGGTGGTAGAAATTGTTAAAATGAAAGTTGAGGGGAGTATTTTGTAAATGTGGTCTAGGGTATAAATGGGCACAAAACCCTAGGGGAAACATTCTAATACTGAATTGTTGTGTTGATTGACGGCTGAAGGAAGAAGAAATAGAGAGAAAGAAAGGTTTGGAGTTCTTGTGCATTTTGGAGGATAAAAGAGCTTTGAGCTTGGAAATCAGAAGAAAGGGTGTGTTGGGATTCGATTTCTGCAAGAAGTCATCCAGGTAATTCTCTTCTACTCATCCTTAATCTGTGGGGTATGGTTAAGATGATTTATTTTGGAGTTTTTGTCAAAAGTTGAGGTTGAAGCTTATTGGGGAAGTTTGGGTGTTATACTGTGTTATTACTGTCAAGATTTCAGTAATTGTTGAGTTTAATGTCCGGGGTGTAGATGTTAATTTCATCTGTGAGTTATCGGCCGTTTCTGGGATTTATCGGACCAAGCAAGGGACAGGTCGACGTCCGGATACCTTCCTGGACGTCCGGACACCCCGATCAGTTGAAGGTTTCCGGGTAAGTATCTGTTATGCGTGTGGGTGTCCGGATAGGGGTGTTATTCGGATAGAGGAGTTATCCGGATAGGTGTGTTGTCCGGATAGGTGTTGTCCGGATAGAGGTGTTGTCCGGATAGGTGTGTTGTCCGGATAGGGGTGTTGTCCGGATAAGTGTGCTGTCCGGAATAGAGTGTCGTCCGGGGAGTTGAGATGATCAGCTTATGAGTTTATCCTTTCGCCAGGTAGATCGTTTGGAAGTGCATACCAGAATAAGAAAGGGACGTAAGCGTAACATGTGAGTTTTTCTAACTAAAGCTTGATGGTACTTGTTCATTTACTTGTACATGTGTGTTCGCTTAATGAATGTTGCATATAAATTACTTATGCATGGCGTGCTGTATATGGGGGGTGTGTCCCATACGTTATGGTGTGATTCCTATGGGGGTGTGTCCCATATGTTATGGCATGAGACTTATGGGGGGTGTGGCCCATATGCTATAGTGTGATGCTTATGGGGGGTGTGGCCCATATGCTATAGTGTGGCCCATATGTTATAGTGTGATGTTTATGGGGGGTGTGTCCCATATGTTGGTTGCCAAACTTTCTATTGATTTATGTTTCGCAAAACTCTTTAATTGCTATATGTGGTGTGGATGTAACTGAGGGACCTCACTAGACCTCGTGGTCTAACCCTTGCATTTTCAAAACTGAAACCCTTTTCAGGTAAGCAGGTTAAGGGCGATTCCTCTAGTGGTAAAGAGAAGGCGTGAGAGCGGACGTGGCTTGCATTAGTGGACGTCCTTTTACATTCCAGTATTTAGATACTCTCAGTTGTAATTAGGGTTATTCCACAAACCCAAGTTTTGAATTTTGATGGTGTAAACCCTGGGCCAAGTTTTGGCGATTTAATTATATATTTATGTCTTGCTTTGGCATGTTTTCAAGTGGGTTGTTACAGTTGGTATCAGAGCCATATTTTAAGGGATTTAGGTGACCGGATGGGCCTAAACTTAAACTATAGGAGTACAACTGAGAATGTAGGAAGGCCTAGGAAGACCTCACTAGGGAGTGTGAATAATAGGGTGGTGAGAACTATCATGTAAGGTAAGTTCGGGATTACACCTGGCCAGTGTAATTGTGAATTTACAGGTGCATGACGGTGATCATTCTTGCCTTGTTATTTTGGGACGGTTGTTAATCTGTTTTGTGTGTAAAGTTTAATCTTGTCATTATGGCAATGGTTTAGTGTGTTGTGCAGATCATTCTTGGCGTGATTGATGATACTATCTAGAAGAAGCCTCGTTTGAATGTTTGGTATGAGTGTCCGTGGGAAGTAGAACCTTTAGGGTTCTTAAGGGAAATAAGTGTTTGGAGGTGAACTCCTATTCTCTAATGAGTCTTTATTCTGGGAGATTCTCAATGCTGGTGAATTGAAATCTTGAGAGTTTCAACTCAAGGATCGGATAGTGGAGAAGTGTTTTCTTACTCTCTAGTTAGTGGAAGAGTGACAAGAGTGGTTGAAAAGTGATAGATGTATGGATTGGTAACATTGGTGTCGGTTAACCAATTTGGGACCGAGGTGAAGCCGTTTATTTTACAAATTAATAGTCAGGTGGTGACTGTGAGGTTGGAGCATCCAAGTGTGTGGGGAAGTATCGGTACCGAAGGTTGTTTCAAATGTAAGGAACCTGATGGTGTAGTGGGAAGTAGGGTGTCGGCGTTGATTTGTTGTAACTGCAAAAAGGTTAACCCTGCTTGAGCGAATAGCCTTCAATGTAAAGCGAGTCATGCATTACGTTTTCAAACCAGTTACATAAGTCCCCATGTCAAAATGTGTGAGTGTGTGCGTGTGCCTTGTAAACTTCTGATTTTGAAAATGAGTTGGCGTGTGCAAGTGTGTGCTGGAAGGAAAAGATAAATTTGTTTACATGGTGTAATAAATTTCGAACTTGGAGAAATAGTGAGTTACTTCACTTCTTTTGCGAGTGAGTTAAACCTTGTTGTAAAAAAAAACCGTAACAATATTAGATCGTATGGTTTTATGGATGAAAACGATATGAACACGTGGTTGACATATCAACAAGTGTGAGAATCGGACGACTATCCCAGTATGGGTGATATTGCTGTATTTTTAAAATTTTTGCACAAGGAGAGTTTCAGTGAATGCACTTTCAAATGATGAACAAGGTTGCGTGTGAGCGATCTTTGAGATCGGTGTGTGTGGTGGTAACTTATGGGAGTGTCGTGGCATGCATATCAAAACCTTGTTTTGTGGGATATTTTGAGTGTGTAAAACAATTTAAATCATTGTGTTGTCATGCATGAAGGCTATGAACTCGCTAGGTAGTAAGGGATATCGTGCCTAAGAATGTGCGAAGTTCCAGGAGTGGAAAATGTGGTCGAGTCATCGATGGTTGATTTGCGATCTTAGTGTTACAGTATAGGGAGGACAGTGCCTACCTGTAGCCTCGGTCTTTGTCTGTGGAAATGCTTGTGTGATGGTAGTCCTTGCTCTTTTCGGTAAGTAGGCATAAGACTGACGGCGGGGGGTGTGTCCCAGGTGATTTCGAAGTAGGCAAAATACTTTGAAAGGTAACGTTGTGGTATGTGGATGAGTCGGTATCGGCGTAGAGCCTAAGTTGAGGAGAAGTTGAATTTAGGCTAATTGCCAGGATTTGGTGTGGAAGTCAACGACGAGTGTTGAGTCGTTGTCGGGAGATTTGAGAGTTGAAAGGCTAGCCCTGGTGTGATTTCATTTGTCGGGTGTGAGCGCGGAGATAAGAGGGCGGTTGGGATATGTGTGTATCTGCCCAGAGAGTGGACCGCCTTTTTGGTGAGTATCCTGAAGGTGGAGATGTGTTAGTTGGATAAGTGATTCTTCCTTTGTGACTGTTATGTCAATTACGAACGAGGTGGTTAGCCCAACTCATGTAGGACACGTAGACTATGTTGGTTTGCAAGGATGTGTCTTATAGTTTGATTTATTTGAGCGTGCTTCAAGTGGACCCGAAGAGTCGGTCGGGAATAAGGACTCGATCGAGTGTAGTAGACGGTCATAATTTGTGATTCACCTAGATGGGCGAAAGACAAGGTTGTGAGTCTTTCTGAACCTAATTTTATACAAATGTGACAGAGTTATTATATAACTGTGTGCTTCTCAGCTGCATTGATTGCAAAGCGACGATTAAGTGTGTGGTGTGGTTGTTATGTATTCGCGTGTTTCCAACTGCTTAAATATGAAGCTATGAACAAGTGTGTGGTAGAATGCATGCTTTAATTATGCATTGTGCTCTGGCGTTGTCGAGAAAATGGGGGGTGTGTCCCATATTAATTATATATATGAATTTGTTTCATATATAGCGAGTGTGCTCTTTGGCGCTGTCACGGTGTGTGTGACTATAGCGTGTGCCAGTAGCAGGTGTCAAAAGGTGATTGTCATTTTAAAGTGTGCTTATTTAAATGTGTAGTTGCATATAAATTGCATATGACATGGTGTGATGTATATGGGGGGTGTGTCCCATATGGATTATTCGAACGAACTTGGTCTATTCCCAAGGGCGGGTGTGTGCCCTAGATCAGGCCACAAGTGTGTAGTGACCAGGCAGGAATTCCCGTTATTTGTGTGAGGGGATGAATTGCAAAACTAGCTATTGCATATTGTTTCGTATACTCTTTTATATAAATGTTGTGTTTGTTGTGAAGAAAGCGTGGCCTGGTGTGTGTGCAAATGATCGTGACGATCGAACCTCTGGTGTGTGGGGGTTGTGTGGATAAGTTGGTGGTAACTTATATCTAGTGAGCATGCGAAGCATGGTGGGGATGAATTGTTGTGAGGTTAAGTGGTGGGCTAGTGTTGATGGGGGATGAGCATAGGTGGAGGTCTTTGCTCGGGGTTGCTCATAAGTCGTTCAGAGATGACCAAATTATGCGTGGAGTTGCATGGATGTCTAAGTGGCGTGTGGTATTGTTACCGAAAATAAAAGAATGGGGTGACAATGGGTGACTAGATATGAAGAAAATTGTGTACTCTTGAGTTGATTGATGAGTGCGTTTGCCTTGTATCGTGGTAATAATTGTGAAAATGTTGGATTGATTAGTTCATGATATCTTGTAGTAGATATGAAATCTCTGAGAATGTTGAACTGATCCTTGTGTGTAAAGGAATGCAAAGGAGTGGGTTAATATTGTTTGAGGAATGAGAAGTGTGTGGTCGCTTCGAACGTAGCGTGGAGGTCCGGTTTGACTTGGTCGAATTTCTCGTATGAGATGTGGTGAAACTGTGGGATTAGACATAGTAACCGTTGAAATTGTGTGTATGGAGTGGTCAACGTTGAAGGAGAAATGTTCCATGTTAGCCTGAGGTAATTGGGGGCGGTAGTATGGAATAAGAGAGTAAGTGTAAAGTAAAAAGTGTGACAAGTGGCTCGGAAAGAGGGAAGCTATGTTTCAGAACGTCACCATTGAGTGCATGAACTCTAGTGAGAGTATGAGAAAGGGGATTTGTGTGTACGTGAGTAGTTTAAGCGTGGAGGAAAACTAGCTTATGTGATTGATCAAGAATGTGTATCTTCTAGTGAGTTATTCTTTGGAAATGTGTTTTATGTTTGAGAAGGAAGTGGAAGAAGGTAGTCGAATGTAGTGCTCGGATGAAGGACCATGGGATTGGACTTGATAGTAGTATGGGAGTGACGTTGTAGTAAAAGTGTGGGAATTGATTGTTATCAATGGGTTGTGGTCGGCACATTTAATGCAAGAAGGTATTATTTGCCTTAGACGTATTTTGTGCTAGAAGAGTGATTGTAAAGTTGTGTATAGTCTGGAGAGGAAAAATCTTAACTGTGGGATTAAGGTGATAGTCAGGGTTGATCCGGTAATCGGTTGGCGAATTGAGCGTCGTTATTTTATAAGGGTTTCGGGATGTGTGGCGTTAACTTCGGTAGAAGGCGTTTTTTTAAGAAGGTAAAATTTTGTGTGAAACCCTTAGAGTGACGCGTTTTAAAACCATGAGACTAGATGTGTGAATGATTTTTGGGTGAGACCGGAGGTCATGTGGTTGACCACCAATAGGTCATGCATTTCGTGAGAAGTTAAGCATGGCTCGAGACCGCCCCAGGGTGTAAGCAGAAGGAAGAGTTTGATCGAATGCCGTGTGGGAGATAGTGCAATACTTATGGTTAGTCATGAAAAGACGTTGTGCGTTAGAGAGAAAGGAGAAACAAGACCCAGTTATGATGGGACGTTCGCTATCATTGAGCGTGTAGGAGAAGTGGCGTACAAGTTGGAGTTTTCTGACGGGCTCCGGGGAGTTCATTCGATCTTTCCTATGTCGAACTTGAGGAAGTGTCTGGCCGAAGAAACCATAGCAGTACAGTTGGAAGACATTAGTGTTGATGAGAAATTGAGGTATGAAGAGGAGCCAATGGAAAACGTAGATAGTAAGATACGAAAGACGAGGAACAAAGAAGTTCATTTAGTGAAGGTCTAGTGGAAGTATCATAAAGGACGAGAGGCTACTTGGGAAGTGGAAGCGGTCATGAAGTCCAGGTACCCTCACCTCTTTGAGAATGGAACTCCGGGGACGGAATTCTTTTGAGGGGGGAGTGTTGTAGTAACCGTGTCTAAAATGAACGAGTTTCAAGCCTGGTGGTAGAAATTGTTAAAATGAAAGTTGAGGGGAGTATTTTGTAAATGAGGTCTAGGGTATAAATGGGCACAAAACCCTAGGGGAAACATTCTAATACTGAATTGTTGTGTTGATTGACGGTTGAAGGAAGAAGAAATAGAGAGAAAGAAAGGTTTGGAGTTCTTGTGCATTTTGGAGGATAAAGGAGCTTTGAGCTTGGAAATCAGAAGAAAGGGTGTGTTGGGATTCGATTTCTGCAAGAAGTCATCCAGGTAATTCTCTTCTACTCATCCTTAATCTGTGGGGTATGGTTAAGATGATTTATTTTGGAGTTTTTGTCAAAAGTTGAGGTTGAAGCTTATTGGTGAATGTTCCCAACCAAAAGAGCATAAAAGTGCCAAAATTTCAAATTTTTTTGCAAGTGCTGGAACATGGTGTGAGAAAAGGCAAGGTTAGAAAAGAAGATGCCAAAAAGAAAGAAACCTTTTCCATTCAAAAGCATTGGTAATCTGTGATGTGAATTGTGTGATCATAACAAAAAGACTATGTGATTAGCTTATGGTTCATAATCATGAATAGAATGAGGTATTGGCAAGTTTAGAATTATGAAAGGCTATGCTATGCATGTGTGGATGTTTCAGGATCATGATGTGCACTTAATGCCATCCATTTGCATATTTTTTTCAAAAATTTGAGTCATTTCTTTTGTCTTTTTATTGCTTGGGGACAAGCAAATTTCTTAGTTTGAGGTGGTGATAAGTGCTCAATTTCGAGTACTTAAGCACTTATTTCTCTTCTCTTTTAGGTAGGATTTTACACTTTTACATCCCAATTTGAGTCTTTTATTTCATTATTTTACACTTTCTTGTTTTGGAGCTTAGGATGATGATTTACTTGTTTTCATGGGATGTTTGAGTTAATTCTAACTTGGTTTGAAAAAACCTTTTTTATGAACAGATCATGCTGCAGCAGGGCTTGCAGCATTGGACAGTCGCTGAGCTGAAAGGAATGGGAGAATTGGAACCGGCTTAACATGGACTGGAAATAGCTTTTTGTTTATCCATTGGTTAAGCCATTTATTCAGCTGAAACAAACTAATAGTTGTAATCTAATTACCTTTTGTATTTTCCTAGTTAGTTTTTGTAACTAAGGGTTGATTCCTAACTAGATTGGTTACTATTTTACACCTTTAGCCCCTCCCTATTTGCTATAAATAGGAGGCTTTGGGTGCCCTAATTAGGATCTCAATTACTACCTTCTCTCTCTACCTTTTGTAATACCATTGGCTGAACTTTTCAGCCCCAATTCTCTCTGAAATTCCAGGAAACTTTTCCAGATCTGCAAGAGTTCTTCCTTTAATGTTCTTATCATCTTCAAATTTTCATATACACGTATGAATGCTTGTAGCATCGTCTGTAGCACTGGGCAGTGATTTTTATTTGTTTTCTTTTAATTCCATCTTGTATTTCTAATCTTGTTAGTTAGTTTACGTCTTTATTTTTCTGCACTTAGTATAAGCATTTTACATTATTGTACTCACATTCCATTCCTTAATCTCGTCATTTACTTCCTTGTAACTTTATTTTCTTGTCATTTATTAGTTATAGCCATTTACATTTCCAAGTTATTTATATTCTAGCATCATGTTTACTTTCCAAGTCTCTTGCATTTATTTTGCTTTATTTACTGTCATGAGTAGTTAAGCACATAAGCTTGGGTGTGAGGCAAAGGGTGTTATGTTGACCAAAAGAAAGTAAACATTTATGTGGCAAAAATGATGTTTTATCATTCCAACCCAAGTTTCTTCAAGATAATATAATCCCTTGACAAATTGATCACTTTGATAGTGTTAAAGTGTCATGGACCTAGAGATAGACCATTGAATAGCACGTCAATTTGGATGACATAAGGGGTAATATCGAGAGAGTTACTTGCAACGAGAGTTGTTACTTTTTTCTTTCTAAAATGATTCATTCTTGATAAGTTATCTTTTTCTCAAAGGGTTAAAATGGAGTAGACTTAGAGATAAGCTACTTAGGATTATACAAACTTGGGAGGTACGGGGGTTATATCGAGAGAGTAACTTTTAACAAAGAGAATTTGTTTCGCCGTATACTTTGAGAACTCCATTCCATCGTTCCCTTACCTTAGGTTCTGCTCAGAGATGAGATTACTTACTGCTACTGGAACCATGGGATGATGAGAGTCCGAGAGGAACGTGTCTCAAAGTAGATAATAAAACCTGTTTTTGTCACTGTTATGCTGCAGCATCATGCTGTAGCATTAGTCTACTGGAAGTTGGTTTAACATAACATCACGAGTCTTACACTCTTGCTTCTCTTTTATTACTGTTTGTTATAATCTGTGATACTCATCAACCAACCAACCAAAGATATTTTCTTCCAAATCGTCATCTGAAATCATTTCTTTCCTTGTACTTTAATAGCAATTTCCACTCCAATCTTTGTGGGACGATATTCGATATTTTACCACTTTATTAGTTGAGAGACGACATAGTTCACGTAAGTATACTTTCTTATGGGTTCTATTAGCACACGTCTGTAGGTGTATTCAAAGCATTGTCTCATCAAGTTTTTGGCGCCGTTGCCGGGGATTGGTAAGCTAAAGTCTATAAAAGTATTTTTAAAGATTTGATTTTTCTAGCACCGTTTGGGAATTTTAAAGATTTTTTGAAAGTGGTGTACGCCAAGAATACAACTTGGAGAACTTGTCGAGTTAGATCCGGATATTGAGATAACTTTTCATCAAAGAAGAAGAATTCAAAAAACATCAAACTCTCTCAATATGGACAGACCCCCACCCGGTTTTGAAAACATACCACCAAGACCACCACTTTTAGAAAATCCCGTTCGACCGCCTTTGGAAAATCCCGTGAGACCACCTTTAGAAAATCCAATTCGGCCTCCACCAATCTTTGGAAATAATCGTCAAAATCCACCTTTTCAACAAAACCCGCCACTTTTTAGTAATCCACTGTTTCACCCATTTCAACAAAATCTACCTTTTCAACAAAATCCACCACTTCACGATCATAACAATGAGGAAGGAGATGATAATGGATCTATTTGTAATGCTGAATCACTTAACTTCATTGATCTTGCAAACTCGAAAGATGGAAGAATTATGGACTATGCAATCCCAAATTTTGAGCAATTAAATTCGGGGATTGTTAGGCCACAATTAGATACTTTACATTTTGAACCAAAACCCATCATGTTTCACATGTTGCAAGCTAATGGTCAATTTGCCGGACTACCATCGGAGGATCCCCATTCCCATTTAAAATCTTTTATGGAGATCACCGATGTTTTTCTCATCCCTGGAGTTTCACCGGAAGCCTTAAGGCTTACGTTGTTCCCATTTTCTCTAAGGGATAAGGCAAGAGTATGGTTCAATTCATTAACACCAGGTTCAGTACCATCTTGGGGTGATATGGCTGAGAATTTTTTGCGAAAATATTTTCCACCTACCCGGAATGCTAAGTCCAGAAACGAAATTTGCATGTTTAAACAAATGGACGATGAAGCAATTCCCGATGCTTGGGAAAGGTTTAAAGAATTATTAAGGAAATGCCCTCACCATTGCATTCCCTACTGTATTCAACTCGATACGTTTTACAATGGACTTGATTCCAATGCAAAACAAATGCTCGATGCGACTTCAGGAGGGGCCTTTACCTTTAACACCTACAATACTGGGTATGAAATTCTTGAAAAGATTTCAGCAAATAATGGACAGTGGGCTGATCGAAGAGCTCAAATTTCAACTCAAAAGAAGACTGCCGGGTTGCATGAAATTGATGCATACACCGCATTGACAGCTCAGCTTGCTTCCATGACTAATATGCTTAAAAACATCACTTCCGGTCAAGGAGCACAGCCAGCTGTCACTAAAACTCATGCACTTGTCCTTTCTGTGCAATGTGTATGTTGTGGAGAGGAACATTCTTATGAACATTGTCCTCATAATTCTAAATCTGTTAATTATGTTCAAAATAGACCTAGTCCTCACTCCAACACATACAATGCCAGTTGGAAGCAGCACCCAAACTTCTCTTGGAATAACCCATGTTTGAATCCACCTGCACAAAAACCACAAGGGAATTCTAATTTTCAAAATCAAGCAAGCCGTTTCCAAAACCATTACAAGGGAAATTTTCAAAGCAATTATCATCAGAATAATCGCAACCAAGGTTTTCAAAACAATCAACCACCTTTTCAAAACCAAAACCATGCACCTCCGCATGATGACTCAAATCTTTCTTTGGAAGCAATCATGAAAGGGTTTATGACCCAAACTCAGGCTTCAATCAGAAATCTTGAAACTCAAGTCAGTCAACTTGCTTTAAATCAAAGTACTAGGGCCTCAGGAACTTTGCCTAGTAATACTGAAATCCCAAAGGCCCCAGGAAAGGAACATGTGAAGGCTATGACTCTTAGGAGTGGAAAAGAATTACCTGAAACTGTGGAAAAGGAATTTGGCCCTTTGACCAAAACAGATTTTGAAAAAATATCCAAAGCCAATCCTACTCCAGAGATTCAGGTTGATCCAAAACCACCAAGTCAAAAATAAGACCAAGACCCTAAGGTTACAAGTCCACATCCAACCAATGTGACCAAAAACATATTGGAACCATCTGGCTCAAAACTTTCAAACAATACTGTTATCAAACCAGTTCCCCCTTACATCCCTTATCCCCAAAGGATGAGGAATGAGAAGGAGGAATTGCAATTTAAAAAGTTTTTGGATGTTTTCAAACAATTGCACATCAACATACCTCTTGTTGATCAAAAAAAAAAAAAAAACATCTGGTTAAAGGCTTACCAAAGCTTAAACTTGAAAAAGAATCATTATGCTCAGCTTGTGAAATGGGCAAGATGAAAAAGAGTTCTCACAAATTAAAAATGGACTCATCTTGCAAAGCACCATTAGAAATGATTCATACTGATCTTTGTGGTCCAATTTCAGTTCAATCTATGGGAGGAAAGAAATATATGCTTGTGATTGTTGATGAATTCTCCAGATACACATGGGTTGAGTTCCTAAGAGCTAAGTCAGAAGCTGCTACTACATTGATAAATTTTATCAAAAGGATTCAAGTTCTCTTACAACTTCCAGTTCAGAAAATCAGAAGTGATAATGGAACAGAGTTCAGAAATGAGACTCTTCAGAATTTTTTAGAAAGTTCTGGGATTTCTCACAATTTTTCTGCTGTCAGAACTCCTCAACAAAATGGTGTTGTTGAAAGGAAGAATAGAACTCTAGTTGAAGCTGCGAGAACAATGCTGGCTTATGCAAATCTTCCTACTTTCCTATGGGCTGAAGCAATTGCAACTGCTTGTTTTACACAGAATAGAACTTTAATCAATAAGAGATTAAATAAGACTGCTTATGAACTGATAAATAAAAGAAAACCATTAATCAAATTCTTTCATGTTTTTGGTTGCAGGTGCTATGTTCTTAGAGACAGAGAAAATCTTGCCAAATTCGATAAAAAGGCAGATGAAGGATACTTTGTGGGTTATTCTTTAACTTCCAAAGCATTCAGAATCTACAATAGAAGAACCAAGAGGATGATGGAGAGCATAAATGTAACTTTTGATGAAGCCAGAATGCGGACTTCTGAACAAGACAGTTCAGAACTCATGCTGAACAAGACAAAAATGACTTATGATACAAATTCTAATCCTATTTGTTCAGAACTCAATTTACTGTTTAAGGATGCTTTTAGTGAACTAATTTCTGATTCTTATGCAGAATATGAAAACCCAAAGATGGTCAAAGAGATGAAAAATAAGACTCCAGAAATAGTTCAATCAACTGTAATTTCTGACAAAGGTCCATCAGAGGAATGTCCAAATCTAATAAATACAAGTGGTGAAAATTCTGAACCTTGTAATCAGAATTCTGATTCTTGTACTCAGAACTCTGAACAAGTCACTCAGAATTCTGACTTCATTAATCAGAACCCAAACTTGGATATAACTCCTATTCTTACATCAGAACAAGGGGACAATTCAGAATTACAAGCAATCATTGATGAGAATGATGCAAACAACAATTATTCAGAGATTGATGTACTCCCTAGTGCAAATAAATGGACTAAAAATCATCCTATTCATCAAGTAATAGGTGATCCTTCAGCAGGAGTAAAAACCAGATCAGCTACAGCAAATGAAGCAATGTTTGCTGGTTTCTTGAGTGTGATTGAACCAAAGAAAGCTAATGAAGCCCTAGAGGATCCAGACTGGATTTCAGCAATGCAAGAGGAATTGCTTCAATTTGAAAGAAATAAAGTTTGGAGACTCATTCCAAAGCCTGAAGGTAAATCTATTATTGGAACTAAATGGGTGTTCAGAAACAAAAAGGATGAATCAGGTGTTGTCATCAGAAACAAGGCAAGATTGGTTGCTAAGGGATACTGTCAACAAGAGGGAATTGATTATGATGGGACATTTGCACCAGTGGCAAGAATAGAGGCAATCAGAATATTTTTGGCCTATGCTGCACATAAAAACTTCAAGGTGTATCAAATGGATGTCAAATCAGCCTTTCTAAATGGCAAACTTAATGAAGAGGTGTATGTCCATCAACCTGAAGGTTTTGTTGATCCAGAATTCCCTGATCATGTTTATATTTTAGACAAAGCTTTATATGGTCTAAAGCAAGCACCACGAGCCTGGTATGACACTCTTACTAAACACTTGTTAGGTTCAGGATTCAAGAAAGGTAAGATTGACACAACTTTGTTTTTAAAGAAACAGGGTGATGATTTGATTCTGATTCAGATTTATGTTGATGACATAATATTTGGTTCTACCAGTCCAGAATTATGTGATAATTTTTCAAAAATCATGTCATCTGAATTTGAAATGAGCATGATGGGTGAGCTGAATTTTTTCCTTGGTCTTCAAGTCAAACAATTACCAAAAGGTATTTTTATAAATCAAGGAAAATATGTCAGAGATATTCTGAAAAAGTTCAAAATGTCTGATTGTGCTTCTATGAGAACACCTATGGCAACTAACATAAAGTTAGATGCTGATCTCAAAGGTGTTTCAGCAGATATCAAACTCTATAGAGGCATGATTGGGTCATTACTTTATTTGACTGCAAGTAGACCAGATATCATGTTTTCTACCTGTTTCTGTGCTAGATTTCAATCTAACCCGAAAGAATCACATATGTTGGCTGTCAAAAGGATTTTAAGATATCTCAAAGGAACACCTGATCTAGGTTTATGGTATCCAAAAGAAACTGACTTCAAATTGACTGCTTTCACTGATGCTGATCATGCAGGAAGTAGGTTGGACAGAAAGAGTACATCTGGTGCTTGTCACTTTTTGGGAGATAAAATAGTGAGTTGGGCATCAAAGAAGCAGAATTGTGTGTCCACTTCAACTGCTGAAGCATAGTATGTTGCTGCTGCTGCTTCATGCTCTCAAACATTGTGGATGAGAACACAATTCATGGACTATGGATATCAGCTTAACAAGATTCCCATCTATTGTGACTCAGAAAGTGCAATTGCCATTACTCAGAATCCTGTTCAACATTCGAAGACTAAACATATAGATGTGAGGTATCATTTTATAAAGGACTATGTGGAAAAAGGAACTATAGAGATGCACTTTGTGCATACAAAGTATCAATTGGCTGACTTGTTCACAAAGCCTCTTGATCACAAAAGGTTTTCTTTTCTCATATGTAAAATAGGAATGCTTAATCTGCCTAATTGAAAATATTTTTTTCTTTCTTAAAAATGCTAATTTTTTTTAAGTAAGATTGTCTGAGTAGTGTACTCAGAACTCTGAGTCTTAAGAATCAGAATTTCTGAGTACTAAGGTCAGAACTTCTGAGTCTTGAGATCAGAACTTCTGAATCTTACGGTCAGAGATTCTGAGTCAATACATCAGCAATCTAGTTTTCAAAAATTTATTTTTGAGAAATAAAAATACTTCAACTGTGTGGATTATGCTTCTTCTATTATCTTTTCATCTCATCTTTATGTATCATTAATAGTCAAATGCATGCTCAAGTCAAGGGGGAGCATCAAAATTCCTTTGGAAATCATTTTGTGATGCTTAAAAGATTTGCTTTCATTTTCTATCTCTGATTATTCTAAGAATAACAAGCTTTTCATGATAAATTTTGTTGTTATTCAAACTATATCTGAATTAATTTTTTTTTTCATATTCAGATATAAGATTTTAAATGATTTTTTAATTCATCATAATATGAACAGAATTTTGATGATAAAAAGTGTTTCTATCTGTTCAAACCTCTTCTGAATAATCAAAATGTTTTATATTTGTCAGAAGTTGATTTTAAATGACATTTTGGTTACAAGGTAAAATTCTTCTGAGAAGAACAATCAGATATCTGATAAAGAAAAGTCAAAACATCTGAGCGTGTTATTCAGATCTTTGATTTGAGTCAAAATTCTATCCACTAACACGTGTCAGCTTCATATTTGTTTGATTATGCCACGCATTTCATTTAAATCCTCTGTGGCATTTCAAATGTATTGACTCCGTTATAACATTGATTTCGCTTTTCCGTTAAACCTTTCAACTTCGCGGATTTTAAATAGGTCTTAAAATCCCTATTTCAAATCTTTTCAAATTCCAGAGCGAAAAGTGAGATACGAATCAAATCCAGAGTTCTTTGAATTTGTTTTCTTCTTAAATCATGTCTAGAATACGAAGGAGTGGTCAAATTTCGCTACACTCTACAAAATCGATAATGGATTCATCTGATTCGGATAATGATGAAGTACAGAATAGAGCTGTAGAGGAAGAAGCAATAAGAAATGATGGAGAAGATGAACAAATGGATGAATCTGAAGGAAATGCGGATGAGGTAAACGTTAATATTGAACATGAACAGAGTGCTGCAGGTTCTATTATGTCAGATAGACCTATTTTAGTGGAAAGAATTGTTCCTGAGAATGAATGGCTGAAATTATCTGAAAATAACTGTGTTATATTATTTGAGGAAAGCCGGTTTAAGCCTGAACACAGAATTATCATGGAGTTATTCAAACACCATCCGTACAGAAAATGGTTTACACGAAGTAAAAATGTGCCTGTTCAGTACATACAACAATGGTGGAAACATCTTAGGTTAGAAGATAATAAGTTTGTGTCTGAAATTGGAGGAGTGACATTTGCCTTATCTATCTCTGCACTAAGAGAAATGCTGAATTTACCAGAGAAAGATGATGTACAAAGAAGGACAGATTTTGAGGACTCACCCTTAACAGAGGAATTAATAGCAGCGTTTATGAAGTTAGGATACAATGAAGGATTGAGGACACTTAGTTTGTTCAGAAGAAACAAATTACCACTTATTTGGGCTTGCTTCTTTCATGTGGTAAATAAATGTGTGTCAGGAAGAATAGTTCTGCTGATCAAGGTTCTAAACAAATTCTTCAGATCTTTCAGGGTTTAGTGAAGAATAGGCATTATGACTATACTTTAATACTTTGGGAAGACATGAAGAATACATTTGAGAAGAATCAGAAAGCAATTCAGAAGAAAACAAAGGATGTTCCACTGACATACATTCCTTATATAAGGTACTGGCAAATTGTTATTTGGTATGCCATGCAGGAAAACAGAACAATCTCAAGAAGAACAAATGAAGAGCATGGTCCTACATTTTATTTGGGTAAGATGACCTCGGTAACAAGACTTGAAAACTATCCTAATCATAAACTATTGCCAAAATCACTTAGGAATTATATTCCAAGGGAGAGTGAGATTTTAAAAGCTTATTGCACCTCTATGGGAATTGAATTACCTCAAATCCCTACCCAAGAGGACCAACCTAAGAAGAGAGGTGAGGGGTCTAGTCGAATTAGAGAGGGGGAGGATGTTCAGATGGGTGAACATTCTGAGAGACTTGAGAGGGAAAATTCTGAGAGCTTGGTTAGATTTGGTGAGGAAAAACAGAATGAGAGTGATGAGGATGAGAGATTGTCAACAGAGGTTCAAACAGAAAGAGATGCCTCTGAACCAGCTAATCTTGACCAGGTAACCACAAATGCTATTGGTTCACATCTCTTGGTGTCCAATATTGAAACAAACACCATGGACCTAGTGGTGGATCTTGAACAACCCATCCATATCCACTCAGAAGCATTTCAACATGCTACTGTTTCACACAAATCCGGGGAACTATCCCAAACTCATTTGGAGGGAGGTGATAAATCCCAATCTATTTTTCAACACATTGAGTCTGAATATCACAGTCCTATTCATATTGAGCCTGAAATTCCTTCTGACACTTGCACAAATCAGGAATTTCATATTCCTGAAACAACATTCATAGACATACCTAATGTTGGGTGTCGAGGATTGGATGGAAGTCCTGGTGAGGTGAACATTACAAAAGCCTCATTCAAACGTGCATCTGTTATACAAGATGACTGTGTGTTATCTACAGGCCATGAGCCCTCTGGGCACATGAAAACTGGACCATTTGTTGGTTCAGGTTCACTGTTAGAAACTTCTGAATTTGAAAAGATTCAGAAACAAAACAAGGAGATGGGGGAAAAAGTAGAAAATTTGGAGAAGAAGGTGGAGGATTTGAATGATGAGATGTCAGATTTGAAAGTTGTGTTGGAGAAAAAGTTGAGTTCTGTTGAAACCAAAGTAGATGATGTAAAGAAATCCTTGGATTCTCACAAAAAGGAGATCATGAATATAATGTCTGGTTTTCAAAAAGATATGTTAAAACAAATGCAAGGGATGCAGGAATCTATACTGAAAGCACTGAGTGTATCATTAGCTTCTACTTCAACGCCTCTTGATCTTGTTCCTATTGCAGAAACTGAACCTGAAGGTACTTCTAATCAGAACTTGAAGAGAAAGTTTGATGATAATGAGCCTCATGATCATCAAAAGGGGGAGAAAAGACAAAGGTTAAGTTCTGATGATGATATTGGCATAGAAGATTTTGAGATGGCAGATATGCAATTAGCTAGTACAAAAAGTTCAGAAGATCAGACACAGGAAAAGTTAAAGGAAATAACTCAGATAGTTCAGATTGATAGCTCAGATACAGAGGAAATGGAGTTGGAAAGTACAGATGGTGGTGATTCAGATAAAACAGAGGAATTGAACTTAGACATAGAAAAGGAAGGAAACTCAGATGAAACTGAAGCTATTGAGGAATCTGTATTGAGATCAGAAAAGACAGTGGAAAGTGAAGTGGTCAACATGTGTACAGATATTGTGGTGTATAACAAAGAAAATATGACGGATTCTGAATTAGAAGAAAGGAGATTAAGTGAAGAGTTGATCAGAAGGATGCATAATAATTTAGTCAGAGCTTTGAATGTTCAAAAAGTTCAGCAAGGAATAAAAATGGTAAGACCTATTGATCTAATGGGAGAAGAAGACAGAACTGTGAATTATACTCAGGATTTTGAAGATGATTTTAGATTTAACTTTTGTGATGAGTTAAATACAGAAGAAGAGTATGTGAAAGTGAAAGACTACTTTATGCCTTCTGAGTATGTATTCAGAAAACCAATTGAGATCCCAAAGATTAACTTGCAAAGACTAGAAGAACCTGTATGTGATTTCATTCTAGAGTTAAGTGATGTGCCATTACCCAGACAATTTCATGATGATATTTTTCCTGAAGAAATATATGATAATCTCTACTACACAGAAGGAGAGTATGAGCCTTTGGAAAGTAACATTGATGGTTTTATGGATGACAGAGCTCAGATGGTCTACTCAGAAGCTTCTAACAGGTTCAGAGTTCCTGATTCAAAACTGCATATTCAGAAAAGAATTGAGAAAGTTCTGATGTTTCAACAAGATGAATTCAATGGTTTAATGTTTGTTAGAATGGAAGTACTGAAAGAAAGAAATACAAAGGTTTCCATGTCTACTTTTGATTTTCACAGATTGACTCTTGATGATCATATTTTTTTAGTCAAGTTCTTTGCCAGCACTGAAGAATCCTTGATGGAAATTGAATGCAGAAGACTTTTGGGTATCTATGTCAGAATTATATACTTGTATGACTTCCAATTAGCTATTGAAGAAAGAAAAGAAAAGTGTAATCTGAGTTCTCCTACAAAGAAAACAGAAGTTGGTTTGCATTTGAAGGGATTTGTGAATGAAGGAATGGAGACAGAAGGGTTCACATATATAGTTCACGAAAGGCTTGAATTGTTCAGATTAAAAGAGTTGGTGAAGTACAGTGATGCAACTCTGAATTGGTTATTGATTAAAATGGAAGTAAGTGTGGAAACTGAAAGAGAGAGTTTAAAGAAGAGATGTATAAACTGTGTGAAGAGGAGGTTGGATCTTAGAAGAAAAATCAGAAACAGTAGTGAATGGTTGCTATCTGAGGTGAATCCCAAAAAGATTCTACATAATGATTTTGTGTTTCCTGCTGAGTATGAAGTGAATGAAATTCTGTCAGATGAAGTTGAAGAAGTGCAGAACACAACATCTCAGAATGTGCAGATAACTAGTTTTGATCAAGCTGAACAGTCTGAACCCAAAGAAGATGAAATATCCATTGATCTAAATGGATACTTTCTTGAATTTGATTTGCCTGAGTTCTTCAAACCAAAAGAAGTACAATTCTTGGATGTGTATTATGATAGATCTAAGGAGACTCAGATCTGGTTGGGTGAAAAATCAAGATGTCTTGGCAAAACAAAACAAGCCGTTTACTCAGATTTTTTAATTACTGGAATCAGAGAATTGAGGGTTAAGAAATTCAGAAAGATGGAGTACTTATCTTTTGAAGTTCTGAGAGAAGATGGCAAGGTTTATTACTTTACTGATGCAGATTTTGAGAAACTATCAGTGGCTGACTTCTACAGATTACACAGCTTTCTATGCTTCAAAGAGTCGAGCAAAGACAGAAATGAAAGGAAGGCAAGAAGTGTGGTAATTGAGGCCATGTTCTACATCTTAAGGTGGCACTGTTATACAGATTTTCAAATAGCTCTGTACTTACAAAAGTCATGTGTTTATCTGGCAAATCCCAACACAAATCATGAACAGAAAAAGGTGTTAAAGACTGGAAGTGTTCACAAATATCCAGATTTGGGAGTATTTTTGAAAAACAAAAGTGGAAAGATCTTCTTCAGAGCAAAGGAAACTACAAAATACTGTTCTGGAACTTTAAGAATCATAAAGCATAATTTGGAGAAAAAGATGCTGAAAGTGAAGGAAGCAAACATAACTCAAGAAGTAATCAATCAGCAAGTTGAAATTATTCAAGAAATCATTGACAAAATTGATAAGAGGCTTAATCTGAGAAATGTGCTACTTCAGAAAATTGTTCCTGCTCTGAAAGAACTGGATGATGCAAAGTTTAAGTTTATTTGACAAAAAGGGGGAGATTGTTAGATCTGAAGTTTTGTCAATAAACCAAGTGTTGAAGATCTGATAAGAAGACTCAGATGTTCTGAGTAGAGAAGTCAGAGGTCTGACTGTGAAAGCTCAGAAGTATTGATAAGAGGAATCAGAAGTCTGGGAAGAGAAGTCAGATGTCTGAGTTAAGGAGTCAGAAGATCTGAGAAGCGTTATCAGAAGAATGTTCAGAAGTTCTGAACTACCTGTTCAGAACTTATGACGAGATACTTTGCTTAGTATTTTATAAACTAATTAGGACACGTGTTATGTTCTTATTAGTCTTTCTTATTTGTACTGTAGCTTTAAGATGTCCGTTGCAGTATAAATAGTAGTTAGCTCTACGTTGCTAACTGATTGATTTTTCCCGTATAACTTTGTATTCATTCTTTGTAATCTTTGAGATTCTCTCTCTCTTAGTTCTGTAATTCTGTTCATCATTGAATACAATTGGGCTTGATCATACAAATTCTCAATTACTGCTTTCTACATTGATTGTAAGATAAGATCCTGAACTTTCAGAGCAGATGCCCAATTATGCTAAGTTCCTCAAGGACATTTTGAGTAAGAAAAAGAAGCTGGCCGAGTATGAAACTGTTGCCCTCACAGAAGGTTGCAGTGCTTTGTTTTCCAACAAAATACCCCCTAAGCAAAAAGACCCAGGGAGTTTTACCATTCCTTGTTCCATAGGTGGGAAAGAAGTTGGACAAGCTCTGTGTGATTTAGGTGCCAGTGTCAATCTTATGCCCTTGTCAATTTTCAAAAGCTTAGGGATAGGAGAGGCCAGACCTACCACTGTTACACTCATCTTAGCAGACAAGACCATTGCCTATCCAAAGGGTAAGATTGAATATGTTTTAGTCCAGGTTGACAAATTCATCTTTCCGGCTGATTTTATCATTTTAGACTTTGAGGGTGATAAGGATATTCCCATTCTTTTGGGAACACCTTTCTTAACCACGGGTAGAACTTTGATAGATGTCCAGAAAGGAGAGTTGACCATGAGACTTCATGACCAAAAAGTCACATTTAACGTTTTCAATTCTTTAAAGTACCTTGGTGATATGGAAGATTGTTTAAGCCTAGGTACCATTGAGTCATTATGTCATGAGAAAGAAGTCAACCAGACCTATAGGGTAGAAGAGGAGGATGAGGAAGAAATTGAGGAATATTATGATGATGATGATGAAATTCCCATAGAGAAGGATACTGTCCCTTTGGTTGCTGCAGCATTTGAGCTGCTGGAAAATAGTGGACATAAATCAGTCGTACCTTCCATAGTTTCACCACCTGACCTGGAGTTGAAGAAACTCCCATCTCACCTGAAATATGCCTTTCTAGGAAAAGAAGACAAATTACCTGTTATCATATCAGCTACCCTAGAATTGCATCAGGAAAAGAAGTTAGTGGAGATGTTGAAGTTGCACACCAAAGCCATAGGATGGACCATTGCCGACCTTAGGGGGATTAGTCCTTCCATTTGTCAACATAAGATCATCTTAGAAGAAAAGAACTTCAAATCCATAGAACCTCAAATAAGGCTGAACCCCGTCATGAAAGAGGTAGTAAAAAAGAAAATTTTGAAATGGTTAGATGTAGGAATTAGTTTCCCAATAGCCAGTAGTTCTTGGGTTAGTCCAGTCCAATATGTGCCTAAGAAGGGAGGGATCACTGTCATTTCCAACGACAAGAATGAACTCATCCCAACTAGAATAATCTCCGGATGGAGAATTTGCATGGACTACTGTAGACTAAACAATGCTACTCAAAAAGACCATTTTTCTTTACCTTTTGTTGATCAAATGTTGGACAGGTTGGCTGGAAAAGAGTTTTACTGCTTCTTGGATGGATACTCAGGTTACAATCAGATAGCCATAGCACCGGAAGACCAAGAGAAGACTACTTTCACTTGTCCTTTTGGCACTTTTGCCTTCAGGAGAATGCCCTTTGGACTTTGCAATGCACCTGCTACTTTCCAAAGATGCATGATGTCCATATTCTCTGACAAGCTTGAAAAATCCATTGAAATATTTATGGATGATTTTTCTGTTTATGGTTCATCTTTTGATCATTGTTTGGAAAACTTAAAACAAAGTCTTAAAAGGTGTGAAGAAACTTACTTGGTTCTTAACTGGGAAAAATGTCATTTCATTGTTACAGAAGGAATTGTCCTTGGTCATTTAATTTCAAAAAGAGGAGTTGAGGTAGACACAGCTAAACTGGAAGTCATTGAAAAACTACCTGAACCAACCACTGTTAAAGGAATCAGAAGCTTTCTTGATCATGCTGGTTTTTATAGACGTTTCATAAATGATTTTTCAAAGACCAAAAATTTGATTTTAATGAGGATTGCAGAAATGCATTCCTTACTCTGAAGAAAGCTTTGGTGACTGCTCCAGTGGATGTTGCTCCTGAATGGGACAAACCTTTTGAAATCATGTGTGATGCAAGTGATTGGGCTGTTGGTGCAGTTTTAGGTCAAAAAAAATGAAAGATTTTTCACTCCATCTACTATGCAAGTAAAACCCTAAATGAAGCTCAAATTAATTACACAACAACTGAAAAGATTTATTAGCAGTGGTTTTTGCATTTGAAATATTTAGATCATATTTAATGGGAGCTAGAGTCATTGTTCACACTGACCATGATGCCATCAAATATCTCATTTCAAAGAAGGATGCAAAACCAAGGCTGATAAGATGGGTTTTGTTATTACAAGAGTTTGACCTGGAAATTGTTGATAGGAAAGATGTGGAAAACCAAGTAGCTGACCATCTATCTAGGTTAGAGAAGCTTGTTGAAAGTAGGGAAGGAGGAGACATCATATAAACCTTCCCTGATGAAAAGATTCTTATGGTGCAGTCACAACTGCCTTGGTTTGCTGACATAGCTAATTATTTAGCTTGTGGAATCAAACCCTCTGATTATACTCACCACATGCTGAAGACATTTCTCCATGATTGTAAATTCTACATATGGGATGACCCTTTTCTGTTTAAACTTGGTACAGATCAATTGTTGAGAAGGTGCATTCCTGAATCTGAAGTGGCATCAATCCTGCAGCAGTGCCATCAGTCAGCTTATGGAGGCCAAAGAACAGCAGCAAAAGTTCTTCAATCTGGTTTCTATTGGCCTACTCTCTTCAAGGATGCCCACAACTTTGCACAAAGGTGTAATGAATGCCAGAGAAGTGGTTCCATTTCTCAGAAAAATGAAATGCCTTTGAATGGTATCTTGGAGGTTGAATTGTTTGATGTATGGGGAATTGATTTTATGGGTCCATTCCCATCATCAAACAATTGCCAATATATTCTTGTTGCTGTTGATTATGTGTCAAAATGGGTAGGAGCAATGGCATGTGTTTCAAGTGATGCAAAAACAGTTGTTAAGTTTTTACAAAAACAAGTTTTTACAAGGTTTGGTACCCCCCGTGCACTAATTAGTGATGAGGGTACTCACTTTATAAATAATTTGTTGAGTAAAGTTCTTGAAAAGTACAATGTGAAACACAGAGTTGCCACTTCTTATCACCCTCAAACAAATGGGTTAGCTGAACTCTCAAACAGGGAAATAAAAGGGATTATAGAAAAGGTTGTCAAGCCAAATAGAAAAGACTGGGCTTTCAAGTTAGATGATGCTTTATGGGAATATAGGACTGCCTTCAAAACACCATTAGGTATGTCTCCATACAAGTTAGTCTTTGGAAAAGCTTGTCATCTCCCTTTAGAGTTAGAATACAAAGCATACTGGGCTATAAAGGAACTGAACATGAACTTAGATGAAGCTGGTAACAAAAGAAAGTTACAACTCAGTGAACTAGAGGAACATAGGAACATGTCCTATGAAAATGCCAAGATCTACAAAGAGAAAACTAAAAAATGGCATGACAATAGGATCAGGCACATAGAGTTGAAAGCTGGTCAGAAATGTCTTTTGTTCAATTCCAGGTTGAAATTGTTTCCTGGTAAACTTAAGTCTAGATGGTCAGGCCCATTTGTCATACACAAGGTTTATCCATATGGGGCCGTAGACTTAGTTAACCCGTAAGACAATAGTGTGTTCAAGGTAAATGGTCAGAGAGTGAAGTTATACCATGAGGCTGCAATATCTCCACAACACTACCCTGTGGAGGTAATTTCTTTGTACTGAAAGCTTCAAAAACAGATGGGAACTATCTTAAAGTTCTAACTATCCTTGTAAATAATATTTTCATGCTTATTATTATGTTTCCTAGTTCATTTATGTTTATTACATCTGTTAGTTTGCAGCTTGAAAAGAGAAAACAGGACAGCTAAGTCAGTGCTGCAGCATCCAAGTCTTATCAGTTGCAAAAGCCAAAAATCAGTTGCAAAAGCCAAAAAACAGTTGCATTTAATTGGGAAAATCTGGAATAATAAATTCAAAAGGTGTTTAAGGATTGTACATAACATATATCAGTATTTGTATTTTGAAAAAGATACCACCTTTTGTCCTTTGGGTAAAAATTGGGATATCTTCTAAAGAATATATTATCAGATATCACGTTGTACTTTCCTTAACCATTACCTCTTGGATTCTAATTTTACCCTAAATTTACAGCTGTAAAACACCCAACCATCTTGTAATTTATCAGATAAGGACACCCATTCTTTTCAAACCATCCTTTCATCTTCCCTCTCTCTCCTCACTCTACTCATTTCCCTCCCTCTCTCTACCCCCTGCTCTCTGTTGCGAAAACCGACCACCACCATCGCCACCATCGCCACCATCATCCACCCAAAATTCTTGCTCAAAACCTCCATTAAATCCGATACTCCATGGCGAGGGTGAAGCAGGTCGCTCCAAGAAACCTTAATACCGGCGCTATTCGCCGGAGTGGAAGAAACCAGGCGGTGGTTCGGCCTCCGGTCATCACCGATAAACCACCGGAAACCATTGTTCTTGATGATCAATCCACCCTACCTTTAACCTGAGAGGAAATGCTGAGAAAAGCGAAGGGTGCTGTCGTAAAGTCATCAACAACCGCCGCAACCTCCGCCGGAGCCACCATCGCAACCACAGCAGACGAAGCAACCTCCGCCGGAGCCACCATCGCAACCACAGTCGAAGAAACAACCTCCGCCGGAGCCACCATCGCAACCACAGCCGACGAAGCAACCACCGTCGCAACCACCACCGCACCACCATTTGATGCATTGTCTCTTGCTCTCCATTCCACCACGGCAGAAACGGACCAAAGTCAAAAGGAAAAGGTATCTCCTAAACCTAACACTACTTTGGTGGATGAGCACCCAATCTCTCATGCTGAAAATGATCAGATAAAGTCTACCAAAGTACAAAACTAAACCCTTTCTAACCTAAATATGTCTGTTGATGCATTCCTTTCGGGGGGAAATATAGACACCACCATTCCCCCTCTTGAGACCGAACAACCACAAACAGAGGAAGGGATGGTTGAGGGTGAGAATGACCAAACTGTGGGTGATAAAGAACAAGCTTTGAGTGAAAAAGAAAAGGTTGTAGATGAAAAAGTTGTGGGAGTGAATGAAACAAGAGAGGGTGTGATAGTAAATGAAACAGGGGATGGGATGATTGTGACTGAAACAGAGGAGGGAATAGTCGAGAATGAGGAGCGTGCTGGAGAGAAGTTACCAGACCTAAACGAGAGGCTTTATTACTCGGATGATGAGTAGATAGTCGAGAGTCTTAGGCCACAAAAGAGAAAAGCCTTAGAGAAGGCCTTTGCCAAGAAAACCCAGCCTAAACAGCCCCCTACCAAGAGAACTAAAAGGGTGATGGAGAGGGGAGAACCATCTGGAATAAAACCCAATGAGACCAACTGTGATGCTGTAGCACCATTGCAGCATGAACAGGCAGAGGGTAAGAAGAAGAAGAAATTAAAGGAAACAACCATTTTCATTGATAGACCAAAGGCTCTACATAAGGGATTTAGTTCTAAGGCAGTAGCAAAAGTATGGTCCAAGCATAAAAATAGGGTAGGATTGCCCGATAAGGGGTTTGATGAGCAAAGCCTACGAGAATTCCATTTCATCCGAGATGTGGTAGACACCCAAAGTTTGGAGAAGGTGGTTGAGGTTTACAATTCTTACAACCTGGCCCTTATGAGGGAATTCTACTGTGAAGTTTCCGTTACATCCTCACCAAAAATTCAAATACGAGGGGTTACCATCAAACTTGCCGGAAAAACCTTTAACAATTTCCTTTACCTTTTTCCACCCAAAAAGACCGAATATGGCACACTCATGAGAAAGGGCAAACCATCAGATTTGGCTGAAGTCGCGGCTGTTTTGGGAAAGCCAAAGACCGAATGGGACCTCCACAACAATTTCATGTTGAGCTCGTTTAAAGCTTTAAATCTCCCAGCAACATCAAACGTATGGATCAATTTTGTGCGACACTCGATCTCACCCACCACCCACGATAGTACTATATCGGTGGATAGGATGTTTCAATTATATTGTTTGATTACAGGTCGAAGCATAAATCTGGGAAGAAACATGGTCGATAGCATTAGGGAATGTGCATCTCGCACCAGGGGGAAACTGTACTTCCCTGGTATGCTCACCCGATTGCTAGTTGCTGCTGGAGTCCCACAACATAAGGATGATTTAATAGTGAGAGAACAACAGGAAAAGTGGGAAATAGATATGAAGGTCGTAAACCGACTTTGTAACAGGAGAGATAAGGGGGTGGAACCAAATGATTTGATGGGAGTGGTTCAGAATCTGTTAGCTCAAAATAACAGTTTGATGGAGGAGTTAAGAAAACAAAAGGAAGATTTCTTGGCTAAGTTTGGGGCGTTGAAGGAAGAGATGATGAAGGCTGCGGATGGAAAGCAAAAGGGAACTGAAGAGGGAGTATCTGTGGATAAGCAAGTAAGAAGGCTGGAAAGCAAGGTGCTGGGGAAGAAAGAAAAGATCGTGAGTTGATTGAGGAGAATGCCACTTTGCGGGCACAAGCTGCTGTGAATACTGGTACTGCAACAGCCACTACTGCAGCATCCAGTGATGCTGTTGGAAAGGATTAGCTTCATCCCTTAAATGGGACAGGTTCAAATCACTCTCTTTAGCTCCATTTTTCATTGCATTTTGTTCAAATTGAGTCTGGGATTAGTTTTGCTGTTTTAGGATTTTATTTTCATGCATATGGGATCATGTTTTGATAAGTCCGAATGTTTGCATAGCCTTAATAATTTTCAAAACCCACATGTCATTTTAGGATTGATTCATGCTAGAACTAAACACAACAGTGCTTGGGACACAATTTGGTCCACATTCAGCATAAATCACAGAAACGATCCATGCTTTTGCTCACTTTTAGCCACTAAAAGCGTCTAAATACATCCATTCTCCACAACAATTAGGACATTGTTAAATTCTTAGTTTGGGGTGGGGGTGCCTAAAAATGGCAGCAAAAGCATAGCTTAAAAGCCATGAAAAGTGGTCTAAAGTACACCAAAAATACCCATAGGGGTAGGTGAATGTTCCCAACCAAAAGAGCACAAAAAGTGCCAAAATTTCAATTTTTTTTGCAAGTGCTAGAACATGGTGTGAAAAGGCAAGGTAAGAAAAGAAGATGCCAAAAAGAAAGAAACCTTTTCTTTTCAAAAGCATTGGTAATATGTGATGTGAATTGTGTGATCATAACAAAAAGACTATGTGATTAGCTTATGGTTCATAACCATGAATAGAATGAGGTATTGGCTAGTTTAGAATTATGAAAGGCTATGCTATGCATGTGTGGATGTTTCAGGATCATGATGTGCACTTAATGCCATCCATTTGCATTTTTTTTTCAAAATTTTAGTCATTTCTTTTGTCTTTTTATTGCTTGGGGACAAGCAAATTTCTTAGTTTGGGGTGGTGATAAGTGCTCAATTTTGAGTACTTAAGCACTTATTTCTCTTCTCTTTTAGGTAGGATTTTACACTTTTACATCCCAATTTGAGTCTTTTATTTCATTATTTTACACTTTCTTGTTTTGGAGCTTAGGATGATGATTTACTTGTTTTCATGGGATGTTTGAATTAATTCTAACTTGGTTTGAAAAAACCTTTTTGATGAACAGATCATGCTGCAGCAGGGCTTGCAGCATTGGACATCGCTGAGCTGAAAGGAATGGGAGAATTGGAACCGGCTTAACATGGACTGGAAATAGCTTTTTGTTTATCCATTGGTTAAGCCATTTATTCAGCTGAAACAAACTAATAGTTGTAATCTAATTACCTTTTGTACTTTCCTAGTTAGTTTTTGTAACTAAGGGTTGATTCCTAACTAGATTGGTTACTATTTTACACCTTTAGCCCCTCCCTATTTGCTATAAATAGGAGGCTTTGGGTGCCCTAATTAGGATCTCACTTACTACCTTCTCTCTCTACCTTTTGTAATACCATTGGCTGAACTTTTCAGCCCCAATTCTCTCTGAAATTCCAGGAAACTTTTCCAGATCTGCAAGTGTTCTTCCTTTAATGTTCTTATCATCTTCAAATCTTCATATACACGTATGAATGCTTGTAGCATCGTCTGTAGCACTGGGCAGTGATTTTTATTTGCTTTCTTTTAATTCCATCTTGTATTTCTAATCTTGTTAGTTAGTTTACGTCTTTATTTTTCTGCACTTAGTATAAGCATTTTACATTATTGTACTCACATTCCATTCCTTAATCTCGTCATTTACTTCCTTGTAACTTTATTTCCTTGTCATTTATTAGTTATAGCCATTTACATTTCCATGTTATTTATATTCTAGTATCATGTTTACTTTCCAAGTCTCTTGCATTTATTTTGCTTTATTTACTGTCATGAGTAGTTAAGCACATAAGCTTGGGTGTGAGGCAAAGGGTGTTATGTTGACCAAAAGAAAGTAGACATTTATGTGGCCAAAATGATGTTTTATCATTCCAACCCAAGTTTCTTCAAGATAATATAATCCCTTGACAAATTGATCACTTTGATAGTGTTAAAGTGTCATGGACCTAGAGATAGGCCATTGAATAGCACGTCAATTTGGATGACATAAGGGGTAATATCGAGAGAGTTACTTGCAACGAGAGTTGTTACTTTTGTTTTCTAAAATGATTCATTCTTGATAAGTTATCTTTTTCTCAAAGGGTTAAAATGGAGTAGACTTAGAGATAAGCTACTTAGGATTATACAAACTTTGGAGGTACGGGGGTTATATCGAGAGAGTAACTTTTAACAAAGAGAATTTGTTTCGCCGTATACTTTGAGAACTCCATTCCATCGTTCCTTTACCTTAGGTTCTGCTCAGAGATGAGAGTACTTACTGCTACTGGAACCATGGGATGGTGAGAGTCCGAGAGGAACTTGTCTCAAAGTAGATAATAAAACCAGTTTTTGTCACTGTTATGCTGCAGCATCATGCTGTAGCATTAGTCTACTGGAAGTTGGTTTAACATAACATCACGAGTCTTACACCCTTGCTTCTCTTTTATTACTGTTTGTTATAATCTGTGATACTCATCAACCAACCAACCAAATATATTTTCTTCCAAATCGTCATCTGAAATCATTTCTTTCCTTGTACTTTAATAGCAATTTTAACTCCAATCTATGTGGGACGATATTCGGTATTTTACCACTTTATTACTTTAGAGACGACATAGTTCACATAAGTATACTTGCTTATGGGTTCTATTAGCACACGTCGGTAGCTGTATTCAAAGCACTGTCTCATCACTACCCAAATGCATGAGGAGCTTGAGAATGCACAAGATTCCCCTACGATAGTTGACGACTATCGCCTAGAGGAAATCATCCTGGATCAGAGCAAGCCTGGTCAAAAAGTCTTTATAGGATTGTCCCTCGATCCCTGCATTAGAGACAAGCTAATATCTTTCTTACAGGAGTATACCGATTGTTTTGCCTGGTCGCATGAAGACATGGTCGGTATCAATCCTGGCGCCATTTCCTTAAGCTCAATGTCGACCCGTCATTCAAGCCTATCAAGCAGAAGCGGCGAAAATTTGCTCCTGAGAGGAATAAGGTAATAAATGACGAGGTCGACAACCTCCTTGTAACGTCCCAAAAATTACAAGCAAATTTAAATTTTTAAATAAACATTTCATTTATAACAACTCATTAAATGATCCTAACGTTTCGTTTGCAAACTCATAATTAATATCTTCATAATAAAGACCAGCGGAATTAAACGTTTAATTATTAAAAACCATAAAGCAACCAGCTCTCCTCGCGCGCCAGTGTGTACTCGTCACGCATTGGAGCCGCCCGCACCTGAAACCACAGTTTATTGGGAAAGGGTAAGCACGAAGCTTAGTGAATTCAAACACCATAAATAACACAGTTATTTCCACACCACCATAAACAGATAATTGCACATAAACAGCATACAAGTCTACGAACAAATCATAGATGTGCATACTCACACCAACCCACCTAATAGGCAAACGTCGGTCCCACCGACCACACGACAACCGTGCAAACGCAACCCGGCACCCCCGGGTTCATACGCCGCCCGCGTATACAACCTTCGCAACCCGGCACCCCCGGGTTCATACGCCACCCGCGTATACAACCTTTGGCCCCACCAAGTCACTACGCCACTCGCGTATAAAATCTCCGGCCCCGCCGGATCCTCGGT
Source organism: Saussurea involucrata (assembly GCA_033807775.1). Lineage (NCBI taxonomy): Eukaryota > Viridiplantae > Streptophyta > Magnoliopsida > Asterales > Asteraceae > Saussurea > Saussurea involucrata. The sequence goes on along the minus strand of CM066321.1, from coordinate 84,085,808 downwards.
CCCACCGAGTTAACGTAACAACATAGTATCAACTAGACACCCCACTATCTGGTTCCACAGCACAATCGCATAAAGCTACCACACACGTACTATAGCAATGATAAAACAACCGTTATGAGATCCGACTAGACACCCCACGATTTAACCCCACACCACGAGCAATTAGAACTACCACACATACACACAACGTAATGTAAAAATAACCGACATTAGTTATAGTGAGAGAACTCACCTCGAATGCGCGCCTAGCTTAACAACACAATTCAAGCTTCACAATTACGGTCACTTCCCAGCACCTAAACGCATGTTAAAATGTGTCAATACGAGACCCGGATCCTACGACACGACACAGACTTAAACCGTCACTAAAACTATTTTCCGTTCTCACTAAACAGGTCTGTTCGGGACCTGTTTCGACCCCTTTAAACCCAGAAAATTCCCAATATTATTTCATGATTAGAAAGTACTCTGAGATAGGGTTTCAAGGACATATTATACGCCTCCTAACGATTTTTCTACAATTAAATATGAATTAAATACGAACGATTATCAAAACTGCCAGTTTTCGGTCCAGCCTGAACAAACAGCCCCATACAGCCTAGCTACGGGCTTAATCAGACTTTCGGCAAAACACGAAAAACCTTCCCAATTCGATTTGGGAACTTTGGGCACCAATTTCACCTCAAAACGAGTTACGAGCAGAAGGTTATGGTCTACACAAAACAGTGGCAGATTCCAGAATTTTACACATAAAATGACGAATCACCGAACTTGCGACCACTTTTTCGCCTAGCTAGAGACCGAACCAGTTTTCCGCTAAAACACGGAAAACGTGCCCGACCCTGAACTTGAACCGTTGGCGCCAGTTTCGGCTCAAACGGAGTTACGACAGAAAAGTTATGATCACGCGAAAACTGGACAGTACACTTAGAATTTTCATAAAATCACGATTTATAAAAACGGTTCAAGGCTTAAACGATTCGGGTTTTACGCTACGAGTGTCACCCACTGCCACCGCCCTCCACCCACAGCCACCGCAGCGGCGGCGTGCGACGGTGGTGGTCTCGCCGGAAAACGAAAAGGAAAAGAAAAGAACGAGACGAACGAGAGAGCTACTTACCCCACGACGACGTCTCACCATTACAACCAATCACCTCCCTCTCGACCTCCGACGACAGCGGGTGTGGCGACCTCCGGCGACAGCAACAGCGGCGGCGAGGGGTGGCTGCCACTGGTTCCTTCTTCTCCTCTCTCTCTTTCTCGCGATCTCTCTCTCTCTCTTCGTTTCTCTCTCTCTCGGCCGCACAACACAAGGAAAACGAGAAGAGTCGATAGGGTTTAGGGGATAGTTTGGTTTGCTTGATTTACAAGGAAAAAGGAAAACGGGAATGGATTTGAAGTCATGGGCCGAGACCCATGCAACAAGTTCCAAGAATTGCACCATTAGTCCCTCAACTACACCTCATCTCACAATCTATAACAAAAGACACGAAGGCTAACATTTTTGGTCCTTTTTGACACCAAACCACTAGCCAAAAACAAATAAAGCTGCTCACCAGTATACCCTACAGGATACTCGATTACGATCCCTCCTATCATTAATTGACGATCAACTTCTACGAATTCTAATAGGCTCCAAAGATTTTCAATAACTTATATTAACAAAACATCGACCCCCTGCCGAACATCGGTCCAACCGATTACAATAACAAACATCGGCCACCCGTCGAGCATCGGTCCAACCGATTACAATAACAAACATCGGCCACCCGCCGAACATCGGTCCAACCGATTACAATAACAAACATCGGCCACCCGCCGAACATCGGTCCAACCGATTACAATAACAAACATCGGCCACCCGCCGAACATCGGTCCAACCGATTACAATAACAAACATCGGCCACCCGCCGAACATCGGTCCAACCGATTACCATAACAATCATCGGCCACCCGCCGAACATCGGTCCAACCGATTACAATAACAAACATCGGCCACCCGCCGAACATCGGTCCAACCGATTACCATAACAAACATCGGCCACCCGCCGAACATCGGTCCAACCGATTACCATAACAAACATCGGCCACCCGCCGAACATCGGTCCAACCGATTACCATAACAAACATCGGACACACGCCGAACATCGGTCCAACCGATTACCATGAATCACATAAGCGTGGTATTATCCTAGACACTAACACAAGTAGATATCCCCTACAATCAAGTCAACTAACACACACGTAGGTCATTCCCTTAACCGATGCTACCCGGCCTACATTACCAACACGCGTGGAATACGCAACCTCCCACCGTCGACGTATCCCCCACACTCGCTTCTACAAAGCTAATTTATCTGAACCGAGGATACACCTCGACGCCTACCTCTCAGGTAAGTGCCCACAACTATATCCTCCTAGCACCTACTAGAAAGCCTAGGCTATAACACCTGAACACCGGGGCCTCACCCCGAGATACCCAACCGACCACTACCAGCGACTGACTAACGTGCCTAAGGATCCAAAGCAAAACAGCCTTCCCACAAGTGCCTATCCCGGATTGTCTCCTTCACCCAAACGTGTAAATACTCGACGTACAATGAATGCCAAACAGTGCGACAAAACAATTCATCAACAAGACTCCACCTTGAGTCATTAAAACCGGGCAATTAGCCCATGACTAATTCCAAGTCAAAACCGAGCAAAATGCTCCACGCTTGCTAGACCCGTAAGTCGGTCAAAAACGCGTTTAAATAAAGTCTAAGCAAGCAATACTCTGAAATCAAACTTAGTCCCAGACTCAACACGGGTTAAACAAAAAAAAATTCCAAAAGGACTCACACCCTTAAAATTCTCGAAATGACACATGACACTTAAAAGCACATTTCCCCAAATGGTTTACAAAATCATTTACAAAATATTTTCAACATCAGGATTTTCATCTCAAAAAGATCGTATGTAATAAAACTACTATTACCAGATCGATAGTTACGCAAAACTGGACACGCTCGTCCCACATAGGAAAATCATGTTGAAAATTGTTCCATTGCAGTTCGGTTCACTCACACAAAAGCAAAGCGTAATAAATAATTTCTTTAAAATGAACCGCCTCGATTCCAGTATGGATTGACTCATGACATGCACTTAAAGTAACCGCTTGACCTTAAACAGGGTGCGACCAAGGTGTGCACATAATTCAAAATAAGTTCCACGACATTTGATTCAAAAATTCTACTTTTTAATCATAAAATGACGTGGCACAGGGTTCGCCACAAATTTTCGCGCGTCAGCTAATCACACAAAACGATGACACGGTTTACAAATATATTTTTGTTAAAACACAACTGTCTCGTGTAAGTTTCAAACTTGAAGACAGAAACCAGTCCGCTTCTATTAATTGGATAAATCGACTAAAACCTCATAAAGTCTCAAACTGGGGGCAGGCATGCAAGCTTGTAACACCTCCTCAAGTTTCGTACTTGGGACATATAACGTCAAAACATTATAGTTTAAAAATGTATTTATCGAAATTGCTCAAAATACTCGTTTCCTCCAAAGCAAAAGTTTTTAGTTTCCAAAAAAAAATGATCGGAAATTCTAAATTAACCGAATGTCAACAATCTACGCATTTATATTTCCAAAATATAACACATTGTAATCGAATGCATGATATTCACAACATTAAAACACTCATTGGATCAATTGGTCTTTCATTTCGACAAAAAGGAACTAAAACATTTTCATGCACGACTCGTTTATCAAAATGTCGGGAACAAAGGTTACCCCAGTATGCATACCCCTAATTCGATAAATCGCATTTTCATTGAAATGTCAGTAAAACCTTTAGCTGACTAAAAAGCGCACTAAACAACTCCTTATGAAATGTTACCAAAATTCCTCCACGCGCCACTTATGTCACGCATGAATCAATCCACACACTGAACTATATGCAATAAAAATACTTAGTAACACCAACTCTCGAAAGAAAAGTTATGCGACACTAGAATTCCAAACTCATTTTAAACAAATCATCAACAAAGTTTGTAACTCTCGTTATAAAAAGATTTCATGCACTTTCAAAACCATAATTCGACATCTTGTGTGTGTGCTAAACATTTCCCAAAATTCCAAAACACAATCCGTATAAGGATTGGAAACACAAAAAAAATTAGTTATTGCAATCCTATTTTCAAAATAACTTCGTGCATGACTCAATCGGCATTCAACGTCTCGACCCATACTACTCCGAAACTCTCCGGTCTACTATTGTCATCCAGACATTTAAACCTCTTAAGGCAAGTTGGGAAATCACATCAAATCATCTTACGGCTTTTCCTCAAATCACAGTCGGCTCAAAAGCCTATGATTCTAGCACAATCATCCATCTTGGCCCGAAACAAACATCATCCTCATCATCACTCCAAGTGACTAATACTAGAATCGTCCTTTTATTCCAACGACTACTAATTTATAAACTTCGACACTACCCCAACGATCATCCCATCAAAGCAAAACAAGTACACACATGTACTAGTGGATCTACTATAGTTGTCTCTCCTCGTGACGGCTATTCTGAGTAGACAACACAACGCGTTATTAGCACATAACAACGCACACTAACAACACTCACGCCCAACTCCTTGGATTCCTCGTGACTTCCCCGACTCGAGCATTGATCCTGTGTTTCCGATAGTAGGAGCTCTACTACTACCTTCCACACCTATCATCACTCGTTCCGAGTTCCATCCGATGGGTTCAAGTAGTTTCTCGCCGATAACTACACACATATGCCCGCACCGGCATATGTACACACTCTTCCTAGCTCCCTAGGAATAATCATAATACCCCACTACCCTTGCTACTACCGAATCCCTACTAATCATAACGAGTGGCCTCGCAAATACCCGATTATATGCAGTGCGAAATAAATAGACGTTCGGATACAAGACTCTATCCTAGAACGGTTGGACTCAAACAAGAGCTGCGCAATAGAACTAAATCTAATATCCTAAGTCTATAAATCTCTTACTGCATACAACCTAGAGGGCATCCACTTAGAAACCTATCATAATTAGCATAAATTCCTAATAGCAAGCAGTCCAACATACCGCATAGTGTCACAACAGGCAATCTAGCATGCATACTCTATGATCTAGAAAGCAATAAAACACTAAGTACCGTACCTTTCCCCTTTGGCTCCGGCTGACTGTACACACTGCGCCATCGATCACCGTTCCTCGAACGGGTTTTTACCCTTTGCTTTTATTCCCAAAAAGGTTTAATACGGAATTTGAAAAATTTCCCAGCCGCAACTTGAGACCAAACACACCGAGGTGCGTTTGATTCACTCAAGCTGTGCTCTGATACCAAGTTGTAACGTCCCAAAAATTACAAGCAAATTTAAATTTTTAAATAAACATTTCATTTATAACAACTCATTAAATGATCCCAACGTTTCGTTTGCAAACTCATAATTAATATCTTCATAATAAAGACCAGCGGAATTAAACGTTTAATTATTAAAAACCATAAAGCAACCAGCTCTCCTCGCGCGCCAGTGTGTACTCGTCACGCCTTGGATCCGCCCGCACCTGAAACCACAGTTTATTGGGAAAGGGTAAGCACGAAGCTTAGTGAATTCAAACACCATAAATAACACAGTTATTTCCACACCACCATAAACAGATAATTGCACATAAACAGCATACAAGTCTACGAACAAATCATAGATGTGCATACTCACACCAACCCACCTAATAGGCAAACGTCGGTCCCACCGACCACACGACAACCGTGCAAACGCAACCCGGCACCCCATGGTTCATACGCCGCCCGCGTATACAACCTTCGCAACCCGGCACCCCCGGGTTCATACGCCACCCATGTATACAACCTTTGGCCCCACCAAGTCACTACGCCACCCGCGTATAAAATCTCCGGCCCCGCCGGATCCTCGGTCCCACCGAGTTAACGTAACAACATAGTATCAACTAGACACCCCACTATCTAGTTCCACAGCACAATCACATAAAGCTACCACACACGTACTATAGCAATGATAAAACAACCGTTATGAGATCCGACTAGACACCCCACGATTTAACCCCACCCCACGAGCAATTAGAACTACCACACATACACACAACGTAATGTAAAAATAACCGACATTAGTTATAGTGAGAGAACTCACCTCGAATGCGCGCCTAGCTTAACAACACAATTCAAGCTTCACAATTACGGTCACTTCCCAGCACCTAAACGCATGTTAAAACGTGTCAATACGAGACCCAGATCCTACGACACGACACACGCTTAAACCGTCACTAAAACTATTTTCCGTTCTCACTAAACAGGTCTGTTCGGGACCTGTTTCGACCCCTTTAAACCCAGAAAATTCCCAATATTATTTCATGATTAGAAAGTACTCTGAGATAGGGTTTCAAGGACATATTATACGCCTCCTAACGATTTTTCTACAATTAAATATGAATTAAATACGAACGATTATCAAAACTGCCAGTTTTCGGTCCAGCCTGAACAAACAGCCCCATACAGCCTAGCTACGGGCTTAATCAGACTTTCGGAAAAACACGAAAAACCTTCCCAATTCGATTTGGGAACTTTGGGCACCAATTTCACCTCAAAACGAGTTACGAGCAGAAGGTTATGGTCTACACAAAACAGTGGCAGATTCCAGAATTTTACACATAAAATGACGAATCACCGAACTTGCGACCCCTTTTTTGCCTAGCTAGAGACCGAACCAGTTTTCCGCTAAAACACGGAAAACGTGCCCGACCCTGAACTTGAACCGTGGGCGCCAGTTTCGGCTCAAACGGAGTTACGACAGAAAAGTTATGATCACGCGAAAACTGGACAGTACACTTAGAATTTTCATAAAATCACGATTTATAAAAACGGTTCAAGGCTTAAACGATTCGGGTTTTACGCTACGAGTGTCACCCACTGCCACCGCCCTCCACCCACAGCCACCGCAGCGGCGGCGTGCGGCGGTGGTGGTCTCGCCGGAAAACGAAAAGGAAAAGAAAAGAACGAGACGAACGAGAGAGCTACTTACCCCACGACGACGTCTCACCATTACAACCAATCTCCTCCCTCTCGACCTCCGACGACAGCGGGTGTGGCGACCTCCGGCGACAGCAACAGCGGTGGCGAGGGGTGGCTGCCGCTGGTTCCTTCTTCTCCTCTCTCTCTTTCTCGCGATCTCTCTCTCTCTCTCTTCGTTTCTCTCTCTCTCGGCCGCACAACACAAGGAAAACGAGAAGAGTCGATAGGGTTTAGGGGATAGTTTGGTTTGCTTGATTTACAAGGAAAAAGGAAAACGGGAATGGATTTGAAGTCATGGGCCGAGACCCATGCAACAAGTTCCAAGAATTGCACCATTAGTCCCTCAACTACACCTCATCTCACAATCTATAACAAAAGACACGAAGGCTAACATTTTTGGTCCTTTTTGACACCAAACCACTAGCCAAAAACAAATAAAGGTAAACATTTAAATAATTAAAAATTAATTAATAAACATACCGGGACACGGGCTTTACACTCCTCAAGACAGGGAAAATTCGAGAAGTAAAGTACCCCGACTGGCTTGCTAATGTTGTGGTCGTGGCGAAGAAAAATGGCAAGTGGAGGGTCTGTATCGATTTTACAGATCTCAACAAAGCCTGTCCTAAAGACCCTTTCCCATTGCCACATATCTATGCCATGGTCGACGCGACAGTTGGGCATGAACTATTAACGTTCATGGATGCGTATTCTGGATACAATCAGATCCTGATGCACGTCGAGGACTAGGAGAAAACTGCGTTCATGACAGATCGAGGTATTTATTGTTATAAGGTTATGCCTTTCGGACTAAAAAATGCAGGTTCTACCTTCCAACGTCTGGTGAACAAAATGTTCAAAGATCACCTCGGCGACACAATGGAAGTTTATATCGACGACATGCTCGTCAAGTCGAAGCAAGCAGTCAACCACGTCGACCATTTAAGACAGTCGTTCGATACCCTCCGAAAATATAGCATGAAGCTCAATCCGACGAAATGCTCCTTCGGTGTCAGCGCTGGAAAGTTCCTGGGCTACATTGTCACTCGTCGTGGAATCGAAGCCAATCCCGACCAAATCAAGGCCATTGTCGAAATCAAATCTCCAAGGAATTTCAAAGAAGTCCAAAAGCTCAGTGGTCGAGTGGCAGCCCTGAACAGATTTATCTCTCGATCTTCAGATAGATGTCACTTATTTTACAATGTCCTCAGGAAAAATAAAGGCTTCGACTGGACTGACGACCATGAGCAAGCACTGCAAAAATTAAAAGGGTACATGACGTCGCCGCCCTTGCTATCGAAGCCTCGCGATCACGAGACCTTGCAGCTATATCTAGCTGTCAGTCCAAATGCAGTAAGTGTCGTCCTGACGCGGGAAGATGAAAAGCAACAATTTCCGATCTACTATGTAAGTAAGTCCCTTCTGGACGCCGAAACCAGGTATTACTCAATGGAAAAACTACTCGTGTCGCTTATTACAGTCGCAAAGAAATTACGACATTACTTCGAATCACACCCGATTACTGTCGTTACTAACTACCCCCTTAAGTCTGTCTTGAGAAAACCTGAGTTGACAGGTCGATTGGCAAAATAGAGCGTATATCTCAGCAGCTACGACATCGATTTCAAACCCATGACAACGATCAAGTCGCAAGCTCTAGCTGATTTTCTCGCCGACTTTAGTCCCGAATTGGGGAAAGAAACAGAGCTCGAAGTGTCTACTGTGGCGACTCACGACGACATACCTTGTACCTTACACGTCGATGGGTCATCCAACGTTAGGGGTTCGGGACTTGGCGTCGTCTTAAAGTCACCACAGGGAGGCAAGATGGTGTACTCCGTACGATGCGATTTCAAAGCCACCAACAACGAAGCTGAGTACGAAGCCCTGATCGTGGGAATGGATATGGCCTACGACTCAGGGGCAACTTCGCTGCATGTCAGAAGCGATTCTCTTTTGGTCGTGAACCAGATGAATGGAGAATTCGCAGCCAAGGATTCAAAGATGACATCGTACCTGAAGATAGCAAAAGGAAAATCAGAAAAATTCAAATCATTTTCTATCGAACAGATCCCAAGGGATCAGAATACTCAGGCCGACGCTCTAGCAAACCTTGGATCCTCTCTAGTCGAACCAGTATTCGATAGTATTCCTCTGATCCACCTAGCGACATCGTCCATCGAAAATGACGATGTCGTCCAGATCAAAGAGCAAGAAGATGATTGGTCGTGCGACATTCGAAACTTTCTTGTACAAGACCAACTCCCGGAAGACAAGATGGAAGCTCGAAAGATCAGATTCAAGGCATCCAGGTATGTCATGATCGGAGATAGACTTTATCGACGATCATCAACGGGCTTAAACCTGAGGTGCGTCGTTAATAAGAATCAAATTCAGAAGATCCTCCAAGAAATGCACGATGGGGAGTGTGACAATCACTCCGGAGGCCGCAGTCTAGCTAATCGTATCTCTCGGCAAGGCTACTTTTGGCCGACGCTACGACAAGACGCCGTCAGGTACGTCCAGAACTGTGATCCTTGTCAACGACATTCAGGTACGTCTCATAAGCCGTCTGAACCCTTACATTCGACACTGATCCCATGGCCCTTCATGAGGTGGGGTATGGATATTGTCGGCAAGTTGCCACCTGCCCCTGGGCAGAAGGTGTTTCTCCTCGTACTTACAGATTATTTCTCCAAATGGGTAGAAGCAGCTGCATTTTCCCAAATTCGGGACAAGGAAGTCGTGTCTTTCATCCAGACTAACATTATATGCAGGTTTGGAATTCCATCTGAAATTGTCTGCGACAATGGATCCCAATTCATAAGTGACAGGTCTCGACAGTTCTGTGAGGACCGCAACATCAAGCTAACGACCTCGACGCCCAGGTATCCCCAGGCAAATGGACTTGCTGAATCGAGCAATAAGACCATCGTTGCTTCAATTAAGAAAAGGTTGCAAGCCGCAAAAGGAAGGTGGGTCGAAGAACTTCCTTCAGTCCTGTGGGCGAATCGCACGACGCCTCGTACGTCCACAGGACAAACCCCTTTATCTTTGGTCTATGGTTGTGAAGCAGTTTTGCCGGTCGAGGCTCAACTCCCGACCTCAAGACATACCTCCGTCGACCACAATCTGATCGACCTAAGTTATGACCTAGACGCCCTCGAAGAGTTTAGAGAATTGGCATTGATCAAGATGGCATCAAAAAAATAAGTGGTCGAACGGCACTTCAACAAAAATGTTATAATCAAAATCTTTCAAGTAGGTGATTACGTCCTCCGACGAGTGTTCCAAAACACTCAGGAGCTTAATGCTGGTAAACTTTCCACTAAATGGGAAGGTCCTTATCGTATCTCAGAAGTCGTGGGTAAAGGTGCCTATCGGCTCCAAACCCTCGACAATCAAGATATCCCACGTAGTTGGAATGCAACACACTTAAAAAGGTATTTCTTTTAAGTCTTTTTCCTTTTCTCACACGATTTTTACCATGACGATTAATGACTTAAGCATCGGAGGGTCGTTGGCTATCCAACGACCAACCTATGACATTGTTTTATCACAGATCGCATGACATCGTAAAGTCTATACGACTTTAATCTCACAAGACACAAGTAATCAGGTCAATAACCTGTCTACTCTATCGCAGGGACGCACGAACCAAGGATGTCGTACGATTTATCTGTACGATCGTAAGTTCTAAACAACCATTCGCTCTAAGTTTCCAGACTTGGAAAAATTTGTATGTTCTGAATAAACACATCGATTGCATATATTTATGTTTATCAATACGATTCAAATGTATGACTTATGTCTCAATCATTATATCACAATGGATGCCTAAGTCGCACGTTTTCTTCCATGATTGAAATTCGCAATTAAATGTTGTGTTTACTTATGAAACATATAGATACGCAAAAAAAAAATCATTCATCAGATCGACCATTACGTCAAATAACTCGATCACCAACGATCAAGCATGAAAACAAAAAAATTATCCTAAGGCTGAGGAGGAGTGTCGGTCGCATCTTTACCCGAGGCCTCGACCTTGGAGCCTTCATCCACCTCTTCCTCTTCAACTTCCATCTCGTCATCGTAGTTGAGATCTCTTGCAGACCCGACCTCTTGTAAGAAGTAAGCAAGCTCGACCGACGCCAGGGCCAGAGGGTTCTTTCCCGACAAGTGTTGCCTCATTATGGCAGCACGAGCGGTCAATCGAGCCAAGGCAATGGTAGTTGCAGCCTCGTCTTTTAGCTTTCCCACCTCCGTCTCCAGACTGACCACCTTGGGCTTGGAATCCTCAACTTCCCCCTCCTTCGCGACCAAGGACTCCCTCACCTTGATCAGCTCCTCCCTTTGACCGTCGATCATCGACAAGGACTGCTTTAGACGACGATTCGCATCGTCCTTCGCATGACCGACGACCTCCAACTCTTTTTTGGCCTCGTCGAGCTGTTTGGACATAGCCTCTTCGCGCTCCAAAGCGACCTTCTCCCGATCCAATGCTGCGTTCCCCCTCTCATGGGCAGAAGACACCAGACCCTTGATCTTCTCTATCTCCGCACGCAAGGCAAGAGAAGATTGAAGTGTCTGTAAAACACAAAGAAACATGTCAGTAAACATTCGACAAAAGCTAAAAAAACATCGAAAACACAAGTTTTGAAAGAAAAACTTACAAGAAACGCCAGTCCGACGACATGGGATCCCGTCTCCTCGACGGGGAATCCCTCGAAACGCTCCCTGAAAGAAGGGAGCAAATATTTCCCCAGATGAGGAAACAAGTCCGTCCCGGATAGGACATCATCAGCTATAAAGTCTGAAGGCAACATAAAGTTAACCTTCGTGACTTTATCCCCTCCCGTCGCATGTTCCTTGCCCTTGTCGAACGATGTAGGGATCGACGTGGTAGTGGGGGACTTCGCCGACTTCACCGTTTTCGCCGGTGGCGCAGAACTAACGGGTGTCGCAGCAATCGCGCTAGTAGACGTCTTCGTCTTCAAAGGCGATGTGACCTTCGCCTTCTCGGGCGTAGCGACTCTCGATGAGTCATCAACCTTCGAATACGGTTCCCTCGGGATCGTCGTCCTCATCTTCGGTAAAGCCCCCGATTCAGTTGTCGAGGCCATTAGTCTCCTCTCCTTGCCTTTACGGGCGAGCTCGAGTTGAGCTGCTCTTTTAGCTGAGATCGTCGGCACCTTCACCTGAGATTCGCCTAGAAGCAGATAAGAGAGAAATGTTACGCGACGAACATAAAAGGATCATAGCCGAGCAATTAGAAGGTACACTTACCAGTCATCTCTTCTTCTCCCCTCGACTCTTCCTCCTCTGTCTCCTCTTCTTCCTCCGCTTTCTCTCCCAGATTCTCTCCCGGGTATACCAGATCTTCGTCGTCGTCCGCCAAATGTCGAGTTACAAATGATCGCTCGACACTAGTAAACTCTAGAAACGCGTCAACCTTCACTTGAGAGTTAGCGTAAGGCTTCACGTCTTCGAATTTTATAGCTGTTGACACATAAAAGCAGGTTAGAAATCAGTCAAAAATTACAAACGACGTGCGACAATGAAACTATAGAATCTCACCCGACGTATTCCAACCAGCCCTAATCCAGTTGCTCTCAGAGTCGAGAGTCGACTTACGCATAAGCGCATACCTAGTCTTCCACTTACGATCGTTCACAGCTGTCTGTAAGACTAAGGTTCGATCGCCCTTATACCTAGAGAACAAGCTATGGCGGTGACACTTATCCCTTTTGACTTGATAAGCCAAGAGAAGATTGCGCATGTTCATAGGAGAATCCCATTTTTCAGTAAGGCGTTCGATCACCTGTATTACCCTTCAGAATTGGGGCATTAACTGAGTCGGCGCTAAATCGAACTCGGTCATAAAGGCCTTGGCCAAAGGCGAGTAAGGCCATTCAAATCCTATCTTAAAGGGGTATTCGTAAATGACCACAAACCTATCGGGACACGAATCAGGTCGGATTTGACCTGCTTTAACCAATGTAATCCCCGCAAGGATTTTTGCCAAACTTCTAAGATCGTCGAGATCTTTAATAGAACTAGCAGGCTCTATCGACATTACTAGACCTAAAAGTTTTTTTTTTTAAGTTTTCTAGTAATCGACTTATGAAGAACCAAGAGATCGTACCTTATATAGACGCTCTAAACCTCGAATCTCTAACAAGTCGAAGATCTCTCACAAGTTTGGAAAAGATTCGGCAAAGAATAGCAAGCAAATCAAAGAAAATCTCTCTTAAAATCTTTATGAAATCGTAAAAGGAAAAGATCCGTCGAATGTCTCTATTTATGCAAATAGTCGTGTCAGGTCGAGCCTCTCGATATTCGACACGTGTCCTCGCCTTTTTGAATGCTCAACAGATCGTCGACACCTGGCGTTTACAGCTGTTATGCACGATCACGCGTCAGCATGACGTCGCGACCTTACCCCCTTTTCGACTTCCCATTTAGTTAGAATTGGACCGATCCAGTCCTAAGGCAACTGAAAAGATTTTTTACACGTGTCATGACCCTGGACGTCCGACTAGCAAAATTTAAAAAACTTTTGAAATTTGAATTTGCCACACCACTTTTTCAAATTTTGGGGGCAAACTGTTCGGGCAAAATTTCACCGGTCTCGACTACGACCAAGGCGCTAAGAACATTTATTACACTTTTCCCTAACACAAATCAAATCATAAGCATTTTTTCCTTTGACCAAAGCCAAAGTCGAACGTACCTCTCGACCTCGACCGTCGTGTAGAAACACACGACCTCGACCAACTAACGTACGATTCTTCTGTTATGTTTTCCTCATTTAATGCAGGTCAAACGAAATTTATGGCCAACAGACGAAACCGACAGAGCAGTTATGAACATTAAACAACAAAGACCGTGGCGACCGTTACTAGAAGAATTCATGGAGTCGTTAAATGCGTTTCGGAGACTATAAATCTGAAGGCAAAGTCATCATTTGGAAGAGGACACCTGTTGGTCCCGAAGGGTTACACAAGTTTGTAGAAGGGGGGGGGGGGGTTGAATACAAACACACAGATTTTACTTTTCTAAATTGTTTATTGATAAATCATTAACAATTTACAGCTTGTTACGGAAACAAGATTAAGGATAAACCTAAATCTAAACAAGTTGGAACACAAAGGTTTCTTGCACTAAGAGAGATAAGGAAATTACTAATAATAACCTATCTTGAGATAAGAGATTGAACTTGTCCAGAGTTAGCAAGTTACTTCAAATGAAGTGAGTTCATCTCTTTATATACTGCATGCATTTAATGCAAGTCAGTATATACTTTACACGTGTCATCAGCTGGTTGGTTGCATGTCATTGACCTTTGTTGACAACCTTAGTAGCCGTATGGAATGAACAGTGTAGTATCAGAGTGGTTGTACGATTTCAGACAATTCGGAGGTTCTTTTTTGACAATTCGTACGGAGTCGTGCAAGGGAGGTTAAGACAAAAGTATTTTGTACGGAGGACTTCATGATCAGCTTTCGTTGATTCAGAGCATTATCATTTCTATTCAGCGAATGATAAAGTTCAGCGATAGCTTAAGTCTTGTACTTGATACTTCACGTTGATTGGACAAATCTGAGTCTTCGCTGATCCGCATCAGTTCATTAGGAGACTTGTCGCTGGTTCTTGAGCTTGATCTTCGACTTCAGCGTAGAACCTATGTTGACGTGAAACTTGTCTTCAGGGATCATAAGTAAACAACTAACTTATCAGCGATCACAATAATGACTGAACAGACTCAGAGCATTAATGGTGAACAGTTTCGCTGAATGTTTAATTTAAAGAGCGAGAGTTCCTATCAGCGGTACTGGAAGATCTTAGTACTTATCAGCGATAGTGAAACACTGATACATATTGTTTACTTACAATTTTCACTAAGTATATAAGAGAGGGTCATTATCAAATCACTGAGGGTTTGGATCAACAATCTCCCCCTATTTGATTATGACATAGCAACAGAGAGAATTGCTATTTAATGAAAACATAAGGATAAAAAGAACTCATAAAATATTTGTCCCTTTTACTGTTTTCTGGGATCTTTTCTGTACTGATGGAGTAAAGTACGTTCGCTGAAATTTTTCTTTAAACATTGTAAAGATTACAGATGGAAATGGAAAAATTACAAGTACAGCGAATAAAATTTACAAGTACAGAAGGATAACTGATGAGATAGATGAAAGAGGCGATCCTATCAGCTTACAGAGGTTCTTCCTTAATGAGAAGTTCATCAAGGGTCTTTTCAGTGGGGATCATCCAGTCAGGAACAGTTACTCCCTTTTTTCTTTTGTTCAGCGCTTCTTCAAAGATTAAGGGTTTTAGATGTCGTGCCTGAATGTCTTGTTTGAAGTCACACCACCAGATGAGATCTCTGAGCTGTTCGATTGGAGTGATTTGAAGCTCAGCGATCTGTTGAAAACATTTTCGTCCATCGTAGTCAAGAAAGAATATTCCATATGGATCACTGACTACTTTACCAGGGACGAAAGGTTCACAGGGTGGCAAAGATATGTCAAGGGCAGAAATATCAGGGTCAGGACCAAGCACTTCAGCGCGAGAAAAACCGACACCAGTTTCATTTCTTATGACAGGACCTGAGTCTGAATCTTGACGTTTCTTCTTTGAAGAGGCCCTTTTTCTTTTCAGCTTTAGATCAGGAGGAGGAGGAATGTCCACACAAGAAGATATCAAATCGATCTGTCTGTTTATCAGCTTTTCGAAATGATCCTTGTACTTAGATTGAGACGTTTGGATAGCTAACCTCATCTCCAGCCATTCAGAGAGACCATACCTTTTTACAGTGTCAGCGCGAAAGGCTTCAGATTGGCCATCTTCTCTGAAAAGTTTGATGTCAACAATAGGTACTCCGATAGTGGTTCTTCCAGAGATGAATACCTTGTTGATCTTCGCTGGACGATATCTGAAGTGTATTTTCTCTTTACACCAGTTCAGGGTGGTCTAAGAAACTTCAGTTTTCTTCTCCACGATCTTCTGGGCTTCTTCCCAAAGCTTACGTTGGACTTGAATGGGAACACGTTTCAACTTGGGGTCTTTGACAGATTCTTGAGTAAGCTTGATGGCGTATTCTCTGTCTTTTTCTTCAGCTTCCTTTCTTTCAGCGATTAGGCATTCAGCTCTGAGATGTTCCTTGTATTCCTTTTGGGAAATTCTGAACTTTGGAGGGACTAAAGGAAGTTGATCATGCTTCAGAATGATTCGATGATCCTCGAATCGCTTTATTATTTCCTCTCTTCTTTTCTGATCCTCTTCACTTAGCTTTTGAGGAACTAAGGAAGGTCTGCGTTTGTGCGAGAGTAGCTGTTCTTCTGGTTCATCAGTCTCAGAGATCAAATCCAAGACTGGGATTATTTCTTCAGCGGCAGCTGGTATTATTGGTGAAGTCGCAGTTGTGGAGCCTTCCGCGATATCCTCAAACAGGGGAGAGGACTAGCTGAAACACAGCGATCTTACAAGTAAGAACTTGGGTAGAATCAGAGAGAGAGAATTTGTTCAAGTGTATAGGCTTGGGTAGTAGAACTGATAGTGTATGATAGAGGAGGGATGGAGTAAGAGATGTTTAGTTTACCTGACAAACCGGCTTTTCAAGCAAGATCGTCATATTGTCATCTTCAGCGACGCTTTTGCCTTTGCCTTTCTCAGCTCCAGAGGCTGAGGGCTTTGTCTTTGTCCGCTCCCCTGAAGGTTCATTTATCGAGATTCCTTTAAGAGCTTTGATCCTCGGAGTAGGTTTGACGATAAAGAAGTCGTCATCATCATCATTCTTCGGAGAGGAAGATGGTTCATCATCAGGGATGTCGATGGTTTCATCATCTTCTGCTTCGGATTCTTCAGCGTCTTCTTCGAGTTGCTCCCCCTCAGATACAGAGGCGAGCTTCTCGGTTCCCTCAGGGTGTTCATCTCCCTGAGGTCCAGCGGCTGCTTCAGCTTCAATAATCTTCTCACCCTCTTCAGCGAAGGTGAGGTCTTCGGTCTTCTCTCCCCTGATAGATTCATCATGGGAAAGGTCTTCAGTGCTCTTGGAGTGTTCTTCAGCGCTCTTCTCCCCCTCTTTTTCATGATGACTGGGGGAGGAGTGAGTTGATTCAGCAGCTTTGGTAGGTTCTCTGTCTTCTTGGCCAGAGATACCTATACAACTTTCAATCTTTGCTAATCTGTCTTCAAGGCCAGAAATAGCAGGATTGATCTTTTTCAGCTCAGTGCGATCCTCCGCTGTGAAATTTTCAGATTCATGGACAGGGGCAGGATCAGGAGCAGGAGTATTCGCTTTATTTAGCAGCTGCTCGATCATCGTTTTCATCGAACTAACATCGGTCTTTACAGAACCTAAGTCAGTCTTCACGGCAGACATATCTCCCTCTAGTTGTCCAACCGATGTCTTCAGCGTAGTAACCTCGCTGGCCATGGATGAAACCGTATTTTTGAGAGAAGTGTAGTCTATGTAGATGTCAGCGAGCACCTGTGCGAAGTCGCTGAGAGTCTTATCAACTTGCTTTATGTCATCTGTGGAAGCCTTCTTCTCTACCACCGTTGTCAGCTTTGTAAGATTCTCTCCAGCGTTTGTTACAGCTAGAGAGTTGTTGGAGAGAGTGGTAGTGAGACCTGTCAGCTTTGTTTCCACGGACTTCAGAGAGGCGTTGATGTCTCCCAAATTAGGACCTGTAACAGATAAGAACTTGTGAACAAAGGAAAGCTCAGAAGTTTGGGGTTTAGTTACAGTGTTTATGGTTTGGTGTGTACCTGCAGGAGGATTGACGAAGTCGTCAAAACTTCGGGTTCCTGAAAAATGTTCCATGTCGTCTTCAAAGGTTCTTTGACGTATGGTCATCTCTGCAAGTCCTGTGCCCATCATTCCTTGAAGAGTATTTTCGTTAACTTCTGAAGGAATGACAGGTGCTTCAGTGATAACTGGAGTAGAGTTCAAATGAGTGGAGGGAGGAGCGAAGGATAAGAATGGAGGTTGGGTTCCGAGTTCAGCGTTGGATTCGCTGAGAATCACTTCATCAGTCTTTTGAGAGACTGAAGGAGGTTGGTTAGGTTCCAAGTTTGTAACCTCAGCGTTTAGAGACGCTGAAGTTGGGATGGAAGGGATGGCTTGTTCAGGTGTGGCAGAGCGTACCACTGAACGTTCCTTCAGCTCTGCAGAAGGAGCTGAGGAGTCTTCAGCATGAGATTGCTGGGGTTGCTCCTTGGTTTTCTTGATCCTTTTAGAATCAAGTGGGGTAGATGAGTGTTTCCTTTTCTTAGAAGGAGAGGATTTTGTGGCCTGGGTATCAGCGATGGGTATTGTCGCTGAAGGAGCCACAGAAGTAGAAGAAGAAGGGTTGAGAAGAGTTAAAAGGGTAGAAAGACATACCTCATTTGCAACTGGTTTGAAGTCTAGTACCTTAGGGCCAACCTGAGAGAGTTTCAGGTCACCCTCTTTCGGGTAGCTGTCCTTCAGGCCATATTGGAAGATGGCGCTGATGAATCTTGGGTATGGAACCCATGCAGGTCTGTCAGCGGCAGAGTCTACTTTTTGCAGCAAGTCATCATAGATAATAGATGCCCAGTCAATATGTAGACCTTTCAGCAGAGCGTATCCCATTGCTTGCTGAGGTTGAGCGGCTTGGTCAGAGGAGCCGGTCTTGGCAGTCATGCAGCTGATAAGATGAGCGAAGATGAAGTTCATCTCGCTGGGCATTTTTGATTTCTTCAGCAGGGTCAGCTTCTTCTCAGGCTTCTTGTATCTGCCAATTTCCCATACATAGCCCATTGCATCGAAAAATGCAATAAGAGCTTCTTTGTCAGCGAGTTTCTTATGGTCAGGGAAAGGAACAAAAGGCTTTTCTTTTGTAGCGATGGGAAAGTTCAGAGCTTTGCGAATGATGGCTGGTGTGATCTTTATTGTGCCATACTCAGTATCGCAGAGGATGCAATCGATTGTTTTGGAGGGATCTTTGGCGGATGGTAGCTGAGAGTGTCTGGCAGAGTACCAGAACTGGGATAGTAGTAGCTGACTTGCAGGAGGTGAAATGGTCAGGGCTGTGGAGATGCAGCAATTCTTTAGGAATTTCACAGCATCATCTAGATGTGTGACTTACTTTCGAGGAGGAAACTCGAAAAGCGCAGAGAGGTTGTTCACCTTAGTCCAATCCAGTTTGTCGAGGGTAAACTTGACTTGAGGAGCCTTGAGGATTTCCACTTCCTCAGAATCAGCAGAGATGTTCTCAGTGGTAGCAGGAATATCAGACGATGCCATTTTCTGTATTATCAGTTCAACCAAAGATTAACAAATAAGAATAATCTTAATGTGGAAAGGAATTTCCAATAAGATGTTTCAAATTTTATCCATTTCATTTAGACACAAATGTCTTAATGAAGATTAGGGTTTGTCTTGTTTTTGAAAACGAAAAATTTCAAACTTAAAAAAAATCTTGTTTTCCAGTTTTCTTTGAAGATGGGGATTCTGGAAAAACGAATGAAGAACAAGTTTAAGATTTTGCATTTAAACTTGAAGAACAACCATGAAATGGTTGTGTTCATAAAACCATGAAAGAAAATGATTTTATTTTTAAGAAGTTCTTTTGTTTGATCTTATTAAAACAAAGAGTAGATCAGAAACAAGTTATTTGCATTCGGTAAATAAATAAGAACATATTAACCTTGATGTTTGATGAAGAAGATGAACAGTTGTTCTTGAGAAAAAATCGAGAGCCAAATGCAACAGTGAATTCTTTCTTTGCTTGGAGGATAAGTTGTTCACGTAAAAGAAAAAAAATATAAACAAAGAATTTGTTTATATAGAGATTTTAGAAAGAGAAAATCTTGAGCGGGAAAAGATTTTCATCATGACACGGACACGTGTTTGCATTTGATTGGCGAGAAAACGAAACGTGCAAACGTGTGTCAGAAAGAAGAACGTGCCAGGGTTTATCCGTTGTAATGACGTCACAACTGTCCTTTCATATTCTTGGTTGTCTCTGAGGTTTTGAAAAACTCAGGGATACTTTTGAAAACATGAAGCACTGAATAGAAATATCAGTGAAGGTTTTAGAAATTTCAAAGTATCGCTGTTAAGGAAGAGATATTCAGCGATGTGATTTGTTTTGAAATCTTGCATTTACATGCGATTTGTCAGAGAGAGAGAAACGTACCTTGATATCAGCGAATCAAGTTTATTCAGAGAGAAGATGATAGAATGGGTTATACAAGTTGATGTTATCCAAAGTAGTAGTGTCGTTGATCTAATGTGAATCGCTGAAGATTTTATCCTTCAAAGTTCAGCATTCCAAGCTCGCTGATGAGAAAGTTGAATCTTGTCTCATCAAGAGGTTTGGTGAATAGATCAGCTAACTGATAATCAGTTGGAATAAAATGAAGTTCTATATTTCCATTCATCACATGATCTCTGATAAAGTGATACCTGATTTCGATGTGTTTTGTCTTTGAGTGTAGCACTGGATTATTGGCTATAGCGATGGCACTTGTGCTGTCGCAATAGATTGGAATTTTGGAGAGCTGAAGATCATAGTCTAGTAGCTGATTTCTCATCCACAAGACTTGAGAACAACAGCTTCCAGCAGCTACATACTCAGCTTCAGTTGTGGAAGTGGACACTGAGTTTTACTTCTTACTTGTCCAACTTACCAGCTTTCCACCCAGGAGCTGACATCCTCCTGTGGTGCTTTTCCTATCCATTCTGCAACCTGCAAAATCACTATCTGAATAGGCGGTTAGATCGAATCCTGAATCTTTGGGATACCAAAGACCTAGATTCGCTGTACCCTTAAGATATCGAAAAATTCGCTTTACAGCTTTCATATGAGATATCTTAGGTTCAGCTTGATATCGTGCACACACGCATGTTGCAAACATAATATCGGGTCGGCTAGCTGTAAGATACAGTAGTGAGCCGATCATCCCACGGTACAGCGTGACATTGACAGGAACACCCTTAGTGTCCTTATCAAGTGTCAGCGGTGGTGCCATAGGGGTTTTCATAGCTGAACTTTCAGTTAAGTCGAATTTATTTAGCATATCTTTAACATATTTTCCCTGATTAATGAAAGTTCCTTTTTCAGTTTGCTTAATCTGAAGACCAAGGAAATATGTTAGTTCACCCATCATGCTCATTTTATACTCTTCTTTCATTCTATCAGCGAAACGAGTACAAAGCTCAGGGTTAGTAGAACCAAATATAATGTCATCAACATATATTTGAACTAAAATAATATGACCTTTCACTTTTCTAAAAAATAGGGTTTTGTCAATCTTACCTCGCTCAAATTTTTCAATATGGAGATAAGTAGAAAGAGTGTCATACCATGCACGAGGAGCTTGTTTTAAGCCGTAAAGTGCCTTATCCAGTTTATAAACATAACCTGGATGCTTAGGATCTGAGAATCCTGGAGGTTGTTCCACATATACTTCTTCATTCAGCTTTCCATTCAGAAACGCTGACTTAACATCCATCTGATGTACTTTGAAGTTTTTGTGTACAGCATATGCTAAGAATAGACGAATAGATTCAAGTCTTGCTACTGGAGCAAATGTTTCGTCATAATCTATGCCTTCCTCTTGTCTGTATCCATGAGCAACAAGACGAGCTTTGTTGCGGGTTACAGTACCATGTTCGTCCAACTTGTTTCGATAGACCCATTTAGTGCCTATCACTGTTTTGTCAGTTGGTCTTCGAACAAGTTTCCAAACTTTGTTTCTTTCGAATTCAGTCAGCTCTTCTTGCATGGCGCTGACCCAGTTTGGATCTTTGAGGGCATCATCTACTTTCTTTGGTTCAGTTAGTGAAATAAAATTTACAAATAAACAAATATTACCTGCACTTCGTCGAGTCTGAATACCAGCGTTTGGATCACCAAGAACTTGATCAATTGGGTGATTTACAGTCCATCGCTGAGCCGGAGCGAGAGACGCTGACTCAACTTGAACTGGAGGAGATGAAGATGAAGCTTCAGCGACGTCGGGAGTATCAGCTAAGAGAGGAATACTTGCATTTGTCAGTATATTCACTGATTGCTGAGAAGTAGATGGAATATCTGAGACATTTGGATCAACTGTAGGTATAGTGTTTATAGGAACAGCTGAGACCCATGATGTTTCAGCTTCACTATTCTGCAAGTTTGAAATGATAGTTGAACTATCATCTTCTACTGGATGAGCATGAGGAGTGGGAATATCTTCTGAATCACCAAGATGAGAAAACATCCATTGATTCAGTTCTTCAATATCAGCGTTCGGTTTAGAGTTCGCTGAACGGGATTCGTCAAACGTGACGTGAATTGTTTCTTCAACAGTTTGTCTTCTACGATTGAAGACTCTGAAGGCTTTGGAAACTGAGGAGTATCCAAGAAAGATTCCATCATCAGCCTTAGGATCAAACTTTCCATGGGCATCTCTGTTGTTCAGTATGAAACACTGACATCCAAAGATGTGAAGAAAGCTGATTGAAGGCTTTCTCCCATGAAAGAGTTCATAGGCTGTCTTTTTGAATCTTTTAACTATCAGCGACCTGTTTTGCGTAAAACAAGCAGTGTTGACAGCTTCTGCCCAAAACTGAGTAGGCAGGTGAGAATCGCTGAGCATTGAACGTGCAGCTTCAATAATTGTTCTATTTCTTCTTTCAGCGACTCCATTTTGTTGCGGTGTTCTCACTGAATAAAAGTTGTGAAAAATACCCTTACTCTCAAAGAAGGAATCAAGAGAACTGTTTTTGAATTCAGTCCCATGATCACTCCTTATTGAGCGAACGGTCAAATTGTTCAGGGTTTCCATCTTCCGAACAAAAGTGATGAGTTCTTCAGGGGTGTCACTCTTGGAACGGAGAAACATAACCCATGTATAACGAGAGAATTCATCAACTATGACCAGCGTATATTTCTTTCCAGCGATGGATTGTTTGTTAACAGGGACAAACAAATCCATATGGAGTAGTTGTAGAGGAGATGACACTGAGGAGACTTGCTTTGATTTAAAGCTAGCTTTGGTCTGCTTCCCTTTTTCACACGCTGAACATAAAGACTCTTTGGCGTATGAGTGTTGAGGTAGACCAGTGACTAACTCTTTTGAAGAAAGAGTATTCAGTGTCTTGAAATTTAGATGAGATAGCCTCTTATGCCATAGCCAGTTGACATCAGATGAGGCTTTTGAGAAGAAACAGGAGTTCTCAATGGTTGTTGAGTCCATGTTTATTACATAAACATTTTCCAAACGATAACCGCTAAGAGCTATCTTCTCCTTTTTGTCAGCGACAAAGCAGGATTCCTTAGTAAAGATTACTTTGTTATCCATGTCGCAAAGCTGACTGATGCTTAGAAGATTATGCTTCAGCCCTTCAACATATGCGACTCTTCTGAAGGAGGTTGTACCATTTGATAGTACACCATACCCTCGGGTATGTCCTTTTCCATTTCCACCGAAAGTCACAGAGGGACCCTTCTCTTCCTTGTATTCAGCGAGCAGGCTTTTCTTTCCAGTCATGTGTCTAGAGCATCCGCTATCGAGATACCAGATACCCTTCTTAACCTGCAATACAAAGGAAGATTAGTTTTTCTTAGGTACCCACTTAACCATGTATACACATTTGTCAGTGGAAGTAGTTGGAATGGAAGGTTCAGCAGTCTTCGCAGCATTTGAAGATTCAGCTTTGTCTTTATTTACTTTGGTTAATTTCTTAACCTCAGTAGTAGGATTCACCTTGACCTGATTTGCACCAGGGTTGGTCCTCTTTGCCTTGGGGGCAATCTTCACCTTAGCTATCTTTTCAGCTTTGGTGGCTGTGGGGCACTTACTAGCAATATGATCAGTGAGTCCACAGTGATAACATTTCCTATAGCTAAAAGTAGTTCTAGGACCATTTGAATGCTGAGCTTTTAATTTAGAATTAGAAGTACCAGCACCAACTAAACTATTGGCTTTAGAAATGAGTCGAACATTCAGTTCTTCAGATTTCTTACCAAAGACATCCACTCTGAGTCTAGGAGTAGATCGCTGAATAGATCCAGAGATCAGCTTCCTTGATCCAGAGGGATGGGTCACTGAGGCTTTAGAAGCATTCAGCTTTGGTACTAAAGTACCCTTCTGAGGATTTTGGTAAATAACAATTCCTTTACCTTTGTCTTTAGAGACAGAGGTAGGTTTTGAATAAACCATTTTCTCCTTGCCTTTTGAGGAGGTAGGAGTTTCCTCAGGGATTGGTGTAATGAACGAGGAGTACTGAGAAGATGAAGTATCAGCGACTGAGGATACGAACGTTCCAAATTTAAGCATTGAACGCTCAGTGGTTGGTTTTGAAGTTTCATATTTGTAACCCAAACCACGTTTATCACTCAGTGGAATCTGAGACTTTATTATCTCAGTGATCTTTGTTGAGGAATTACACCATCCTTCAACAGTAGCTTTTTCAGCTTTTAATGCAGCGATAGCTTCTGCTCGTTCGATTTTGACTAGCTGATTTAAATATACTTGATCTTTAAAATCTTCTTCAATTTTAGAAAGCTTTTCTATTTGAAGGTGGCAGTTTTTAAGCTTTTCAGCGAGATCAAGGTTTTGGTTTTCAACCACAGTTTTGCCATTCATGGCTTCATATAAGCTTCTAGTCAAGAGATCGATTTTGCGGAGACTATCAGCTTCATCAATATTTGCAATATTGGTAAAGAAGGAAGGTGATACCTGAATAGCAGAGGTTGAAGTGGAGAGAATGTCTGAACTTTCTTCCTCTTCTTCAATCTTGGCCATAAGACATAGATTTGCTTCATCATCTTCAGAGTCAGATGATGATGCTTCTTCATCAGAAGCAGCCCAATCATAGTTAGCCATCAGGCCTTTGCCTTTCTTCTTAAAGCTTTTCAGCTTTGTATATTTTTCTTTCAGCTTTGAGTATTTGTCATCTTTATTCCTTGGAACAAAGGATTTCTTTGTAAAAGCTGAGGGTTTAGAAACTTTCTTAGAGCTGCACTCGTTAGCAAAATGTCATGTCTTTTCGCAGTTAAAACAAGTAGCAGTAGCCTTATCAACAAAAGCTGATGTTTTAGGCTTGTCAGTTATGGAAAAAGGTTTGTTCTTTCTAAACATTTTCTTTTTGGCAAATCTCCTGAACTTTTTAGTTAGGAGAGCCAAAGATTCATCATTATCTGAAGAATCAGATTCTGATGACCTTTCAGAGTTACTTTCTAACTCAGTGATAGTGACCGAGGGTCGCTGAGTAGAAGGTTCCTCTGAGATTAAAGCAACAGGGGTGCTTTTGGAATCTTTTACAAGATTCTTCTTAAGATGGCTCGATTGCTCATGATTCAGCAACGTGCCATATAAGGTAGCAAGGGTCATTGATTTTAGATCCTTTGACAGCTTGAGACACATAGAATAATTGTCCCAGCTTTCAGGTAAACATTCTAGAAACTTTGTCAGTACTTCAAAGTTAGAATATTCCTTACCAACAGTTTTCAGATCTATAATTAAGAAATTAAAACGTTGGTGAACTTCAGAGAGAGTTTCATTCTTACCATAAATGAAGCTTTCGTATTGTCTTACCAGGTTGATCTTTCTTGAGTCCTGGACTTCAGACGTTCCTTCATACTGAACACATATTGTGTCCCACATGGCTTTTGATGATTTCAGGTTCATGACGGAATGGTAGACTTCGTCAGGAAGAGCCATGGATAGTATGGATCTGGCTTTTGTATCTATAGCCACTTTCTTCTTATCTTCATCGGTCCACATGTGTATTTCCTTAGGAATCAGTCTTTCTGGAATAGCAGGTCTATTCGCAGTGGCTGGAACTGCAGGATCAATTGTTACAGGGATGTATGGGCCGTTTTCAAGATAGTAAGGCATAGTAGGGTCTACACCTTCTAAGAAGAGTGTCATCCTATTTTTCCATAAGTTGAAGTTATCTCTGGAAAATCTAGGGGGTTTTGCAAAAGAACCATTGTCTATATAATTTGTGTTTGTGTTGGTGGCCATTTTCAGATAATAGCAAGGAAGAGAAATATCTTAGATTAGATCTTGTTTATGAGATTAAACAAATCCGCTCTGATACCACTTGTTGGTCCCGAAGGGTTACACAAGTTTGTAGAAGGGGGGGGGGGGGGGGGTTGAATACAAACACACAGATTTTACTTTTCTAAATTGTTTATTGATAAATCATTAACAATTTACAGCTTGTTGGGGAAACAAGATTAAGGATAAACCTAAATCTAAACAAGTTGGAACACAAAGGTTTCTTGCACTAAGAGAGATAAGGAAATTACTAATAATAACCTATCTTGAGATAAGATATTGAACTTGTCCAGAGTTAGCAAGTTACTTCAAATGAAGTGAGTTCATCTTTTTATATACTGCATGCATTTAATGCAAGTCAGTATATACTTTACACGTGTCATCAGCTGGTTGGTTGCATGTCATTGACCTTTGTTGACAACCTTAGTAGCCGTATGGAATGAACAGTGTAGTATCAGAGTGGTTGTACGATTTCAGACAATTCGGAGGTTCTTTTCTGACAATTCGTACGGAGTCGTGCAAGGGAGGTTAAGACAAAAGTATTTTGTACGGAGGACTTCATGATCAGCTTTCGTTGATTCAGAGCATTATCATTTCTATTCAGCGAATGATAAAGTTCAGCGATAGCTTAAGTCTTGTACTTGATACTTCACGTTGATTGGACAAATCTGAGTCTTCGCTGATCCGCATCAGTTCATTAGGAGACTTGTCGCTGGTTCTTGAGCTTGATCTTCGACTTCAGCGTAGAACCTATGTTGACGTGAAACTTGTCTTCAGGGATCATAAGTAAACAACTAACTTATCAGCGATCACAATAATGACTGAACAGACTCAGAGCATTAATGGTGAACAGTTTCGCTGAATGTTTAATTTAAAGAGCGAGAGTTCCTATCAGCGGTACTGGAAGATCTTAGTACTTATCAGCGATAGTGAAACTCTGATACATATTGTTTACTTACAATTTTCACTAAGTATATAAGAGAGGGTCATTATCAAATCACTGAG
Organism: Saussurea involucrata; assembly: GCA_033807775.1. Taxonomy (NCBI): domain Eukaryota; kingdom Viridiplantae; phylum Streptophyta; class Magnoliopsida; order Asterales; family Asteraceae; genus Saussurea; species Saussurea involucrata. The sequence continues at coordinate 84,058,700 of CM066321.1, read as the reverse complement.
GGTTTGGATCAACAACACCGAACTTCGAATCACACACTGCGTACTCAAGAACATCTGAAGCTCCCAAGTGATCGCTCTCGACGCACGACTTATACTCTCGACCAGCAATCTTAGCACACGACACACTAGTCTTACATTCGATACACTTGTTATTTTTATATTTCAAGTCATTTGTATTGTGATCATTGTATCCCCGACACCAGAAACAAAGGACATCGCCCCTGTTTGGCTATCATAGTGCATCGACGACTTCCACAGTCGTCCGCGGGTTTTTTCCTCGTTGAGGTTTTTCCCGCGTCACCAAAATCTTTGTCTCTTTTGCATTTTCTGTCTTTAACGCATTGTTTTGTCGAACGATTCCTTTCTATAGTTGTTAAGCTCCACAATCAACCTTAAGTTATCCTTCTGAATGATTTTTGGCATTAACACCGGACGCCAACAAATCACCATTTACTTTCATTTTGTTGACAATTGTTAGAGTTCTCGTTAGATAAGTGTCGACTTTCTCACCATCCTTCATGGACTAAAGTTCATACTCTCTCTTTAGGGCTTGCAACTGAGCTCTCTTCACCTTCGTGGATCCTCATACTTTTGCCTCATCGAATTCCAGATGCCTTTCGATGTACTTTTGTCCAAAATAGTTTCCAAGATCTCCCTGTCGATTGCTTGGAACAAGTAGTTTTTTACTTTCATGTCGTTGAGTTTGGCATCGTCTACATCTTTCTTCTGGGCCTCATTCGCAGCCGATGTTCCTTCACCCATTGTAGGGATTCCGTCTTCCACCATGTTCCACATCTCCTTGCTTCTCAAGAAGTTCTCCATCAACAGAGACCAATGATCATAGTGACCATCGAATTTCGGGATTGCTGGTGGTACGAAGAGTTTGACATCTCTTGCTCTCTTTCTCTTCTCCTTTGCTTGACAATAATCAGACTCCCGTTAGGAAGGCTCTGATACCAAATGATAAATCACAGAGTTTGAACTTTGAACACAAAACAAATTTGCAGAAGCACTGAATTGCATTTCTGTCCTATTTTCAAGGAACAACTAAGAGACTAAATCAAAAAACTACTTTCCCTAATTTACAGGGATTTATTCAAACCAACAGACCAAGTCTTCTACTGCTGGGTCTTCCAACAAACTGGGGTCTTCCAACAAACTGCCGGGTCTTCCAACAAATTGTTGATTCATGCTTGTTGATTCATGCATTTAAATTCATGAATGAAATGTTGATTTATGAAGTTAAATTCATTAAAATTGTTTTCATGAAAGAATGAGATGGGATGAATTGTTGATTCATGCATTTAAATTCATGAATGAAATGTTGATTTATGAAGTTGAATTAATTAAAATTGTTTTCATGAAAGAATGAGATGGGATGAATTGTTGATTCATGCATTTAAATTCATGAAATAATTATATGTATGTCTCAGGTGTGGAAGATGAACCAGACCGCAAAACAACATAAAAACATCACATGTAGAAGAAAAACATGAAGAAGATGAAGAATTTTTTTGTAGAAGAAAAACACGAAGAAGATGAAGATTTTTTTTACAGAAATTGGTTTTGGTTAGTTTTTGAGATGAAATGGAAACCAAGTGAAAATGGGCGAGAATTTCGGTTATTCCATAATGACGTCAGTTTCACTAAATTTTTCCCCAGAAATGCCCCTTGGCCCGTATTATATTTAAATAGAAAATAGGATTTTTTTATTATTAATTAAATTCTAGCCATCAGAAAAACATGGGCCATGGATTGAATGATTAATTGCTAAGATGTGGGTTGTAATGGTTTCAACCTTTTTAAGGGTTTGCACATTATATATATAATACAAATCAAATACAAACCATGCATTTGTTGCATCCCTTACAAGCCAATGTGCATATATGCATAATCTGATATGCATATATGCATTATCCTATATGAATGTATGTCCATTATATGTATATTCTTGCACGTATGCATATGTATATGTATATGCTGGTTGTGCACATATACACACTGTGGTTTGTAAGGTGTGCAACAAATGCAAAATTTGTATTTTACAGAGTTTTTTTCTCTCTCTCTCTCTCTCTATATATATATATATATGTATATATATATATATATATATATGTATGTATATATATGGTCAATTGGCAAGAAGGCGAAAAACAATCTAAAACACATAATCCATTAAAAATGCTATAAATAAAAATGGAAAATAATTTAAGAAATTAAGATAATTATCATTTTGAACTTAATTCAAATATTCTATTAAAAGTATAACCGTAACAAAAACACTATTTGAATCCCTACATTATATCATTTAGATTTTTTTATTTTAATTAATTCATAATTTTTTAATCACGTTTTATATGATTTGTTTTGTCATTGTCCTTTTCACCGTTTTCCCAATTTTTTGGATCCATGTTTTAGAATTACATCTAATTAGCTACCTTTAAAATATGATCTTTTACGTATCATATATGATCCACTTTGTGCATTTTTGTACATATCACACATGATAACATGTCTTTGAGTTTAAGTTACATATTATCACATGTGATCATATGCGTGTGAGTATAAATGACGTATTATCACATGTGATAGTACGTGAGTCAACCTTAAAAATAGAAACTCAAATTTGGCCATTAATAACAAAACAAAAGGAAATGGCTACAATGAGTCCAAGTGCCATGCATAACATATATAGTCCATCAATGTTCACATGTTTGGAAGGGATTTGATCACAAGTTTCAACTTTACCAACCTTCTACGTATCCCATGTTGTTTCCAATGGATTTACACACTCTAATTTTATTTTATTTTAATATTTTTCAATTATAAGCAAAAAAACCGTATATAAATAGTTACGTAGGTCGTAGGCGTTTTACATACGTAAAACCCAAAACGACGTCATTATTTGTATGATCATAAAATGACTATGACACAAGGTTGTAGCGTTTGTATTTTAGCATAGCATACGTATACATATGTATATACTGCCTTTTTCTTAATTCCCGATACAAAATTGCATATCCGAAATGCACAAATTCTAATGGTTACAATTGATGTTTTGTGTATAGTGAACTTATTGAACTTGTTGGAAAATTGATCTACATTTACACAAACATATCTGTTCGAAAAGAACCATCATATCATATCAGTTCTAACAAATTTGATTGATTTACTACGTATAATAAAAGATTAAATCTGATTAATTAATCTTCTTAAAACTACTTATAAGAATTTGTGTAGCATAATATGATGTTATATAGAAACGGTATATAACCAAATTAATATAAAATCCAAACTTTATACGTTTGGGCTAACTAATTTAACCCTTAAAACTCGATAACGCATGTGGGTCTCGAACAATTTAATTTCTTATTTATTTATTTATTTATTTATATATCTTTTAAATTAATTAGATAGCAACTCTTGAACTAGATTTCGAATCTTGAATATACAATTACCAAATTATACAACTTGATTTCTCAAAAGTCAAAATCAAGAACGGTTGACCACAAAATGAAAAATCAAGAACAGTGGACAACGAATTCATGTGTTGTCAAAACCCTTATAACCATAGAGCTCCAGCCATTCATGGTCGCTGGAGGGATTGATCGGTATGCATAAGTTGACCCGAATATTCCGGTTGCCAAAATTATCATCAAAGAAGTGATGTTGAATATAATTATTTTAATCAAATCAAATACTAATTTCTAATACTAGAACCCCCAAATTTATTTGATTCAACAATTAAAGAAATTAATCAAGAAGTCAAAAAGGATTTACTAATAAATTAATAAAAACTACAACACCCACCCCATCATCATCACAATCTTGATTTTGAGTGGTAAAATTAAAAATTCTTACCTTGCCCACCACCGCCACCACCGCCGTGATCACAATCATTCATTACCATGCAAAGAAGCCATGGCCACCACACCCAGCTTCTGAAGATTCAATTTAACCACAGTATCCGTAAACATCTTGGTATCCTCCACCGTATTCCCTTGTGGTATATCAACAATGTAAGATTCCAAAACAATGGTGTAAACCCTTTCATCTTTCTTGCATTCATTCACAGAAGTAACAGAAAGATAGTTATTCAATCGATGTTCTCCACCCACAACTCGAAAACTCAAGATGTGTCTTTCATCGTCAAGAATCTCGAGCCTCTCGGTGCTCGTGGAGGCGGGTAGGCCGGAGATGACGGTGACTTCCCGGATACTCCCAACGCCGCCGTCACCAATCATGTTGCAGCTCTTGATGAAGTGTTTGTATCTTTGTGGGTTATCGAATTGGCGAACCAACGGCCAGACCACGTGGGCGGGGGCGTCGATGCGCTGCGTGACGAGGGAGGTGCATGTGTTTGGCATTTTGTCGAACATGTGGTAGGCATTAATTAAGGGTTTTAGGTTAGAGAATTCATCTGGTGTGAGCCCTGGTGGGATTGAGTTTCTGTCCATTTTAAGAACCACAAGTGATCAAATTTAGGGTTTAATTTCAAGAATCATGAACAAAGAGAGATGGAATTTGAGAAGATTGAGATGAAGATGGAAATGGGTATGAAGGTGATGGGGGAGTACAGAAAAGGAGTTAATAAGTTTGTGAAAGGGAGAGGAGAGAGGTTGGTGGACAATGGCACATGACCCATGGAGGTGGAGGCTTTTTTTTAATTAATTTTTTATAACCTTTTTTTTTGGGGGGGGGGGGGGGCGGGGGGCTGTCTTTCAATCTTTGGACTTATTTGCCCTTTAGATTAATGGATAATTTAGATTTGACCCTTCTACTTTTTTTATGTTTCAATTTAGTGCTCCTATTTTGGAGATTGCTAAAAAAAGTTTTTCATTAGGTTTTAGAATGTGCTATAAAGTTGATTGTTTTTCCGGATGGGAATTGTAATAATTAGGGGTGCACATAGGTTGATTTGGACACAACTGCAGTCATTTTAATAACCCAATCCAACTACTTAGTTTCATTAAGAAATCGTAACATGTTCAACCATTTTTAATGTATAACCCAACTCGGTTCATTACATTTTGGGTTAGATGAGGTTGAATATAGATACTTCGATAAGGTTTAATGTATTAATAAGATGAAATTCATGATTACTATATGAAAATACAGTTTGTTATACTACACAAATAGTTGATTATTTTGGTAATAGTTGTTTGTACATTGGTGTTTTTATGATTGTCTTCTGTTTCAAATACTTTTTTGTCCTCACTCTTGACAGAAGCTTACATATAGATGATGTTTGTACATTAGTTTTCACATGTTTTTATGATTGTCTTTTGTTTCATATACTTCTGTTTCATATGATTGTCTTCTGTTTCATATGTTGTTTGTACATTAGTTTTCACAAATGGAATCGCAACTTGAGGCGTTATGTGGAGCAATAATGACGGAGAAGATGGAAGATCAAGAGGAAAGTAATACCGAGAGTGAAGTTGGAGTCGGTGAAAGTGGAAGTCGAGTTCTTAGAACTTAGAAACTTATTTGTTTGAATTTATGGTGTGTTATTGAAACTTTGAACAATTTATTTTACTTTATGGTTGTGTTTTTATTGAAACTTTGAACAATGTATTTGGTTTTGTGGTTGTGACTTGTGTACTTGTCATGGAATTATGTTTTAGTCATTTTTTATTTTATTTAAAGTTTTAAAATTAAATGGGTCAACCCAGGTTCAACCTATTTATTAAACAGGTTGGGTTGAAAAAATCATAAACAGGTCAACCCGCTACCAACCCATATAAGTACCAGGTTGGGTTGGGTTGAAAATCTCAACCCATTTACTTAAACAGGTTGGGTTGGGTTGAGTAGGGGTGAGCAAAACCCGATTAACCCGACCGGTCTGAAACACGATTAACCCGAAGTGTTGTCACCCGAAACCCCGAAACCCGAAATGGACCGAACCCGATCTTATATATCGGATACTACGGTTCGGTTTGGGTTGGGTTTAAAAACAAACATTTTTTATATAATAAATCATAATATAAATATATTATTTCTACCTCTAATTTAGAATCTGATTCATTCTTCGACTAAATCGTAAATCCCACCAAATCCTAAATCGTAAATCGGTAAAACCCACCATCGTCCATACTCCATCAAAGGCAACAGGCAAGCTTCACGATTTCAGTTCACCATCGAATGCGAAGGGGGACTCAGGACTGGGAAGGGGATTTCAGTTTCACCATCACGATTTCGTCGAAAGGGAAGTGGGGAACTGCCGAACTGGGAAGGGGACGAACTCAAACCATCGAAGGAATCAAGGAAGGGACGATTTCATTTTCACCATCTCAAACTCTAAGGTTTCTGATTTGTAACTTGTAAGTTTCTGTCTTTCTAATTTGTTTCTCACTGATTTGTTTCTGATTTGGTAATTTTGTATGATTTCAAAGTTCAAACAGTTAACATGAGTTGTGTTTTGAACTTTTGATTGGTAAATGGTAATTTTGTATGATTTCAATTTTCAAACAGTTAACAACTTAAAATTAACATGAGTTGTGTTTTGAGTGGTAAATGGTAAATGGTAATATAAATTATAACATACTGATTTGTTTACTGTTCTTAATTTAATATAGAACATTGTCATCAATTAGATGATTTCAAACATGAGTTGTGTTTTGATTGGTAATTTTGTATGATTTCAAACAGTTAAGTAATGAGGAAAAGTTGGTAAGTTTAATAAATTTTAAATATTAAGTTTCTTTCTTGTTTGATACATGTTAATGACTAATGAGTAATGACTTGATGTTACTTTAAAGTTTAAAATTCTATGTTGATGACTTGATGTTACTTTAAAATTCTATATTTTGGGTTTTTATTATGTGTTTACATATCTAGATTGGCATGTCTATGGTGGATAGTAGTGCACCACCACCGCCTGAAACAAAGAAGAGAAAAGCTATCGAAAAAAGGTAAGATGTATGGGATCACTTTGATAGAATTGTAGATGAGGGGGGTAATTTGGTGCAAGCAAAGTGTAAATATTGTGATAAAACATATGCGGCCGAACCTAAAAAGCACGACACTTCCTCTTTAAGAAACCATTCTCTTGCATGCCTAAAAAACCCTCAGTCTAGAGAGACTAGACAAACAATGTTAGCATTCGCTTCAAACTCTGAAAATGAAAGTGTCTTGACTAACTGGGTTTTTAATCAAGAGACAGTTAGGAAAGCAACCGCTAAGATGATCATCATGGACGAATCCTTTTAAGTTTTTAGAGGGTAGGGGTGGAGACAATGGGTGCAAGAAGCATGTCCAATGGTTAATAAATATTGGGGTGATCCGGAGAAGATGAACTTGGTAATTTTCTTTGCCAATATTCTTGATCCAAGAGATAAATTTGAGTACATGCCATCCCAGTTCAGTCAGTTGTTTGGGGAAGAAAAAGGTCAAGCATGTTTTAGGAAGGTAAAGTCTCAACTCACTACCTTGTTTGAAGATTGCGTGCAACAATATTCTAAACCTTCCCAACCCTAATCCCAATCCCAATCCCAATCGGGAAAAGGTCTCCCCCTCTTGGAAGGTCACAAACACAATCTAAGTTCAAAAGCTTGTTGAAGAAGCAAAAGCTTGAAAGTGGGGCCTTAGATAGCAAAAGGAATGAGCTCGATGTATACTTAGGCGAGGTCATTGTAGATGATAATGGCAATGACTTTGATTTGCTTATGTGGTGGAAGTTGAATAGTGCACGGTTTCTATCCTTTTAAAAGTTGCGAGAGATGTCCTTGCCGTACCCATTTCTACAGTTGCATCCGAGTCTACCTTCAGTACAAGTGGGAGGGTGTTGGATAATTTTAGGAGTTCTCTAACTCCTAAAATAGTTGAAGCACTCATTTGTACGCAAGATTGGTTACGGGGCCCTACTGAACCACTTGCGGTGGAAGAGAATTTGGAGGATCTCGAGAAGTTTGAGAAAGGTACGAGTACGACATTAATTTATGATTTTAATAATTTATAAATTACAATTACGACTTTAAAATTTGTTACTTTTTATTTTAAAACTTGCAGAAATGGAAAATTTAAGGATTGGAACTCCTTCTTCGGCCCGTGGTAATGAAGATAGTCCGAACACACAAGCTTCAAATGATTTGGGGGATTTTTTTGAAGATGATTCGTGATCATTGAGAAAGGTACGACTTTTATTATTTATAATTCCCATTTATGATTCATCATTCATGATTGTTGTATTGTTTATTCGTTTTTGTTGTTAGTTTGTTATAGGATTGGTTTGGACATTGGTGGAAGAAAATAAACTTGAAAGTTGGCTCACTTTTGGTAATTTGGAGTGTTGGACATTTGGTAATTGGTAATTGGTAATTTGGACATTTGGTTAATTGGTTTGAAGTTTGAACTTGATTTGGTAATTTGGTATTTTGGTTGGAACAATGGAAGTATGGAACTTGACAACTTGTTTAGTTGTTTTAACTTTTAAGTTTTAAGTTTGTATTTTGGTAACTTGGAACTTGTTAATTTAAGTTTTAACTTTTAAGTTATATGTTGTTTAGTACTTTAGTTAATTAGTTAAGTTTTAAGTTTTAAGTTTTAAATTATATGTAATGTGGTTACTTTTTAAGTTTTAAGTTTATTTAATTTTTAACTTTTAAAATACTTGTTTTTTAATTTTAAGTTATATTGTATTATTGTTGCTTATCGAAAAACATGGCCGAAAACTGGGCTGAAAAACACGAAAAAAGGCTAAAAACATGGCCGAAAACTGGGCTGAAAATGGCCTTGGGATCAGGCCCAACCCGATAGACCCGACCGGAACACCCGAAACCAGATCATACCGGAAACCCGTTACCCGAACATTACTTAGGTAGGGTTTCGGGCCAGTTTTGTCCACCCGAAACCCGATCGGGTTGGAGGTTTTGGGCCCGACCCGACCTGACCGATGCACAGGCCTAGGGTTGAGGTTTTTTCAACCCAATTAATAAATGGGTTTAACCTGAACCCAACCCAACCTATCCTATTTACACCCCTACATGATACACATATTATTTGTAAGATTGACTTGTTCTTCTGATATAACTGACAACAACTTTCTCAATCGTTTGTAAAAACGGCACTCCATCTATTCCCACATGCTAGAGGTGTACTTTAACCCATCAAAAGGATGGTGGTTTGAATCAAATAACAAAAAAAAGAAAAGAAAAGAAAGGGAGATGAAGTGTGAAAAGAATGAAGTGAAAGGACGAAAAAATCAATAAACAAAAAAAGAGGGGTATTTATAGGAATATTGAGAAACTAAAACATGTGAAAACTGAAAAAGGGTTTGACAAAGTGGCAAGTCATCCAAACTCCCTCTTTTGGAGGCTTCCCCACCAGACCATGCTCGGTTCGCATCTTCCCATTTTAGCAAATTGGAGTCGATCATATTTTTATTTTCTTAAATAAATATTATTTTCAAAATAAATATTTATTTTCTAATTTTACTTCTAATAAAAATAAATAGATTATTATTTTGTTTATTGTTAAATGTAAAAGTAATCATTTAATTAAATTAAAAAATGTAATAATTTTTTTTACTAAAAGTAATATTTTAAAATATATTTATTTTGAAGATTTATTTAAACATCTATGATTTAATTTATAGAATATCATCTAAAAATAGTGTTGAATAATTTTGAGGAGCATAATAAAAAACAAGTCAAGCCTTTTTAAAAAAAAAGTCAAGTTTTACCTATGATATGCCATGAAAGTATTCATTTTTAAACTTTTAAATTTGTATTTCGAAATTATGTTATCTAGAATATGAATTAGACGAAACTACATTACTTTTTAATACATAATTTGGTTCTTTTAAGAATCAATTTTCGTTCAAGTATGAAACCAAATTTGATGAGTTGACGGTTGATAACGTTTTCATGATCAATCATTGGTTTTGAAAACGATATTTCATTACTTTTGGTAAACCAGGCAAATATGTTATTGTACTTTTTTATATTTTTTTAGTATATATTTGAATAAAAACTTCTACTGGTATTATTTTTATACTTCTATAATCACACGGGTTATACAAAATTGAATTAAAATCACATTAATGAACATAAGGGAGCAAGTTACTTTTTTTGTATCACATTGTTCTTATAATTTTTGTGTCTTTATTACATATCGACCAATATTTATATAATTTAATTTGATTAAAATTAAATGAAAATAAAGAAATTGATATGATTTAGAGAATATAAGGGTCTGTTTGGAAGCGGCTTAATGAGCTTAATGAACTCTTAAGCTTATTCGCTCAGCCATAGTATGGTGTTTGGAAGCGGCTTAATGATTTAAAATGGAGCTTACCGATAAAGTTTTTAGAGGGCACCTCTCTGGAAACATACACCACATTTCCATCCCTACCCTTTGAAATACACAGAGATAAATAACTTCCTTGCTCCATGTTCCTCGCATCTCTCTCGATCGAGACCTAACCCCCATCACCACCATGCCCCTTCCTCCCTACTCCTCCCTATCACCGCCATGCCATCCTTCCTATTGCTTGATGGTGTCATCGGGTTGAACAAGGTTCAGATACATACCAGTACACTCAAGGTTCAACCTCAAAGTTCAAGATATGATTCAGATGTAAATCTGGATATTCACGGTTCAACCATGTTCTCGTTCTTCATCTCCAACACAATCTATGTATACCTCTGTTGAGAAATATTGAATTTTAGGTTTAACTGATCAAATTTTGGGTTTTATTTTAAGGATTTGATTCAAGGATTTGATTTAAAGATTAGATTTTGGGTTTGATTTTAGGGATTTTGGGTTTGATTCAAGGATTTGATTTTGGGTTTGATTTTAGGGATTTTGGATTTGATTTAAGGATTTGATTCAAGGATTTGATTTTGGGTTTTCTTCACCTCTGCCATAACTGATGCGTTTGATGTTCTTGATTTTTTTAATAAATTTGTGTTTAGATTCTGATTTTTGGAGATCGAAGGTTTTTGTTGCAATGGTGTCAAGAGACCGCTTTAAAATCGAAGGTTTTGGTTGCAATGGTGTAAAGAGACCGCTTTAAAATCGAAGGTTTTGGTTGCAATGGTGTCAAGAGATCAATAAAACAAGAAACAGGCAGAAAGGCAAAATAGTCATTTCTGACATTCAGACCGTTTGTTCAGCACAACAAACAAACAACAAGATATACAATCTATACAGACGGATAAATCCAGACAAACATCTATATTCACACAAGACTTAGGCATTGTTTGGCAAAAAAAAGCTAGCTGATAAACTAGTTTTTTTTCTGGGTACATGTTTGGATGACCATAAGCTAGCTTTTTGAAACGCTGCTTGGAGTAGCTTTTCAGTAGCTTTTTGTGAATATTCCAATATTACCCTTATTAATATCAATTATTATTTATTAACTATTATTATAAATAAATATTAATTTTTTATATTTAATTATTATTAATTAATTAATATTAACTGAAAATTATTAAATTAAATTTTAATTATACATTAATATTAATTTCTATTTATTTAGAGTTGTTGTTAATCATATAAATTAATTTTATTTATTTTTAATAACAATAAATATATTTAATTATCAATTACTATAAATCTTGTCAATTATTTTATGATTATTTTTTTTATATTATATGTGGCGGTTATTTAAAATCATAAATTAATATATATTTCTTCTAAAGAACGTTTTAATAAATTCAAATTTTATAGTATATATGTAGTAATAAATTTTAAACTATTTTAATTAACATGTTATGTTATTTAAATTTTTTTTACTACATTGGTTGTATTAATTAATGTATTATATTGCTATAATTTTTTTTAATTATATAATTAAATATTGTAATTGATAATTTATTGAAGATGCCCTTTTTGGTCATTTTACATGTTTATAAGCTAGTTTTGCCAAACGTTAATTTTTCATCAGCTACCAGCTAGCTTATGAATCAACAGCTAGCTTATCAAATAGTTTGCCAATCAAAGCCTTAATGAAAAAACAACCAAACAGCTTCTAAGTATCTGACCAATAATGTATTTTAATTAAGTATTTAATCGGAAAGAGTGTAAAGTTACAATAATCGCTTAATTCATATTTTGCCATTATCTTTTTGTAAGCTCTAGAAAATATAGATGATAAACAATAGGGGGGGGGGGGGGTGATTAAGCCCCAAGCAGAATTCTATGCACTCGTTCAATTTATGTGAGTTGGTAGATTTTTATATGAAAGATGTGTGCATTAAACTTTGTAGGAAATACTATAAAATACAAGGAACATCAATCAAAAAACTGAAAAAAGTCTCTCGAAATCAATTAGAAAACTGGAAAAGTACATCAAAACCAACCAAAAACCAAAAATCCCTCAAAATAAAAAAAAACCCAAAAAAAAATCATTCCAAAAACCAAAAAAATCCCCCAAAATATATAATTATATCAAAAAAAAATTCCAACTTATCTAATATAAATCATGAATGTGATATAGTTAAAGAATTAATAAACTAAAAGACTTTGTCAGACTTCTTTCAGTTATACAATTGTATATCTTGAATATTTGAGTAAACATTATTATTTATAAAAATAAGTTATATAAATTTTAAACTTTTTTACGTAAAACTTAGGAAAAAACCTTGATAAGTTATTAAATAAAACAGATAAAGACGTTATTTGTAATTTCATATTTTTATTTGGATACATATTCAGCTACAACCTACAATACTACTATTAGTTATATATATAAAAGATCAAGGGAGAACCTTGAAAAAAAAGAACCGGAGAAGCACAAAAAAACGGATGAAAAAATATATGAAAATGGATGTCAAATTAAAGATAATAAAATGATGGATTTTTTGGTGTAATTTGTCTCGTTTCAATTTTTGTTATATTTGCCAATTTTGTATTTAAGAAATAGAGGGTAAATAATTTTATTTTTAAAAAAAATGGTTATAACCACCTTTTAAATCATAACCATTGGATCATCTTAATCTAATGACTTGGATGAGTTCTTCGGTTCTTTCATTATTCCAGGTTCTCTTCCGATCCGATATATATATATATATATATATATATATATTTGAGAATCCACAAAATTGTAACAACCTTGAGTGCATTATGTGTTATTTCTTATGATTTTTTTTTCATTTAAGACTAATCAGAGTCGATCCTAACATTTTAAGAGCCCAATACAAATGACCTGGAAGTTTCATATTTTTTTTAAGTTATATTATTTGTAATTTTTTATAATGAAATTCAAAAATAACTCATTCATGTAAGGAAGTATAGAGTAGTTCTAAAAACGATTCACACAAAAATAAGTTTTACATTGTTTTAATTAATGCTCATAAATCTCCATAGTTAATTTGTTGATAAGAATAAAAAGTCAAATCAATAACAAAGTCAAACTATATCACATAGTAAATACAATGTACAACATATGACATTACTATTTCTAAATTTAGATCTTCTAATATTTTTGATGGCAAAATAGTCATATACCTTCATAATCAAGATTTGTTCATTTTATTGTACTTTGACCGATTCTCCACTACCTGAACATTTGCAACATCTGTTTGCTCATTCTTTTTTATTTTTAGCAAATTGTTCATCTTTTTTCGACATTTAGAATTATTCTCATTCAAATATTTATTTAAAGTATTCAAGTTCATATAGAGAAGTCAATCATAATCGATGATTATACAAATTTATATAAAAAAAATTATTATTGATTTAATTTATTAAAAATACTAAAATTAAAAAGTTAAAATATTTCAAAGAATATATGAAAATAATCAATAAAAGTTATAAAATTTACTAAATAATTAAAAAATTGAAGGAAATTATTAAAAAATAATAAAGGTAAATGTAACACCCTCGAATTGGGAAAGAGCAACTAAATAAAATTTTCAATAATACAACCAAAATAATATAATTTCTCCCTATAATTCAATATGGAAAATACTTCAATCAATACCTATAACTCAAGTCTTAAATACAAAGGCTAAGTTCACATCGGGTGTTACTTAGCTCAAGTACAATTGATATTTCCAAAACTCAATGCGGAAGACTTCACTACCAATTCACCTCTCGAGCACACTACTAGTACTCGACATTTCGTAGTGTCACTAGAACTACTCCCAACCTGAACATGTTGCACATGCCGACAAATAAAAAGGTTAGGCTAACGCCTAGTGAGTTTAAGAGTTTATAACATGATTTATATAATTCGTGGAATGAAAGTTTGTGACATAAATCATGATTTCCAAAAAGGGTTTATGAAGGAATGCAAACGACTCATTTTCCAACGCACACAAAATCTATGAGAAAAGTTCCCAAAATGTATAAAGCGTTTTCTAAAATGAATTCCGATCCCAACTTACTCAAAGCGTGCTTTGACGTTAAATATCCCAAGTAATTATAAACGTGAATAAAACCCGATATTCAAAACATCCAATAAGGACGAGGCGTAGAACTCCGCCAATAAACCATGAAAACATTTCATATAAATAAATTGTGTCACCGAAAAATATGGATAAAAGTAAATACCCAAAAACAACACCTTTCGGTGACGGGGGAGACCCGATTCCATCGAAAGTGACGGGCACACAAAGTTAGGTCACTTATGATGTTACTGGATTACACCTCAAGTCCCGGTCCTAGTTCCCATGCCATAAAGACATCACAACCTCAAACCTTTCCATTTATCATGCCTCTAGTGCCTACTCCGTCGAGTTACACCTCAAGGACTTATGGAACCACATTGCCTATCTAGTCTAGACGAGTTACACCTCAAGGACTCCAATGTCCCTCATTGCCTACTTGCTAGTGGCCCCCAACGGCCTACCGCATATAACCATGCGTTCCAATAGTCCACTCCTCATGCACAAGGAGATAGACCATCCAACAAAGACTGACTTACGTGCCTATGGATCAAATGCAACACAGTCTACAATAACAAGCCCATCCCAAAATGACTAAAGCACCCGAGAATGTAAATATCAATAATGTTCAATAATATGCAAACCATAAATAAGACTCCACATTGAGCCATCAAAACCGGACAAAATGTCCCCAAGACTTCCTTAAAGCCAAAACCGAGCAAAATGCTCAAAACTCATTAGACCCGTAAATAACGGTCATCATAGCATAAAATGCATTTAAATATTGTTTAGGTAAACATGTACCACAAAATCATCATTAACCCAAAACTCGACATGGGTTAAAACAAAGGGTTTCCCCAAATGGACTCATACCCTTAATAATCATCAAAATGACTCATGACACTAAAATGTGCCTTTTCCCAAATGGTTTATAAAATCAATTACCCAACATGAAAGAAAACCATTGAATGAACTCTATTTGAGTAATAAATCATTTGAAGACATATTCATGATTTCTACACATTAAAATAATCAAAAATCCCAAATATGGGTGTTTTACAAACTTTATAAAGTTAAACACTTCAAAAGGGCCAAACATACCAAATAACTCAACAATTGATAATTTTAAGTAAAACACACAAATACTTGGAAAAATACATTTTTGGCATGTACAATGTTTTCACAAATCAACTTGAACTCACCTTGCTAGATTTAGGTTAAATCTACATTTTCCCCAAATTTGAGCTCCTTTGAAGAAACTTGAATCCTCAAGCTAAATCTTCCAAAAACCTTAATCCACAAGTTTCCAACCATAAATATCCTTATGCAACCATTTGGAATCGTTCCCCAAACGTCTTAAATCAAAATTTCTATTTATACAACAACCCTAATTTTGACCTAACTTTTCCAAAATCATCCAAACCAAAGATTGAAGAAATGAAACACTAGGAAGTCATAAATGGAATATTTATAACTCAAATAAGGATTTAGAAAAGAAGAGGATGAACTTACCCCGTGGATCTTGAGTAAAACCACAAAACTCTAAAAATCTAAGAAAATGGAGATGAAGCTTAAGGATGGAGATGGAGAAGATGAACTCTTGATCCTAGCATCCACTTCTTAGTTTGATGAAAGAGCACTTTGAAATCCCCAAGGAAATGCCCTAAAATCACTTAGGGTTCATATGAGAGGGTGGGAGATAGTTTCGGAGAGAAAGGGGGTGATTGGGAGGTGAGAAATGAAGAAAAATGCTAAAAATTTGTATTTGACAGCGACCAGGTGTCTGGCCGCGACTATGACACTGGTCATAGTCACTGGTCATTGTAGCTCAACGGTACTGAAACGGTTTTGGCCATAACTTTTTCGTTTTAGCTCCGTTTTTGCTCTGGAAAAAACCGTTGGACTCGTATTCAAATTCCACATCCAACAAGACCATAAAATCTAGGATTTAATCCAAAATCTTATTTTCATATTTTTCTTAAAAGATTGATTCCACACTGATTCGAAATTGTACTTATCCGAAAATTACGGGTATTACAGTAAAAAAACTAAATATTTATCTATAAATAAAATTTGTGAGAATATTAAAAAAATTAATACCAGCCATAAAAATGTAAGTAATGTAAGTTCCCACAACACAAGCCTACCAACTCTATCTGCTAGGAGAAAACTTGTTTTTGAATCACTTTGGTGGCAAACTAGCTGATAAGCTATCTGGTAGCTGATAAGTTAGTTGGTAGTTGATAAACTAACTGATGAAGAAGCCACGTTTGACAAAAACGAGTTTATAATCATGTAAAATGACCAAAAATGACATTTTCAAAAAATTATCAATTACAATATTTAATTATATAGTTAAAACAATTTTATAACAAGATAATATGTTAATTAATACAACCAATGTAGTAAAGAAAATTAAATAATATAACATGTTAATTAAAAGAATTTAAAATTTATTATTACATATATATACTATAAATTTGAATTTGTTAAAACAAGTTTTAGAAAAAATATATACTTGTGATTTTAAATCACCGTTACATACAATATGAAAAAAGTAATCAAATTATAATTAAAAAGATAATAGTAATTGATAATTAAAATATATTGATTAATATTAAAAAATATACAAAAATAATTTATATGATTGACAATAACTCTAGATAATTAAAATTTAATATTAATTAATAATTAAAATTTAATTTAATAATTTTCAGTTAATATTAATTAATTAATAATAATTAAATTTAAATAACTAATATTTGTTTATAATTTAATAAATAATAATTAATATTAATGAGACAAATATTTGAATATTCATAAAAAGTTACTCAAAAATTACTTCAAATAGCTTTTCAAAAAGTTAATTTATGGTCATCCAAACATATATCAAAAAATAAGTTTTTTTTGTTTATTTGCCAAACGGTGCTTTTATCAATTTATATATGTAATTACACCTATATATTAAAAACCAAAATAATTTGGAGGCCCCATAATATAATATACGGGCGGAGCCAGAAATTTATGTGAGGGGGAGCACCAATTGAACTTGAACTCTATTTTTCTTTCGTAAAGAGTTCTCTTTGACAAACCTAGAATTTTTCCATATCGTCCGATGTTGTTTTAGTCTAATGCTATCGTTTCGAGGAATTTTTAAAGATTTTTTCTTCATTTCAAAAAAAATTTAATTTTTTTTTATCGATTTCGAGAGATTTTTTTCGGTTTTTTGGTATATTTCAAGAGTTTTTTTGGGGTTTTGGTTGATTACGAGGTACGGTTGCATCTTCTAAAACGATATGGTTGCATCTTTCACAAACCTAATTTTTACTTTACGCCGAAAAAATAATTGGATAGGAATTATGGATAAAAAGTTTAGGAGACCAATTATTCAATACATAAAATAATGATTTGGGCTTTCAATAGATAAAAGAATAATTGTTTAGGAGGGACCTTTTATATATATATATATATAATGGAGATATGTATTAATTGTTTTTTCAAAAAACCCACGAGGCACCGCGACTGCCAGAATATCGGAGGAACGACGGCGGAACCATATTAAACACTCTTAGGAACGGCTCTGAAACTAATTAATATTTAGAATATTGATTAACATATATTTGTTTCACGATGTATTTGGTTCACATGTATTTGTATCACAATGTGACACTTTTTACTTTTTAGCGTGTTTTTGAAACAAAAATCACACGTAAAAAAGTTTTACATTGTGAACCGAGTACATATGAAACAAGCACATTATGAAACACATATATGTTAATCAATATTCCAAATATTAGTCTCAGAGCCTTTCCTAGGAGTGTTTAATATGGTTCCATTGTCGTTCCTACGATATTTGGGGCCTCCAAATTATTTCGGTTTTTAATATATAGGTTTAATTACTTATAAATTGATAAAGTGATCCAATAAATAGGGATGAAAACGGGGCGGGTATTAGGCAGGTAGTGCATCCCCCGTCCCCGACCCCGACCCCCGTTTAAGCCCCCCGTCCCCGAACTCGCCCCGACTAATCCCCGACGGGTTTGGGGGAGAAAATCCCCAACGGGTACGGGGAACCCGTTGGGTACTCGTTTACGAAAAAAAATAATTAAGTTATTTTTAAAGAAAATGAAATTAGCGAGTTTTTAATTTTTAAAACAAATAAATAAACCTCAAGTTTCAAAAACATATAATTATATAATCAACCATGTGTAATCATAGTTCATGACATATTTTAAAGTATAAAATTATCAAACAACGAATAAGAAACTAATTAAATTATATATAAAATATATATCGGGTATTATTAGGGGCGGGTAATACCATCCCCGACCCCGATCCCGAATCCGCTTCGGGTATGAAAAACAATACCCGTCCCCGCCCCATTACCCGATTAGCCAAATATCATTTGTATGTTTTTATGGAACTAACTAACATGAATAGTTAATTTAGAACAAGAAGAAAATAACAGTACAATTTGCCTACAAATGAGAATATTCCAACTGTTTATGTTGACTTTTATTAATTAGCTTAATTAATGCACAGAATGCAAATAAGTTAATTAATATTAATACATAACTGGAGCCTGGAGGTTATAGATATGTAATTAAAAATATATAAAACATTTATTCAAGAATATAAATAAATAAAATGACCAAATGGAGGTTGGTGTCAGCTGATTGATATGAAAGAGTGGAAACCTTCATATTTTTTTTTAGTCAATCAGGTTGTAGCGCAGTGGTTGATTGCTTTGGGTGATGTGGTGGAATATCCCATCTACCCAGGGTTCGATTCCAGGCATCCTCAACATTGATAAGACATCTTTAAATTTCAAAATTGTCAGGGATTAGTCCGGGCCGTGCCTGGAATACTCTTTCCAAAAAGATGGTTTTTTAAAAGAAAATATTTCTTTTGATCTTCTTTAAAAACCACTTTTTTCTCACAACTTTATTAAAGTTCGATGTAACTAAGAATAGGGAGTCACTGGTGTTTTGCATGGATAGTCTATCAGTCCCACTATCGGATTCTCTAGTGGGATTATTAGTGACATTATTAGTTTGTTCCTGAGAATCTTCAGAATTTGTGTCATATACATGATGTGACAATGATCCTGACTTTATGGAATCAGAAGAGACAAATGTAATGTTTGTATACTTTTGGATTCTTGAAAGACCTTATTTCTAATAAACTTAGTTTGTCCATAGTTGTATAAAGTTTCATATAAAGTAGTAAGATGCATATGATGAAGATCTTTAGAAGTTTCAAACATATGATTATATTTTCCCATGAGTTTTGGTAAACAACCCGTGAACTTACATAGTACCTTGTCATGCTCTTTAAGATAACTTTAAGAGATAATATAATATGTTGTATTCATCTGTGAAAGAATCGTTTTTGCTGCAAACAAACAGTTCGTATTGTCTGATAAGACTTATCTTTTTTCTTTGCTTTACTTCAGAACTGCCTTCGTATAAGTACAGTATGTGTGTTCCATATCTCTCTTACATAAGTAAGGTTTATCATAGAGTGATAAACATCATCGGGTAAAGGCATTAAGATGATAGTTTTGGCTTTAGTATCAAGTGCAACTTGATTCTTATCATCACTCGTCCAGAAATATGGAGTTTTGGTGATTTGTCTTCCTGGTCCAACAACTTGTCGTTTTCAGGAATGTGGTGGGTATATATGGACCATTTTCGAGAACATCTAGGATTTGATAGTCAATCCCGTCAAGAAAGAGAATCATTCTATTTTTCCAAAGAGAGAAATTGCCTTTTTGAAAACGAGGAGGTTTGGATAGAGTGTAATTATCATTATTTGTGGAAGTCATCACATATCTTGTTTATGAATTTAAACAAAACGCTCTGATACCATTTGTTGGTCCTGGATGGCAACGACTAACACAAAAAGTGTTTGTTGAAGAAGGGTGAATACAAACACAAAAAATTTCACTTTTTAATTCTCTATGTTTATTAATACAAAAAGTTACATATTTGTTGCGGAAGCTATGGAGCTAATACATGATCCTAAACAATATGGTTGGTGATAAATTTGTTAAAGATCGAAAGAGTAAGAAAAGAATGCACTATTTAAGATCTAAAAAACTAATATAGTTTTACAGATGGTTGACGTCAGTTTTCCTTAAGAAACTATCACTCAGAATTCATTTCAAAACGAACTAGTTGCAACATATGCCAAAGATGTAACAACCCGGATTCCAAAATAGAGCCTAAATATTCAAATAAAAATTTACCAGCCAAAACGGCCCCAAGTTTAACTGTAACCAACCACTACAAATTAGGTTTATGGAAACAACCTATACATAACTGAGAGATTTCTAAACAAAACTTGAATTAATAAAAAAACGATAAAACTATAAGCTATTCCTCGCCTCACGCTTAGGCCTTCTCCTTGCTCTTGCCCGAGCCTCATACTAACTGCTTTCCTGAAAATGGGTTTAGTTTTGAAAATGCAAGGGTTATACCATAAGGTCTAGTGAGTTCCCTCTAGAATCACTTTCTCACAATAAAACAATTTAAAGCAGTTTACAAACATCCGTAAACAATTTAATGCATTAAAACAATAATCTTCCAACAGTAAGACAACAACACATGAAATGGCACACTGAAGTCCCGTACACCGGTGACAACGTGTCAGTCTCACATTGCCTTATTTGGAACACACCCTCCATGGCATAAACGGGACAACCCCCCCCCCCCCCCCCCCCCGGTATGAGCACTGGTGGGACACACCCACCGACTTAGCCGTATCATGTCCACTTTCAGATGTATGCATACAGAATAATTTAACTTTTTCAAACATAACAAACATGCAGTTTCATATACGAAAGATAAAACTTACAGTTTCATCATATCTCATGCATTTAAAATAGCATATCAATCTACTCATTTTCAGTTAGAAAGACTCACTTACTTCTCATTTACGCTTCGAACCTTTAAGCTGAACACCTATGGTAAATAATGAGAGCGATAAGTCACCCGAATAATCCTTGAGATTCACTCTCATTCTCACTTAGGGCTATTTTAACTCATCCCGCATACAATTCTAAGTCTCATAAAAGAAGGGAAATAAACAGAGTCAGGAGCATTTTTCCGGATAACCCATCCGGATATCATATCCGAATACCTACATCCGGATCCCAAATCCGGATAACACGTCCAGAATCCCCTTTTCGGATACCCGCATTCGGTTTCCACAATCCGGTTAACATATCTGGATACTCTTTACCAGATACACATGTCCGGCTTCTTCATCCGGAAACCCCCTATTCGGATTCCCACCGTAATCGGATTCCAACAAATCACGTATCCGGATACCAGGCTCAGGTATGAACCACATCCAGATACAACCATGTCCGGATTGTAACCCCTTTCCGGATACCGACGATTACCCGAAAAATCGCACTGTGCGAATGGGATAAACTCCATTTTTTTACGATTAGGCTAAACCTAAACCGTTCCAAGCCTTTAAAACCATTAGATTTTTATACCAAACACTTCCATACCAAAGATTAAACATCATAAACTCTTTTCGATCGAAATCCCACCATTATTAACTTTATTGCTCTAAAACCCCCTTTTTAAGCATGAAAATCATCCACAAAGAAATAATAGAGTAAGATTGAGAGTTTACCTTGAAGAACTTGATGCAAGAGTTATCTCCAATCCAACACTCTCCTTGATTTCTTCCAAATCACATTCTCAATTTCACACACACTCACACAGCGTTCCCTCGCCTTCACACTTGTACACAATGAAAAGGAGAGTAGGGTTTTAGGGTCTTTACCCCTCTTTCCCTTATTTGCACTTAGGCCCTTGAACTTATGTTCCACCAAAATTTCCTTAACCAAAATCTGCACAAACGAGTCACGGTTATTACAATACCTCCTCCTCAAAAATATTCTGTCCCCGGAATTCCATCGTCGAACAAACTTGGGTACTTGGTCCTCATATCCGCCTCTATCTCCCAAGTTGCTTCCGGTTCTTTGGTGATAACACCACGGTACGCCCATAAGGCCAAACCCCTTGGTCCTCGACTCCTTAACTCTAAGATCAATTGCTTGTCTCTTGCATTTCTTGTAGAGTTATCGTCATTCCAACTTCCAGCAATTGCTCTCTATAATAGAGGCATGAAATTCATTATGAATTCTCCAACTCTCATCGAGCACAACCAGATCATACACTATCCCTCCAACTCATTCCATATTTTTTTATGGATCCAAAGAAAACGTGGTCCAATTCCACCTTTCACTCGAACACCCCACCCCATTCTATGGGGACGTCTTCCGCATCAACTGCCCCCTCCTCAAACTCAAGGCTCAGAAGTCTTATACTTTTAAACCCAAAAAACTTAACTCCACTCAACTGCCCAAACCATTCTGATTGAGATCACAGCCGTACTCGATCCTTCGACACTGCCCCTCAATTGAACACCACTTTCTTACGATAGGTTACTTCGTATGACATACTTGCAACCTCTCCGATCGACTATACCATCTGTAACATCCCAGGCCAACCGTACTAGATAATATCCGTTTCGACCACACACCTGGACTCACGATTTTAAAACGCATCTAATCAAGGTTTACTCGTACAACATCATTTCCTTAAAAGAAGGAACTTTGCGGAATTCCATGCCACAATAACGTGAATCTTTTACCAAAAATAACCACTCAACTTACCAACTTCGCACAAGGCCAACCTTGAATATCCCAATAAACTCACAGTCAAGAGTTCCCTTATCGGATAACATGCAATTATAGATTACTTCTCCCAACCGACATACGTCTAACACAGATAGTACCTTCTTCCTCGAATTACGTTGACTACGACTCATTGATGTTAACCAAATATTCACACTCTCCCACCACGTCAACATCCCACACTTATCCATAGCTAAAAGTAGGAAACCTCCTGATATGCATTATTTATTTAATGCACATTGTATATTTTTCTTATCATTTTAATTAGATTTTCTTATTTTATCCCAACATTTGAGTCCTTTTCTTACTTATTTTCACCCTTTGTTTAATGGAGCTAAGATTATGATTTACCTGTCAATTACTGCTTTAGGAAGGCTAATTATGTTTGTTTATTATAGTGCAGCCCTGCCCAATGCTACATCATTGAAGACTGGACGAATGGAATGAAGAATCGATTTCTAGAAGACTTGTGTTGCTGACTTTTGGTACCATGATCCAGCCTTGTTCTAGAAGGACTGAACTCAATGCCTGATTTATTTTGTAAGCTCTAAAAAGACCAATTTTGGAAGCATGGGTTGTAATAGTTTTTGTAGCTTGATGAATAGTGTTGAATAGTCTAATTTAGGCAACTTACCTTCTCTCCTCTTAGTATAAATAAGAGAGGTTGGTTTTCATTTTCAGTAGACAACTTGTGTGGATCAGTTCTTACAATTGATCTGCAGAACCTCTCTTTAATTTTATGCAATTCTAGTTTATGTTCTTCATCTTGTTCTTGTTCTTCATATCGTTTATGAGTTGCTGCAGCATTGGTCCAGCATTGCTGCACTAACTTATAATCTTTTATTTTCTTGTCATTTACATTTAAGTCTTTACTTTATGTATTTCATTTCTGTAATTTATATTACACGTCATTTATATTTAAGTATGAGTAGCTAAGTTTAAATAGCTTGGGTGTGAGATTAAAGGGTGGGGTTTTAAACATAATGAAAAGTGGACATCGTTTCTCAATAATGATGTTCACCATTTCATGTTAAGTTTTATAAAAAGATCCAGTTTCTTCTAGATGGTTGATCATTTTGAAAGTGTTAAAGTGCCATGGTGTCAGGAATGAACCATTGATATGCACGTCAATCCGAATGACAAAGGAAGCGTGCTCGGAAGAGATACTGATAAAGGAATTTATCGTCTCTGTCTTTTCTCGGTTGATTTTGCCCGATAAGTTGATCATCTGTTTGGATGGTAACAGTGTAGAGTGTGTGCCAGGAATGGACCACTCCGTACACATCAACTTAACTGATATGGGAATCAGCTTGGAAGAGTGATTTTAACAAAGGAATTTGTTTATCCATATACTTGGAAGGCTTCATCTTGCTACTGATAGTTTTGACAACAATGCCAGGAATGGATTGAGTGGCTGCTAGATCAGTAGTGAATTGTTGAAAACCCGATAGGGCATCCTGAAAAGTAGAGGGTGAACTTAAGTGTTGAAAGACAAATGTTGTAGCATTGCTACAGCATTGGTCTGCTGGAAGTTATGTTTAAATCTCACGCCAACATCTTACACCCTTGCTATCCTTTATTAATTGTTATACAGTCTGTGATAATTCCAAACACCAACAGAAAAATATAATCTTCGACTTGATCCTTGGAAACCATTTCTTTTACTAAACATTTAATACGCTTTTACTCCAATCTCTATGGGACGATACATGGTTCTTACCATATTATTACTTGAAAGACGGCATTAGATTTTAATGTATACTTGCATTAAGATTTAATTATTACACGTCTATCGGTGTATTCAAAGCACTGTCAAGTTTTTAAAAGTATTTTAAAAGTATTTTAAAAAGACTTAGTTTTTCTAACACCGTCCGAATCATACTTAGTGTGGTGTATGCCACGAATCCAACGAGGGGAACTTTTTGAGTTAGATCCTGACATAGAAAGAACCTTTCATCATAGACGGAGGTTACAAAGAACTGCAAATTCTATGAATCCTCCCGATATGGATGCACCACCCGGATTTGAGCATAGACCACCACGACCACCCGTCTTAGAAATAAGACCACCACCTCTAGTGAACCAAATGAGACCACCAGACTTAGAAAATCCTAGAGGACGACCAAATTTTGGAAACCCTCCAGTTTTCGGTAACCCACCAGTTTTCGGTAATCCTCCAGTTTTTGGAAATCCACCCGGTCATGATTGGCAAGAGCAACCAATTAATAATGAAGAAGATGATGATGAAGAATCTCATGGTAACAATGACCAAAATGAACCATTAAACATCATTGATCTTGCAAACTCGAAAAATGGGCGAATCATGGACTATGCAATTCCTAACTTTGAGCAATTAAATTCAGGAATTGTAAAGCCTCACATGGATACAACGCATTTTGAACCAAAACCCATTATGTTTCACATGTTGCAAGCCAATGGTCAATTTTCCGGATTTCCATCGGAAGATCCACACTCACATTTAAAATCTTTTAAAGAAATCACCGATGTTTTTCTGATTCCTGGAGTATCTTCTGATGCTTTAAGACTCACACTGTTTCCTTTTTCGTTAAGGGATCGGGCAAAAGTTTGGTTTAATTCATTGACACCAGGTTCTATACCATCATGGCCTGATATGGCTGAAAATTTTTTAAGAAAATATTTTCCACCTACCCGGAATGCTAAGTCCCGAAATGAAATTTGCATGTTCAAACAAATGGACGATGAAGCAATTCCCGACGCATGGGAAAGGTTTAAGGAATTATTAAGGAAATTCCATCACCATGGCATTCCCTACTGTATTCAACTCGAGACGTTTTACAATGGACTTGATTCCAATGCAAAACAAATGCTCGATGCGACTTCAGGAGAGGCCTTTACTTCCAATACCTATAACACCGGGTATTAAATTCTTGAAAAGATTTCCACAAACAATGGGCATTGGGCTGATCCAAGGGCACCAACTACAAAGAAGACTGCTGGAATGCATGATTTAGATGCTTACACCGCATTGACAGCTCAGCTTGCTTCTATGACCAATATGCTTAAAAACATAACTACCGGTCATGGAACACAACCGACTGCCACTACACCCACTCCAGCTGTCCTCTGAGTGAAATGTGTTTGTTGCGGTGGAGACCATTCTTATGAACATTGTCCTCAAAACTCTGAATCAGTTAACTATGTTCATAACAGAAATGGTCCTTACTCTAACAACTACAATGCCAGTTGGAAACAACATCCAAGTTTTTCATGGACCAGCCCAAGTTTAAACCCACCGGAACATAAGCAACAAGGAAACTCCAATTTTCAAAATCAACACCATGCCAGCAGTTCTCAAAACTACCAAAACAATCAAAATCATCAGAACCAGAATTTTCAAAACAACAAATTCCCTTTTCAAAACAAATCCTCTTCACAAGTAGAACCATCATCTTCCTTGGAAGCTATGCTCAAAGCTTACATGACAAGAAATGATGCCCAAATAAGAAACCTTGAATACCAAATCAGTCAACTTGCTCTTAACCAAAACACCCGACCTACTGGGACCTTGCCAAGTAACACAGAAATCCCAAGACCACCAGTAAAAGAGCATGTGAAAGCTGTGACACTTAGGAGTGGGAAAGACTTAGATAAAACCTTAGACAAGGAGTTTGGACCAAAAACCCAAGCTGAAATAGAAAAAAATCCAAAGTCCAAGACCAATGCTACAGCATTGCCCATCATCCTAGAAGAACCATCCCAATCTCTTAAGGATTTAGAGCCAACAACCCCAATCCCAAAGGAAAACACAGTAGAGAGTGAAGTCAACAAACCAACAAGCCATGTCAAAGAAAACATAACAAAAGGTATCAAGGATACAAATTTGAGGGTGGAGGAAGTCCACCCTAAAAGCTCAACACAAACAAAGAAAGCCATTATTGAACCAATTCCTCCTTATGTTCCTTACCCCCAAAGGTTACAGAATAATAAGGAAGAATTGCAATTCAAGAAATTTTTGGATGTGTTTAAACAATTGCATATCAACATACCCCTTGTTGAAGCAATTGAGCAGATGCCTAGTTATGCCAAATTTCTTAAAGACATTTTAAGCAAGAAAAAGAAGTTGACTGAATATGAAACTGTGGCCATGACTGAAGGTTGTAGTGATCTCTTGACCAACAAAATTCCACCTAAGCTCAAAGACCCAGGGAGTTTTACCATTCCTTGTTCCATAGGTGGAAAAGAAGTTGGAAAGGCCTTATGTGATTTAGGGGCCAGTGTCAACCTTATGCCTTTGTCTATTTTCAATAGCTTAGGTATAGGAGAAGTTAGACCAACCACTGTCACACTCATCTTAGCTGACAAAACCATTGCCTATCCTAAGGGTAAAATTGAATATGTCTTAGTTCAGGTTGACAAATTCATCTTTCCTGCTGACTTTATCATCTTAGATTTTGAGGCTGACAGAGATATTTCTATTCTTTTGGGAAGACCCTTTTTAGCCACTGGAAGAACTTTGATAGATGTCCAAAAGGGAGAGTTGACCATGAGACTCCAAGACCAAAAAGTCACCTTTAATGTCTTCAATTCCATGAAATACCCTGATGATATGGAAGAATGTTCTGGCTTAAGTGTGATTGAGAACCTGTGTAATGAAGAGGGAGTTAGGGAAGTTTGTAGGTTGGAAGAAGAGGATGATGAGTAATATGATGATGATGAGGAGGAGAGTATAGATGGGACTGTTGCTAAGTTTGAATCTTTGGAGCCTAGTGAACAAAAGACTGTCACACCATCAATCATTTCACCACCTGACCTGGAGTTGAAACAACTCCCATCCCATTTAAAATATGCTTTTCTAAAAGATGAGAACAAACTGCCTGTCATCATTTCATCCACTTTAGAATTGCATCAGGAAAAGAAGTTAGTGGATTTGTTGAAGTTACACTCAAAAGCCATAGGATGGACCATTGCTGACCTTAAAGGGATTAGTCCCTCTATTTGTCAACATAAGATCATCTTAGAAGACAAGAACTTCACATCCATTGAACCACAAAGAAGGCTAAACCCTATCATGAAAGAAGTAGTGAAAAAGGAAGTGCTAAAATGGTTAGATGTGGGAATCATTTTTCCTATAGCCAGTAGCTCTTGGATTAGTCTTGTCCAATGTGTCCCTAAGAAGGGAGTATTTGCAGTAGTTCCCAATGAAAAGAATGAACTCATCCCAACTAGAGTAGTTTCAGGATGGAGAATTTGAATGGACTACCGTAAACTTAACACAGCTACACAAAAGGACCATTTTCCACTACCATTTGTTGACCAGATGTTAGATAGGTTAGCCGGAAAAGAATATTACTACTTTTTGGATGGTTACTCCGGTTACAATCAAATAGCCATTTCACCTGAGGATCAAGAAAAGACCACTTTCACTTGTCCCTATGGTACTTTTGCCTTTAGAAGAATGCCCTTTGGTCTCTGTAATGCTCCTGCAACTTTTCAAAGATGTATGATGTCCATATTTTCTGATATGCTTGAAGAATCCATTGAAATATTTATGGATGATTTTTCTGTATATGGCTCATCTTTTGATAATTGTTTGGAAAATTTGAAAAAGAGTCTTGAAAGGTGTGAAAAAAACTGATTTAGTCCTAAACTGGGAAAAGTGTCATTTTATGGTTAAAGAAGGGATAGTTCTTGGACACTTGATTTCAAAAAGGGGGGTTGAGGTAGACAAAGCCAAATTGGAAGTTATTGAAAACTACCTGAACCAACCACTGTAAAAGGAATTAGAAGCTTTCTTGGTCATGCTGGATTTTACAGAAGGTTTATAAAAGACTTTTCAAAAATCTCAAAACCTTTGTGTTTGCTTTTACAAAATGACCACAAATTTGATTTTAATGATGAATGTAGAAATGCATTCATTACTTTAAAGAAAGCTTTGGTAACTGCTCCAGTGGTTGTGGCCCCCGATTGGGAAAAACCTTTTGAAATCATGTGTGATGCTAGTGATTGGGCTGTAGGAGTTGTCCTAGGTCAAAGAAAGGAAAAAGTGTTTCATTCAATTTATTATGCAAGTAAGACTTTGAATGAAGCACAAATTAACTACACAACAACAGAAAAAGAACTCTTGGCTGTAGTATTTGCTTTTGAGAGATTTAGGTCATATTTAGTGGGAACAAAAGTCATTGTGCATACAGATCAGGCTGCCATTAAATACTTAATCTCTAAAAAAGATGCCAAACCTAGGTTGATTAGGTGGGTTTTGTTGTTGCAAGAGTTTGACCTAGAGATTGTGGATAGAAAAGGAGTAAACAACCAAGTGGCAGATCATTTGTCTAGGTTAGAAAACCTAGTGGAAAAGAAAGGGGAAGGAGATATCATTGAAACCTTCCCTGATGAGAAAATCTTGATGCTACAGCATTCCTCCCCTTGGTATGCTGACATTGCTAATTACTTGGCTTGTGGCATCAAACCTCCTGATATTACTGGCCATATGCTTAAAAAGTTTCTCCATGATGCCAAGTTTTATCTCTGGGATGATCCTTTTCTGTTTAAAATTGGTGCAGATCAAATTTTGAGAAGATGTGTCCCAGAAAATGATGTGGCAGAAATTTTACACCACTGCCACACCTCAGCATATGGAGGTCACTTTGGAAGCCAAAGGACTGCAGCCAAGGTCTTACAATCTGGTTTCTATTGGCCAACTCTCTTCCAAGATTCCCACAAATTTTCCAAAAGATGCAATGAATGTCAAAAGACTGGTTCCATTTCTCAAAGAAATGAATGCCTTTAAATGGAATCTTGAAAGTAGAATTGTTTGATGTGTGGGGAATTGATTTCATGGGACCTTTCCCACCATCCAACAATTGCCAATACATTCTAGTAGCTGTTGATTATGTCTCAAAGTGGGTGGAGGCAATAGCTTGTGCTAACAATGACGCAAAAACTGTAATTAAATTTCTTCAAAAACATATTTTTATAAGGTTTGGTACCCCCAGGGCACTCATTAGTGATGAGGGTACCCATTTTGTAAATAAATTGTTGCAAGGAGTTCTTGAAAAGTACAATGTTAGGCACATAATAGCTACTGCATACCATCCACAAACTAATGGACTGGCTGAGCTCTCTAACAGGGAAAGCAAGAGCATTTTAGAAAAAGTGGTAAAACCAACCAGGAAAGACTGGAGTTTTAAATTAGATGATGCTTTATGGGCATATAGAACTGCTTTCAAAACACCAATTGGTATGTCCCCATATAAGCTAGTGTTTGGAAAAGCCTGCCACTTACCTTTGGAACTTGAGTATAAAGCATATTGGGCTATTAAAGAGCTAAATATGTCTTTAGATGAGTCTGGAAACAAAAGAAAGTTACAACTCTGTGAAATGGAAGAGCATAGGAACATGTCCTATGAAAATGCCAAACTCTATAAAGAGAAAACAAAAAAATGGCATGACAAAAGAATCCAACACAGAGAATTCAAAGAAGGACAACAAGTCCTTTTGTTCAATTCTAGACTAAGACTGTTTCCAGGAAAACTCAAAAGCAAATGGTCTGGTCCTTTTACCATCCACAAAGTCTATCCCTATGGGGCCATAGATTTGATAAACCCTGAAAACAACAACATCTTCAAAGTGAATGGTCAGAGAGTGAAAGTGTACCACAATGCTGTAGCATTCCCAGAGCATTGCTCTGTGGTGTTGGACACATTTTGAGAAAAACTTCATAAAAAGCCATGGACTCTTTCTAGTCCATAAATGTTTGTAAATATTCTCTTATTTTAAATTTCTAGCTTAAATTTACTGCTTTGTAGGAAGTTACTCTTTTAGGCACAAAAGACAAGTATTGGATGCTATAGCATCATTTCAGCATCCAGGGCCCTGGCTTTGTGAAAGGATTTTTTTTTTGAAAAATCTGAAAGTGGGCCCTACTACTTTTGCTGGAGAGATGTCTAAATAGGAAGGGTGCTGAATTCAGAAGCATGCTAAAAAGAAACCCATTCCTTGAGGTGGCTTGTAAGGCACCCATGGGGTGTCTTTTGCTGAATTCAGAAGCATTCTAAATAGGAAGAGTACATTGAATAGTAAGAGTGGGTAAGACTTTGCTTTCAACCAAAAGACACCCCTGGTGGTACCTTTACCCACCAAACCTCCAGGCCTTACTTTGGACATCTCCATTTTTCAGCAAAAGTGATGGTACTTGTACTATAGGTATGGTATTAAAATATTTCACCCATGCTTGCATCATGTGCCAAATAAAAATTGTGATTTTGTCTCCTTTTCAAACCAAAGTCGTGCACTAAGATTAGAAAAGAAAAGATTTGGGGATTTTCCTTTTCTATCTCCATAAAGAAACCTTCTAACTTCTCACTTTTTCCAAACCCATCTTTGTCTTTCTCTCTCTCCATAAACCGTCTTCTTCAACCTCCTCTCCTTTCCCTCTGTTTTTCAAACTTCTTTGAAATTCTGCACAAATCGATCACCATGGCTAGGGTGAATATACCTGCTGTTCGAGATGATGTGGTGCGAAGAAGCACTCGATGAAAAGATGCGACGCAAACCGAAACAAACACCACTAGAGAAACCGAAAGGGTCGACCCTGAGGTCGAACCCTCATCATCGCAGGCACCACCGAACACCACCGTGGGTGTTTCTTCATCTACGGTGGTCGAACCCCAACCAAACATCACCATTCCTACTGAATCCGAAAACCCTAACAAAAACCCCAATGAAGCTACTGTTGAAAAAACAAACCAAAAATCCCATTTGGTGGAATCTGATCATGCCACCATTGTTGATAGTGCAACCCAAGCAGAAACCCTAGTTTCTTCTACCCATACTCTCGAAACTTCGGAACCCACACCGAAATTTACCAAATCAATGGTAATGGGGAGCTCTTCGAAAAAAGGTGTTGTGGATGCTCATACTCAAAGCCACACGGAGGCATACTCCACCATCCCTGACTAAAACAAAACCGCAGATGAGGTATCTTCTGATTTTTCTATAAAACTTGAAGATTATTTCACCACTGAAGAAGATAGTGAGTTTATTTTTAATTGCACACAAGGTTTCACACAAACACCACCAATTTTGTGTTTAACTTGGCCTTTTGATGACTCACAGAGAATTCCACTTCATCAACCAAACACAGTTTTAGATGATCAAAGTTTGGAAGATATGATCCTACTCAAAGTTTGGAAGAGATGATCAAAGTTTAAACAGAATGAGTGCCAGTGTTGGACTGCACACTGATGTTGTAGCATCCTCACATCATCAGGAACTTGGAGGTGAGGGCCAATCCATGGAAATTTCTGACCACTCTGGTGGGAGAGATGATCCTACTCAACGAAAAAGAAAGGCCTCTGAAAATGTGCAAGAGACTAACCCTGCAGGTACTGAGCAGCCTAAGAAAAAGGGAAAACAGGCAAAAAAGAAGATTATTACTCCAAAGAAACCAAAGAAGAAGAAGAAGAAGGGTGATGCTGAAGCATCCAAAAGGCATTCGGATGCTGGAACTTCACAACCGCGCATCATTCCTCGGCCTAGAAAAGCACTGGATGGTTTCAGTAAGAAGAAAGCAAAGGATCTGTTTGAGGCACATAGTAAGAAAACAGGGTTGATCGACAAAGGGTTTGACAAAGCTAGTTTGGAAGAGTTTGAGTTCATCAGAAGCATCGTCGAAAACCGAGGATGGACCAAACTGTAACACCCTCAAATATGAAAATAGCGACTAATTTTAAATTTTCGATATTACATCAAATAAGGAATAATCCTTTCTAAATGTCAACAGCTGATTACCTAATAATGGCAATCTAAGATTTAACATCAACAATAAATAATTCAGACCTTATATATAGTCTAAATTAAGGACGGGTGTTACTAAACTCCAACAACGGTCGCAATCTCCAAATGCGGAAGACATCCAGTTTACGAACTACTTCTTGTGCCTATCACTAGTACTCGTTTCTTCGTAGCATCACTAAAACATTCCCAATGAGAACCTGATGCACATGCCGACAAATAAAAAGGGTTAGGCTTAACGCCTAGTGAATTCAAGAGTTTTCATCATTTATAAAGACGGTAAACTGAAACAATGTTATTTAAATCCCAATTTATAAAATGACAAGTATAAATATGAATGCAACATTTTTCCTCAAACGCACCATTTTCGTGATGAAAACTCCAATATATAACGTTAATTCGAATATGAATTTGAAACTCAATACTCACCCAAAGCGGGAATAATATAATTAATACACTTACTAAAATTCAAGTAAAATTTTATTATCCAAGATACCAAAATATAAGTAAGACTCAATACACAAAATCATAACTTATGGAGAATGCTCCATACTCAAAACGTCACCGAAAATATGGATAAAACTCAATACCCAAAACAACACCTTTCGGTGACGGGGGAGACCCGATTTCCATGGTTAGTGGCGGAACACAAAAGTAGGCCACCAATCCACGTTATAGAGCTCATCTTGAGAATCAATGGCCCCAATGGGATCAATAATTCGTGATTCATAAACGGGGCCCCCAATGATCCAAGGTACACTCATTCACTAGAAATTACACCATGTGGCCAATGGCTAGTATCCGGCTCCCATAAGACCGTACCAAGTTGCCCCCGATGACCCAATGCCTATTTCTAGCTACAACATGGGAACAACCATCCCATTTAAAACAATAAAGACTGACTCCTATGCCTATGGATCCATTGCATTACAGTCTAAATTTACATGACCCAAAATAAATGACAACACACTCAAAGCATGTAACATTTCAGATAAATATGTCATAACTGCATATAACTTCGAAGGCCCGACACATATCAAAATTAAACCGGACAAATGTTTCCCAAGACTTATTAAAATCAAAGTCGAGTCAATAGCTCAACAACACCATTGACTATTATATAGAAGTCATCATAAGCAATAAAATGTATTTAACAAACGTTTATGCAATTACAATGCTCCAAAATATGATTTATGAGTTGTGATAAATAGTTTTCCAAATGAAACTATACCCTTTATAATTCCAAAATATTATATAACTCAAAAATATACATGTTCCACAAGTCTTATAAAACCAAATACACTAAAAGTGCTTTTAAGTCTCATGACCTTCATTTTTACAATAAACCATTAAAAGACATATTAATATAATTTATTTATCAAAATGTTCAAAGATCCCAAATGAATGGCATTTTACAATATTTATAAATCAAATGTATCCACACCGTAAATTTCATCAAATAAGCAACACATTTGATAAACACAAAGTAAACACTTTAAAACTTCAAAGTGGACGTTTTTGGCATGTACAAAGTTTTCGCAAAGTAACTTGAATTCACCTTGCTAGGTTACGTTAAACCTAGTTTTTATCCAACTTGCGCAAACTTCTCGCTACCTAGATAAACCGTGTCTAATCACCAAATCAATACAATAATTCTAAATAAAATATTTAGACAACCTTTTGAACTTTCCAACTCATTAAGAATCACCCCTAATGGATTTAAAACCAATTTTATATGAATATTTGAAGATGATTTAGTTAATCCCGTCATGAAACGGTGTTGTCCTATAAAATCCGATTTTTGACCTATTTACGTTACAAATCAGCTCTTCCTCAAAACATACAGTTTGTTAAGGACATTTCAACGGTTCCGAGGACATATTACACACCTCAAACCGATCTACGAGCTATTTATTATGATTTTTATAAGATCTAGACAGCGCCTAAAATCAATCGTATCAACTTCAAATCATTTAAAATCATTTAATCTATACTACCCATAGATTAATTCATCAAAACCCATCTAAAGCTATAAATATAAACTTTCAAATTTGAATTCTTAAAACCCTAAATAAACTTATCAACTAAAAGTAAATATCTCAATTTAAACCATTTGCAAAATACTATCAAATCCATTATTTACCATATGAGATATTTTCCTCCAACAAATAACTTTAGTAACATAAAAGTCATACTATTTCAAGAGTTCTAAATTTTACATAATAATACATAGAGAAATCTTAAATTAAAGGATTAAGGAGTTATACCTTTCATCAAAATCTCAATGTTCTCCAATCTTCCTTGAAAAACTAGCATTACATCTTCATTAAAACCTCAACTTAGATGTTTAATCATTCTCATCAACTAACTAAATCAAATGTATTTAAAAGATGGAGAAATATTTCTAATTCTAAGAGAGTAACACAACAGCAAGCCATTCGTATGATTTTTCCACTTTTTTATGAAAAAGAAATGGTATTGCTGCCCTAAAACACTAAAGCCTGATAACAATTAATACATTAACAAGTTGGGCCTGCTAGGATGTAATGAACTCATAAACTGGGCCATAGAACTCAATGGGCCGAGTTGTCCCTCTCGCTATAAAAAATCTACAAGTGTGCCACTCCTGGGGTTCGAACACGGAACAAACACCATGTACACGTGGACGCTTGCCATTCCACCAGTGACCAGACCCTCTTTTGTTGCGTTAATAACTCATTTAATACTTTTATATCTCTTCCCACCAGAACTAGTGTTTCTCCCAACTAAACCATCAATTTTGATCATATGCGGCTCGAATTTACAAAAACTCAAAATATGACGATTGTAGTTGTGTGTGTTAAATTTCCAAAGGATCTTGCATCATTTAATTCGGTCTAAGACGAGTGAGATATGATTCTTCCTTTTGCCAAATATATATATATATATTGCTCCAAAGTGTTTCAATCCAAAAAAAAATCCGGGTGTTACAATCAAACTAAGTGAGGTAAAGGAATCCTATAACCTGACTCTTATCTGGGAATTTTATGCAGAATTTCAATATTGCACACCACCCATGATCACTGTGAGAGGTGTGGCCATTCAGATTAATGCTGAGGCCATCAACACATTTTTGGGCCTCACTACACCATCATCCACAAAATATGATACTCTTGTTAGGACTGCTACACAAAAGCAGTTAGATGACATGATTAAAATGGTAGGCAAACCAGGTACTACATGGGAGTCACACGCAAACTATAAGCTCCAGACTTTTAAGGCTGTTCATCTTTTGCCTAATGCAAATGTTTGGATGAATTTCATCAGAAGTTCCCTATGGCCTACCACACACGATAGTTCAGTAAACTGTGAACGAATTATCCTTTTATATTGTATCATGAGTGGGAAAAGCATCAATGTAGGTGACATAATTTTTAATGGGATTAAGTATTGTGGAAAAAGGAACCAAGGCAAGTTTTTCTACCCTGGTTTACTTTCAAAATTTCTGACTGCTGCTGGTATTCCTCAATATGAGGAAGATGTCATTCAAACCGAGGGTGAGGATAAGTGGGCGCTGGATATGAAGAGTGTGATCCGATTGAGGCAGGGAAAGTCAAGCAAAGACGATATTGTAGGTATGATGCAGGATATTCTATCTCAAAATAGCAATATCATCGACACCTTAATGAAGCAGGAGAGTGCAGTTGAGAAAAAGTTGGAAGAGATGAAGAAGGATCTGAAGGCCGAATTGAAAACGGTGAGGACAGGAGCTGAGTCAAAGAATGGGGGAAAGATTAAGAAGATTTTGGCCAGAATGAATAGGGTAAAGACTGAGAACAGGAGGCTTGTTAAAGAGAATGAAGAGTTGAGGGCTGAAAGAAGCAGGTTGTTGGTTGAAAGGAAGCTACAGACGGATGCTGGAGCATTGGAATCCACTACAGCAGAAAAACAAGCAATGGATGTTGCAGCATTGGCAGGGGCATCCACAGAATCACAGCCTACTTCTAAGGAGTAGGGCAGGTCCATATCATTTTCCTTAGCCTCCATTTTTATTTTTTATTTTGAGTCTGGGATAATGTTATCAATTTTTTTAGGTTATTTTCTCTTTCAAGATAATGCATTGGTTACATCATGTTTCTTTGATTTCATAGCCTAAATACTTTTTTTTAGATCATTAGTGTACTAAGTTGTATGTTCATGTTAGAACTAGCCACTCTCTTCTTGGGACTGTATTTGACTCACACATCCTAAACACATTTAGAGGATGATTTAGGCCTTCTTCTCACATATAAAAATCCACTTGTAGCCTTTAAACACCTATACACTTCAATGTTACAATGAGGACATTGTAAAGCACAAATTTGAGGGTGGGAAGGTTACACCTTAAAAAGCATGAAAATATCAATCAAAAGAGAAAAGCTCTAACCTGATATGCATGAGGCTAAGATACCAAAAATGGCCCATAGGGGCAAGGTACAAAAATTCAACAAGAAAAGAGCACAAAGTGCCAAATTTTTAAAATTTTTGTTGAGAGAAAAGGCTTGGTGAGAAAAGATATGCCAAAGAGAAACCCTAAAAAGCCCTATTGACTTTAAATGTAGGGTGTGTTTGAGTCTAACAAAGGGAAGATTGGTGCTAGCCTATGACACACACACACACACACACTTTGGGTTAAAATGAATGATAAAGGATTTATAAAAGGCTATCTAGTTCATGGGATATGATGTACATGATGTGGGCACTTAATGCCATATTCTTGCAAGAAAGTTCAAAATTGAGTCATTTTTTTAGGTCTTTTAGTTGTTTGGGGACAAACAACACTTTAAATTTGAGGGTGTGATATGCATTATTTATTTAATGCATATTGTATCTTTTTCTTATCATTTTAATTAGATTTTCTTATTTTATCCCAACATTTGAGTCCTTTTCTTACTTATTTTCACCCTTTGTTTAATGGAGCTAAGATTATGATTTACCTGTCAATTACTGCTTTAGGAAGGCTAATTATGTTTGTTTATTATAGTGCAACTCTGCCCAATGCTACAGCATTGAAGACTGGACGAATGGAATGAAGAATCGATTTGTAGAAGACTTTTGTTGCTGACTTTTGGTACCATGATCCATCCTTGTTCTAGAAGGACTGAACTCAATGCCTGATTTATTTTGTAAGCTCTAAAAAGACCAACTTTGGAAGCATGGGTTGTAATAGTTTTTGTACCTTGATGAATAGTGTTGAATAGTCTAATTTAGGCAAATTACCTTCTCTCCTCTTAGTATAAATAGGAGAGGTTGGTTTTCATTTTCAGTAGACAACTTGTGTGGATCAGTTCTTACAATTGATCTGCAGAACCTCTCTTTAATTTTATACAATTCTAGTTTATGTTCTTCATCTTGTTCTTGTTCTTCATATCGTTTATAAGTTGCTGCAGCATTGGTCCAGCATTGCTGCACTAACTTATAATCTTTTATTTTCTTGTACTTTACATTCAAGTCATTTACATTTAAGTCTTTACTTTATGTATTTCATTTCTGTAATTTATATTACATGTCATTTATATTTAAGTATGAGTAGCTAAGTTTAAATAGTTTGGGTGTGAGATTAAAGGGTGAGGTTTTAAACATAATGAAAAGTGGACATCGTTTCTCAATAATGATGTTCACCATTTCATGTTAAGTTTTATAAAAAGATCCAGTTAATTCTAGACGGTTGATCATTTTGAAAGTGTTAAAGTGCCATGGTGTCAGGAATGAATCATTGATATGCACGTCAATCCGAATGACAAAGGAAGTGTGCTTGGAAGAGATATTGATAAAGGAATTTATCGTCTTTGTCTTTTCTGGGTTGATTTTGCCCGATAAGTTGATCATCTGTTTGGATGGTAACAGTGTAGAGTGTGTGCCATGAATGGACCACTCCGAACACGTCAACTTAACTGATATGGGAATCAGCTTGGAAGAGTGATTTTAACAAAGGAATTTGTTTATCCATATACTTGGAAGGCTTCATCTTGCTACTGATAGTTTTGACAACAATGCCAGGAATGGATTGAGTGGCTGCTAGATCAGTAGTGAATTGTTGAAAACCCGAGAGGGTATCCTGAAAAGTAGATGGTGAACTTAAGTGTTGAAAGACAAATGATGTAGCATTGCTACATCATTGGTCTGCTGGAAGTTATGTTTAAATCTCACCCCAACATCTTACACCCTTGCTATCCTTTATTAATTGTTATACAATCTGTGATAATTCCAAACACCAACAGAAAAATATAATATTCGACTTGATCCTTGGAAACCATTTCTTTTACTAAACTTTTAATACGCTTTTACTCCAATCTCTGTGGGACGATACATGGTTCTTACCATATTATTACTTGAAAGACGGCATTAGATTTTAATGTATACTTGCATTAAGGTTTAATTATTACACGTCTATCGGTGTATTCAAAGCACTGTCACCTCCACAATCCATCATCTGAAGTATACGCCAATCCACGTTGAACCGGTCCTAAAGACACGTTCAAATTCTCACTGAATCCAACAACCGTCCAATCATACGAAATAAATTCGAGTTTCACTCGCTCAACGAGGAGCGACCATGCTCACACGAAACTACTCCCATT
Source organism: Saussurea involucrata (assembly GCA_033807775.1). NCBI lineage: Eukaryota > Viridiplantae > Streptophyta > Magnoliopsida > Asterales > Asteraceae > Saussurea > Saussurea involucrata. The sequence goes on along the minus strand of CM066321.1, from coordinate 84,019,275 downwards.
AGCTTGGCACTGAACGACAAGTTTACTTGAAACATTTCTGACAATAACACCAAGTCAAATCCAATGGTCCTTCATTCCGAGTACTACATTCAACTACCTTTTTCCTCTTCCTTCTTGAAACATAAAACACGCTTCCAACGAACGACTCACTAGAAGGTGCACGCTTTCGACCAGTCGCATAAGTTAGTTTTTCACCGCCCTTGAACCATAACACACACAAATCCCCTTTCTCATACTCTTACCAGGAGTTCATATACCCACCAATGACAATTTGTACACACTACTCCACATTTTCGGTGTCACTTGCCAAACTTCCTACTTCCAACCTACTCACTTATTCCGACATATTATCTTCACCTCCTCACATTAGCATGAAGCACTGCCCACCAAGCATTACTTGCCCCCTTTTCCGAACTTTCTACACGCGCCAATAACACCTCTTCATTACAATACATAACCAAACGGTTTCACCAAAATTCTAACTTGAGGTATCCAACCAAGTCATCCCAAAATGACACCAGTGTTCGAAGCCACCACACCCTTCTTGTTCCCCAAACTGTTTCCTTCTCAGAGAATTCCTTCGTACACAAGAAACAATTCACATTCCTTAAAGATTCCGTATCTACTACACCACATCGTAAACTAACCAATCCAACATCGTCATCAATCTTTCAAAGATCCCAAAATATACTCACTCAAAGACTCCCGTAACCAAAAGGCACATGGTTCCTCTTTTGGGTAACCACCAACTACCGCTCCACCCCTTCTATTCCGAAAATAGCCATATCATAACGCCAACTTACACTCTATGCATCCCAACAACATCCTTAACACTTGTACAACTCATCCAAAATCTCCGAAAAGGGCTTCCATTTGTGCTTATCCTTCTCTAACAACACATTACCATATCAATGGCTTGCATATCTACCTTCGCAAAAGATGCCACTAACTTCTCCATACATTCTCCACCCACAACATCACACCGCAGACCAGGTTCTCACGGTCATTTGTACACATAATCAATCTTGCCTTCATATTCACCTGCATATAGCCAAGTCTATCTCACGACTTTGTCTTTCCTCGAATCTAGATGAACCACAACTCACGATTTCTCAATTTACTCAAACATATTCATTTCTTGTTGGTTCATTGTGATCTCCAAGAAACCATTACAAATGACAAGGCACATTCCCTTACAGATCGATATAATCAATCCACCCACTTCGGTTGTGCTAATTACCCCATCCTTTCACAAACCATCAAACTTCGAAGGGAAAACACACATTCAAATAGCAATCTTTCACCATCATAACGCCCACACAAGGTGATCCACCATCCTGCAAGTATACATCTTTCCTGGATGACCTCCTACGTCTACTCACACTAGGTGACGTTCTCACTTTCAACAGCTTGCCAAAGCCTTCAGCTTCAGACATCTTAAACAGTTGCTGACTTCTACATCCGTAGACGACATGATGATACTTCCATAACCTTCCCGACAACAAGAGTTCCTAACGGAACCTACTTCCTACGACGTATCAAAATCAACTTTATACCCCGTCGTTCACACTTGAAGGAAACGTTTCAAGACTTATTTGGTACAAAGTCAAGATATCAAGACCTTGAGTAAGATAGCCACGAGGAGGTAATAGTCTAATAAGAGGCACAAAAGTGATATCGAATAGGCACCCCCAAAACTCAGGCTCGACGCCGATAACATTTCAGCGATGTATCTCAAAGCTACAAAAAATGAGTTACTAAAACCAATACTTTGACGACCTCACGTCCTTCCCCCAGACACAACCGTCTACCGACAACCACACTTCAAGTTACCGAACAAGAGTACAAGCTACCATAATACAAACAATACCAAAGTTCATTTCTGACCTTTCCACCATTCACTTCTCTTCCTTAATGGGAATACCAAAATCACAAAACACTTGCAACCGGCTTTGTAACACCTCGAAAAATCCATAAATATTTATATATTTATTTGGTAAAATGTTTAAGATAATAGGATGATTTTATTTTAAACATTATGTCAAAAAGGATCAAAAACAAGAATTACTAAAGTTGTAATTCGATTGTGAAATGGTGAAACTTTGAGGTTAGTTTTATACATTGGCTATAATTAAGGGGTAATTGGTAATTTAATGGAATTGAGGTATAAACCTCTGAGTCGCCTGAGGAATTGAGATTTATCTCAATTTCCTTGTGGTGAAGTCGGTTCCAGAAGAAAGAAACAGGGAGAGAAGAAGAAGTAAGCAAGCTGATTTTATTTGGTAAGGATATTATTGTGTGTTTGATGAATCCTTTTCAAATTGATGATTATGTGTTATTGTAATTAGGATATCGATTCAGTAGCCAGAAAAGATTAGAGGTGAATCTTTGGAATTGCAATATGTATTCAAGTTCGTAACCCAGGTGAGTTCATCCCTTGTTCTAAATAATTTCAGTTGAAATTGAATAAGATAACTGGTAGCAAACTATCTAAATGATTTGGTATATATGTATTGAAATGAAATCGACCAAGAAATTGAACTTAGATGAGTTTTTAGAGCAAATTTGACATGCAGATCGAATTCCCAGTATCGAGGTCCTGGTGTCTAGTTCCAGTTTCAATTTGGATCCGGTATGGGTTCCGGATTGGGTGAGATCCGGTATGAGATCCGGACTTAGTGAGTTCTGGTGTTGGATCCGGATTCGTGAGATACGATATAGATCCGGAATTGAGTAGGATCCGGTATGGGATAGGATCCGGAATTGAGAGGGATCCGGTAGGTGATAGGATCCGGAATTGAGAGGGATCCGGTATGCGATAGGATTCGGAATGGATTCAGGAATGTTCCGGATAATGGATTTTCCGGATATAGTTCCGGATGTGTTATCTGGATAAGTTTTCTAAAAAAATTCTTGGGCCGTTGCCCCAGACCCCGCAAGGGCGTTGCCCCTTGACCTCATCCGCTAACCGGGTAGCGGAACCCCCGTGCTAAGTCGCCGAAGAGGGACAAGTGAGAATAAGGATAGGATATTATTTAGAATTCTCAGCTTTGAGAAGATAATATGAAATGTTTGTGCATTAGAGTAAATATGCACGTATGCTAGCAAGTGTAATGGATCTATAGGCACTAGTTTTAATTGATAACTTAGAATAGTCCAGGTAGAATTGCTATTCTCGTTTGTATTTTAGGACGAGGAATAGACAAGGTATAACTGTTATTCCTTTTATCATGATATTGAAACATTGAATAGGCAAAGTAGAATTGCTATTCATGTTGAAATGATTGAATAGGCAAAGTAGAATTGCTATTTATATTGAAATGACTGAATAGGCAAAGTAGAATTGCTATTCATGTTGAAATGATTGAATAGGCAAAGTAGAATTGCTATTCATATTGAAATGATTGAATAGGCAAAGTAGAATTGTTATTCATGTTGAAATGATTGAATAGGCAAAGTAGAATTGCTATTCATATTGAAATGACTGAATAGGCAAAGTAGAATTGCTATTCATGTTGAAATGATTAATTAGGCAAAGTAGAATTTCTATTCATATTGAAATGATTGAATAGGCAAAGTAGAATTGCTATTCATATTGAAACGATTGAATATGCAAAGTAGAATTGATATTCATGTTCAAACGATTGAATAGGCAAAGTAGAATTGCTATTCATATTGTAACAATGGAATAGACAAGGTATAATTTCTATTCATACTATGACATACTTAGTGTTTTCATGTTCATATAATCAGGTATGATTCCCGTTATCAAAATATGCTATTGGGTTCGGTAAGAAAGTTGGATCAGGTTACTTTATACGCTTTGTTTACAATTTTGGTTTTCAAAGCTTATAGGGTTTTAATTTGAAAAAGTAGATGTTCTCACTAGGCGTAAGCCATCGTTTCAAATCAAAATTTATTACCAGGTACGAGCTCGGGGAGAAGGGACAAGAGAGTTCTGGTAATCAACTTTTGGTGATAAGTGGAGAAGTTAGCATATACGAGGATGTTTTGGAGAATGGTCTAAACAACTAGAATAATCTGATCTTAATGTTTGGGATTAGATTAATAGGTTGTTTTGATAAGCTAAATTTGTATATGTGAACCTTCACAGCTAATTCTCCGTTTATGTTTAAAGGTTCGGATGAAATTATGTATAACTTTGATAAATTTTAAGGTTTAAATTTATCCTGGTTTTTTGGGTGTTTCAGGCTTGACCGACACATCTCCACTCTCGAAACCCTTCCGTATCTTTAAATGCAATAATCTCCACGACCTAGTGAGTTCATAGCATTCATGCATGACGACATGATAATTTAAATCATTTTGCACATTTGAACATTTAAAAAGTACAACACTTGAAAACAACTTGAGTACGCATGACCCAACACTCTCATAACTTCAATGCCATGCACAACGATCTCGAGAATCGTTCGCACGCAACTTTTCAGTAAAACACAACCTTAACCAACCAAAACGATGTCGTTACGTCAGAAACATATTGAATGAAACCTTTCCTATACGACTAGAAAAGTTCTGAACGAAATCACTTACACGAAGTAAATCAATCGGCTCCCGCACTCATTTGTATGATATCAACGTGTCAATACTCATTTTGGTTATAAAAGCTTTGCAGTCAAACGTTTTCATGATTTTCTCAACGAAGATTATCTCAACATGAAAAAGGACGATATAATTCGTAAATCACTAAGTTCAAAATTTTATTGTGCAACGTAATTAGATTTGTCTTTTTCTTTAAACACACGCTTGCACGCGTCGACTTATTCCCAACACAAGAAATTCTTTATTTACGCATCTACTTTTAATCATGAAAGAGCTGATGTAACACATTTAAAGACACAATGCATGAAACTCAACTTGCAATTGAAGGCTATTCACTTTAACAAGGTCAACCGTTGTACCCACACAACTATCATTGGCACTCTACTTTCAACCAACGGTCGCTTTCTCGTCCTTGCAACAACTTGCTGTACAGGTGTTTTACAGCCTACCTGCTTGACCACCCCCACACAGTTCTCGTCTTGAGCAATGACATACAATTCACACGGTTCAAACTTTGACCCCTACAGGTCGATAAACCACCAAATTTCTTCACGTTCTGCTCTTCCAATAATTCAATTCGACACCGATATCTTCTCTTATACATCTTTGCCACTCTACTGTCTGATTGGAGGGTCATAGGCTCTATTCCTTCACCCGATCTTGAGTTAAAGCTTTCAAAATCCTAATCCAGTCCTCTTCTCCTGTCCGAAATGATCGTCACCTCAACTTCAAAAATGGGGACTCACTATAAACTATGAGTTTACCCTTAATAAGTCATTCATCACCTTCGAACCCGAGAAGTTCTACCTCTAGGCGGCTCATAACATTCTGAACAACACTTCTTCTAGAAGATATAAACATTATGTCATAAGTGATCTCTCACGATACCTCAACCCTTTGCTATCATTGCAAGGTCAGAACTCACTACATACTTCCACGCCCATCGATCTTCTCAACAAAAGCAATATAGCCCACTCATGTACCTGTAAATTCGTGATTACATTGGCCAGATGTAATTTCAAATTTACCTTACATGATGGTCCCCACTACCCTATCATTAGCGCACTTATAGTGATCTTTCTTAAAAGCATCTTATATCTCAGTTGTGTCCTCCCTCTACTCCACAGTATAAGTTTAGGCTCATCCGGTCACCTAAATCCCTTAAATTATTGTTGATCCAAACCCTCAGTGATTTGATAATGACCCTATCTTAAATACTTAGTGAAAATTGTAAGTAAACAATATGTATCAGAGTTTCACTATCACTGATAAGTACTAAGATCTTACAGTACTGCTGATAGGAACTCTCGCACTTTTAGATTAAACATTCAGCGAACACTGTTCACCATATCGCTGAGTCTGTTCAGTCCTTATGGTGATCGCTGATAAGTTAGTTGTTTACTTATGATCCCTGAATACAAGATTCACGTCAACAAAGGTTCTACGCTGAAGTCGAAGATCAAGCTCAAGAACCAGCGACAAGTCTCCTAATGAACTGATGCGGATCAGCGAAGACTCAGATTTGTCCACTCAACGTGAAGTATCAAGTACAAGACTTCAGCTATCGCTGAACTTTATCATCTGCTGAATAGTAAATGATAATCGCTGAATCAACGAAAGCTGATCATGAAGTCCTCCGTACAAAGTACTTTTGTCTTAACCTCCCTTGCACGCCACCGTACGAAATGTCAGAAAAGAACCTCCGAAAATCTGAAATCGTACAACCACTCTGATACTACACTGTTCATTCATGCGGCTACTAAGGTTGTCATCAAAGGTCAATGACATGCAACCAATCCGCTAATGACACGTGTAAAGTATATACTGGATTGCATTAAATGCATGCAGTATATAAAGAGATGAACTCACTTCATTTGAAGTAACTTGCTAACTCTGGACAAGTTCAAATCTCTCAAGATAGGATTTTATTAGTAATCTCCTTATCTTTCTTAGTGCAAGAAAACCTTAGTGTTCCAACTTGTTTAGATTTAAGTTTATCCTTAATCTTGTTTCCGCAACAAGCTGTAAATTGTTAATGATTTATCAATAAACAATTTAGAAAAGTAAAATAGTGTATTTGTATTCAACCCCCCCCCCCCCCCCCCCTTCTACAAACTTGTTTAAGCCTTTCGGGACCAACAAGTGGTATCAGAGCAGATTTGTTTAATCTCATAAACAAGATCTAATCTAAGATATTTTCTCTTCCTTGCTATTATCTGAAAATGGCCAACTCAAACACAAACACTCACTATATCGACAATGGTTCTCTTGCAAAACCCCCTAGATTTTCCAGAGACAACTTCAACTTATGGAAAAATAGGATGACACTCTTCTTAGAAGGTGTAGACCCTACTATACCTTACTATCTTGAAAACGGTCCACACATCCCTGTAACGATTGATCCTACCGTTCCAGCCACTACAACTAGAGCTGCTATTCCAGAAAGGCTGATTCCAAAGGAAATCCATCATTGGACCGATGAAGACAAGAAGAAAGTGGCTATAGATACAAAAGCCAGATCCATACTATCCATGGCCCTTCCTGACGAAGTCTACCATTCCGTCATGAACCTGAAATCCTCGAAGGCCATGTGGGACACAATATGTGTTCAGTATGAAGGAACGTCTGAAGTCCAGGATTCAAGAAAGATCAACCTGGTAAGACAATACGAAAGTTTCATCTCTGGTAAGAATGAAACTCTCTCTGAAGTACATCAACGTTTTAACTGCTTAATTATAGATCTTAAAACGGTTGGTAAGGAATATTCTAACTTTGAAGTTCTGACAAAGTTTTTAGAATGTTTACCTGAAAGCTGGGACAATTATTCCATGTGTCTCAAGCTGTCAAAAGATCTAAGATCAATGACACTCGCTACCTTATATGGCACATTGCTGAATCATGAGCAATCTAGCCATCTTAAGAAGAATCTTGTAAAAGATTCCAAAAGCACCCCTGTTGCTTTAATCTCAGAGGAACCTTCTACTCAGCGACCCGTGGTCACTATCACTGAGTTAGAAAGTAACTCTGAAAGATCATCAGATTCTGATTCTTCAGATGATGAATCCTTGGCTCTCCTAACTAAAAAGTTCAGGAGATTCGCCAAGAAGAAAATGTTTAGAAAGAACAAAACTCTTTCTATAGCTGACAAGCCTAAGTCATCAGCTTTTGTTGATAAGGCTACTGCTACTTGTTTTAACTGCGAAAAGACAGGTCATTTCGCTAACGAGTGCAGGTCAAAGAAAATCATGAGACCTTCAGCCTTTACAAAGAAATCCTTTGTTCCAAGGAATAAAGACGACAAATACTTAAAGCTGAAGGAGAAGTATGCAAAGCTGAAAAGCTTTAAGAAGAAGGGAAAAGGCCTAATGGCTGACTATGATTGGGCTGCTTCTGATGAAGAAGCCTCATCATCTGATTCTGAAGATGATGAAGCAAATCAATGTCTCATGGCCAAGATTGAAGAAGAGGAAGAAAGTTCAGACATTCCCTCCACTTCAACATCTGCCATTCAGGTATCACCTTCCTTCTTTACCAATATTGTAAATATTGATGAAGCTGATAGTCTCCGTAAAATCGAACTACTGACTAGAAGCTTATACGAAGCCATGAACGGCAAAGCTGTGGTTGAAAACCAAAATCTTGATCTCGCTGAAAAGCTTAAAAATTGCCACCTTCAAATAGAAAAGCTTTCTAAATTTGAAGAAGATTTTAAAGATCAAGTCCATTTAAATCAGCTAGTCAAAATTGAACGAGCGGAAGCTATCGCTGCATTAAAAGCTGAACAAGCTACTGTTGAAGGATGGTGTAATTCTTCAACAAAGATCACTGAAATAATTAAGGCTCAGATTCCTCTGAGTGATAAACGTGGTCTGGGTTATAAATATGATACTCCAATACCAACCACTGAACGTTCAATGCTTAAATTTGGAACGTTCGTATCCTCAGTAGCTGACACTTCTTCATCTCAGTACTCCTCGTCGATTACACCAATCCCTGAGGAAACTCCTACCTCCTCAAAAGGTAAGGAGAAAATGGTTTATTCAAAACCTACCTCTGTCTCTAAAGATAAAGGTAAAGGAATTGTAATTTATCAAAATCCTCAGAAGGGTACTTTAGTACCTAAGCTGAATGCTTCCAAAGCCTTAGTGATTCATTCATCTGGTTCTAGAAATCAGACCTCTGGATCAGTTCAGCGACCTACTCCTAGACTCAGAGTAGATGTCCTTGGTAAGAAATCTGAAGAACTGAATGTTCGTCCTATTTCAAAAACCAATAGTGTACTTGGTGCTGGCACTTCTAATTCCAAATTAAAAGCTCAGCACACAAGTGGTCCTAGAACTAATTTTAGTTATAGGAAATGTTATCACTGTGGACTTACCGATCATATTGCAAGTAAGTGTCCCACAGCCACCAAAGCTGATAAGATAGCTAAGGTGAAGATAGCACCAAAGAAGACCAAACCAGTTGCAAGTCAGGTCAAGGTGACTCATACCGCTGAGGTCAAGAAATTGACCAAAGTGAAGAAAGACAAAGCTGAATCTTCAAATGCTGCGAAGACTGCTGAACCCATTCCAACCACTTCCACTGACAAACGCGTATACATGGTGAAGTGGGTACCCAAGCAAAACTAATCTTCCTTTGTATTGCAGGTTAAGAAGGGTATCTGGTATCTCGATAGCGGATGCTCTAGACACATGACTGGAAAGAAAAGCCTGCTCGCTGAATACAAGGAAGAGAAGGGTCCCTCTGTAACTTTCGGTGGAAATGGAAAAGGACACACCCGAGGGTATGGTGTACTTTCAAATGGTACAACATCCTTCAGAAGAGTCGCATATGTTGAAGGGCTGAAGCATAATCTTCTGAGCATCAGTCAGCTTTGCGACATGGATAACAAAGTGATTTTCACCAAGGAATCCTGCTTTGTCTCTGACAAAAAGGAGAAGATAGCTCTCAGCGGTTATCGTTTGGAAAATGTTTACGTTATAAACATGGACTCAACAACCACTGAGAACTCCTGTTTCTTCTCAAAGGCATCTTCTGATGTCAACTGGCTATGGCACAAGAGACTCTCACATCTCAACTTCAAGACACTGAATACTCTTTCATCCAAAGAGTTAGTCACTGGTCTACCTCAACATTCATACGCCAAAGAATCCTTATGTTCAGCGTGTGAAAAAGGGAAGCAGACCAAGGCAAGCTTTAAGTCCAAGCAAGTTTCCTCAGTGTCATCTCCTCTTCAACTACTCCATATGGATTTGTTTGGCCCCGTTAACAAACAATCCATCGCTGGAAAGAAATATACGCTGGTCATAGTTGATGAATTCTCTCGTTATACATGGGTAATGTTTCTCCGTTCTAAGAGTGACACCCCTGAAGAACTCATCACCTTTGTTCGGAAGATGGAAACTCTGAACAATATGACTGTTCGCTCAATAAGGAGTGATCATGGAACTGAATTCAAAAACAGTTCTCTTGATTCCTTCCTTGAGAGCAAGGGTATTTCTCATAACTTTTCGTCAGTGAGAACACCACAACAAAACGGAGTCGCTGAAAGAAGAAATAGAACAATTATTGAAGCTGCACGTTCAATGCTCAGCGATTCTCACCTACCTACTCAGTTTTGGGCAGAAGCTGTCAACACGGCTTGTTTTACGCAAAACAGGTCGCTGATAGTCAAAAGATTCAAAAAGACAGCCTATGAACTTTTTCATGGGAGAAAGCCTTCAATCAGCTTTCTTCACGTCTTTGGTTGTCAGTGTTTCATACTGAACAACAGAGATGCCCTTGGAAAGTTTGATCCTAAGGCTGATGATGGAATCTTTCTTGGATACTCCTCAGTTTCCAAAGCCTTCAGAGTCTTCAACCGAAGAAGACAAACTGTAGAAGAAACTATACACGTCACGTTTGACGAATCCCGTTCAGCGAACTCTAAACCGAACGCTGATACAGAAGAACTGAATCAATGGATGTTTTCTCATCTTGGTGATTCAGAAGATGTTCCCACTACTCATACTCATACAACTGAAAATGATGGTCCTACTATCATTCCCAATATGCAGAATAGTGAAGCTGAAACATCTTGGGTCTCAGCTGTTCCTATAAATACTATACCCGTAGTTGATCCAAATGTCTCAGAAATTCCATCTATTTCTCAGCAATCAGTGAATGAAGTGACAAATGCAAGCATTCCTCTCTTAGCTGATTATCCAGAAGTAGCTGAAGCCTCATCTTCAGTTTCTCCAGTTCAGACTGAGTCAGCGACGCATGCTCCGGCTCAGCGATGGACTGTAAATCACCCAATCGATCAAATTCTTGGTGATCCCAACGCTGGTATTCAGACTCGTAGAAGTGCAGGTAATATTTGTTTATTTGTTAACTTTATTTCTCTAACTGAACCAAAGAAAATAGATGATGCCCTCAGAGATCCAAACTGGGTCAGCGCTATGCAAGAAGAGCTGACTGAATTCGAAAGAAACAAAGTTTGGAAACTTGTTCGGAGACCAACTGACAAAACAGTGATAGGCACTAAGTGGGTCTATCGAAACAAGTTGGACGAACATGGTACTGTAACTCGCAACAAAGCTCGTCTTGTTGCTCAGGGATACAGACAAGAGGAAGGTATAGATTATGACGAAACCTTTGCTCCTGTAGCAAGACTTGAATCTATTCGTCTTTTCTTAGCATATGCTGTACACAAAAACTTCACTGTACATCAAATGGATGTTAAGTCAGCGTTTCTAAATGGAAAGCTGAATGAAGAAGTTTATGTGGAACAACCTCCAGGATTCTCAGATCCTAAGCGTCCAGGTTATGTTTATAAGCTGGATAAGGCACTTTATGGCTTGAAGCAAGCTCCTCGTGCATGGTATGACACTCTTTCTACTTATCTTCACCTTGAAAAATTTGAGAGAGGTAAGATTGACAAAACTTTGTTTTTTAGAAAAATAAAAGGTCATATCATTTTAGTTCAAATATATGTTGATGACATTATATTTGGTTCTACTAACCCTGAGCTTTGTACTCGTTTCGCTGATAGAATGAAAGATGAGTATAAAATGAGTATGATGGGTGAACTAACATATTTCCTTGGTCTTCAGATTAAGCAAACTGAAAAAGGAACTTTTATAAATCAGGGAAAGTATGTTAAAGATATGCTGAAAAAATTCGACTTAACTGAAAGTTCAGCTATGAAAACCCCTATGGCACCACCGCTGATACTTGATAAGGACACAAAGGGTGTTCCTGTCAATGTCACGCTGTACCGTGGGATGATCGGCTCACTACTGTATCTTACAGCTAGCCGACCCGATATTATGTTTGCAACATGTCTGTGCGCACGATATCAAGCTGAACCTAAGATATCTCATATGAAAGCTGTAAAGCGAATCTTTCGATATCTTAAGGGTACATCGAATCTAGGTCTTTGGTATCCCAAAGATTCAGGATTCGATCTAACCGCCTATTCAGACAGTGATTTTGCAGGTTGCAAAATGGATAGGAAAAGCACCACAGGAGGATGTCAGCTCCTGGGTGGAAAGCTGGTAAGTTGGACAAGTAAGAAGCAAAACTCGGTGTCCACTTCCACAGCTGAAGCTGAGTATGTAGCCGCTGGAAGCTGCTGTTCTCAAGTCTTGTGGATGAGAAATCAACTACTAGACTATGATCTTCAGCTCTCCAAAATTCCAATCTATTGCGACAGCACAAGTGCCATCGCTATAGCAAACAATCCAGTGCTACACTCAAAGACAAAACACATAGAAATCAGATATCATTTTATCAGAGATCATGTGATGAATGGTGATATAGAACTTCATTTTATCCCAACTGATTATCAGTTAGCTGATTTGTTTACCAAACCTCTTGATGAGACAAGATTCAACTTTCTCATCAGCGAGCTTGGAATGCTGAACTTTGAAGGATAAATCTTCAGCGGTTCACATTTAATCAGCGATACGTTTATACATTCTTGTATAGGCTCTGGATAAAATAAACTAGTACAATCCATTTCATCATCTTCTCTCTGAATAAATTGGGTTAAACTGATATCAAGGTATGTTTTCTCTGACAAAACGCATGAAAATGCAAGATTTCAAATTCTTTCATCGCTGAATAATATTTTGAAATTTCTTAAAACCCTCACTGATATTTCTATTCAGTGCTTCATATTTTCCAAAGAGTCCCTGAGTTTTTCTTTCAAAACCTCAGAGACAACGAAAGAATGTGAAAGGACAGTTGTGACGTCATTGCAACGGATAACACCAGGCACGTTTCTTTTTTCTGACACACGTTTGCACGTTTCGTTGTCTATCCAATCAAATGCAAACACGTGTCCGTGTCATGATGAAAAACTTTCCCGCTCAAGTTTTTCTCTCTCTACTCTCTTCCTATATAAACTCTCTCAAAGTTTATATTTGTCTTTTATGCGAATCAATCTTTCTCCGCAAGAAAAGAACACTGTTGCATTTTGTGCTCTCGATCTTCAAGAACTGTTCATCATCTTCTTCATCAAACTCAAGGTCAATATGTTCTTATCTTTTATCAAATGCAAATAACTTGTTTTCGATCTTATCATTGTTTTACACAAGATCAAACAAAAGAACTCAAAAATAAAATCATTTTCTTTCATGGTTTTATAAACACAACCATTTCATGGTTGTTCTTCAAGTTTTAAATCTAAAATCTTAAACTTGTTCTTCTTTCGTATCCATTTTTTTAAAAAAAACTGGAATACAAGGCTTATAGGTGTTATATTCGTTTTTTTTTTTAAAACAAGAAAAACCCTAATCTTCATTAAGACTTTTTTGTCTGAATGAAATGGACAAAATTCGAAAAATCTTAATGGAAATTCTCTTTCCACATTAAGATATTTCTTATTTGTTAACATCTTTGGTTGAACTGATAATACAGTGAAATGGCAACTTCAAAGCTGAATGTTACCGCTGAGTCCATCTCCAGTGATTCTGAGGAACTGGAAATCACCAAAGCTCCTCAGGTTAAGTTTGAGCTGGATCAACTAGACTGGACAAAGGCAAACAACCTTTCAGCGCTTCTAGAGTTTCCTCCTCGGAAGCAGGTATCCCATCTAGACGACGCTGTGATTTTTTTGAAGAATAGCCCCATATACACAGCACTGACAATCACACCTCCTGCCAGTCAGCGTCTATTATCCCAATTCTGGTACTCTGCCAGACACACCAACCTACCCTCAGCCAAAGATCCATATAAAACCATCGACTGCATACTCAGCGATACTGAGTATGGCACCATCAAGATAACCCCCGCAATAATCCGCAAAGCTCTGAAATTCCCTAACGCTACCTCAGAAAATCCTTTCATTCCATTTCCTGACCACAAGAAGCACGCTGACAGGGAAGAAATCATTGCTTTCCTTGATGCGATGGGTTACATCTGGGAGACTGGAAGAGACAAGCTACCTGAGAAGAAGCTGACGCTGATAAAGAAATCCAAGATGCCCAGCGAGATGAACTTCATCTTCGCTCACCTGATCAGCTGCATGACAGCGAAATCCGGATCTTCTGATCAAGCCGCTCAACCTCAGCAGGCCATGGGTTACGCACTGCTGAAAGGTCTCAACATTGACTGGGCCTCCATCATCTATGAAGACCTCATTCAACGTGTTGATTCTGCCGCTGACCGACCAGCATGGGTTCCTTACCCGCGATTCATCAGCGCCATCTTTCAATATGGCCTGAAGGACAGCTATCCTGAAGAGGGTGATCTGAAACTCTCTCAGATTGGCCCTAAAGTTCTCGACTTCAAGCCTGTCGCCAACGAGGTACGTCTCTCTACTCTTCTCACTCTTCTTAATTCTCCGCTTTCTGTGGCTCCTTCAGCGACAATACCCATCGCTGATACCCCGGCCACAAAATCCATTCCTTCTAAGAAAAGGAAACAATCTCTTACCCCTCTTGATTCCAAAAGGATCAAGAAAACCAAGGAGCAACCCCAGCAGTTGCATGCTGAAGACTCCTCAGCTCATTCTGAAGAGCTGAAGGAAAGTTCCGTGGTACGCTCTGCCACACCAATTCAAGCCATCCCTTCTAAACCTACTTCAGCGTCCCTAAACGCTGAGGTTAGAACTTTGGAATCTACCCAACCTTCGCCAGTCTCTCAAAAGACTGATGAAGTACTTCTCAGCGAATCCAACGCTGAACTTGAACCCCAACCCCAATTCTTATCCTTCGCTCCTCCCTCTACTTCTTTGGGCACTCCTCCAGTCAAAACTGGAGATGCCATCATTCAAGAAGCCGTTGAAGCTTCTCAGCGAATGACGAAGAAAGGACCTGCAGAGATCTCCATTCCTCACGGAACTTTTGAGGGAGATATGGAACACTATGGAGGGACTCGAAACTTTGATGAGTTCGTCAACGCTCCTGCAGGTACAGATCCCACCTTAAACACTGTAACTAAACCTGAAACTTCTGAGCTTTCCTTTGTTCACAAGTACTTATATGTTACAGGTCCTTTTTTGGGAGACATCAACCAGTCTCTGAAGTCTATGGAGATGAAACTTACGGATCTCACCACCGGTCTATCAAATAACTCTACAGCTGTAACAAACGCTGGAGAGAATCTGACGAAGCTGACTACAGTGGTGGAAAAGAAGGCCTCCTCTGATGACATCAAAGACCTTGATAAAACTCTCGCCGACTTTGCCAAAGTGCTCTCCGACATCTACACTGACTACACCAACCTCAAATCATCAGTTTCCACCATTTCCAGCGAAGTTACAACGCTGAAGAAATCGGTTGGTACACTCGAAGGTGATATGTCAGTGGTCAAGACCGACTTGGGCTCAGTGAAGACCGACCTTGGTTCTGTCAAGACAATGATCGAGACGCTGGTGAACAAGGCAAATAATCCAGCTCCTGCTCCGGCCCCTGCACCTGTTTTGGACTCATTCACCGCAGAGGATCGCCAAGAGCTGAAGAAAATCACGCCTGCTATTTCTGGCCTAGAAGACAGAATAGCTAAGCTTGAAGGTTGTGTGAAAATCTCTGGCCCAGAAGACAGAGACAACACCAATGCTGAATCTACCCATTCCTCCCCCGCCCATCATGAGAAAGAGGGGGAGAAGAGCGCTGAACAGGAGAAGAGCGCTGAAGACCTTTCCCATGATGAATCTATCAGGGGAGAGGGTAATGAAGATCGGATTACTGGACCTCAGGGAGATGAAAACCCTGAGGGAACCGAGAACCTCGCCTCTATATCTGAGGGGTAGCAACTCGATGAAGATGCTGAGGAATCTGAATCAGAAGAAGACGAAGACTTCGACATCCCTGAAGCTGAACCATCCTCCTCTCCAAGGAACGATGATGATGATGATGAAGATGACGATGATTTCTTTGTTGTCAAACCTGCTCCTCGAACCAAAGCTCTTAAAGGTATTTCAATAAAAGAACCTTCAGGGGAGAAGACAAAGACAAAGCACTCAGCCTCTGGCGCTGAGAAAAGCAAAGACAAAGGCATCGCTGAAGATGATAATCTGGCGATCCTACTTGCAAAGCCGATTTGTCAGGTACACTAAACTTATTTTTCCTTCCCTGATCATCTCTGAAAAATCAGTTATCCATTCCACAAACACCATACACATCCACATTTTTTTCTATCTTTTCTACCCAAGTTCTTCTACCCAGTTCTTATTTGTAAGATCGCTGCGTTTCAGCTAGTCCTCTCCCCTGTTTGAGGATATCGCTGAAAGATCTGTTGCGACTTCACCAATAATTCCAGCTACCGCTGAAGACATAATCCTAGTCTTAGATTTAATCTCTGAGACTGATGAACCAGAAGAACAACCTCTCTCGCACAGAAACAGACTTTCCTCAGTTGCTCAAAGGCTGAGTGAAGAAGATCAAAAGAGGAGAGAAGAAATGATAAAGCGATTCGAGGATCAGCGAATCATCCTAAGGCGCGATCAACTACCTTCAGTTCCTCCTAAGTTCAGAATTTCAAAAGCTGAATACCAAGATCATCTCAGAGCTGAACGCCTCATCGCTGAAAGGAAGGAAGCTGAAGATAAAGACAGAGAATACGCCATCAAGCTCACTCAAGAATCTGTCAAAGACCCCAAGCTGAAGCGTATTCCCATTCAAATCCAACGAAAGCTTTGGGAACAAGCCCAGAAGATCGTGGAAAAGAAAGCTGAAGTTTCTCAGACCACCCTGATCTGGTGTAAAGAGAAAATCCACTTCAGATATCGTCCAGCGAAGATCAACAAGGTATTCATCTCTGGAAGAACCTCCATCGGAGTACCTATTGTTGACATCAAACTGTTCAGAGAAGATGACTCATCTGAAACCTTTCGTGCTGACACTGTAAAAAGGTATGGTCTCTCTGAATGGCTGGAGATGAGGTTAGCTATCCAACCGTCAAAATCTAAGTACAAGGATCATTTCGAAAAGCTGATAAACAGACAGATCGATTTGATATCTTCTTGTGTGGATATTCCTCCTGTTCCTGATCTAAAGCCGAAAAGAAAAAAGGACTCTCCAAGGAAGAAACGTCAAGATTCAAACTCAGGTCCTGTCATACGAAATGAAACTGGAATTGGTTTCTCTCGCGCTGAAGTACTTGGTCCTGATCCTGATCTATCTGCCCTTGATGTCTCTTTGCCACCATGTGAACTTTTCGTCCCTGGTAAAGTCATCAGTAATCCTTATGGAATATTCTTTCTTGACTACGACGGACGTAAATGCTTTCAACGGATCGCTGAGCTTCCAATCACTCCAATCGAACAGCTCAAAGATCTCATCTACTGGTGCGACTTCAGAAAAGACATTCAGGCACGACACCTAAAACCCTTGATTTTTGAAGCTGCTCTGAAGCTAAAGAATAAAGGGGAAAAGGTTCCTGACTGGATGATTCCAACTGAAAAGACAACCCTTGATGAACTTCTCATTAAGGAAGAACCCTTTGAAGGCTGACAACAATCACCATTTTCTCTATTGTATCAGTCATCCTTCAGTACTTGTAATTTATTTCGCTTGTACTTGTAATCTTTCTTATTCATATTGTAACCTGATTCAAAGATTTAAAGAAAGATTTCAGCGAATGTACTTTACTCCATCAGTACTGAAAAGATCCCAGAAAACAGTAAAAGGGACAAATATTTTATGAGTTCTTTTTATCCTTATGTTTTCATTAAATAGCAATTTTCTTTGTTGCTATGTCATAATCAAATAGGGGGAGATTGTTGATCCAAACCCTCAGTGATTTGATAATGACCCTATCTTAAATACTTAGTGAAAATTGTAAGTAAACAATATGTATCAGAGTTTCACTATCACTGATAAGTACTAAGATCTTACAGTACTGCTGATAGGAACTCTCGCACTTTTAGATTAAACATTCAGCGAACACTGTTCACCATATCGCTGGGTCTGTTCAGTCCTTATGGTGATCGCTGATAAGTTAGTTGTTTACTTATGATCCCTGAAGACAAGATTCACGTCAACAAAGGTTCTACGCTGAAGTCGAAGATCAAGCTCAAGAACCAGCGACAAGTCTCCTAATGAACTGATGCGGATCAGCGAAGACTCAGATTTGTCCACTCAACGTGAAGTATCAAGTACAAGACTTCAACTATCGCTGAACTTTATCATCTGCTGAATAGTAAATGATAATCGCTGAATCAACGAAAGCTGATCATGAAGTCCTCCGTACAAAGTACTTTTGTCTTAACCTCCCTTGCACGCCACCGTACGAAATGTCAGAAAAGAACCTCCGAAAATCTGAAATCGTACAACCACTCTGATACTACACTGTTCATTCATGCGGCTACTAAGGTTGTCATCAAAGGTCAATGACATGCAACCAATCCGCTAATGACACGTGTAAAGTATATACTGGATTGCATTAAATGCATGCAGTATATAAAGAGATGAACTCACTTCATTTGAAGTAACTTGCTAACTCTGGACAAGTTCAAATCTCTCAAGATAGGATTTTATTAGTAATCTCCTTATCTTTCTTAGTGCAAGAAAACCTTAGTGTTCCAACTTGTTTAGATTTAGGTTTATCCTTAATCTTGTTTTCGCAACAAGCTGTAAATTGTTAATGATTTATCAATAAACAATTTAGAAAAGTAAAATAGTGTATTTGTATTCAACCCCCCCCCCTTCTACAAACTTGTTTAAGCCTTTCGGGACCAACAATTATGGCTTTGATACCAACTGTAATAACCCGAATTCCAAAATAGAGCATAAATATTCAAATACAAATTTACCAGCCAAAACGGCCCCAAACTTTAACTGTAACCAAACCACTACAAATTAGGTTTGCGGAAACATAGCAAACATACAGTTTCATATACGAAAGATAAAACTTACAGTTTCATCACATCTCATGCGTTTAAAATAGCATATCAATCTACTCATTTTCAGTTAGAAAGACTCACCTGCTCTTGCTCCTTACTTCTCATTTACGCTTCGAACCTTTAAGCTGAACACCTATGGTAAATAATGAGAGCGATAAGTCACCCGAATAATCCTTGAGATTCACTCTCATTCTCACTTAGGGCTATTTTAACTCATCTCGCATACAATTCGAAGTCTCATAAAAGAATGGAAATAAACAGAGTAAAGAGCATTTATCCGAATAACCCATCCGGATAGCATATCTGAATACCTACATCCGGATCCCAAATCCGGATAACACGTCCGAAATCCCCTTTCTGGATACCCGCATCCGGTTAACATATCCGGATACTCTTTTCCGGATACACATATCCGGCTTCTTCATCCGGAAACCTCCTATCCGGATTCCCACCGTAATCGGATTCCAACAAATCACGTATCCGGATACCAGGCTCAGGTATGAACCACATCCGTATACAACAATGTCCGGATTGTAACCCCTTTCCGGATACCGACGATTACCCGGAAAATCGCACTGTGCGAATGGGAGAAACCCCATTTTTTTACGATTAGGCTCAACCTAAACCGTTCCAAGCCTTTAAAACCATTAGATTTTTTTACCAAACACTTACATACCAAAGATTAAACATCATAAACTCTTTTCCATCGAAATCCCACCATTATTAACTTTATTACTCTAAAACCCCCCCTTTTAAGCATGAAAACCATCCACAAAGAAATAATAGAGTAAGATTGAGAGTTTACCTTGAAGAGCTTGATGCAATAGTTATCTCCAATCTAGCACTCTCCTTGATTTCTTCCAAATCACACTCTCAATTTCACACACTCTCACACAGCGTTCCCCCGCCTCCACACTTGCACACAGTGAAAAGGAGAGTAGGGTTTTAGGGTCTTTACCCCTCTTTCCTCTATTTTCACTTAGGCCCTTGAACTTATGTTTCCATCAAAATTTCTGTAACCAAAATCCTCACAAACGAGTCACAGTTATTACAAAAGATGACTTTATATAGCCATCACTTCATTAAATGTTTTTATATAACTTTAATGTGTCTTCATTTGATTTGTTGATCAGTGCATACTTGTACTCCTCATTTCAGCCTTTGAGAATGATGTAGATGTTATTTAACGCATTTTATCTTTATGTATGCAAATGGAACAGTAAAAGAAGTATGGTACTAATAAATAAAATAGTACTTTAGAATTTACTTCGTTTGACATGCTAAGCATGTTCCCATACCAGGACAAGAGTTGGTAGAATGGTGAGCTAAACTTGTTGGTTAATTTTGCACTCCAAAATCGATTTGTCAGAAGTAGTATTTGTCAGACTACTTTTGACTTTATCTTGTATTGATCTTCATTCGGCTAGATGACAAATCAATCTCTTTTGGTGACAATCTTAGCTTCTCTTCAACTAATTTTTTGATTTTGTTGAAGGCTTCTTATTTTTGACTCAAATACAAATAATAAGACTTTTACAAAGAAAAAAAGAACCTATATGATGTTAAAGGTGTTTGAAGATGCACTTCAATGGGATTATATGATATTAAATAATTAGAATAAGTTAAAAATCATAATAAATTGTGTTATCAAAGATAGTGGTTAGATGTGTTTCTACTGTTTTGAGTTGTAAAAAACATTTTAATAGGTGTTGAGTATTGAGTTATCTAAAATAGTAACAAAAAAGTTGACCAAAATTTGACTATTTCTAGGTCAATCTTCTTTCCTTTTTTTTGGCAATGACAATGAATAACATGCAATGAACTTTGAAGGATTATGTACATTCATCAAAGTAAAAATGATTGAATAAGTTTGCAAATATTAGGATTTAGGATTATCATAATAAATGTTTCATTTGTATTTTATACTCTATTTTAATTATAATTGGGCAACAAGTTGATTACCGACAACCATAATCGGCCTCACACGGAACCTGCCTTCAATGACACCAATGTGAGGGGGCATTTTTTGGCTCACTCAGCGGCTGAGGCTAGTAGTGAGGGGGCCTGGGATCGAACCCATGACTTGTTATGTATTTGGGCAAAGTCACCCCACTCATTTGTCAACCGGGGCTCTATTTTAATTATATGGCTTGAGAATTTTTGAACTTTGTTTCTCTCTATATACAATGTTCTATTACAAGAGTAATATTACACAAATCATGTTTCTATAATTGTAATTATTTAATTCAAATTGTAAGATTCTGAATGTGTAATTATTAAAGGTTTTAATGATATTAAAATAAATATTATTATTAATATAAATACGACATGCCTATATATTATTTATTTCTTTTTTAATAACTACTGTATAATTTAAACAAATTATGTTTCTATACTTGTATTTATTTAATTCAAGTTGTAATATTCTGAATAAATGTTTTAGTGATATTAAATAAAATATATTTATTTTGGGTCTGTTAAGAGAGATGGACGGCAAATGCAATCATGAAAAGTCAACTTATTTTCTCTCATGAAAGGTGTTGTTTGCATCATCAAGTATGGAATAATTAAAAATGCATCTCAAAGTCAATTGTTACATTTAATATGATACGGATAAGAGAAGCACTTTCAATAAATAATAATTTCATATTTTGGCAACCGTGGGTTTTTGGGTCAGCTTACATGCACCGACTAATCCTGGGGCGACCACGAATGGTCTTGAGTCATCGCAGGTGAACCTCAATGGCTACAAGGGCTTTGGTAGTGCCTGGATTTGAACTCTGGATAGATGAGCTTTCACTATATCCCCTAAAAGCTTTACCAGTACACCACAACCCAAATGGTTATAATTTCATATTTTATAAATTATTTAATATGAAAATGGGTTTATGGTTAACTAAATATTGTAAATGGGTTTTACATGGTCAAGATAAGAATTCACATAAATTTTAATTTTAAATAATAATTAACAAACAAATCTATTCATAAGGATTAATGGTCGGTTTTTTAGTGAGTTTTTTGAAATTCATATCTTATTCGATTAATTATAGATGATCTTTTGGTAGTGGCTTATTCTGTAAGCTTCTAAAAGAAATGTTATACAGAAAGTCAAGTTTTTTCCAAACTTGTTCTTTCAAATTTAACAATTTCCTTCAATTTATGAAAAAACTCTTTCAAACAAAAACTTTTCAATCTATTCAAACAAATTAATTCACACATAGAGCTTTATCCATACGGAATTAATGGAAAGTTGTAACAACCAAAATCCAGCAATAGCATAATCATAGCATTAAAACCAAAATGGTCTTGAATGATACCAAATTACAGTAATTCCAATTCAAGGTTCGCAAAGGATATACACATCCACAGCTGACATTTACAATGAGTTTAATGAGGAACTACAAGCCTCGCCTAAACCGTGCCTCTTCTACGGCATCACATCTCCTTTCCCTTTGGGAGAACTCCCAACTATACTCTTACCAGCAAATAGTTTTGAGTTTGAAAAGCGAGAGTTAGACCATAAGGTCTATAAATTTCCTCTCGAAAACAGTTAAACAATTCCAAAAGAACATAGAGTCCGCCATGAAGGTTCAACAATAACACATGTAAATTTAGTAAATACAAATGTAATAACCGTGTTCTTTTTAAGAATAAATGTTAGTTTTAGGGTGAAAAGGAGAAAGTTGGGTGTGTTTGTGGGAGAGTATAAAATGAGTGATAAACCCTAGAAATCCCATTTTTCTCTCAAAGAAAATTGTGTGTGCGGCTAAGGTGCGAATGGGTGTGCTGAAGCAAGAAATCAAGCAGTCCAGAGTTCTTCAAATTTGGGTGTGTGGAATCATTTTTGGAAGGTACCATCATCCCTTGCTTACTATTATTATTACAATTGTGAGTCTAGATTGTGGGAGTTTGAAGTTTTACTATCTTTTGGTAAGATCAGAAATGGGGTATGTGTGTGTGTTTTGCTAATCGGATCAAATGTAAAGAATCGGATGATTTAGCTCAATTAATCGGATGGTAAAATGGTGTCCCCTTAATCCTAATAGTTTAACATTAAATTGGGACTGTGCGAAATGGCCGATTAGAGTGTGAGGGTTTTCGTATCTCGATAAGGAAAAACCAATGGATCCGGAATGCGTGGGATCCGGAATAGTTCTAAGATCTGGAATTATTGAGATAGATCCGGAAAGTGAGTTTGGGCCATAATCCGGAATTGTCCATGGATCCGGAATTGCCCATGAGATCCGGAATGTAATGTATGGGCCATGATCCGGAATTGTCAGTGTGATCCGGAGTTGAATGTGTTGGGCCAATAGGGAAATCCGGAACCCACTAGTGGATCCGGTATTGTGTGAGTCAAGAGGATCCGGAATGCAAATTCGTTGGGCCGATCCAGAATTTATTTGTGGTGTGGGCCGAAGGTGGAACCGGAGTCCATTAGGATCCGGAGTGGACCAAAGGGAGTCCGGTATGGCTTTGGGCTTTAATACCAATGGACCCGAATGTAGTTTTGGACCGGGAGGATCCGGAGTTGTTAGATTAAATTAGCTCCTAATTTAATGAATGTTTTATAAAGAAAAAGTGTATGGGCTTTTTATTTAGCTTTTTAGTTAGCTTTATGGGCTTGAGCCTTTCATTGTAAATGGACCCTTTAAAAAGAAGTTTAGGGTTTCATTTATCATTTGAGAGGGTTATTGAAAAAACACACCAAAAACACACAGACTATTCTGATGAGAGTCATATTATTGTAAAGTGTGGTGTTCTTCATATTTTCTCCTCCATATTATTCATCAATGAATATGAGATAAGTTTCTTTATGATTGTTCTTATTGTTCATCTTATCTCTACTTATATATGAATTTTATCTTCTATTGTTTTCTTGTCTAAAATGGGACCAACAATTGGTATCAGAGCCTATTGAAGAAACTTTTCTTCAAAATCGGTCATCTATGGCAACAATAGAAGATTAGATGATTTATTTGTTGTTTTGGTGCTTAGATTGATTCAATCACATGAGCCTAAACACAAATATCATATGTGATACTTATTTTCTGTTTTGTGCTTATTGGAAATCCAATCTTTGATTTCAATAAGATTTGGATAAGTTTTGACAGAAAATTAGTGATTCTATTCACAAAATCTGATTCTGCACACCACATGTTTGATGAAATGCCTAAGTGAAGATTTGATTCTATTTAGATCAAATCTGATCAGATTTATTACATGTGTGTGTTTTGATTCTTTCTCATTCATTGGTCTAATATTTGATAGCACTAAGTAGATGGTTGATCTATGATCTCATCCTTGTGTGTGCTTAAGTCCATAGCATTTTTTTGGCATCTTGGTAGTAAGGTTGTTGATCTTCGATCTGACCTTTATTTAAATCCAAGATTGGACTCTCTTTGACCCTGATTTTGTTTATTTTCCGCTGCTCATAATCGTTTAAATGAAAAACAAAATCATTTGGGTCTTGAAAAAGTTGATTTAGAAAGTTTTGGTGTTGTGCTATGTATTCAAAGTCTGATCTGAAAAGTTTTTATAACTTTGAGTGTTTCTAATTAGTTTTCTGACCTGATCAATTAGAGATATGAGTATTTGCACTCACGGTTCTAAAAGTTATATGGAGATCGTCTTATTTTCTACATCAAGTCAGATTTAATGACAGCATGCTGACAGATTTGCGATGTTGTAGTAAATTGATCATATCTCACTGATCAAGACACCAATTGATGCGATTCAAAAGGCCCTGAATTGAAAACACATTGATGAACATCTTTCGTGTTTTGAGATTTCAGAGATTCGAAATTTAGAAGGGTCATATGCATCGTTGAAGTAGACAACAGTGTGCTGACACAAAGCTGTTGGACAGTTCTGCGCGACTATGGTACATCAACCATATCTTATTCGTCCGAGCTCCAAAAGAGGTGATTCCAGATGATCTGAACAGATAACAAACCAATTCACACTCTTTATGTTTTGAGTTTTTGCAAACTCCGGAGCTATCGTGGTCTAAAGTAGTGTCGAAGTTGATGTAAAACTGCTGTCAGAGGTTGTCCTTACGGATATGTGCAGAAGGTATAAGCTGTTGTCCACACTCACCAGAGATACACCAGAGAGATACACCAGAGGTAAACCACCAGAGATACATCAGAGATACACCAGAGATACACCAGAGGTACACCACCAGAGATACACCAGAGGTACACCACCAGAGGTAAACCACCAAAGGTACACCACCAGAGGGAGGATCAGAGGTTGGAGGCTCAGAGCCCGTAGCCCAACTTCTTAGTACTTGTTGTCAGCTTCGCACACCTGTCGTATTTTCAACAGAACTCCCTCCTCGAAGCTCCAAATTTGATGAGTCCAGATGCGTTGGATTCCTAAGACAAAGAAGAACAATTTTCATGTTTTGAGCTTGGTCTGAATCAGTGTTCGTCTTGGTCAGAATCTCTGTTAAA
The DNA here is from genome assembly GCA_033807775.1 of Saussurea involucrata. Taxonomy (NCBI): domain Eukaryota; kingdom Viridiplantae; phylum Streptophyta; class Magnoliopsida; order Asterales; family Asteraceae; genus Saussurea; species Saussurea involucrata. Next base: position 83,993,919 of record CM066321.1, on the reverse strand, counting down.
GTCAGTATATATCCGCTGGACAGAAAGTTGTGTTTCTCTGAACTCATCATCAGAGCTCTGTGGAGTTTTCAGAGACTCAAAAGATCAGAGGCAATTGACAGAGCTTATCTCTGTTGATATTTCAGAGACACCAGAGCTCTGTTAATTTTTTCAAAGGCTGTCTACAGAGCTTATCAGAGCTCTGATCATCGACAGAAGCTGTCCAGAGCTCTGTTGATTTTTCAGAGACATCAGATCATACTAGAGCTCTGTTGATTTGTCAGAGGTTTTCCAGAAGTATTAAGCCATCCAAACAGCCACTAAGCCGTTGATTAAGCTGCTTCTGTGTAGACCATTCAGAGAATTAGAGATCAAAGTTTATTTTTGTAGAGTTTTGAGTGAGAAATTGATTTTGAGTAGCTTCTACAGTAAAGAAAGATGTGGCTGTCCAGATTAAACCGTTGCTGTAAAGAGCTTAATTGTGCTTAATTCATACAGAGCTGATTCACATAATCTTTATGCATGCTCAGATGTTCAGATATTGTTCAGAGGACATGCAAGGCCTCTGAAAGTCAGTTCAGAGATGCTCATATGCACATCGAGATGAGTCGTTTCAGAGCTTAATCAAGAGGCTCTCTGGATCAAATTTTTCAGAAATAAGAGCAGTGAGCAGAGAGGACCAGAAGCAGACTCAAGCATGTTTATTAGAGTTCGTTGGTCTAGAAATCAAAACAAGCCAAAAGCCCGAAGCCCGAAATTTTTTAGTTGTTTGACAGCTTTGCGCTGCTTCAGAAACATGCGAAACTTTTGACTCGGCGCTCCAAATTACATGAGTCCAGTTGCATTGGAAAGATAATTCACAGACGCACGACTTTGATGTTCTGAGTTTTCTCAAATTATGTGAGCTGATATGCCAAAATCAGCCTCAAAGTTTGTTGTAAGGTGCTGGACCGAAAGCATTGCATTTAATTCATGCTCTTTCCGCTTTCAAGAACGGTGTTCTCTCGACGTTTCTTCACGGTTTCATGCTGCTATTGTGACATAATGAATGGCACTCCCTCCTCTGTTATTCGTGTTTAATGCTCGGTGCTGAATGCTTACTCAACAGTGAAGTTGAGTCATGAAAACTGGACAAAATGGGGTTAATTGTCTCGGTTTTTCAAGAAGATGAGCCTACATTTGAGGGGGAGCTCGTGATGCTTTTAAGACTTGAAGAATGGAACGCCAAAGTTTCTAAAGAATGCAAGGGGGAGACTATAAGATGATGCTTTCTTTATAAAACATTAGGAGGAGATTGTTAGATTAAATTAGCTCCTAATTTAATGAATGTTTTATAAAGAAAAAGTGTATGGGCTTTTTATTTAGCTTTTTAGTTAGCTTTATGGTTTGAGCCTTTTATTGTAAATGGACCCTTTAAAAAGAAGTTTAGGGTTTCATTTATCATTTGAGAGGGTTATTGAAGAAACACACCAAAAACACACAGACTATTCTGATGAGAGTCATATTATTGTAAAGTGTGGTGTTCTTCATATTTTCTCCTCCATATTATTCATCAATGAATATGAGATAAGTTTCTTTATGATTGTTCTTATTATTCATCTTATCTCTACTTATATATGAATTTTATCTTCTATTGTTTTCTTGTCTAAAATGGGACCAACAGGAGTCCAAAGGATCCGGAATTTTATTTTGAGTCCGAGACTTAGGACCCGGGTATTTTCGGCTGAGACTTTTCTAGTAGTAAAATTCGAGTGTGTCAGAGTCTTACCGGGTAATGTGTGTTTGGTCCAAATGTAGGTGCAAGTAAAGACAATTGGTTGCGAGTAAGGAATTCCTAGCAAGGACTCCAGGTGAGTCTTTCTAAACCTAAATCTTATACAAGTGTGGTTGATGGTATATTTATCTAACCACGTGCATTTCAACTGCTTTTAATCACGAGGCAAAAAGTGTGTGCGTGTGACGAAATGAATGATTTAAATGCGTGTGAACATGCTATGGCTATGGTGTGAAATGGGGGGGGGGGGGGGTGTCCCATTATATCTATATATATGAATTCATTTCATATATGGGCGGTGTGTGCCCTTTTACGCTGTCACGGTGTGTGTGACCATAGCGGGTGTGAGCCATTAGCATGTGTCAATGTGTGCATATCATGATAAGTGTGCTCGTTATGATTTTGTATAAACCCTTTCATAACTGATTTATAAATTGTGATATTTATGGTGTGGCTTGGTGTTGAGGGAACTCACTAGACCTTATGGTCTAACCCTCGCTTTTCAAAACTAAAACCTTTTCAGGTAAGCAGGTAGCCGATAGCTCGTTTAGAGGTTTGGCAAGACGTGAGTCGGAGCTTGCGTCTAGAAGGATTAGAAGAATTTCATTTTATTGTTTAGATAGATTTCTCAGCTGTATTTAGGGTTATTTCCGCAAACCCAGTGTTGTAAATCTTTGGCAGTGTGACCTTTGAACCATATTGGCGTTCTAATATAAAGAAGTGGCTTTTGGCATGATAGTTTGGTGTGGGTTGTTACAACAAAGAAGTTGTAATTGAAAAATCACCTAAAACCAACAAAGTTTTTATTTCACGCAATGAAACAACACAATCTCGTTAAGGTGATATAAATTTAGTGTAGTTTCACAATGTGAAAACAAAGCAAAGCTAATCTGAAATGTGATCTAAAACACTAAAGTTGTTTTTTTATATTATGAAACAACATAATGTTACTAATATGAAACTATCAAGTGTTGTTTCAGAAGAAATATAGTGTTGTTTCATAATTTGAAAAACAAAACAAAAATGGACGTTAAAAGTGAAAGTGTTGTTTCATAATATGAAAAATTAAAGTTTCATAATATGAAGCAACACAATGTTGCTAATGTGAAACAATAAAGTAATCTTTCACAATGTAAAAAGAACAAACATGGTTTGATGGTTTGAAATGTGATGTGAAACATTAAAGTGTCCTTTCACAAGGTGAAACAACAAATCACTTTTATTGTTTCATGTAAAAATTATAATAGTTAAAAAATATATGATGATATTGTTGTCAAACTAAAGAAAATAAAATAAGTGTTTTTATATAATTTTTTTGATTTAAAATTTTATTAAAAAGAAAAAGACTTGTAAGTTAGTTTAAAATATATAATTTCAATAAGTCTTCCCAATACAATTATGTCCTTTCAAGAGCCATGTTTGGAACAATTTATATGTCAATGAAGTGGACAATCTATTTTTTTTAGTTCTTATTAAGGATTCTAATGTTTATTGTATTTGTAAATTCACGAATTACAGGCCTAAATTCAAGACTTGCTTATACGAGATGATATCCGGAAGAAGGAGCATGAGCAGATGTTGGACTTGACTAGAAAGCTTCGTCAATCGCAGCAACTCGGGTTCCCGCTGCAACCGCCTCCAAAGTTCTGATTTATTGGAACAATTTATATGTCAATGAAGTGGACAATTTAACTCTCGTTGGAACAATTTAATTTTCGTTGGACAATTTATATTTATTCTACCTGAACAATCGTATTGGGATTTAACTAATGTATGATATTCAGAAATAATTAAATTTCCGGCGGATTATCCGTCGGTAGTTTAATTTAATGTTTAAAAATAACATAAAACATTTATAAAAAATTAATTAAATTACCGGCGAATAAATCGTTGGAAATTCACCAGCAATTATATATAATTTAACTCATATTTATTTAGCATCCTTCCTGAAAAATAAAAAAAAATCATCTCTTAAGGCCCTCAAACTACTTTATAAAGAGCATATGAAAGTCGAGGACTCTCGGTTGATCTTCTTCCGACTTCTCCTTTGAAGTCTAGCTCTGTTCTTTCTCAAGAACTCACTCCAGCATGATTTGGACGAGATCTCTCGAAAAGTATTTAGTGCACGCTCTTAATTATTAATTTTAAATAATTAAATGAAAAAAAAATTAAATTTTTAAAAAATCGCCAAAAAAGGTCAATCAGCCAGAAATTGTGTTTTCCGCCAAGAAAACTTTCGGCGAATTTTCCCGTCAGAAAAAAAGCACAATGTTTTGTAACTTTATAATATAGTGTAAATTATTTAATCGCATTATTTTTAGCACATCAACAAATATAACCAAGTTAATTCGAGTCAACGAGACCGTAATATTTATAATTAATTTGAAATATAGTTTTCTTGTTATAAAAACTAGAAAATTTATTTATTTTTTGATATAAAACCATGTCGCGGGAGTTTAAATACAGACAAACTACATGTTCGTCAGTCGTCACTGTGTTATATAAATTATTGAATAGTCCAAATATTTTATTTATTACATTTATGGCTATTATGATTTTAATTTTCATACAGTTTTGGTCTTTGAGATTTTTGATTGATTTTCCATTAAAGGCGTGTTTGTTAGGAGTTTAAAAAGTTAATAGAACTCACAGCTTATTCGATCAATTATACATGACTGTTTGATAGTGGTTAATGATATAAAGAGTGATTTATTCAATAATCTTCTAGAGAGTTTATGCAAAATGCCACGTTTTCTACAAACTTGTCCCTCCAATTAAAAAAAACACGCTCCTTCCATCTATGGGAAAACCCTTTTAAATAAAAACCTTCCAAATTCATACAGCCAGATTAATAAACACAAATAACTTTAGTTTTCTGTATTGATTAATCTGTTAATATAGATTGAGAAGATTTATGTTTGGGAGTATCTATTATAAACGGAATGGGCATGTTTTTTTTTAAATTGAAGGTGCAAGTTTGGAAGAAAAACAACTTGGTTTTCTGCATAAGACTCAACCATAGAAGCTTACTGAATAAGCTAAGTTTTATATTATTAAACCACTACCAAACAATCATTTATAGTTGATTGAATAAGTTGTAAGTTCAGTTAAGCTCGTTAAGTTGTTAACAAACAGACCCTATAGACATCTTTAACTTTGGACATAAATAAAAACTTGCATATGTGTGTAGTAACATCTTCGTTCACCTAATCACCTGTAACACGAATCTTTTGAAGTTACTTATTTTTCAAGATCTACATGGTAGCACATTTTGGTGATCTATTGAGCAAACATCAAGACGTTATCATGTTTTTAGTACACTTCGCGTATGCATGTAACATGTTCATGAGGTCATAATTTTTTACTCGTAATTCACATCAAAATGATTTTTTTTCAAGATCTATATGTTGAAAGAAGTTGGTGAGTTATCGAACAAGCATGACGAAGTTAACATGTTTTTTTAAGTTTTTTTTAAAGCAACATGATATAAAATGTAATAAACAATACAGACTACAACATACAGACAAAACCTTCTTACTCTATAAAACTGCGAGATGCAATAAAAAAGAGGATATTGGCGAAGACTTGAACTAAAGTCTAACATCCTAAGTCAGCCAAGCTACAACCACAAGTATCAAACGAGACAAGTTGCATAGGTAGCACCCAAAGCCGAGAAGTAGACCCGGAGCAAAAGCTAGACCCACCGAAAGGAGTTACAAAAGCCTTAGTTTGACAACCTACTCCCACTGTATGGATCCCTTTGCATTCTTCTCTAGACGACTAGACCCATCAAAAAACTTGCCATATCTTCTTCTACGAAGGTTAGAAAAGAGTTTCCCCTTGATAGCTTTAGAATCTCTCTTGTGTTCCTCATATCAATATCGAGCCCCCACTAAGCATACACAAGTTGCACTAAAAAACACATGATAGCTCCCCGACATTTGCACGATAAATCACTAAGATCTTCTAGCACGTAGAGCTAAAACGATAATCAATTTCAAATAAACAAACTTGAAGAAAATAATTTCAATCTATGTTGCAAGTAAAAAAACTTACGACCTCACAAAAGTCAAAATAGTCATCACATGCATACACGAGTTGTTTTCACTTGATGGACAAAAAGATAAAAAAAGTGTTTTGAGGAAGAAAAAGAAAAGAAAAGAAAAGGTGGGAATGGCACACAGAAACATAGGGATTTGATGTGACATAAGAAAGCATAAGAAAAATTGCATCCTTTTGTTTGCACATCTTGATTTAGAGAAAGAAACACTTTTGCTACCATTTCAACAATATAAATTAGTTGCATAAAAACAAAACCATACCTATTGCCTATTGGTGGTGTTTAAAGCCGACCGACCGACCAGGAAATTAACGTGCGCAGACTAGATAGATACTCACTCGCCTTTGGAAACCAACAATTGCTACAATAGAAAGAAATACCAAAAGAATCAAAAATTACATGCAACTCCCTTCCTTCCTTTCCTCTTACTTTCTTACTTGAACCTACATACAACTAACTATTTTACATTACAAACCAACAAACAACAAAATCTCACCTTCACACACCCTCACTGTTAGTTGTTAGATTCATTACCTCTTTTCTTTTCTTTTCTTTTCTTTTCTTTCTTCCCCATTCTGAGGATATAATAAATTTCTTTTCTTTTCTTTTCTTTTCTTTCTTTTGTAGTTTGTTGCAAAATGACTTGGAAAACCCACATTCGCCAGCCATCAATCATCCACAATAACCTTGGGTTAACCTTCATGGATCAATAGGTCTTTAGCAATCAAGGCGATACGTTGTTTGGCACTATCAGATCGCAGGGCATCTACTTTGAATCCCATCTGTTAATTCATCCAATTCACAAACGTGTAAGCTCTTTGGATTTCCACCATCAAACAACCATTACCATGGATGTTGTTTTAAATGTATTTATATCTCAATGGATGATGATGATTGACCTCACTCTGACTATCTGGGCTAAACCACCGTAACAGAACTCCAAGATGCACCACCCCTGGTATTATCTTGAACAGTAATGGAGTCGTCACCTACAAAAATCAATGCTTCAAATTACCTACTTTACATTGGAACATGTTACAAAATATACATCATTAATGATGTGACTAGAAATGCATCCATACCAGACTAAGAGCGGTTGTTCCAAGCAGCAGCATGTACAGCTTCCCCTAAATAATATCACTCACAATGTAAAGGGTTAATACGAATGAATACCAGACAAGAAACTGACCTAGGGAAAGGGATGTTAAAAGAACAACCTCAACGAGATGAAGATTAGAAGCACGGCTGAGAAGGACAAAAGCAAACTCTCCTATTTGTGCTAAGGACATCCCAACCTGCATTACAAGAATCCTTGTTATTGTTGATAAATTACACATGAAAAGAGGAATAAAAGTGTGAGAGATTGATTGGTAAATCTTACAAGAAGTGAAGTTTTGTTGTTGTAGCCAAAACCCTTGACAACAATAGAAATTACAACGGTCTTGGCAATAACCACCAGCAAAACTGATGCTAGCAAAATATCAATGTGGTTCCACAGGAAATGAACATGAATCAGCATACCAATGCTAGCAAGAAAGAGAGCAGCAAAGAAATTGCGTATGGGTTCAACCTGCACCAATAAAAATAAAAACTTCAATAAAAGTATCCTTCTGCAGAGAGTGGCTGCACAAATTTCATTTGATTGTTTCAAATCAATTTAAATGCAAGAAACCTATCAAATCGGATGGCAAACAACAGATGCAATCTTACTTGTTCAAGTGTATGTTGTGCAAGATCAGTCGTTGATATCATAACTCCAGCAGCAAACGAACCCAATTCTAAACTTAGACCAAGCTTATCGCTAGACTGAAAGTAAACAGATAATAGCATTAAATACAGCACGAAATGCAATCCCATAACATTTCCAGATATATATATATATTCTGAGCTAGAATGAAACATAGGGTTGTGACTCTAACAACTAAGATTGTGACTTCAATAAAGATCAAGCATGAGGAAGAAACACAAACCCAGGCAACCAGCAGGCAAAATGCAACAGATGCCAACTGATACAGTTCATTGGTCTGCAGAGAAGATTAAGAAAGGATGAATACACGATATATATATATAGAGAGAGAGAGAGGGAGGTTCAAGGGAAAACCTAAAAAAATGGAAAACTAAGGAACACCCTGGTAGCCTGCCTTTCATCTGGAAGGTATGCATTTGTGCATACAGGTAGATTAAGTTGTTGTTTTTGGTTTTTATGCACTTGTGCATTATGCATTTGTGCATATGCATGTGTGCATGTTACAAATTACCTGTATGCACAAGTGCATACCGTCCACATGAAGGTCTACCAGAGTGTTCCTTACTTTTCCGTTTATTTGAGGTTTTCCCTTGAACCTAACCCTATATATATAATGAGCATAAAAGGACCACTCATCTAAAAACACGTCACAAAAACATGCAAAGTATTTGATAATTTCACACCTGTGAGGAGAGGCTTATCATCAGTTTAAGAAACCAAGGCAAGCAAGTCCGGGATAATACTGTTAAAACTGCCAAAAATGCAACCAACGCCACCAGCCTGACTAACAAAAGTCAGTATGATGAGATCAACAAAAATCTCCAATATTTTAGATAAATCAACAATAAATGCATGATCACCCAAATTGGCAATAAGATTGAAAATCCTATACAATGTAGTAAACTAGTATACAGAAAAAGGAAGTTAACAACTTGAAATATAAAAGAACTTACGATTTAGTCATGGAAATTAGTCCTTGTAGAACACCAGAAGTTCCACCAAGGACCGGAAGAAGAGCAAACAATAAACCCACCGCACAATCCTGTAAAAGAGAATTAGCTAAATTCAGGACTTAACCTTTCTCACAACAAAAGAATCTTGAGTAAACTAAAGATCAGGAATATGACAAAGAGCATAATACATCCATGTAAATCGTGGTCGTTAATGTCACAAAAATCAGAATGTACAATGGTAAAAAATTAAGGAGGAAATGTTAAGCACCTGTAAGATGAGGGTTCCAATAGTAACTTGTCCATGAAGGGCATTAATACTATTCTTTTCCATCAAAAATTTCAGGACCTGCATAAAAGCATTATACGACAATAGCCATTAACATTTAATCAGCTATAATGAAACTAGAGGTTCTTAAAGCAAAAAAGGTCGCAAATGGTCTTACCACTGCTGTAGACGACATTGAAAGAAGCACCCCAACAAAAACCCCCTCAGAAGGTTTACCACCACATAACTGTAAATGTCATCCAACATCAGAGAGCTAAATTGAAGAAACATGATATTCTACAAGAAATAACCTAAATATACAAACACAAAAAATGCCAACCTAGCTCGCAAATGCCTTGAATACACACAATATATGATACTACAATTTGGTATTTATTTGATAACTACTAATACGAAACTAATGCAATCTAGAACTCTTAACAGACTACATATGTTAATGTAATCAAAAGGTTCAATCATCAACTTACGGAAGCCGTAATTCCACACATGCACATAAATAAGAAACTCTGAAGCAGTCCTCCGAGAACAGCAACAGCTCTAACAACTTTAAGCTAGAATTATCAAACGAGTACTTTGAGTTGGTCACTTGCATTGACAACAATTTATCAATTATTATCACATGAATAAAGTTCCAAAGCATGATATAGCATTAAATAATAATCCAACCTTTGCCATGGAAAACTCCAGCCCCAAAGCAAAAAGAAGAAAAATTACACCAAATTGTGCTACTGTCTCCACCTGCATTTGAACAAACAAGTTTTGACTATCTTCTAAAGGCCTTATTGTAAAGGTAGCTCTAAACCGAAACAAACAGATAGCAATGGAAATTATAGAAACCTCAACATATTAGATAAGTAACACAACTATAATATAATTTATCATGTCGGAATAGACCATTTTATTTCCTGTTGCTCAAAGAGCTTCGGTTCCTAGTCTCTCTCTCTCTCTCTCTCTAATATATATATATATATATATATATATATATATATATATATATATATTGTTGCATTAACTAGTCAACTAAAATTCTGGAGCCTAGCAACATACAAATCGATCCCGCCTCCCACTCAAGCCCTACAACAATAAAGCAAAGAATCATAGGTTATAGTGTGAGGTGCTAACGTACTTGAACCAATTCACTGACCACATCCAACCCACCAGGGCCCACAAGAGATCCTGCCAGCAAATATCCAGTAATGACCTGTTAAAGCATAATGAGCCACATTGTGAGTCATGCAAAAATGCAGAATAAGCAATAGAAGATTTTATGATTAAAAGGAGAACCACAAACAAAGGTTGAAAGAGTGTCATACTGGCTGTCCTGCACAAGCGAAGGCAATGCCTCCACAAGTGGCAGATACAATGACAACTACAAGATCGGAGATTAACCTGTAAATTCAACATTCATAAATTGCTTGAATGATATACCAATGATGCCTTTGTAACAAAATATCGATAAAACTTACCTCAAATCTAACTGTAGCACTGGATATTTTGATTTGAAGTTGGATATTATAAAGACATTATCCTGAATAAAATTCAATCAGGATATCAATTACATGATACAACTTTATTACATTACAGTTCCAACTTCAATTTTTACCTTTCTATCAATTAGTGTTGGTGTCTCTTCTGCTCCGTTGTCGTTGTCCATATTGAAAACATGATGAAGTTGAAAAGACCTACAAAATTCGTCTTATTATGAGTAGAATTCTAGTATATAACTTCTGCCAAAAAGAGTACTATGAAAGAGATATAAGTTAATATAAACATCATAGAATTAACCAATAAACTGATAAGAGTTCATACTTATCATCCTTTGTGTCATTTTTCTTGGACTTAACCCTAGCTACAGTTTCCAATACAGCCTGGTGAAGAGACATCAGAAATGTAAATAAAATCTAATCAGCAAGCAAAGAAACATGCTTCAAATAAACATTTGAAAGAGATAAAAACCAACCACAAGGGTTGTGGCGTGGTGGTAAGGCCTGGGGAGTTCATAGCGCTTGCCCGGGTTCGAGCCCCACACGCAGCACTTGTGGCCACTGAGGATAATCTCAGGGCTGCATGCTTTAGCAGCTGGGCCAAAGGCCCGATTTGCCTAGGGATTAGTCTGGGCCCAATGTGGTCTGGGATACCCTTCTCAAAAAAGAGATAAAAACCTAATCCTGAACTAAAAGGAAATTGGCTGTAGTGAATTTTTAGAGCATATAAGAATACAGCTCAAACCAATATTCTGAAGGGGAAAGTGCAAGAATGGTAATAGATATGCTTAAATTTGACATCTGTTACCACCAAATAAACTCAGGTGATTGATAAACTCCAATTGGACATCTTTTTATTTCAACCTAAATTGGAAGGTTGATTCCAAGTTACGTTGTGTAAAATGTTGTGACTTGTAAGGAATACTATCAACGTGCATTCATCCATCTGAGACTATATAAAACCGGATAGCACTAACCTGTTGCCCAGCAACACTGTTATTGAAGCTCCCCGCATCATTTTCTGCAAATTACATGCATGCTCAAAAAGTAAAAATATGAAACATGTTCAAAGCTTCAAACTTTCTGTGTCTATTGATAAGTGTAAAACAGGTGATGGCTCTAATAAAAGCATGACCAGTTCAAATTTGCCATAATCCGGTCACCTCTTCCTATTCTTATCTAAGAAGATGAAAACTACGCTGTATACAGCAAACTTCAGTAAAACGCATAAGGTTCATAAATAGAATCATGGATAATCCATTTAGCTTTTACAAAATTGAAGCTTTCTTGCTATGGATTTGTTTTGTTACAAAGCACAGCATAAATATGAATGGAAACATCAGTTGCACAAACCCTCAGAGCTTCATCCACAAAGGCATAAAAGTCAGATGTGAAGATGAGAAGGGCATTAATGGAAGTTTAAAAATTAACAATTTTGAGTATATAGTAATAGAATATTACTATAAAATTATGCATTGTTCCAAGATAAGTTTATACTTGGTTAGTATTAAACAATTGGGGATCTAGTATTTTAAATGAAGATCTCTAAGAGATATACTATCACAAGAAATATTTGGTTAGCAATATTGGTACATAAGAAGGGTATTATCTCTTTTATTTATTCCTGATGGCATCCCCATAATTAGGTTATCCCATAAAAACAAAAACCATGAAAAGAAATAAGAGAAAACCTGGTTAGACATTTTACAACAAAATAACACTATTGATCATTTAGATGTTAAATTCTAGGGTATGTAAGACTGGTCATATAGATCATCAAAGTTCATAAAAATTCAATACTTGCCATGTTCCACATGAACTAGACTTAGATCTCGATGTCAAACAAGATTCTTATCAAGGAAAAACAACTTGCAAGTACATGAAACTTTATTATAATCACCAAAAAGGAAAATAATATATAACTGTCGGTTTTGCAATTATGCATTTAGAAAGTACTATGTTTTACGTCTAAAATCAAAGTGTAGCCTCTTTTTTGAAAAGAGGAAGTATATCAATATCGGTTAAATAGATGCCAAATCACTAGAATTAGAATCTGGATGTCAAACCGTTGTGATTCTTAGAATTCAAGCAAAATCCTCACATTACAATAGCTCGAGTTTAACAACACATGCTATCTGAATTCAAGCAAACTAAGAGATCCACATAGGTTTGAATGTAGTTCAATCCTTCTAATCGATTAGGTCAATTTGACAACACAAGTCAAACTTGGACTTCCAGACAAAAGGATCTCCAAAGTTAAGTAACAATGGGGCGAAAAAATCATACAAAATGAAAAACCTAGTTTTTAGCCAATGATGATGGCTGATCTATTGAATTTCCTTTTTCATTATAAGAAGAATAAGAAAAAAAACGATTTAATGAAGTAATTAGAATCCTAGCAGTTCATTTAATAACTCAAACCACACATTGTAAAACCCTAAACAAAATCCATCAGATCTAATAAGCCAACCTTCGGTCTGATCGCTCTCAGTGAACTCTTTCTCCAGAGCACGATCGATCATGCCGGCAAAGCTCCTTTCTCTATCTGTAGTAGAAGAATCATTAGTGGAAATGACAGTGGCGTTATCAACAACGCCGACGGTGGTGTCTTCAAGCTGCTGCAGCTGATCTGTGGCGGCGAGGACAGCAGAGGGGAGAAAAAGATGGAATGAAATTAGAGATAGAAAGTAGAAGAGGCGGAGGCGGAGGCGGGCGGAGGAGGGGATCATGGCACGGACGGCGACGGAGGGATCCGCGGGCCGGCGCACGGGTGAGTGAGTGAATTTGTGTCGGTTTTGTTTCAGTGAGGTTTTTAATTGATAAAATGGAAGAAGAGAGGGGAGAGCTGAGTGGGGCCCGTATTGGAGTAACCCACACACCCCAAGAGTTGGAGGATCACACCTTACCCTATGTTTTTATATCGCTATTTTTTATTTTTTATTTTTTATTTTTTATTTTTTATTTAAATATTACATTTTACACTCTTATACTTATTTAGTTAATTTACTTTATATTTTTTAGTTTTTTATTTTTCATTTTACATTTTATTATGTTAACACATATAATCGTATATTAACTAAAATACGTTAAAAAATATTTTTTAATTTTAACAAGTTACACCATTATAATCGTCTCGTCGATATCTTCGAAATGAGCTCAATATAGAATATTTTTTGATTTAATTATATTATATTTATTTAGTTAATTTACTTTATATTTTTAGTTTTTTATTTTTTATTTTACACTTTCATGAGCCCAATATCGAATTGTTTTTACTTTATTTCAAATCAATAACTTTACTTTATTTCAAATCAAATTATTAAACGAATGACGTTCGATATATATATATATATATATATATATATATATATATATATATATATAGGACGGTAATCAAATGAGAACCACAAAAAGGTTCAGAACCGTGAGGAGTGATCTAAGCCTTAATTTGGTTTTGATCCTAAGGTTTTAATTAATAGCTATTTTTAATTTTAAAAAGGGCATAATCGTCATTTTGATAACAAGATTCACCAGATGAAACATACAACTTCGATTTCACCATATGAAACACAATGATTTTCCAGCCGAAACACAATCTAAATGAAAATCACATATTCGCCATATGAAACACATACATTCACCATATGAAATACACAATTCACCATATGAAATGCACCATGTGAAATACACAATTCACCATATGAAATGCACAATTCACCAGGTGAAACACAGTTTCATCAGGTGAAACACAGTTCATCAGGTGAAACCCAGTTTCATCAGGTGAAACACAGATTCTTCATCATGAAGAACAAAATTGATGCTTTCACCTTCTTCACCTTCTTAATGTTCATCGTCTTCGTCGCTCGTCTCGTGGTGGATCCGCCTTTAACCAATTCGTTTGACATTGGCCAAGACTTCTCACAAATCTGCTATCCGAAGTTGAGGGGGAACATAAGCCAAAGAAGAGGAAGACGAATTACAGTAGAGAAGATTGGATCTAATGGATCTCCATCTGTGCTTTGACAAACAGCACACATAATCCCATCTTCTTCTTCATCTCTAATCTCATCGATTTCTCTTATGTCTGTTCGTTTTTCGAAAACGGAATTATTATTATTATCTTCGTATGGTTTCTCGGGAAGGAAATTCGGGTGAACGGCGGTGATTCTTTTCTTCGCCGGCAAGCAGTAGGTGGCGGCGGCATCTAGATTGGTAGGAAACGGCGGTTGGTGTCAGGATTCTTTTCTATTTTTTGCCGGCAGGCGATTTTCGATGTGATCAATGGTGGGTTTTTCTTGGTGCATAAGCCTGAATCGTTTGTGAGGAGGCACGATATGGAAGTTGTTCGCCATTGTTATGAGGTGTGTAGCAGAAGAGAAATAGATGGGTGATGATTGAAAGAATGACGATTAGGGTTTCTTAAAGGAATGATTTGGAGAAAAGAAACCCAGGAAAAAGAGAAGAAAACTGATTTGGGGGAACATAGTTTTAAATTGAATTTAATAAAATAATGTCCAAACTACCCTTTCAATGTCCTTACAAATTGTCAAAACTACCCTTACTTTTTGTTTTTATTACAAAAAAGGTTTTCTATTTAATGACCATTGATTTGTTCTAATCAATGGATTAGATTAGTCCTCAAGTTCTTAACCTTTTTTTGGTCCTCACTAGATTTAACCCTTATATATATATATATATATATATATATATATATATATATCGAATTCCTTAACGTATTTTAACGTAATTATGTATGTTAATGTGATATGTTAAAACGTATTTTTTAACATGTTTTAGTTAATATAAGATTATTATGTTAATGTGATAAAAGTGTAAAACGAAAATTGAAAAAGTAAGAGATGTACTATAAATTAAATAATTAACTATAAGTGTATGGATTGTAAATATTAAAAATATTTTTATGTAGTATATATGATATATAATAAAATCATTAAATCAAAAAATATTCTATATTAGGCTCAATTCGAAGGTATCGACGAGACGATTATAATGGTGTAACTTGTTAAAATTAAAAAGTATTTTTAACGTATTTTAGTTAATATACGATTATATGTTAATATAATAAAAGTGTAAAATGAAAAATAGAAAACTAAAAGGTATAAAGTAAATTAACTAAATAAATATAAGGGTGTGAAATGTAACTTTCAAATCAAATTTGTGGATCGCGGATGTGGATCGCGGCCTGGGGGGCTAAAGGGTAAATTTTCATCGCGGACCAGGGGGCATCGCGGGCAAATTTCGAGGGGTCTTTTGTCAGGGTCCGGGATCGAGGGTTAAATCGCGGGATTAAGGGGCATTTCGGCCAAATGGGAGAGATTTGGGGCATTTCAGTAACAAAAATGTCAACTTAGGGCATTTTAATTAATTTCCCCTTTGTTTAGTATCGACTTACCTTTTATATAAGAGCATCCATACACGTATTGCAAGACTCCTTGCAAGATGACATGGCATGTCATGTGGCTTGCAATTCTTTTGCAATTAGAAAGGTCTTTCACAAATATTATATATTAAATAAATGTTTTTTTGTTTAATTTAATTAATTAATTTGTTTGTTTAAATATTAATTATTAATATGTTTATTAAATTTAATTTATATATTAGTTTATTTGAACATTATTTTTTTAATATTTTTATTAAAATTTCTTACCCACACTTTATTTTTAAAAAATGATATTTTTATGCAATGTTTTTTATTTAAACTACTAAATTAAAAGTACATTAATGTAAAAATTACGAAAATACAAATACTAATAGATAAAAGAAAACAAAAGTAATTTATTAGTTATATTATAATTATCTATATTATTTATATTATAATTTATTAGTTTAGAAAGGAGTTTGGTCTTGTGTGTGAAATGTGTTATTGCAAAACTGATGTGACACTTTAGAAAGAAGTATGGTCTTGCAGGTGTGTGGATGATCTGAGGGATAATTAAATGATAATTACAAAATAAAAAAATTTATAAATTAGTAATATTTTTGTATGATGTTTTCTATCAAAAATTATGAGAGATGAGATTATTGAGAAGTGTCTTTTTTGTGAGAAGTATTTTTCAGTTGATCATTTTTAATTAAATACCTTCTTATGAATTGTGGCTTAAAAGGGGATTGATCTGATACCTCTCGTTGCATCTTATTTCAGTGCATCTCATCCAAATGTTCGTTCATTTCTTATCCAACGTCACTTCTCATGCTTCTCACCAAATTTAGCACTTCTCACTGAAACACAACCCATATTTTATATATGTTTATGTTCATTTTGTGAAAAATTATATATGATTTTTTTTATCAATTAGTGAAATGGAAATATATCGTACAAAATTCTCATGGTAAAATAAATAAATACATGTGAAACAATCTAAAACAAAGATGTGAAAAAATATCTTAAATACTTTCATGTGATGAACAAAAATCATGTAAAAAAAGATTTAATTGGTTCTTACAAATTTGTAACTTTTTTGTGATTTTCGTTAGATCTGAACCCCTATTTATATTATTTGCTTACAAAAAATACATGTTTTCCAACTACATTTCTTAACTACATAAAAAAAGACATTAAGTTCTTCAAAAAAAAACTTTTAAAAGTGGATTTATCAAAATATGAACATAGCCGGTCATAGGGTTTTTGATGTCATGTGCAAAAATGCTAGCTAAAAACAATGCCCCTACGTCTATTTTTCTAAGCAAATGAACGACAAAACATGCGATTTTTTAAAGAGTTTGTGTAATACCCAAGTTGCATTTTAAAGAAACCCAAGTTGGATGGGAGAAAAGCGAAATCTTATTCTTGAGGGACCAAAGGGTAACTGTGGGAGAGGGTATAAAACCCTCAATGTTGGACACAAAACCCTAGGTAATTTCATTGAGAGCGGCTGTGTGTGGATGAGAAAATCAGAGAGAAGACATCAAGCTACCTTGGTGACTTTGAAAGGAAATCAAGGAGAGTGTCGGGTTGTGGATTACCAGTTCTGCGAGTTTCAAGGTAATAACCTAGTCCATATTCTCCTTTATCTTCTATCAGTTGATGTTTTGGGATTTTGAGTAATTATTGGAGGGATGAAGTACTTCCAGTGGATTAATGTTAATCATAGATATTCTGTGTATTCATTTCTTGTTTTTGGGGTTTGTTTGGAGAGCTTAATCAAGGAATAAATTTGTTTCAGTACCGTGTGGGTGTTCGACGAAACTGTTGGGTCACCGAAGATTTGAAATTGACTCACCGATGTTTCCTCTAAATCTTACTTAGAATATTTTAGCATGGTTCTTTATAATGACTTGTACAAGATAGCAAATGTTTGGTGAAGTCAAAGATCAACCAAAGTCAAGATTGAAGATTCTCTCATTGTGGAAGTGAAAGATCTTTTCTCAACACATACAAGTCATTGTCCACCGATGTTGTTCCCACACATCGGTGGACATCTCTCCACCGAAATCTCTCTCTGTTTCGGCCAAAGAATCCCACCAATGGAAGTCCAATTTCAGTGGGATCTCAAAGATGGTTCTCTTCAAAGATGTGTTCTCAAATATGCTTTTCTCCAAAGATGTGTCACATATTTCAAAGATGGTTTTCTTCAAAGATGTGTCACATATCTCAAAGATGCTTTTCTTCAAAGATGTGTCACATATCTCACAGACTTTCATCGGTGGTGGAATCCTTGAAGACAAAATGAGAAGCAAAATTATTATGAGACAAAATTAAAGTTGCCAAGAATCATCCCACCGATGATGATGCTTAAATCGGTGGGATCCTTTGTCAAAAGATTTTCTTTGAAGAAAATATCAAGTCTTAGTGATATTGTCTTGGAAGACACACCAAGAGATCTGCATGGCATTATTCCTATTTCCAATGAAGATGTCCTTTCAGCATGGGTCTTACTCCTTGTTTCGAGGAAAAGGTAATTGTGTCTTATCACCTTTTCAGAAGTCCATTGGTTCTAAGTAAGTAACTTGAGGATAATAGTACCAAGCATTTAATGCTCAGTACACTCATCGTCACTATAAAAGGAAGACCTCTCCATGCAGAAGAGAGGACTTAGATCTTGAGATACTTGAAGATTACTGTGTGCTCTAAGATTCTACGTGAACTGGAAGATTTCTCTCTGTAACATCCCGAAATTTCCATTATAAATTATTAAAAGATAATTGGTATTTTGGTACAATTTATTCTTGAGAAAAGTTACTTGGAGGGTAGCATTGAAATTAATTGGAAGTTTGGGGTTTATTTTGGAAATTTAGTTAATGACTCATGTCAAGAAATGAGGTGTCACCTTTAGATTTAATCAGTATTTGATAATACTGACTTTGTTTAGTATTCTAAAAGAAAAGAAAAAGGAACAGAGAAATAGCGAGAGAGATTGACGAAAGGAAGAAAAGAAGAAAAGAATAGGAGAAATCAGTTGGGAATTTTGTGGTAAGAATTTGTTTTCTTATCTGTTTTGTTCATCTCCATAGAATTGAGTTGTGGTATTCTGCCCAGATTTGATTAAGCTGTTGATTAAGCCACTGATTTTGGAAGAACACTGTGTTCAGAAATACCCAGGTGAGTTATTCATTCTTGTTAAAATTAAGCAATTAAAAGTGTTTATAGATATGTTATACTTGTATTTGATATCACTGGTATGATTTGATGAAGAAATGGTAAGCTTAATGAGTCAAGTAGAGAACTGAATCAAAATGGAAGTGACGATGAACAGTAGCTTTTCGTAATAGAGGGTTGCGCAAAGTAGAACTTTTCGCAACAGTTGGCTGCGAAAAGTATAGTTTTCGCAACAGTTGGTTGCGAAAAGTGAAGTTGTCGCAATAGAGGGTTGCGAGAAGTGGGGGTTTTCGCAACCGTGGGTTGCGAAAAGTGGAGGTTTTCGCAGCCTTGGCTTGCGAAAAGTGTAGTTTTTGCTACAGTAGCTTGCGAAAAGTTGATGACTTTCAGTAGTAGTTTGAGGCTGTTATGTGGCATGCAATCTGATATGAATAGGCTAATTGTTATATGTTTATAACTATGTTGTTGATGTAAAAACCATGTTATGTTAAATTGTAATGACTTATTTATGAGTCCGGAGCCATAGTTACTTGTTGAGGTGTTGATCCCAGATGCTAAATGGCAAAGTGGAGATAATCGTTGAAATTAATATTCTGTACATAGAGATATAGAATACATGTTGAATTGTATAGCCTTAGTATACAATAGAATGAGTGATGATACACAGTTATTGTGTGGCGTTGGCTAGAATATACATCTGGTCTAGTGGGCATATAGTACGGTATAATGAGAACCGTTTACTAGCCAGGGGACTGTTGGGATGTATTTCTAGTTGTTGGAGTGAATCTTGAATCATCTGTGAGGGTCTCTGGTGGTTGTTGATCGCGATAAATAAAATCTCATTTGAGGGACCAGTGATTCAAGATGGGGAGGAAACGAAATGAGGAATGACAGACTTGGAGTTGTAATTCCCATTTCAAGCGAAAGATGAGATATCTTTATTGTTGAGGATTTGGCATCCTAATTCAGAAAGAAACAGGTTTGGAAACTGTAATTTCTGGGAGTTAGAGTTATTTATAAGTCCGGTGGGATTTATAGTAATTCTCGTTGATAGTAAAATGACTAGGTGAATTAGTCATAAGTAAGGAATAGGTGGATTCCTTTGGTTGATAAGAACTTGGTATGGTAAGATGGTTGATAACAGGTTTGATAGATCTGTTAATGATTTTTGTTGATTAATTTTAATTTGATTTGGATAATCTCACTAGGCGAAAGCCTAATGTTTCAAATTAAATTGTCTTATCAGGTACAGGCTCTGGATTATAGTTGGGAAGTGAGATGACAGTTGAAGGGAGTCAGACTTGGCGATAATAAAGGATCAGGATATTCTTTTGATGACTTTTGGGACAAACCTTAGATAATCTAGTTGATCTTATGTATATAGAAACTTACTTTTGATCCTTTGATTTATAAAAGTCTGATATTTTGATGATCATAATACTTGTATTTTGAGGTTTAAATTGGTCCTGAATTTTAGGGTGTTACACTCTCAGTTCAAGAAATCTCCATATTGCAAAAAAAAAAACTTCATAGCTTTGTTCTAAGTGTTCTTAGTTATTTTGTTTAGTATACTTTGTGAAAGATTGTTAGAATAGTTTATCTGTTCTTTTCCGCAACAGTCTTAAGTTTCTATGTGTAATTCTTGTTGAAAGATTTTCAATAATAGAATTAAAATTGTGAAAATTTTGAGTATTGTATTCAACCCCCCCCCCCCCCCCCCCCTCTACAATACTTGTTATAGCCATCTGGGACTAACAAGTGGTATCAGAGCAGAAAGTTTAATTTCAATAAACTAGATCTGCGATGGTTGCCTCATCATCTTCAACTGTTGAAAACTCTTTTCAAAACAACTTTTCTGAAAACGGATCTATAGCCAAACCTCCCAAGTTTAATTCCAACAACTTTTCTTTGTGGAAAAGCCGGATGATGCTTTTCATGGAAGGAATGGATAGTAGATATCCAACTATTCTCAGTGAGGGACCCATAGTCCCTAAAGTTTGGTCTCCCTATGAAATCAAGAAATCCGGTAAGAAAGTTGTTGGCAAAGATGATTCTGATGATTCCTCTGATGAAGAAAAATCTGATGTTAATGGTCGTTACATTCTTAAAAATCCTAAGAAATATACTGATGAGGAAAAACGACTTGTGTCTCTTGATTCTAAAGTTAGAACAATCATTGCTCTCTCTCTTCCTGATGAAGTGTACCACTCTCTGGTAAATCTCTCTACTGCCAAAGAGATGTGGTCCACTCTATGTGTTTTGTACGAAGGTACAAATGAAGTTAAAAAGAGCAGAAAGATTAGTCTTGTTAGAAAATTTGAACTCTTTTCTTATGAGAAAGAAGAATCTCTCTCCAACTACAATAATAACTTTAACAGTCTTCTTAATGATTTAAAGTTGTTAGGTAGAGTGTATGACAATGAGGAAATCTTGTGCAAATTTATGGACTGTCTTCCTGATTTTTGGGAAAACATCTGTACTTGTATAAAGACAACCAAGGATCTTGATCATATGCCTCTTACTGTTCTTTATGGAACTCTTTTCAATTATGAGCAGACTAAGCTGCAAAGGAAATCTGTCATCACAGACATAAAGAGCTCTCCTCTAGCTCTCCTAAGTGACTCTTCCAAAAAGACTAAGTGTTTTCCAAAAATCACCTACCCATCTGACTCTGACCATGATAGTCAAGAAGATCCCAATGATCATTCGGAGGCATATCTTAGTGATGCTAAGGAAACTTCAGTTGATAAATTATCTGATGAAATGGCCATGTTGGATGGGTATTCTAAATCTAAATCTCACCACCTTTCTGGAAAATCTAAGTTTGGTAGAAAATCATCCTCTTCTCTCTCCAAACACTCTTCTTTGGACAAATCTAATGAGGAATGTTTTAATTGTGGTAAAAAGGGTCATTTTGCTTCTGAGTGTAGAAGTAGAAACCTTGAAAGACCCAGAATTGCTTCCTACCGATTTTCCTCAAAATCTGGAGGATCTTTCAAAAATTTCGGCCAATCCCTATCTTCTGCAAATTCTGACAGGGCTGAAAGATACAAGGAGAAATACAAGAGAGAAAAGAAAAGAAATGAAAGACTTGTCAGAAGAGGAAAGGGTCTGCCTGCTAAAACTTATGATTTGGCAGATGATCCCACATCTGAAAGCGAATGACTCCCCAACTGCTCTTGTATCAGCTAAGTGCTTCTCCTCCTCATCAAAGGTACATACTATGTGACTCACCTATCTTTTGTGAAATCTCCAATTCTAATTATATTGGGTCTGTGTCCATGAATTCTGCCGACACGTCTGAAGATTTAAAATTTGGATTGTTTTTAAAGGAAAAAGATCACATTTCCTTTCCAAAGGAAAAGGCTCAAGATTCCAATAATTCTTCCACACCTATCCATGAATTTCAAAAATTCTTGACTTTAGATGATGCATCCTCTTCTTCCAACTTAAACAGGAATTTCTCTATCTTTGAAAAAGGCAAGTCTTCAGGTGCTGACTCTTTCTTAAAAAAATAAATTCTCCAACTTTTTCTAAAAATACCTGTGTGACTCCTCCTACCGATTTTCTTCCCCGATCTGTGTGTCTCAAAATGTCCAATTCAAAAGAAAAGATTTATGTCCTCCCAAATTTTGAAAAAGGAATTATAGGTGCTGCATCCCAATTCTTTGTTACCTCTTCAAAATCTTTGAGCAAAAATAAGGAAAAATATCAAAGTTCTAAAAAGGCATTTCTTTATAGAAAATGCTATATCTGTGGTGATGTTTCTCATTTTGCCAAAGACTGTCCGAAAGAAAGAATTGATCTGAGTGACATAAATTCTTTTCCCTCATCATCTAACCCAAAAGGACCCACCACCAAATGGGTACCTAGGAAATAAATTTTGTGTGATTGCAGATTTTGAGCTGGACAGATGGATCTATGTGGACAAGTGTGAAAGTTGACAAAACCTTAGAATTCTTTACTCTCATGACATCATCACCTATTATCTCCTAACCATGAAAACCCACCGAAATCCCAAACCATGCAAACACCACCTCTTCTTTTCTATATTTTTCTTCCACCTTTTTGTCCATCATCATAGTAAACTACTTCGTGACATCACCAAAGCCACCACCAAATCAAAGAGCATCTCCACCGAAAATCTCTCTCTCTCTCTCCTTCCCACTGAACCTCTGATCCCACTCCATCATCACCCCTAACACAAAATATTCCACCACCTTTACCTCCTGCAACCAAATGGACCAAAGATCACCCCATAGATCAAATCATCGATGATCAACAAGCAGGTGTCCAAACATATAGAGGAGTTGGAAATATTTGTCTCTATGTGAATTTTCTCTCTCTTTTATAAACCCAAGAAGATTGATGAAGCTCTTGCAGATCCCTGTTGGATCACTGCCATGCAAGAAGAGCTTTCTCAATTTGAGATAAACAAAGTTTGGAGACTGGTTCCCAGACCCCGAAAGAAGACAATCATTGGAACCAAATGGATCTTCTGAAATAAAATGGATGAAGAAGGCACAGTTTTCAGAAACAAGGCCAAACTGGTTGCTCAAGGATACCGACAGGAAGAAGGCATTGATTATGATGAAACTTTTGCCCCTGTTGCAAGACTTGAAGCAATAATAATCTTTCTGGCTCATGCTGCCTACCGAAATTTCAGAGTTCTTCAAATGGATGTCAAAAGTGCCTTCCTCAATGGGGAACTTGCAGAGGAAGTCTATGTGAAACAACCTCCTGGTTTTGAAGACCCAGCTCATCCAGACTATGTGTACAGACTAGACAAAGCTCTCTATGGTCTCAAGAAAGCTCCACGTGCTTGGTATGACACTCTTACCAACTTCCTTCTAAAGCATGGATATTCCAGAGGTAAAATTGACAATACTCTCTTCATCAAGGAGACCTCAGGTAATCTTATTCTTGTCCAAATATATGTTGATGACATCATATTTGGTGCCACTGATGAGTCACTATGTGATGAGTTTGCTTCTCTCATGATGAGTGAATATGAGATGAGCATGACGGGAGAACTTACATTCTTTTTGGGCCTTCAGGTCGAACAATCTTCAGAAGGGTTTTTTATAAACCAAAGTAAATACATTCGTGACCTTCCGAAGAATTTCAACCTTTTAGATAGCTCTCCTATGAAAACTCCTATGGCACCACCTTTAAAACTCAATGCTGATCTAAAAGGTGAATCTGTGGATGTTACTCTTTATAAAGGAATGATTGGTTCCCTTCTGTACTTAACTGCTAGCAGACCGGATATTATGTTTGCTACTTGTCTATGTGCCCGTTATCAATCCAATCCAAAAGAATCACATTTGAAGGCTGTAAAATGGATTTTCCGGTATCTCAAGGGTACCTTGCACTTAAGTCTTTGGTATCCCAAAGACTCAGGTTTTGAACTAATTGGGTATTCAGATTCAGAGTATGCAGGTTCCCAGATTGATAGAAAGAGTGCCACATGTAGCTGCCAACTTCTTGGTGGAAAATTAGTCAATTGGTCCAGCAAGAAACAAAACTCAGTTTCAACTTCAACTGCTGAGGCTGAATATGTAGCTGCTGGAAGTTGTTGTGCCCAGATCCTGTGGATGAAGAATCAACTAAGGGACTATGCTCAAATCTATTCCAAAGTCCCAACTCTGTGTGATAACTCAAGTGCAATAGCTATTGCAAACAATACAGCTCTTCATTCCAGATCAAAGCACATAGATATCAGATATCATTTCATCAGGGACCACATCTCCAAAAGTGACATTGAGCTACACTTCATTCCTGCAGATCTTCAGCTTGCTGATCTGTTCACCAAACCCCTAGATGAAGCCAGATCACACCACCGAACAGCTCTCGGTTGTGTTCTCTACCGACAAATTCCACCGAACCAAAGAGCATCTCTACCGATCCCTATCCACTACTCTCACCAGAACCTACTTTCTATGTGTCATCTCCTCATCCCATTCCTTCTTCCATCATATTTCACTCTTGGACAGCAACCCAACTCTCCTTTTCTCAAAACCCACATGCTACAAACTCTTCCACAAATATCATCCCAAATAATTCTACTCAAAAATCCTCAAACTCAATCTGTGTGGGTCATCAAAAATTAGAAGATGAAATTCCAATCTTTTCTTCACTTTGAAGATTTTCTCCACCCTATTCTGAAGATGTCATAGAATTCCACCGAATTTTTGTCTAACTCTTGCAAAATTTCGGTGGGAATAATAAAAAAATATATATATATATATATATATACCGATTTTCCTACCGAAAATCCTACCGAAATTAACCAATTTTCGGTGGGGAAGCAAAAAAAAAAATTATACCGATTTTCCTACCGAAAATCCTACCGAAATTAGCCAATTTTCGGTGGGATCTCCTTAGTTTTCGGTGGGGAAGCAAAAAAAAATATATATATATATATATACCGATTTTCCTACCGAAAATCCTACCAAAATTAACCAATTTTCGGTGGGATCTCCTTAGTTTTCGGTGGGGAAGCAAAAAAAATAAAATTACCATTCTACCGACCACACCACCGAAATTTCGGTGGTTGGCCCCCAAATTCGGTGGTTATGAGCACACACAAAAAAAAAATCGGTGTTTCCAATTGTTTGTGGTGTTTCTTCTCCGTCGTACGCTGAGGGGGAGAAACCATCTGAGGGGGAGCAATATCAGCATCCAACTCGATCAACACCAACCCTCTGTACTCGTTTTCAGCGTCCAACTCGGAAAAATGAGGAAATCGGGCGGACCGGTCAAGGGGAGCACATCAGTCCGGGCGGATCTAACTGAGGGGGAGAAACACAAAACCGACTGATCTACTGAGGGGGAGCAAAACAAAGACAAAAGATGATGATGCTGAACAGGAAGTGCTGAAGATGCCAAGAGAAAGAGAAAATGCAAGAGATTGGCAAAAGCATCCTAAGGCTGATTCACTCAAACTCAACCCTCCTCAAAGATTGTCACTATAATGGATGTGTCTCCTATCAAAACCCACAGACTCACTTGGCTGAAATCTTTTGAAGTAAATGGATGACTTGAAGATTTGGAACATCTGAAGAAAAGCAAAAGTGCCTGAAAGAAAAAGTTCTCCAACACATCAACAGGCTGCTAATCAAAATGAAGAATCCTCAAGCCAGACACAAGCTTCAACTCGCCCCTCCAAAGATGCAAGTAATATTCATTCTGTTCATATTGTTTATACTTCTTTCATTTTCCTTTCAATTATTTGTACAACTATATTTTTTTATTTTTTCTTACTTGTAAATATCATACACACACAAATCCATAAAAGACAAAATAGATAAAAAAAAATGGTCTATGTGAAAAGAACCCAAAAAGAGTAAAAAGGGTCAAAATGCAATTTTATTCAGATACTCTTCAATATTCTAAGTATGGAGCCTAAATTCAAATAGGGGGAGATTGTTGGGTCACCGAAGATTTGAAATTGACTCACCGATGTTTCCTCTAAATCTTACTTAGAATATTTTAGCATGGTTCTTTATAATGACTTGTACAAGATAGCAAATGTTTGGTGAAGTCAAAGATCAACCAAAGTCAAGATTGAAGATTCTCTCATTGTGGAAGTGAAAGATCTTTTCTCAACACATACAAGTCATTGTCCACCGATGTTGTTCCCACACATCGGTGGACATCTCTCCACCGAAATCTCTCTCTGTTTCGGCCAAAGAATCCCACCAATGAAAGTCCAATTTCGGTGGGATCTCAAAGATGGTTCTCTTCAAAGATGTGTTCTCAAAGATGCTTTTCTCCAAAGATGTGTCACATATTTCAAAGATGGTTTTCTTCAAAGATGTGTCACATATCTCAAAGATGCTTTTCTTCAAAGATGTGTCACATATCTCACAGACTTTCATCGGTGGTGGAATCCTTGAAGACAAAATGAGAAGCAAAATTATTATGAGACAAAATTAAAGTTGCCAAGAATCATCCCACCGATGATGATGCTTAAATCGGTGGGATCCTTTGTCAAAAGATTTTCTTTGAAGAAAATATCAAGTCTTAGTGATATTGTCTTGGAAGACACACCAAGAGATCTGCATGGCATTATTCCTATTTCCAATGAAGATGTCCTTTCAGCATGGGTCTTACTCCTTGTTTCAAGGAAAAGGTAATTGTGTCTTATTACCTTTTCAGAAGTCCATTGGTTCTAAGCAAGTAACTTGAGGATAATAGTACCAAGCATTTAATGCTCAGTACACTCATCCTCACTATAAAAGGAAGACCTCTCCATGCAGAAGAGAGGACTTAGATCTTGAGATACTTGAAGATTACTGTGTGCTCTAAGATTCTACGTGAACTGGAAGATTTCTCTCAGTCCAAGAAATCTCCATATTGCAAAAAAAAACTTCATAGCTTTGTTCTAAGTGTTCTTAGTTATTTTGTTTAGTATACTTTGTGAAAGATTGTTAGAATAGTTTATCTGTTCTTTTCCGCAACAGTCTTAAGTTTCTATGTGTAATTCTTGTTGAAATATTTTCAATAATAGAATTAAAATTGTGAAAATTTTGAGTATTGTATTCAACCCCCCCTTCTACAATACTTGTTATAGCCATCTGGGACTAACAGAAACCTCCGGGAGTGGGAGTCCGGGAGTGAGAGTCCGGAAGTGAGAGCCTGGAAGCGAGAGTCCGGGAGTGGGTGTCCGGAAGTGAGAGTCCGGAAGCGGAGTCCGAAAGTGGGAATCCGGGAGTGTGAGTCCGAAAGGGTGTAGTTCGGAAAAGCGTTATCCGAAACTTTGATTTCGGATTTGGGGGTTTGAATTAAGCAGAGATCATTTAGGGGAATTGTTCAGGATAATCTTGAGTGTCAAACTTATGACTTATCACTCTCGTTTTCTTTAAAATCATAGGTGTCCCACCTAGAGATTTGAAGCCCAAGTAAGATGTTTTGAGCAAGGACGACATGTGAGTTTTTCTAACTAAATACGAATTTAAACGTGTTTTCTGAAGTGAGTAAATGAATATGAACTGGTATGTTTTATTACATGAAAATGCGTGTATGGAAGTCTATTTGAGATGTATGCATACATTGTTGATAGTTGTGTAATGGTTAAGTCGGGGGGAGTGGCCCGTCAATGCTCATACCGGGGGAGTGTCCCGTTTATGCCATGGGAGGAGTGACCCAGTAAGGCAGTGTGAAACTGACACGTTGTCGCCATTGCAGGACTTCATTGTGCCATTTACACGTGCAGTTTTGTGTGAAAGTTTATTGTTTAAAGTTGATTGTTTGTAATGGTTATGAATGTTTTATACTTGTTGATGAAACTGTTGCCACTAAAGGGAGCTCACTAGACCTCATGGTCTAACCCTCGCTTTTCAAAAACTAAACCATTTTCAGGTAAGCACTAGTAGAAGGCTCTAGTAAGGGCAAGGAGAAGGTGTGAGAGCGAAGCTTGGGTCTAGAAGAAAGTCAACCTATTTTAGTATGTCGAGTTTAGTATCGTAGAAATCTCAGCTGTGTATTGGGTTGTTCCGCAAACCTTGTATGTTTATGATTGTATTCCGGAGCCATTTTGGCGAGTTGTAAATTCTTGTTGTTTAAGCTTTATTTTCAAGTTGGGTTGTTACAGTTTGGAACCTAGTCAAGCTATATGACTCATCCTTACATTGATTTTTATTAATTATAATTAAAAAAATACAAAGGGGGACAATAAAAACAAAACCCCAAATTACAAAATATAGAATGATAAAAGAATAAAATCTGAATTAAGATTGTGCTTTCCGGTATTCCTTTTCTCAAATTGAAATTAACACATTAGAACATTACTTTAATATATGGAAGTACGTTTCTTTTTTAGGGTTAGGTTCCGGTGAGGAAAGAAGTTATGATGAAAAACATAAGAACGGATTTGGACTCTAAAATCAATCTTAATTAAAGATCAACACTAATGAGATCGATGGATCATGATGCACAAAATCAATTTCCCGTATGAAGTACAATTAATGGGTGGTTGTCGTAGGCACACGTCATGTAGTCTTCACGTACTTGACGTAACCCTTAAACGACTAGGCTAGATACACGTGGTAAAATAGTAGATGATGATTTATACAATTATAATTCTTTTGACAATGTACTTGTTAAAAAAATATGGTTTGTTAAGCATTTATAATTTTCTAAACATGTCTCAAGCTTCATATAAAATATGATTTACCAGTTTACATGAATATGTAAAGGCGATTTATTACTATATGTATAATCTTTAGGGAAAATAAAATCAACAGTAATATTGAATCAGAATAGTAAATGTTATAGTTAGGGAAGAGAAATCAAACATGTATATTTATAGTTGTTCGACCAACTAATGGAGGAGGGCCCGCGAAAGGGAACAACTCTCAGTACAAGAAGGCGGGTATTGATCAGGAAAATGTGCCGACCCCCATACTTCCAGGTCATGCGTCGGTTCTACCGGTAACCGATCTTAGGGGAGCCCAAAAGCTCTCATCTGAAAAAAAAATTGCGAGAACAATACGCATGTCGGGCGAAGACTGATGGCTCCATACGGAATACACTAGATACCATCTAGAGGAGAGAAGAGTCTTTATATGGTCCACTTTCCTCGAGCCTTTTCGAGACACACGGTCCACCCTTAACAATGATTGAAAAGGTAGAGAAATCAAGATGATTTTTTTTGGCTTTAATAGAACAAGGCAATAAGTGGACCACTCATCTAATTCAAAGACTTCCAAAGTGTTTATCAAGCATTATGCTCATGCGATCACAATTATATATTATCTCTTTTAGATGAGTATATTCGTACTTGAGGTTTCTTAAAAGATGTAAGGAATGCTTTGAGTTTGTGGGAGATTAAATGCAAGATTTGTTTGAAACGGAGAAAACAATCAGTTTATACTTGCACGGATTAAAGTTATGTTAGACAACACTGCTAACTTTTACAAAGCAACTATGCGAACGTTTCAATTTGAAAATTCTAAAAAGACATGGTGTTTGAACATTTAGTTGTGCATATCATAGTCTACAATTTCTGACAACGACGTTCGGAGCTTATCCATACAAAACTTCTTTCTCTCAAATAATCAGTTTTTCTACTTTATCTCGTTTAAAATATTGTTTTTTTATAAAATATAACTTTCTTTCATAATTTCTTACAATCACTTTCACACAATTATTATCTTGTCTTGATTTTAATCTTCAAATAAAATTGCCAACACTTTTTTAAAGCATTTCCCAAAGAACTTTTAATGAGACGCTTCCCAAAATGACTTGATGTTTTGGATTTTCTTTTTGGTATACTCAATCTATTATGGGAATTGCAATAATATTTCCTTACAAAATTTATCGAAACATTAGTCAAACTAAAAGCCGAGTTACATTTGTTATAACCTATTACGATAAGGATTAATTTAATATGGATATGTGTTTTGATATGAGTTTGATATGCATTATCTCTTCAATATGGTAGAAGATATATGTTTTGATAGTTTCCTTAGTTATCTATATTTCCTAGTTGGTCTAGAAATTTTGATGTATAAATTTGTTGTTTCCCTTCAATGAATAACACAATAAACTTTTCCCATTCATATTCTTTGTTATGGTATCAGAGCCACAAAGGCTAGGATACTCGAGCGAAAGCCATGGCCGGTGAGGATAAACCGGAGCCACTGCCACCACCGAAAATTGAACACAACTCGCCGTTCTATTTAGGACCACAAGATCGTCCTGGTGACTTTATCACACCAGCAGGATTACGTGGAGACAACTATGATGATTGGGCAGGATCGATACGAACTGCCTTAAGAGCAAGACGTAAGTTTGGATTATTGGATGACACGTATATGTCACCAAAATCTTTATGTAGCGAAGACGATTGGTGGACAATTCAGTCCATGCTCGTCTCTTGGTTAATGAATAATATCGAACCCGAGGTAATATCTACTCTCTCTAACTACGATGACGCCTATTTATTGTGGAAGCATTTGAAAGAGCGTTTTTTGGTCGTTAATGGACCGACAATTCAACAAATTAAAACAAGCATATCAAGGTGTGAACAAACTGCATCCATGACTGTTTCCACATACTACGGAAAACTGAATGTTCTGTGGGATGAATTAAACTGTCATGAACCAATCCTCAGCTGTGAGTGCGGTCTTTGCAAATGTAATCTGAGTGGATCGCTTGAAAAAAGACGTGAAGATGAACGATTACATCAATTTTTGATGGGACTTTATGGCCCATATTATGCTCAGATTCAGTCCACGCTCCTTTCACAAGACCCCTTACCTTCACTCAATAGACCATATCAGCAGGTTGTATGTAACACCCCGAATTTCTTGTAAGTAAGACTTCCTTCTCCTAGTCCGTTTGTTGCGTAATCAATTTTATAGGTGATATATATATATATATATATATACGTATATAAATATATATATTCATAAGGTCATGTTTGCATGCATGCAATTCCATGCATATCATTCGCTCGTTCACATAAGATATCGTTATCCGTTGTTTAACATTCGAAAAAGCCGGGTTTCAACAAGTTAGCGAGTTCGAACAGCAGCATGGGAGAGGGCAGCGACTATGCCCGACGACTATGCCAGGGCATAGTCGCAATTGTCACAATCGCGAAAGAAGGTCGAAATCGGGCAGTGAGCAGGTGGTCGAGGGCGACATTGCCCCACGACAATGCCCAGGGCAAAGTCGCGGGGGCATAGTCGCGGCTGTGTGGTCGGATTCTGGATGAAATGTCGATTTTAGAAGGTAGCAGATTCATTTCTCTTCTTTTCAGCAGTATATCGATAGCTCTCATCTCTTGGGCGATTTTCTTCAAAAAACTCTCTCTCCCCTCACTAAATGCTCCTAGGGTTTTCACCTACCACTCCATTACACTTATCTTGGTAGTTAATGCTTGAAGAAGAAGAACCTCAAGTATAAAAGCTTAAAGGAATCCAACCTCCATTTTCTAGGGTTTTCCAAGGAACAAGGTTTTCACTTTACAAACCTCCAAAGGTGAGTTTTCTTGACTCACTTAGCTTGCAAATGGTTATGTATCTACATTCCTTTAAATAATTGCTTATTTACTTGCTTCCCTCATAATCAATATGAAATTTGACCTAACCTTCCCTTTTTTGGTAAAATTAGGGTTCAACTAAGTTTGATGATGTTATTAAGAGGTAAAAGGGAATGGATGGGTGGTGTAGGGTGTACTCTTAAGTATATGCACACCTCTTCCCCTTTACAATTCCAAATAAGATGTGGATCCAAATTAGGGTTTTGGTGTTAGAAAGTATTATGAAATAAATGTGACTTAATGATGTTCTTATGATGATTATTATCCTCAAATGATGTTATTGTGTACATGAGGACTCGTATATTGTGATGGTACATTGATGTCTTAATGGACTAAAGACCTAGTTTTGGTTGATGTCTTAATGGACCAAAGACCTAGTTTTGGTTGATGTCTTAATGGACCAAAGACCTAGTTTTGGTTGATGTCTTAATGGACCAAAGACCTAGTTTTGGTTGATGTCTTAATGGACTAAAGACCTAGTTTTGGTTGATGTCTTAATGGGCTAAAGACCTAGTTTTGGTTGATGTCTTAATGGGCTAAAGACCTAGTTTTGGTTGATGTCTTAATGGGCTAAAGACCTAGTTTTGGTTGATGTCTTAATGGGCTAAAGACCTAGTTTTGGTTGATGTCTTAATGGGCTAGAGACCACGTTTGGGTTGATGCCTTATGATGAAATGATGTAACGTACGATTGACCGGTAATGGATGACTATACACCTTATATGTATATTGTGTAAATAATTCTTTATTATGGAATTGCTATTTTGGCTAGGCTTTTGACTAACACTTCTTTGATGTGTGTTGTATTTAAGCAGGCCTTCCTAGCGGTGGTACTTCCCGGGGTTGAGGGAAGAGTGATGAAGAGAGAGATAGCATTTTGGATGAAAGAGAGTAGCCGAGCAATTTTGTGAAAGGGATAGCGACACCCGAATTTAATCTAAACATTCTTAAGATTAGATTAATAGGTTGTTGTATAATTATCCCACTACTTTGATGCTACAAATACTTTTCTCGCAAACTCATGGAAGTTAATGTTATCTAGTTGATGGTCATGTTTGTGAAAATTTCCCTTAAATTTCCCTCAAATTTTAGGGTGTTACAAGTTGGTATCAGAGCTCTAGTTTAAGTGAACTAGGTGTGCTAGTGTGATGCCTAGACTTAAGATGAGACCATTAAGTAAAGGAATGTGAGGAAATTGGGTAGAAACGCTAAGATGGGACGTTTCAGAGTCAGCGGAAATTACGTTGTTGCGAATTATGAAAGTGGTAACGAGAATCCTTATGTGCAATGTGTTCATAATTTCAATTAGCTACTGCTATTATGAATATATTATTACTTGAGCATGCTTGATTGCTATGATTATGAGGATCAATGATTGTTCTAGTACGTTTCTTTATGTACATCTCGTAGTCTATATTCTTATCTTTATTCTCGGATGTGACAGACAGAAATGGTAAATACTCGGGACAGAACTCAGGAAGATAATGTCGCGAACGAATCCACAGCCGATCAACTGAACATCGATACTTCGGCTTTACCTCCTCCGCTTCCACCTTTGTTGGGCGGGAGAGTGGAGCAAATCCCAAGGAGAAATATTGCCTCTACCAACCCGGTCATAACGAAAGTGACCCCTCAAACTCAAATGATGGACATGATGCGTGCCATGAACGATACTATGGCTAAGCAACAAGAATTGTTCATGAAACTCCTGGAGGATAGAGATGTACAACCACGCCGTCATGAGACAATTGAAGAAAATGTGGGAGGAGGATCCGGGGGAACCGGTGATGAGAACCGGACTGATGGGTTGGTTACCTTGGAGACGAGGCCGACGGGAAGAGTATGCTCCTACAAGAACTTTTTATGCTGTAAACCGCCGGAGTTTGCCGGTTCTGACAATCCAGTTGCTTGCATGAATTGGATTCAGGAGATTGAACAGGCCTTCCGGGCTTGTGATTGTGAAGAGAATCAGAAAGTGAAATTTGGTTCTAAAATGCTTCGAGGTTCGGCTTTGATTTGGTGGAATGTCTACACTTCCACCATAGAGACCTCTGTCTTGACCAAGATGACTTAGACTACTTTTAAGAAGAAGATCTTAGAAGAATATTGCAATGAACAAGAGATGGATTTGATCGAGGAGGAGTTTCGGTCAATCAAGAAGGGGAATTTGTCGGTTAAAGATTATACCCGACTCTTCATGGAGAAACT
Source organism: Saussurea involucrata (assembly GCA_033807775.1). Lineage (NCBI taxonomy): Eukaryota > Viridiplantae > Streptophyta > Magnoliopsida > Asterales > Asteraceae > Saussurea > Saussurea involucrata. Next base: position 83,959,818 of record CM066321.1, on the reverse strand, counting down.
GAATCTTATGGGGCACGTAGCCCCGACTGAGAAGGACAAGATGAAAGCATATTTGAAAGGATTGCCTGCTGATATGATGGCAATGGTTCGGAACTCTAGGGCCACGAATCTTCGAGAGACGATTGAAGAGGCCAAGGTTATGGAAAGGGTCTATACTAGGGACAAAGAAGAGAAAGCTAAGGTTGGGGAGAAGAGGAAGTGGGAGAGCCCACAATATTCGTCCAAGAAACCGAGATCTTTCAGTAGCAATTACCGAGGGGCCGACCCTAGGCACGAAGCTAGATGGTGCCCCAAGTGTCGAAGCAAGCATCATGGTTAGTGCAAACCAAGCGGGGTGACTTGTTACAAGTGTGGAAAGCCGGGGCATATCCGTAGCGATTGCTCAGACAAGGAAATTGTTTGCTATGAATGCAAAGAGCCGGGCCATATTAGAAGCGAGTGCCTAAAATCAAAGACTGGGGGAGGCGGAGGAAAGAAAGTAGACCCTCTGAGGGCGACGGGACGAGCATTTCAGATGACGGGTGACGAGGCGAAGGCCTCGACAGATGTAGTATTGGGTACGTTCCTCCTAAACTCCGTGCCTACGCGTGTGTTAGTTGATTCGGGTGCAAGCTTTTCTTTTGTGTCGAACTCGTTTCTTTCAAGATTGTCTATACCCACTAGTAGTTTAGAAGATGTTGTAGTGGTAGAAATAGCGGACGACGGACAAGTGATAGTTCGCGAGGTTGTGAAGGGTTGCAAGTTAGAAATTGAAGGAAAAGAATTTCTAATTGATTTGATGCCTATGGTAATTGGAGGATTTGATGTAGTAGTCGGGATGGATTGGTTAGCCACGAACCAAGCTGAAATTGTTTGCGCAAAGAAGCTAATACGTATTCCTAGATTGGACGGGGGTGTGGTGACCGTTTTTGGTGAGCTTAGAAAAGGGGATGTAGCGATCATCTCCATGTTAAAAGCACACAAATGTTTGTTGAAGGGATGTTCGTCGTTTTTAGCTTATGTGATCGATGCCAAGCTAGAGAAAAAGAAACTTGAAGACGTGAAAGTGGTGCGCGAGTTTCTCGACGTATTTCCGGAGGACTTGCCGGGTTTGCCACCGGACCGGCAAGTGGAGTTCAAAATAGACTTGGTCCCGGGAGCGGCCCCGATTGCAAGAGCTCCTTATCGATAGGCCCCGTCCGAGATGCAAGAAATGATGGAACAACTCCAAGAGCTTTTGGAGAAGGGGTTCGTGCGACCGATTTCCTCTCCTTGGGGAGCACCGGTCTTATTCGTGAAGAAGAAAGACGGCACTATGCGGATGTGTATCGACTACCGAGAGTTGAACAAGGTGACCGTGAAGAACAAGTATCCACTCCCCATGATCGACGATCTATTCAACCAACTTCAAGGAGCGGGATGTTTCTCAAAGATCGACTTACGTTCGAGTTATCATCAAGTAAAGGTTAGAGAAGACGATGTTCCAAAGACGGCTTTCCGGACGCGGTATGGTCACTATGAGTTCCTGGTGATGCCGTTTGGGTTAACAAATGCACCGAAGGTGTTCATGGACTTGATGAATCGAGCGTGTCGTCCCTTTCTTGACAAAACCGTGATTGTTATCATAGACGATATCTTAGTGTACTCTAAAGACGAAGTAGTTCACGAGCAACATCTTCGGGAGGTGTTGGAAGTCCTAAGAAAATAGAAGCTTTACGCAAAATTCTCCAAGTGCGACTTTTGGTTAGAAGAAGTGCAATTCTTGGGTCACGTAGTTACCCGAGATGGAGTGAAGGTAGACCCTTCCAAAATCGAGGCAATGATGAATTGGGAACCTCCTAAAAACCCGGGCGAGATTCGAAGCTTCTTGGGTTTGGCGGGTTACTACCGAAGGTTTATTCAAGAGTTTTCTAAGATCGCTTCTTCTTTGACGGCATTGACACGGAAAAACGTGAAGTTTGTTTGGACTGAAGCACAAGAGAAGGCATTCCATACTCTCCAAATAAAATTGTGTGAAGCGCCAATTCTATCCTTACCCGAGGGATCGGAAGATTTTGTGGTTTATAGTGATGCATCCAAAATGGCTTAGGGTACGTGTTAATGCAAAGGGGGAAGGTGATCGCCTATGCTTCGAGGCAACTTAAAGTGCACGAAAAGAATTATCCTACGCACGATCTGTAATTGGCCGCGGTGGTGTTCGCATTGAAGTTGTGGCGTCATTACCTGTATGGCACGAAATGTACCTTATACACCGATCACAAAAGTTTGAAGCACGTGTTCGATCAGAAGGAACTGAACATGAGGCAACGGAGGTGGTTGGAGTTGCTCAAGGATTATGATTGTGAATTGCTTTACCATCCGGGTAAGGCCAATGTGGTTGCCGACACCTTGAGTCAAAAGGAGTATAGTGGAAGTCTACGCACCAATCTCTCAAGGATCGACATAGTGTCAAGCTTGGTGGAACAGATTAGGGCGGCTCAATCTGAAGCCTTGAAGGAAGAAAACCTCAAAGATGAGGTAATGGTGAAACAAAAGCAACTTTTGACGGAGGATAGCCGCGGAGTCAAATTGTTCAACGGGCGCGTGTGGGTGCCTAAGATCGGTGGAAATCAGGAACTACTCATGGATGAGGTGCATAAGTCAAGGTACTCCATTCATCCCGGGAGTACCAAGATGTACCGGGATTTAAAACTAACTTATTGGTGGCCAATCATGAAATTGGATTGGCGCATTATGTGGAGCAGTGCACGACTTGCTCACAGGTGAAGGCTCAACATCAGTTACCCTATGGTAGCCTACGACCTTTGGAAATCCCCGAATGGAAGTGGGAGAAAATCACTATGGATTTTGTGACCAAGTTGCCGAAGACTTTAAAAGGTCACGACACCATTTGGGTGATAGTGGACCGGTTGACGAAGAATGCACACTTCTTGGCTATGCGGGAAACTTTGCCAATGGACAAATTGGCAAGACTCTACATTAATGAAGTGGTTTCGAGGCACGGTGTACCCGTATCCATAGTCTCCGATCGGGATAGCCGGTTCACATCAAGATTTTGGCAAGCATTACACGAAGAACTTGGCTCAAGAGTAAATTTGAGCACGTCATATCATCCACAAACGGATGGTCAAAGCGAAAGGACCATTCAAACCTTGGAGGATATGTTAAGGGCGTATGTAATCGACTTTGGGGGCAATTGGGATACTCACCTACCGTTAGTAGAATTCGCCTACAACAACAGTTATCATTCGAGCTTGAAAGCATCACCGTTTGAGGCTTTGTATGGGAGGAAGTGTAGGACTCCCGCGTGTTGGCTAGAGGCGAGAGAAAAGCAATTTTCCAGACCGGAAATTGTACAAGAAACAACCGATAAGGTCAAGGTCATTAGAGAACGGTTAAAAGCGGCCCAAGATCGACAAAAGAGCTACGCTGACAAGAAACGGAGACCGGTAGAGTTCCAAGTGGGAGAAAGAGTGATGTTGAAAGTATCACCTTGGAAGGGATTGATTCGATTCGGGAAGCGTGGGAAGTTGAGTCCCCGTTTCCTTGGGCCATTCACCATTCTAGAGCGTGTGGGTTCGCAAGCCTACAAGTTGGACTTCCACCGGAGATGGATGGAATCCATCCCACTTTTCATGTATGTTACCTACGAAAGTGCTTAGCGGAAGGAGAAAGCGTAATACCATTGTCAGAGATCCGGGTGGACGACAACCGTTGTATCGAGGAACCCGAAACTATTTTGGATAGAGCGGTTACGAAACTTCAACACAAAGAAGTAGTCAAGGTCAAAGTACAATGGTAGCACCATCGAGGAGCAAATGTCACATGGGAACCGGAAGAGGAGATGAAGAGGAAGTACCCTCACCTTTTCGGTTAACGTTAAATTTCGAGGACGAAATTTTTTTCAAGGAGGGGAGGATTGTAACACCCCGAATTTCTTGTAAGTAAGACTTCCTTCTCCTAGTCCGTTTGTTGCGTAATCAATTTTATAGGTGATATATATATATATATATACGTATATAAATATACATATATTCATAAGGTCATGTTTGCATGCATGCAATTCCATGCATCATTCGCTCATTCACGTAAGATATCGTTATCCATTGTTTAACATTAGAAAAAGTTGGGTTTCGACAAGTTAGCGAGTTCGAACAGCAGCATGGGAGAGGGCAGCGACTATGCCCGACGACTATGCCAGGGCATAGTCGCAATTGTCACAATCGCGAAAGAAGGTCGAAATCGGGCAGTGAGAAGGTGGTCGGGGGCGACATTGCCCCACGACAATGCCCAGGGCTGTGTGGTCGGATTCTGGATGAAATGTCGATTTTAGAAGGTAGCAGATTCATTTCTCTTCTTTTCAGCAGTATATCGATAGCTCTCATCTCTTGGGCGATTTTCTTCAAAAATCTCTCTCTCCCCTCACTAAATGCTCCTTGGGTTTTCACCTACCACTCCATTACACTTATCTTGGTAGTTAATGCTTGAAGAAGAAGAACCTCAAGTATAAAAGCTTAAAGGATTCCAACCTCCATTTTCTAGGGTTTTCCAAGGAACTAGGTTTTCACTTTACAAACCTCCAAAGGTGAGTTTTATTGACTCACTTAGCTTGCAAATGGTTATGTATCTACATTCCTTTAAATAATTGCTTATTTACTTGCTTCCCTCAAAATCAATATGAAATGTGACCTAACCTTCCATTTTTTGGTAAAATTAGGGTTCAACTAAGTTTGATGATGTTATTAAGAGGTAAAAGGGAATGGATGGGTGGTGTAGGGTGTACTCTTGAGTATATGCTCACCTCTTCCCCTTTACAATTCCAAATAAGATGTGGATCCAAATTAGGGTTTTGGTGTTAGAAAGTATTATGAAATAAATGTGACTTAATGATGTTCTTATGATGATTATTATCCTCAAATGATGTTATTGTGTACATGAGGACTCGTATATTGTGATGGTACATTGATGTCTTAATGGACTAAAGACCTAGTTTTGGTTGATGTCTTAATGGACCAAAGACCTAGTTTTGGTTGATGTCTTAATGGACCAAAGACCTAGTTTTGGTTGATGTCTTAATGGACCAAAGACCTAGTTTTGGTTGATGTCTTAATAGACCAAAGACCTAGTTTTGGTTGATGTCTTAATGGACTAAAGACCTAGTTTTGGTTGATGTCTTAATGGGCTAAAGACCTAGTTTTGGTTGATGTCTTAATGGGCTAAAGGCCTAGTTTTGGTTGATGTCTTAATGGGCTAAAGACCTAGTTTTGGTTGATGTCTTAATGGGCTAAAGGCCTAGTTTTGGTTGATGTCTTAATGGGCTAAAGACCTAGTTTTGGTTGATGTCTTAATGGGCTAGAGACCACGTTTGGGTTGATGCCTTATGATGAAATGATGTAACGTACGATTGACCGGTAATGGATGACTATACACCTTATATGTATATTGTGTAAATAATTCTTTATTATGGAATTGCTATTTTGGCTATGCTTTTGACTAACACTTCTTTGATGTGTGTTGTGTTTAAGCAGGCCTTTCTAGTGGTGGTACTTTCCGGGGTTGAGGGAAGAGTGATGAAGAGAGAGATAGCATTTTGGATGAAAGAGAGTAGCCGAGCAATTTTGTGAAAGGGATAGCGACACCCGAATTTAATCTAAACATTCTTAAGATTAGATTAATAGGTTGTTGTATAATTATCCCACTACTTTGATGCTACAAATACTTTTCTCGCAATCTCATGGAAGTTAATGTTATCTAGTTGATGGTCATGTTTGTGAAAATTTCCCTTAAATTTATCTCAAATTTTAGGGTGTTACATTGTACAAGAAGAAAGCATACGAGGTATTGTTCGAAGTCAAGAAGAAAAGCAAGAAAGACATGAAGTTTCCGGATTTGCTGTCCGAACAACATGTCGAGGAAGGGGACGACCCGATAAAGTCGATAAATCTGGTCTGATGTGTTCACATTGCAAGAAATCAGGACACGAGATGGTGAATTGCTTTGAACTTCTGGGATATCCAGATTGGTGGGGAGAGAGGAGTCGTGTAGATAATAAAAACAGTACCGATCGAGGCAAAATTGAATCTACGGATGTTGGACGCGACCGGGGTACACGAGAAAATGCAACAACCATGGACAGTCCAACTCGTGCCGTAGGGCAATCGGGCTCGTCTACAACACCTCTTCCTGGGTTATCTGATGAACAATGGAGGATCCTCATGACCACACTTGGTAACATGCAAACTCCTTCTGAACGACTAACCGGTAAGTTCAAAGACAATCTATGGATAATTGATACAGGATGTTCGAATCATGTTACCGGTAATCTATCAGTTTTGACCGACGTTAAAGATGTACAAGCCTGTCCCGTTGGTCTCCCGGATGGGAGAACGGTCCAAGAGACTAAAGAAGGAGTTGTTAAACTCACAGATAACTTATCCATCAGCCAAGTTCTATATGTTCCACACTTGAACTGCAATCTTATTTCAGTGACTCAACTTACTGATGAACTGAGATGTTTTCTTCAGTTTACTAATAACATGTGTGTTATATAGGACCATCGTTTGAGGGAGCTGATTGGAATCGGTGAAAGACGAGATTGACTCTACTTCTTCCAAAAGATGTCAACGGTGAAGGAAAATAATGTGGATGCTTCGAACTTGTCTCTTGAAGTATGGCACAAACGGTTAGGGCATCCTTCGGAAAAAGTAGTAAAGATGATTCCTTTAGTTAGTTCTTCTACGGATAAATTAAATAAAGCATGTGAAGTGTGCCACCGTGCAAAACATTCTAGAGATAGTTTTTCTTTAAGTATTAATAAAGCTACTCAAAGTTTTGAAAAAATACATTGTGATTTATGGGGCCCTTATAACACTGTTTCTTCTTGCGGTGCACGTTATTTTTTGACTATTGTTGATGACTACTCCCGAGTCGTATGGATATATTTGTTGCTTGATAAAACAGAAGTTCATAAGATGTTCATGTCTTTTGTTGCTATGGTCGAATGGCAGTTTGGAAAGAAAATCTGGTGTGTCCAAAGTGATAATGGAACTGAATTTAATTGCTTACAAGATTATTTCTTAACAAATGGAATTTTATTCCAATCATCATGTGTTGGAACACCTCAACAAAATGGAAGGGTTGAGCGAAAACATCACCATATCTTGAATGTAGCACGTGCCTTACGGTTTCAAGGACACTTGCCTCTCTATTTTTGGGGAGAATGTATCTTGGCAGCCGGTCATCTTATCAATCGTACACCCTCAATGGTTCTCGGAAATAAGTGTCCATACGAAGTGCTCTATGGAACTCTACCAGCCTATGAAAATCTCAAAGTAATTGGGTCACTTTGCTTTGCTCATAATCAACAAGCAAAGGGAGACAAATTCGCAAGTCGAAGTAGAAAATGTGTATTTGTTGGATACCCATTTGGGAAGAAAGGATGGAGGCTATTTGATCTCGATACTAAGAAATTCTTCGTTTCGAGAGATGTAAAGTTCTATGAAGATATATTCCAATATATGGAAAAGAATGTTTCCGATGCAGCATTCAAAAATAAGTCTGATTCCTCTTCGGGTAATGATATCGACTTTGTAGAAGATACAAGTAGTTGTGAGGAAATACCGGAAGAAAACCCCATACCGGTACCCGTTGAAGCTAACGACGATACACGTCATTCCTCTCCCGAAGAGGACACTCACGACACAACTGCAAGGGTGACGCACAGGTCCCAACAACCGAACAGGTACCGACTAATGATACATTCGATAGATCAGAAAATTTAGGAAGGGTTTTTTGGCATAAGATACCATCGATGAAGCTACGTGAGTATGTCACTCATACTGTTATGCTAAAGAGTCCATCCCCGACTTCACCTACACCACAGCTTGCCTCAGGTACTCCCTTCCCTATAGTACACTATGTTAACTGTGATAAAGTGTAACACCCTAAAATCAGGGCCAATTTGAACCTTAAAATTTAACAAGGTATAACAGAATATCATCTAAACTTTTTTATATATATAAGCAGAGAACTAACTATGAGGGTTCATATTTACACAATTCGAATTCTCTAAATAACCTATTAATCTAATCATGTCAACTATAATTAGATTAAAATGGCTATCTAAGCAATCCATCCAAAAACTCCTCGCATCAGCTAATTCCTCCGCTTATCCTCAAAAGTCGAATACCAAAAGCTCTTGTCCCACTTCCCATTACTTCCCTGAGCTCGTACCTGGTAAGAAAATTTAGTTTTAACGATTAGGCTTACGCCTAGTGAGAACATCCAAATTCAAATTAAAACATTAACAACTTTGAAACTCAGAGATACAAAGCATATAAACAAACCTGGTTTGTCATCATTCTTACCGTACTCGTACTCGTCTCATAATGTCGGGAACATACCCGATCCCATGAGTATGACTGACATTCAGAAAGTCATAACATCATATTCGAGAGCCTACTACGAATCATTGCTGATTCTAGATCATCGCTCATATCCAAGAAATTACAAGTTACTTTATGCCTATTTCTTGGACTGGAAGTAGAGATTACAATTTACTTTATGCCTATCTCTGACCTTCCCATAGAAATCAGGAATTACAATTTACTTTATGCCTATCCCTCGATTTCTACATTACGAAATGAGAATTACAATTTACTTTATGCCTATTCTTCATTTCCACGTGAACGGGATTTACAAATTACTTTATGCCTATTCCGCGTTTCACATCACACTATGAAATAGAAATTACAATTTCCTTTATGCCTATTTCTCATTTCACAACACCTTTACGAAATGGGAATTACAAATTACTTTATGCCTATTCCACATTTCAGGTCAACGGGAATTACAAATTACTTTATGCCTATTCCTCGTTACAATACTATCAGTGTCTATGGATCCATTACACTTACTAGTGTATATGTATAATAACATATCACACTACCTCTCGTAACATATTCTTAACTCTAAGAATATTAAACAATTTATCGCTTCTTTAGTCTCAATTGTTCCCTTCCAAATACTGTAATCAGAAAGTATTCCGAACTCAAATTATTGAATTTATTCGAATACGGATTTTAATTTAAAACCAAATTCCTAACTGGATTCTAAGCCTAGTCCGGGTCCACTTAATACCGGCCTCAAAGCCCATTCCAAAATTACCATTTTTCCGGAATTCAATTAATATCAGGTCCGACCCAAGTCTTACGGAATAAAAACAATATTGGGTCCGTTTAAGCCCAAATCCGGAACTCATTTTATTACCAGATCTCAACAAGCCCATTCTGCAGCCTATTTCCGGAAATCGATTAATACCAGATCCCAACAAGCCCATTCCGGAACTAAAGCCCAATTACCGGATTTAATCCCTATACCGAATCCGGTCCACTTCCGGAATCCAAACCCAATACTGGAACCGGTCCACTTCCGGAATCCATTTCAATACCGGATCTGGTCCACTCCCGGAATCCAAGCCCAGTTCCAGAATTTCTCTAATACCAGGACTTCGATTCTGGGTCATCGATTCACGTCAATTTAACTCAAAAACTCATCTAAAATTTTAGATTGTTGATCGACTTAAATTCAACACAAATATACCAATCATTCAGACAGATTATATATATAACATCTTATTCAATTTTAACTTTAATGCTTAATATGAAAAATGAACTCACCTGATTGCAACTTTAACCCAGAAGTCCAATTCTTTCTTCCCTCTGATTAACAATCTGCTGGAGAATGATTCAAACACACTATTACTAGCTGATTGAGAACTTAGTCAAGTGATTCAAATCCTTACCACAAGAAACCACCGATTCAAAAACTTCTCTTTCTCTTTTCTTCTTTACTTCCTGTTCTTCCTCGGGACCGACTCCACACAAGGCTGATTTGAGATATGTCCTCTCAATTCAACTTACCCTCTCAATAAGTATTCTCAACTTTCAATAAATGACCAAACAGACCCTCAAGTTAATTTTTATCATTAACATTAAACTTTGGTCAAATTACAAATTCAACCCTGGAGTTTATATTTACAAAATAGTCCACAACTTAGACCAAGTTATAAATAGACCCCATTCACATTAAATACATTATAATGGAAACTCGAGGTGTTATAAATAGACCCCATTCACATTAAATACATTATAAATAGACCCCATTCACAGCTTCTAACCAACATATTGGAGTTCTACATTTCCGTCCATACAAAGCTTCGAAAGGTGCTCTTCCAATACTGGAATGATGACTATTATTATACACAAACTCTACCAAAGGTAAATGGGTATCCCAGTTACCTCCAAAGTCTAACACACACGACCTGAGCATATCTTCCAAAGCCTGAATGGTTCTTTCACTTTGCCCGTCCGTTTGTGGATGGTACGCAGTGCTCAAATTGACTCTCGTACCCAATTCTTCTTGTAGTGACTGCCAAAACCTCGAGGTAAACCGACTATCATGATCAAAAACTATTGACACTGGTATACCATGTCTTGACACCACTTCATCAATATAAAGCTTCGCCAACTTATCTATTGGTGATGCTTCTTTCATTGCTAAAAAGTGAGCACTCTTGGTCAATCGATCCACGATTACCCATATAGTATCGTTACTCTTTGACGTTCTTGGTAACTTTGTCACAAAATCCATGGTAATCTTCTCCCACTTCCATTCCGGAATCTCCAACGATTGTAGACTTCCGTAAGGCCTTAGATGTTCAGCCTTTACTAACGAACATGTCACACACTTTTCGACTATTCGTGCCATATCTAACTTCATAGCTAGCCACCAATAGCGTAACTTCAAGTCCCTATACATCTTAGTACTTCCAGGATGTATAGAATACTTAGATTTGTGGGCGTCTTCGAGAATTAACTTCCGATTTCCTCCCGCCTTTGGCACCCAAACGCGGCCTTGGAACAGTTTGACCCCACGACTATCTTCAGTCAATTGAAGCCGCTGCTTAATCATGACTTCATCTTTCAAATTTTCTTCCAATAAAGCTTCCGATTGAGCAGCCTTGATTCTTTCAATCAAACTTGATGTCACATCAATCTTGGTGTTAGTCGGTTTCAAGCACCCACTATACTCTTTTCTACTTAAAGCATCAGCAACAACATTTGCTTTACCGGGATGGTAATGCAATTCACAATCATAATCTTTAAGTAGTTCTAACCAACGCCGCTGCCTCATGTTCACCTCCTTCTGATCAAAGACATGCTTCAAGCTCTTGTGATCAGTGAAAAGAGTACACTTCGTTCCATACAGATAATGTCGCCACAGTTTCAATGCAAACACTACCGCTGTAAGTTCTAAATCATGGGTAGGGTAATTCTTCTCATGTTCTTTGAGTTGTCTTGATGCGTAAGCAATCACCTTGCCTCGTTGCATCAACACACACCCTAAACCCATCTTTGACACGTCACTATACATGACCAAATCTTCCGTTCCTTCCGGTAGTGCAAGAATAGGAGCCTCACATAGCTTCTGGCATAAAGTTCTGAAAGCTGACTCTTGCTTTTCAGTCCAAATAAACTTTACGTTTTTCCGAGTCAACATAGTCAAAGCAGAAGCAATCTTTGAGAAGTCTTTAATAAATCTCTGGTAGTAACCTGCTAGACCCAAGAAACTCCTTATTTCAGACGCGCTCTTTGGTGTTTCCCAATTCGTCATTGCTTCTATCCTTGCCGGATCTACTTTGACTCCTTCCGAAGTAATTACATGCCCTAGAAATTGTACCTCTTTTAACCAAAATTCACACTTTGAAAATTTTGCGTACAGTTTCTCCTTCCTCAGAACTTCCAAGACTTCACGAAGATGACATTCATGATCGACTTCATTCTTCGAATAAACAAGTATGTCGTCAATGAACACAATGACAGACTTGTCTAAGAATGGTCGACATACTCTGTTCATCAGATCCATGAACACTGCTGGTGCGTTTGTCAACCCGAATGGCATTACAAGAAACTCATAATGCCCGTACCTCATTTTGAACGTCGTCTTAGGAATATCTTCATCTCTTACCCGAACTTGATGATATCCCGACTTCAGATCAATCTTTGAAAAGCATCCCGCACCTTGGAGTTGATCGAACAAATCATCAATCCTTGGAAGCGGATACTTATTCTTAATCGTCACCTTATTCAGCTCCCGATAGTCGATGCACATTCTCATAGTGCCATCCTTTTTCTTAACAAACAATACCGGAGCTCCCCAAGGTGAAGAACTCGGCCTAACAAAACATTTGTCAAGCAGCTCTTGCAGCTGAGACATCATCTCTTTCATTTCGGTTGGCGCTAAATGATACGGTGCACGCGCTATTGGTGCCGATCCAGGGACAAGATCAATACGAAACTCTACTTGTCGTTCCGACGGTAGACCTGGAAGATCATCGGAAAATACGTCCAGGAATTCACGTACTACCTTAATGTATTCCACCTGTTTCTTTTCTGCCTTCACATCTAGAACATACGCTAGGTAGGATGAACATCCTTTTACCAGACACTTACACGCTTTTGCAACAGAAATTAACGGAACTTCCCCTTTTCCCCTTTCCCCAAAGATGAATACATCATCATTATCAACCATCGGAATCCGAATTAATTTCTTTGCACAAAGAATTTCTGCCTGGTTGATTGTCAACCAATCCATACCCACAATTACGTCAAATCCTCCAATTTCCATTAACAACAAGTCAATCGAAAATTTCTTTTCCCCTATCCAAACCAGACAACCCTCAAGTCTTTCATGAACTAAGACTTGACCCCCGTTAGCTATCTCGACTACTAAGGCATCTTCTGAGGTAGTGACAGGCATAGCTAACTTACGATAGAACGATTTCGATACAAACGACAGATTGGCACCACAGTCAAATAAAATGCGTGCGGGAATGGAATTAATGAGAAATGTACCAGAAACAACATCTTTAGACTCCTTCGCCTCTTCCGCCGTCATATGAAATGCCCGACCTATTGGTTTAGGAGCATTTGGTTTCTTTCCCTGATCTCCATTTTCTTTAGCTTCGGACAGTCTCTTCGGAAGTGTCCGTGTTGTTTACATTCGAAACAAGTCAACCCTTGAACTAGGGGTGAGCAAAACCCGACCGACCCGAAAAACCCGACCGACTCGAAACCCGATGTACCCGAACTTGAGCCACCCGATTAACCGAAACCCGAACTTGCCCGAACCCAAAAGAATATATCGGGTATTACGGTTCGGTTTGGGTTGGGTTTTCCCAAACCCGAACCCGACCGAAACCCGAAATTTTTAAAAAATATTATTTTTTTTCAATAAATCGTAAATATATATTTATAATTTATAATTTCTGTTTCTATTTTTTTGTTTATAATTTATAATTTCTCGATTTTGTTTTTTAAAAATGTTTGATTTTGTTTTTGTTACTGTGTATGAGAAGTGTGAGTGTATGTTGTGTGTGTTCTGTGTGTATGAACTGAGTATGTGTGCTGTGTGTGTGTGTTTAATTGTGATGTATGTGTGTGTGTGTCTGTGTTTGATTTTGTTTAACAGCAACTTCTCGCATGCAAACATAGAACTCGAACTCGACAAAATGTATTTTATACCCCAAAACCCGAAACCCGAACAATACTTTGGACGTGTTTCGGGGCCTGTATCATCCACCCGAAACCCGATCGGGTTGGGGGTTTTTGGGCCGAACCCGACCCAACCTATGCATAGGCCTACCTTGAACATGACAACTTGAAGCTTGATGCCCATACTTCCCACATTTGAAACATTCACTGGAAACCATTCGACATGGGCTAAAATGCTTGCTTCGACACTTCTGGCACCAATTTGGTTCCCGACGAGGCTCATAACGAACATTCTTGCCAAAAGATTTAGATTTCTGAGAAGACTCCGATCGGCCTTCCCACTTTCGCTTCTCTCCCCCTTGTATCTTTTCCTCCTTGTCTTTGGCATAGACTTCTTCTATGACTTTGGCTTCCTCAATCGTTTCCCTCAACGTCAAGGCTTTAGAATTTCGTACCCTCGACATCATATCAGCCGGTAAGCCCTTCAGATAGGCTTTAATCTTCTCCTTCTCGGTTGGAGCCACATGCCCCACTAGATTCAGCTTTTCCATAAATGATTCAGTGTACTTCCGAACAGTCGAAGTACCCTTCTTAAGAGTCCGAAACTCTTCTTCAATCCTATCCATTTCGTTCTCATTACAATACTCTTCCAAAATCTTTTTCTTAAAAGAGTCCCACGTCATAGCAGCCAAAACCGGGGCTGTTACTGTCGACGTCACATATTCCACCATGTTAAGGCGTTGCCTCATAACATTTGAGAACCGAACCTGACCTTCGATTCTTCGTCACATTCACAAGCTCAAAAAGCCTGCTCCATCTCTCAAAGCCAGTTCATACATGCAACTGGATTGTCTGCTCCGGTAAACTCTGGCGGTTTGCAACTCAGAAACGTTTTATATGAGCAAACTCTCTCCACTCTCCTGTTTACATTCACCGCAGGATTACGAAGTGGATTTACTACCCCAGTACTTGTCTCCGTTCGTTGTAATTCAGAACTTCGATCATTCAACGCTTTCATGAACATTTCAGATTGTTGTGCCAGTGTTGTGTTCATCACTCGCATCATATTCTCCATCATGCGAGATTCCATCGTAGACTCGGTCGTTACCGTTTTAGAGGTACTGATACTCGTTCTGCGTGCTTGACTTTCCAAAAGCTCTCGTCCCACCCATTTCAGGTTACTATAAAAGGTGGCCTCGGCGGACTTTCATGAGTTCCACCCATTTCAGGTTACTTTTCCCCCAGTCAACTACCGCTCTATCCTCCGAAGAATTAGGGGATCTCGTTGGTGTATTCACCATCGTTCTGATTTAGCACAAAGAAATAACCATAAGAAATGGTTACACATACTCAAACACAAGAAACGTACTCTAACGTTCATTAGTCACTATAACAATTTAGAAACAAGTATGCTTGTGTAACAATATATTCATAATAACAGTAGCTAATTGAAATTGTGAACATACTATACATGAGAATCCTCGTTACATTATTAATTTCACGTATTTCCGTCGACTCTAAGACTATCCCGTCTTAGCAATTCAACCCATATCTCACAAATCATAACTTAATTCATCTCAGCTTAAGTCTAGGTATCTCATTATCATACCTAGTTTGCTTAAACTTCAGCTCTGATACCATATTGTAACACCCTAAAATCAGGGCCAATTTGAACCTTAAAATTTAACAAGGTATAACAGAATATCATATAAACTTTTATATATATAAGCAGAGAATTAACTATGAGGGTTCATATTTACACAATTCGAATTCTCTAAATAACCTATTAATCTAATCATGTCAACTATAATTATATTAAAGTGGTTATCTAAGCAATCCATCCAAAAACTCCTCGCATCAGCTAATTCCTCCGCTTTTCCTCAAAAGTCGAATACCAAAAGCTCTCGTCCCACTTCCCATTACTTCCCTGAGCTCGTACCTGGTAAGAAAATTTAATTTGAACGATTAGGCTTACGCCTAGTGAGAACATCTAAATTCAAATTAAAACATTAACAACTTTGAAACTCAGAGATACAAAGCATATAAACAAACCTGGTTTGTCTATCATTCTTACCGTACTCGTACTCGTCTCATAATGATGGGAACATACCCGATGCCATGAGTATGACTGACATTTCAGAAAGTCATAACATCATATTCGAGAGCCTACTACGAATCATTGCTGATTCTAGATCATCGCTTATATCCAAGAAATTACAAGTTACTTTATGCCTATTTCTTGGACTGGAAGTAGAGACTACAATTTACTTTATGCCTATCTCTGACCTTCCCATAGAAATCAGGAATTACAATTTACTTTATGCCTATCCCTCGATTTCTACATTACGAAATGAGAATTACAATTTACTTTATCACGTGAACGGGAATTACAAATTACTTTATGCCTATTCCGCGTTTCACATCACACTATGAAATCGAAATTACAATTTCCTTTATGCCTATTTCTCATTTCACAACACCTTTACGAAATGGGAATTACAAATTACTTTATGCCTATTCCACATTTCAGGTCAACGGGAATTACAAATTACTTTATGCCTATTCCTCGTTACAATACTATCAGTGTCTATGGATCCATTACACTTACTAGTGTATATGTATAATAACATATCACACTACCTCTCGTAACATATTCTTAACTCTAAGAATATTAAACAATTTATCGCTTCTTTAGTCTCAATTGTTCCCTTCCAAATACTGTAATCAGAAAGTATTCCGAACTCAAATTATGGAATTTATTCGAATACGGATTTTAATTTAAAACCGAATTCCTAACTGGATTCTAAGCCTAGTCTGGGTCCACTTAATACCGGACTCAAAGCCCATTCCAAAATTACCATTTTTCCGGATCTTAAAGCCCAGTACCGGAATTCAATTAATACCGGGTCCGGCCCAAGTCTTCCGGAATAAAAACAATACCGGGTCCGTTTAAGCCCAAATCCGGAAGTCATTTTATTACCGGATCTCAACAAGCCCATTCCGGAACTAAGCCTATTTCCGGAAATCGATTAATATCGGATCCCAACAAGCCCATTCTGGAACTAAAGCCTAATTACCGGATTTAATCCCTATACCGGATCCTGTCCACTTCCGGAATCCAAACCCAATACCGGAACCGGTCCACTTCCGGAATCCATTTCAATACCGGATCTGGTCCACTCCCGAAATCCAAACCCAGTTCCGGAATTTCTCTAATACCGGGACTTCGATTCTGGGTCATCGATTCACGTCAATTTAACTCAAAAACTCATCTAAAAATTTAGATTGTTGCTCGACTTAAATTTAACACAAATATACCAATCATTCAGACAGATTATATATATAACATGTGATTCAATTTTAACTTTAATGCTTAATATGAAAAGATGAACTCACCTGATTGCAACTTTATCCCAAAAGTCCAATTCTGTCTTCCCTCTAATTAACAATCTGCTGGAGAATGATTCAAACACACTATTACTAACTGATTGAGAACTTAGTCAAGTGATTTAAATCCTTACCACAAGAAACCACCGATTCAAAAACTTTTCTTTCTCTTTTCTTCTTTTTCTTCCTGTTCTTCCTATTCTTCCTCTAGACCGACTCCACACAAGGCTGATTTGAGATATATCCTCTCAATTCAGCTTACCCTCTCAATAAGTATTCTCAACTTTCAACAAATGACCAAACAGACCCTCAAGTTAATTTTTATCATTAACATTAAACTTTGGTCAAATTACAAATTCAACCCTGGAGTTTATATTTACAAAATAGTCCACAACTTAGACCAAATTATAAATAGACCCCATTCACATTAAATACATTATAATGGAAACTCGAGGTGTTACATAAAGTTTCCGAAAAACATCGGAATTTTCTTGTTGCCATTCATGCAGGAAGTGAACTACGCTCCTTTAAAGAAGCAATGCAAGATGAAGGATGGCGCAATGCAATGCAAAAAGAGATTCGTGCCTTGGAAGATAACGGAACATGGACCATGGCAAAACTTCCCCCCGGAAAGAAAGCACTTGGTAGTCGATGGGTATAGAAAATCAAGTTCAACTCGGATGGAAGTGTTGAAAGACTCAAGGCAAGATTGGTTGTGTTTGGAAATCATCAGGTGGCTGGAATCGATTACAACGAGACATTTGCTCCCGTAGCAAAAATGGTAACCATTCGAGTTTTTCTAGCCGTTGCAGCATCGAAGAAGTGGGAGCTGCATCAAATGGATGTACATAATTCCTTTTTGCATGGGGATTTGAAAGAAGAAGTATACATGAAGATGCCCCCAGGTTTTAAATCATCAAGTACGGACATGGTTGTCAGTTGCAAAAGTCCTTGTATGGATTGAAACAGGCACCGAGATGTTGGTTTGCCAAATTAAAGAATGCATTAAAGAGGTATGGGTTCAAACAGTCTTACGCTGATTACTCTTTATTTACTCTAAAAAAGGGACCATTCGAATTAATGTACTGGTATATGTCGATGATCTTATTATCTCTGGTAATAACTCTAAGGCATTGACTGCTTTCAATCCCTATTTGAGTACTTGCTTTCACATGAAGGATCTAGGTGTGTTGAAATACTTTCTAGGCATTGAGGTGGCACGCAATCCGGAAGGTATATACCTGTGTCAAAGAAAATATTCTCTAGATATCATCTCTGAAGTAGGACTTTTAGGTGCAAAACCTACCCCTTTTCCAATGGAGCAAAATCATGGCCTCGCACTTGCTAAAGGAACGTTCCTTGATGATCCAGAAAGCTATCGAAGATTGGTTGGTCGTCTGATTTACTTGTCCGTTACTCGACCGGATCTCGCGTACTCTGTCCATATACTTTCTCAATTCATGCATGCTCCTCGTCAAGAACATTGGCATGCAGCTTTGAGAGTGGTACGATACTTTAAGGGGTCTCCAGGTCAAGGCATTCTTCTTCGGGCTAACAGTGATATGCATTTGACAGGTTGGTGCGATTTCGATTAGGAGGGATGCCCACTTACTCGTAGATCACTTATGGGTTGGATCGTGTTCCTTGGTAATTCTCCCGTGTCTTGGAAAACCAAGAAAAAACACACGGTGTCACTATCGTCAGCCGAAGCCGAGTATCGATCGATGGCCTCGATTACGTGTGAATTTAAATGGTTAAAGGCCTTGCTTCTAAGCTTGGGGGTGAAACACAAACGTCCTATTGATCTGTATTGTGATAGTCAATCGACCTTTCATATAGCTCAAAACCCGGTGTTTCATGAACGAACCAAACATATCGAAGCGGATTGTCATTTTGTTCGTGATGCCATTGAAGATCATCTCATTCTGCCATCTTATGTTCCTTCCGAGATCCAGTTGGTCTAGAACTTTTGATGTATAAATTCTTTGTTTCCCTTCAATGAATAACACAATAAACTTTTCCCATTCATATTCTATGTTATAACCAAAACGTACATAATTGTGAAATGTACATTTTAATAACAAAAACAAAGGTTTCGGTACACTTGAACCAACAATTATTATGAATGCATTGTTGATCTCAATGTTATTAGTTGCAACAGTCGAGCGTTGACGATGTCGACAACACCTTCTATTGTTGGGCATACATATTCATGTACACTAATGTGATTTTCAAACATGTTCTTTCAACACTCTAATTACTTCTTGTGAGTTTTCAAATAAGATTCCTATTTTTAGGATCATAGTTTGCAACACGATCATTTAGTGGCATATGCTATATATATGTTGGAAAACTACAAATAAGAAAACAAGAAAATAATATTTATGATAATATACCAGAATACCATTCAAAATAACGTGTTGGATTCGTGTTTGAACTTGGCTAGCAAAAAAATTTAATTGACACTTTCATAACTATAGCTCTTTTGGTAATATGGTAATTGAAATAACACAGGGTTTAATATATTCATTATATAAATCAAGTTGATGTTATTTGAGTATGCAACAACTTGATATTATAAGTTTGAAATAAAAAATATAATTCATTATTTAAATCAAGTTGATGTTATTTGAGTATGCAACAACTTGATATTATAAGTTTGAAATAAAAAATATACAATGTATGAATAAAATGGGAAATGTGGAAAATGAAAACCAAATAAGTTACCTTTTAAAAGTAACACCCTAAGGGTGCGTTTGGTTCGCAGAATGATTTCTGAAGGAATGAATCTGTCAAAGGAATTGGAATCTGGAAGAAATTGGAATGAAATGTTATCAAGTTTGACCAAGTGTTTGGTTGACAGGAAATGGAATGGAATCTGTCCATGAATGAATTTGAAGCTGTCTGTTTGGTTTACAAAGGAATTGGAATGGAATAATAAAAAATGACAAAAATGCCCTTTCTTTGATTTTTTTAATTATAAACAATTATAAAATAAATATTTAATGGAGTAGAAATATGTATTTTACCATTATAAACAATATATAAATATGTAATTTACCATTATAAACAAATGTAAAAATGAACCAGTTTGGTTCCACTTCTCCTCCCCAATTTTATTTGACCTAGCCGCTGTCATTGAGAAACCAAAGAAGAAAATGACGGGGGAAAACGATGGGGAAACCAAAGCACAGAGGAGTATCTATCGGTTTCATAAAGAAATCAAAGAAGAAAACGATGGGGAAACCAAAGCGTAGAGGAGTATCAATCGGTTTCATCAAGAAATCAAAGAAGAAAACGATGGGGAAACCAAAGCGCAAAGGAGTATCGATCGGTTTCATCAAGAAATCAAAGAAGAAAACGATGGGGAAAAACGTTTCTGTAGTAGATCATTGAGAGAAAGCAAAGCCCAAAGGAGGAACGATCAGTTCAGTCGAGAAACCAGAGTGGGAAACGATTGTTTGTGGGTCGCTGCAGTAGGCTGCTGTTAGGTTTGTTTGGTTCTTGGCTGCTAGGTTTATTTGGTTCTTGGCTGTTAGTTATTGGCTGCTAGTTTGGATGTGTTTGTAATTCAATACAGAAACCAGAGAAAGAAGCCCGTTCGGTTGATGAACCTGAGGAAGAAACAATCTCGATTGATGAACTGAGGAAGAAACAATCGGGAATGGATTTCAATGAGGGTATATTTGTCATTTTTAAAATTTGGGTTGGAATGGATTTCAATTCCATCAGTTTTGTGAAGGAATGGTGAAATCCATATTTAAAGGAATCTTTGAATTCAATTCCATTCCTTAGGTAACCAAACGTCACAATGGAATTTGGTCAACGGAATTGACCATTCCAATTCCATCGGATTTCGGCGGAATTCGACGAACCAAACGCACCCTAAGTCATACAATGATATCTATTAAATCCCTATGTGGTCTTGTAATTATAAGACTTTTCAATAACATAAGAGAAATCAAAGAGTTATTTTTGTAGGCCAATCGTATATTGTATATATAGTTATATTATTTAAGTTGTCTAATATCATTGAAACTTCATATTCGTGTTATATTATTCGTGAATTTTTGGAGAAAAAAACATTAATTTGGTCTTGATTGGGTAATAAGAGGGTGTTTGGGATTGCTTATTTAAAACAACTTAACTGTTTATTTTTAAAAGTGTTTATTAACTTATGTGGTGACAAAAAGTAGTTTATAGAAAAGGGTAATAAAGTAATTTGGTTGAAAAAGTAATAAGCAGTTTTAAATAAGTTAGAATAAAGTAATTTATCAAAAACAACTTATTTGTAGTGTGGAAAAGTCATAAGCACTTTTTTTTTCCAATCCAAACACTAGAAATAGCTTATTTGCGGTGTGGAAAAACCATACGCAAATAAGTAAAAAAATAAGCAATCCCAAACACCCCCTAACTAACACGTTAAGTGTTTGTAGAATAGGGTTGAATACACACATGACAAATTTTCACTTTTAATTATGTATTGTAACACCCTCAAAATTGGAAAGAGCAACTAAATAAAATTTTCGACAAAATAACCAAATAAGGATAAAAATTCCTTCTACAAACCATCCTTGGAATTACTTCAATATTAAAAACATAATAACTTCAACATTCAAAACCTAAGTCATACGCTAAGGCTACAAAAGGTCGAGTGTTACTTAACCCAATATCAAGTTGCTATTCCCAAAATGCGGAAGACTTCACCAAGCCACTTACTTCTTGAGCACACAACTAGCTTTCCACTCTTCACAGTGTCACTAGAACTATATCCCAATCGGAACCTGTTGCACATGCTGAAAAATAAAAAGGTTAGGCTAACGCCTGGTGAGTTCAAGAGTTTTTATCATGGTTATATAATTCGTAAGACGAGAAAGGTGCAATTTAAATCATGAGTTCCCAAAAGGAGTTACTTTAAATGCAAACCACTCATTTTCCAATGCATACAAATCCCATGACGAAAGCTCCAATATAAAACGATTTTCAAAAACGGACTCAACCCAAAACTCACTTGAAAAGTGAAATAGTATTTGATTTCCAAAATTATAAAAACATGAATAAATCTCTATTATTCAAAACATCCCAAATACGGATGAGACATAAATCACAACCCATAAAATATGGAAAGCAATCCATATAAATATAATACGTCACCAAAAACATGGATAAAAATAAATACCCAAACAATACCTTTCGGTGACGGGGGAGACCCAATTCCACTGTATGTGGTGGAACACAAAGTTAACCTGCATAACTATGTTATTGAACTACACCTCAGATCGTGACACTATTGTCTGCTTTAATAATCTCCAACTCGAGTCGGACTTTATTGCCTGCTAGCTAAGCTACACCTCAAGTCCCCAACCAACAACGGGTGGCACCACCGTATCCCCCATTGCCTTTTGTGCCCAACTACACCTCAAGGATACTGTAACACTCATATTTCTTAAGATTAGGTAAGCCTAACGTTAGGGGAATCGTTTGGTTTAATTGTGGTTTTATACAAAATTTATATGTTGAGCTGACCCTCTTAGTATGTGTAACATGCTAAAAATCAGAGTAAATTTAAACCTCAATAAATGCGGAATAATACTAATCTGACATAGACAAAATCACCCAAAAAGGGGAAATAATAGTATGGCGTTTACATCACAAATAATCGAACGAAATGAACTCAACAACCTACTAATCTAGACTATCAAAGTTCAGATTATAGACGGGTGTCGCTATCTCGTTCACAAAAGTATATCAATCAATACATCAAAAGTCGCCTATATGTCTGTCCAAAAATGCTATTTGCCCCTTCAAGACTCTCTCTCATGCCCGAGGAGCCCCACCACTAGAATGACCTGTTATACATGTCATTACAATAAAAAGTGTTAGGCTAAAGCCTAGTGAGAACAAACAGTTATAATTGGGTAAATAGTAGTCTTTTATATAAATCGGCAATTAGAAGAATGTTACGATTATAAATATACATCTCAATCGTACAAATACCCTTTGGGTTAACGGGGGAGTCCCTCTTACCAACACACGTGACGGAACACGATAGTAAGCCACTTGACATGTTAGTAAAGCCAAATACACAATAAAACACATATTGGATGTCGGGTGAGGCTACTTACAACCCACACCCATGAAATGCCATCATCCAAGAACGTAATAGCACGTAAGACTTATACCATACCGTCGATGCCTAACCGTGCCTCAATGTGGAAAACTAGTGTTCCAATCATCGGACATAATGACTCTAGTGCCTATGGATCCATTACACACAACACCAATATCAACAATTTTCCACCACATATATATACATATATAGAGGAAGGTTCAAACGAGAACGATAACTATTTACGAGAACTACGAGAACGGCCGACCATGTACAAAATCACTGGTGATTCACATACAAAATCATATGTGATTAAAATTCGGGACACGCGCGGTTTGTTCCGCGGTTTGCGAAGCGCGCGGTTTGTACTGTGAATCACCAGTGATTTTGTACATGGTCGGCCGTTCTCGTAGTTCTCGTAAATAGTTAGCGATCTCGTTTGAACCCACCTCTATATATATATATATATATATTTACATCTATATATATATATATCCAACATTTCCCATGGTGTACCAATACTTCACATAATTTCTCAAACACCAATTTCTACCACTATAAGAGTTTATCTTTCGGAGTATTTTGTCAAACCCACCAAAAGCAAAACCCTAGCTTTTGTTCCATGAAAGTCAAATCTCACAAATTTAGAAGAACTCGTTTAGAAATCGAATAGACCACAAGGAAATCAAACGTGGTCACTCTTTACCTTAACCATGAGATCCATGCAAACGAAAACCCCCCAAATCCCTCAAATTGAGATTTTGGTCAAAACTCACTTCATGATGAAATATATGATAAGAAAATGTGTAAAAGTGTTAATAGCAGGCATTTATCATGTATAAGTTTTAAATAAAAAGTATGAACTCACCTTATGAGGTTTGTTAGGTGAAAACCTACTCTCTTGAGGAAACCATAGTTTTTTTATGAACTTTAAGTAGGGAAGACTTGACCACTTTAAGCTCTTACACTCTAGGATCTTCTTCTTCTTACATTAACTATGATTTAAGTTGGTGGAGTGGTAGGTTGAAAACCCTAGAAACATTAAGTGAGGAGAGAGGGATGGAATTTGGGAGAAAATCGCTTAAGAGAAGGAGGGGATCGATCCAGCAGCCATCAGAGAAGAAAATGAATTTTAAAAGCCCTAAAAGTCGATTTAACTGCAGCACCCGACTCCCACTCACGACATTGCCACGACGACTTTGCCCATGGGCATTGTCGCCGACCTTGACCCACTTTCTGCTTGAATCGGTTCCTTCCTCGCGACCTTGACCATGCGACTATGCCACGGCATAGCCGCCGACTACCCATAAGCTGCTGCCAAACACCTTAACCCGCCAAAAACGAAACCCGCTTCAGCCCACATTCGATGTAAATGTCCGAGAGGTGACCATGCACACTTACGAAATCATGCATGGCTAAAACTGCAACCGTTCGCCGTATTCATGCACTCAAAAGGTCAATTACTAAATTTGGTTAAGGCTTAACAAAATAGAATTAATGACGTAAGATTTCACGACTTAGGAAATGAAAAGGCCATTTTACTTACTTGGGAATTTCGGGTGTTACAATCCTCCCCAACTTGAAAACGATTTCGTCCGCGAAATCTCCAACTATGCAAACAAGTGAGGATATCGACGTTTCATGTCCTCCTCCGCTTCCCAAACTACGCTGGCGCCTCGGTGATGCTTCCATTGTACTTTGACCATTATCACGTCCCTATGCCGGAGTCTCTTCGTCTCCCTTTCTAAGATGGCTTCGGGTTCTTCGATGCAACGATTGTCATCCACTCGAATTTTCCGACAATGGTATAACGTTTTCTTCTTCCGCCAAACACTTACGTAGGTAACATACGTGAAAAGTGGGATGAATGCCATCCATTTCCGGTGGCAAGTCCAATTTGTAGGCTTGCAACCCGACTCGCTCCAAAATGGTAAACAGCCCTAGGAAACGGGGACTCAACTTCCCACGCTTTCCAAAACGTATCAACCCCTTCCAAGGGGATACCTTTAGCATTACACGCTCCCCAACTTGGAATTCTATCGGTCTCCGTTTCTTGTTGGCGTAACTCTTTTGACGATCTTGAGCCGCCTTCAAGCGCTCTCGGATCTCCTTGACCTTGTCCGCCGTCTGTTGAACGATTTCCGGACCCGCAAACTGCTTTTTCCCTGCTTCTAACCAACATACCGGGGTCCGAAACTTCCGACCATACAAGGCCTCAAATGGTGCTCTATCGATGCTCGAGTGGTAACTGTTGTTGTAAGCAAACTCTACTAGAGGTAAATGTGTATCCTAATTTCCCCCAAAATAAATCACGCACGACCTTAGCATGTCCTCCAAGGTTTGTATTGTTCTTTCACTCTGCCCATCCGTTTGTGGATGGTAGGCCGTGCTCAGATTTACCCTTGTACCCAATTCTCCCTACAAGGTCTGCCAAAATCTAGAGGAAAATCGGCTATCACGGTCGGAGACTATTGACACGGGTACACCATGCCTCGACATGAACTCATCGATGTACAACTTTTCCAACTTGTCTATTGGTGAAGCTTCCCGCATTGCTAGGAAATGAGCACTCTTGGTTAGACGATCTACGATCACCCAAATGGTGTCGTTGCCTCTAGCCATCCTTGGTAACTTGGTCACAAAGTCCATGGTGATCTTTTCCCACTTCCACTCGGGAATCTCCAACGATTGTAGGCTCCCATACGGTCGTTGATGCTCGACCTTTACCAACGAACAAGTTACACACTTTTCCATATAATGAGCCACATCTAACTTCATAACCGGCCACCAATAGCGTAACTTTAAGTCTCTATACATTTTAGTGCTTCCCGGATGTATGGAGTACTTGGATTTATGAGCTTCATCCATGAGTAGTTCCTGGCTTCCACCAATTTGGGTACCCATACACGCCCATTAAACAGTTTGATTCCACGGCCATCTTCCGTTAAGAGTAGCCTTTGCTTCACCATTCCTTCTTCCTTGAGGTTTTTCTCCAACAACGCCTCGGTTTGTGCCGTCTTGATTTGCTCCATAAAACTTGACACTAGCTCAATCCTTGAGAGACTCGCCTGGAGGGTTCCACTATACTCCATCCGACTTAAGGCATCGGCAAACACATTAGCCTTACCCGGGTGATAGAGTAACTCATAGTCATAGTCCTTTAGTAGTTCCAACCACCTCCGTTGCCTCGTATTCAGTTCTTTTTGGTCGAAGACATACTTCAAACTTTTATGGTCCGTATACAACGTACATTTCGTGCCATAAAGGTAATGTCGCCACAACTTCAAGGCGAACACTACTGCCGCGAGTTCCAAATCGTGAGTGGGGTAATTCTTTTCGTGTTCCTTAAGTTGCCTTGACGCGTAGGCGATCACCTTTCCTCTTTGCATCAAGACGCAACCCAAACCTATCTTGGACGCATCACTATATACCACAAAGTCTTCTGATCCCTCGGGTAGAGATAGAATCGGGGCCTCACACAACTTCTTTTGTAGTGTCCAAAACGCTTTTTCTTGGGCTTCCGTCCAAACAAACTTTACATTCTTCCGCGTTAAGCTTGTCAAGGAAGAAGCAATCTTGGAGAAATCTTGAATAAACCTTCGGTAATATCCCGCTAAACCCAAGAAGCTTCGTATCTCTGACGAGCTCTTAGGAGGTTCCCAATTCATCATTGCCTCTATTTTGGAAGGATCTACCTTTACACCATCTCGCGTGACCACGTGACCCAAGAATTGGACTTCCTCCAACCAAAAGTCACACTTGGAGAATTTTGTGTACAACTTCTCTTTCCTTAGAACCTCTAACACCTCCCGAAGATGTTGATCATAATCCGCTTCGTCTTTAGAATATACCAAGATGTCGTCTATGAACACGATAATCGACTTGTCAAGGAATGCCCGACACACCCGGTTCATCAAGTCCATAAACACCGCCGACGCATTCGTCAATCCGAAAGGCATCACTAAAAACTCATAATGATCGTACCGCGTTCTAAAAGCCGTCTTTGGAATGTCGTATTTCCTTACCTTCACTTGGTGGTAACCCGATCGTAAGTCAATCTTTGAAAAGCACCCCGCTCCTTGAAGTTGGTCGAACAAGTCATCAATCCTTGGAAGTGGATATTTATTCTTCACGGTCACCTTATTCAACTCCCTATAATCGATGCACATTCTCATTGTACCGTCCTTCTTTTTCACGAATAAGACCGGTGCTCCCCAAGGAGATGAGCTCGGTCTCACAAATCCCTTCTCTAAAAGTTCTTGAAGTTGTGCCATCATTTCTTGCATCTTGGATGGGGCCAACCGATAGGGAGCTCTTGCTATCGGAGCCGCTCCCGGGAGTAAATCTATCTTGAACTCCACTTGCCGGTCCGGTAGCAAACCCGACAACTCTTCCGGAAATACGTCGGGAAACTCACGTACCACCCTCACGTCTTCAAGTTTCTTTTTCTCTAACTTGGCGTTGATCACGTAGGCTAAGAAGGACGAACATCCTTTCAACAAACATTTGCGTGCTTTTAACATGGAGATGATTGCTACATCCCCTTTCCTCCGCTCACCAAGCACGATCACCATACTTCCGTCCGAAAAGGGAATGCATATTAACTTCTTTGTACAAACGATCTCGGCTTGGTTCACGGCTAGCCAATCCATCCCGACTACTACGTCAAATCCCCCGATTAACATGGGCATCAAGTCGATTGGGAACTTCTTCCCCTCAATCTCCCACTTGCAACCCTTCAATACCTCACGGACTAACACTTGTCCACCGTCCGCTATTTCTACCACTATAGCATCTTCTAAACTACTAATGGGCATAGACAACCTTTGAAGAAAGGAATTGGACACAAAAGAAAAGCTTGCACCCGAATCAAATAACACACGCATAGGCACGGAGTTTAGGGGAAACGTACCCGACACTACGTCTGCTGAAGACTTCGCCTCCTCGGTAGTCATCTAAAAGGCCCTCGCCGATGCTCTTGGAGGGTCCACTTTCTTTCCCCCCGACTTCAACTTCGGGCATTCGTTCCGAAAGAGACCCGTCTCCTTGCATTCGTAACATATTTGCCCCTAACCAGGAAATCCTTGAAGATGTGACCGGTCTTGCCACACTTATAGAAACTTTCGGGCATAGAGTTGCATGAGTCAAAGTGTTTTCTTCGACACTTGGAACACCACTTGGCCTCGCGCCTTGAGTCGGTTCCCCGATTATTAGAAACAAACGGTCTTGATTTCTTGGAGGGCATGGAGTTTCCCTCCCACTTTCTCTTCTCCGGTATTCCCACTTTCTCTTCCTTGCCTTGACTGTAGGCATCCTACACTAACTGAGCTTCCTCTATCGCCTCCCGGAGAGTGGACGCTTTCGACACTCGGACCATGGTCATCATGTCCGACGGAAGGCCCTTGATGTATGCCTTGATCTTTTCCTTTTCAGTAGGGATCAGATGTCCCACCAACCCCAACTTCTCCATGAACATCCGATTGTATTCTTTGACTGGCAAGTTCCCCTTTTTCAAGTTCTGGAACCCTTCTTCTATCCGGTCCATTGCCCTCTCATTACAGTATTCCTCCAAAATTTTCTTCTTGAAGACTGCCCAACTCAGTTTGGCCAACACCGCAGCCTCTAAGGAAGTGGAGTACACATTCCACCAAGTGAGGGTTGTCCCTCTAAGCATTTGAGAGCCGAACTTTTCCTTTTGGCACTCTTCACATTCACTAGTTCTGAAGGCTTATTCCATTTAACGGATCCAGTTCATGCAAATTACCGGATCATCAGTGCCTTTGAACTCGGGCGGCCTACAGCTCAAGAAGATTTTGAATGAGCAGCCTTTGCCCGCTCGCCCAATTTCCGTTGTCCCCAAACCGTCTGTAGGATTTCCATCTCCGGTACCCCCAGATCCAGCTACTATGATATTCTCAGCAACCGTTTCGTGCCTACGGTTGTTTGTATCCCGGTCTTCCATCAATTTTAGAAATTGTTCCTGCTGTTGGGCCATGGCCTTATTCATGGCCTTCATCATTCGATCCATCATCCTCGTCTCAGCTGTCACCTCTTCCAAAAAGGGATCAGACGTTTCAAGGTCATGGTGAAGGATATGCTCGGTTCCCCCACCCAACACAGTGTTGAACGACGGAGGTATCGCTGTCGTAGCCACCCTTGGTTGATCAGCTGTGGATGTCGTAGCATCCTGGCCATCCGGCCTACTACCAGTGTTAACCATGAAGTCTGCCACACAATCGAGAATGGGGTGAGAGATAAGCTATAAGAATTTCAATCACAAGAAACGTACTAATACATGCATCAATCATCATAACGGTAGTAATCTAAGCATACTCACGTAATAATACATTCATAGTAGCAGTAGCTAATTGAAATTATGAACACACTTCACATAAGAATTCTCGTTACCATAGTCACAATTTTCAAGTTATGTACTTCCGTCGACTCTAAGACCATCCTATCTTAGGAGTTCTACCCAAAGCTCACCAATCAATACTTAATCGTTTCAGTTTAAGTCTAGGTATCTTAACGTCACACCTAGTTCACTTAAACTACTGCTCTGATACCAACTTGTAACACCCTAAAAATCGGAGTAAATTTAAACCTCAATAAATGCGGAATAATACTAATCTGACATAGACAAAATCACCCAAAAAGAGGAAATAATAGTATGGCGTTTCATCACAAATAATCGAACGAAATGAACTCAACAACCTACTAATCTAGACTATCAAAGTTCAGATTATAGACGGGTGTCGCCATCTCGTTCACAAAAGTATATCAATCTATACATCAAAAGTCGCTTCTATGTCTGTCCAAAAATGCTATTTGCCCCTTCAAGACTCTACTCTCATGGCCGAGGAGCCCCACCACTAGAATGACCTGTTATACATGTCATTACAATAAAAAGTGTTAGGCTAAAGCCTAGTGAGAACAAACAGTTATAATTGGGTAAATAGTAGTCTTTTATATAAATCGGCAATTAGAAGAATGTTACGATTATAAATATACATCTCAATCGTACAAATACCCTTTGGGTTAACGGGGGAGTCCCGCTTACCAACACAAGTGACGGAACACGATAGTAAGCCACTTGACATGTTAGTAAAGCCAAATACACAACAAAACACATATTGGATGTCGGGTGAGGCTACTTACAACCCACACCCATGAAATGCCACCATCCAAGAACGTAATAGCACGTAGGACTTATACCATACCGTCGATGCCTAACAGTGCCTCAATGTGGAAAACTAGCGTTCCAATCATCGGACATAATGACTCTCGTGCCTATGGATCCATTACACTCAACACCGATATCAACAATTTTCCACCACATATATATATAGGGGACGTTCTTTTGCAAACCACTGCATTCGTAGAAACTATGCAAACCACTCCATAACCAATCATTTCAAAAATTACAATTAAAATTAATTATTTATTAAGGGCAGTCCGTAGGGGTATTTAAGTAAATCGATAATTACATTTTTTTAATTATTATTTACAGAATCAGGATAAACATGGAAGTTACCTTTTTTAGTGATTTGTTAATATCCTTAATTAATTAGCGTAATCATTAGTTAATTTTTTTTATTTGTTGGTTTTTGTGTTCTTGCTTCTGCAAATCGACTGAATATTTCTGGGTTTTCAAAAAAAAATGGATGATTCTTCGTCGATTAATGAGATATATGTGAACGATGTTTTTTCCGAACCCATGCAAGTTAACGATGTTTTTTCCGAACCCATACAAGTTAACGAAGATGAATCAGTTGCCGATTTTGTTACTGCTGATGAATCGTCGTCTAAAGCAACTGTTGTAGGCATCCAACATGTTGGAAGTTCAAGTGGAATTCGAGAAGACGAAGGTGATATAAACGAATCAGTTTTTTATTTTTTTGTTTTGTATGGTATATTATAGTTTTTTTTATACAGATTAATGAATATATGATATTAATTTTTTGGGTTTTTATTATTCTATAAATTTTCTTTAGTTTGTTGTCGTTGTATGCTATGGTGATTATTATAGATCCATGTTTTGTTCTTAATTTGTATTCGTAGTTTTATGAACATTGTCAATTTCTTGTTAGTTTCTTGATGGCATGTTATTAACATTTAAGAATTTAAAAATATTGGTAGCATTCATGATTCCTTGTTTTTCATTGTTTATAGCATTCATGATTCCATGTTTTTTATAGTTTAGGATCCGTGATTCCATGTTTGTTTATAGTGAGTATTAAAGATTCCATTTTTAAGCATTCATGAATTCCTGTTATTTTATGTTTGATGGTAGTTGTTGTTATGAATAAATTAATTTTAGTTGTAGTGATCAGATTTTATTTATGTGTCGTCTCATTGTTATTTAATTGACGTTGTAGACGTGTTAGGACAAGATATGAGAGAAAGTGCCGATGGTAGGAAGTATTGGAAGCTGGAGGTGCCGATTGTGAGTACTCCAAAAATCGGTGATTTCTTAAATGATATTCAATATGCGGAGGATTTTTAAAAGGAGTATGCTAAATTATCAGGGTTTGATATTAGGTTGTCGAACAAGGAAAAAAAACAAATCAGGTACTATAACAAATAGGTATTTTTATCGTAGCAAAGAGGGTATCCCTGCACCCAAGGCGCTTGACACGTTAGATGTTACCACTGGTGTGCGAAAGCGGCGTAATACTAACCTAAAGAGAACTGGGTGTAAAGCATGCCTGAAGATTCATTATGTGAAGGAGAGCAATAGATATGAGGTCTACAAATTCATTGAATGACATAATCATGTTTTACTAGATCAGGATGAGATGATTTTCTTACGTTATAGTAGACAACTTAGTTATGCGGAGCAAAAGAATGTTTTTCATTCATGTAGTCAAAAGATTGGTGTTACAAAGGGTCAGAGGATTCGTAACGCGTTGGTTGGTGGCTTTCGTAAATCCGGTGGTACTAAGAGGGATTACCATAATTATCGTCGGGATATTAGTTCATTTGTAAGGAACAAAGATGCTCAGATCTTAATAAACACAATGGCGAGTCGTCAAAATATATGTTCTGACTATTTTTTTGAGTTCATGTGTGAAGATAACGAGTTACAGGCGATCTTTTGGTCCGATGAAACTGCTAAATTGAATTACAAGGAATTTGGCGACGTAATCTCATTCGATGCTACATTTCAAACCAACAAGTAAGCTTTTTTTGTTGTATTTATTTAATTGTGATGTCATTTTTTATTAAGTTTCAGCGTTTAATTTTTGTTTTTATCACGTGACAGACATGCAATGAGTTTTGTGCATTTTGTTGCTATTGACAACCATAAAAAAACCGTTGTGGTTGGAGCTGCTTTGATAGCCGGAGAAACCGCTGATAATTACAAGTGGATCCTTAAGGCCTTTCTCAAAGCTCATGGACGTCAACCTTTATTTGTAATAACTGATCACTGTTTTGCGATGAAGCAAGCCATTCTTGCTATTTTCCCTGATAGCAAGCATCGTTTATGCATGTGGCACATTACCAAGAAGGTTGATGGGAAGGTACGTTTGTATTCGAAATATTTTATTTTTAGTTTTTTAAATTGATCAAAATATTTTAGCAGTATGAGTTATCAACTAAAGTTATTTTTTTTACTATGTAGATTAGCGTGTACCTCAAACACAAAACGTCTTTTGTTGCTGATTTTAACAATCTTGTTTGGGATGTGAATTTGGACCCCGGTTTGTTTGAGTTAAAGTGGGGGAGATGATGGAAAAGTATGATTTGGCTGAGGATTCATGGTTCCAAGATATATTTGATATTAGGGATTCATGGATACCTGCGTACTTTAAGGATGCACCAATGTCTGGTTTAATGAAAACCACTTCTAGATCGGAGAGCATTAACGCTTTTTTTAATGTTTTCCATGCTTTCTTCCATGACCTTGTTTTTTTTCTACGTTCATTTGACAATGCATTTGAAACCCAAAGGGCTGAAAATGTTGTCGAACAAGTTAAAACGAAATCTACCGTACCACGTATTGTTACTCCTAGTGGCCTTGAGGAACATGCCGCTCAGGTTTATACGCGTACAATATTTTTAGAGTTCCAAAAAGAGTTGTGTGAAGGAATGTATGAATGTTTGTGGGATGGTTCTTGTGAGGTCGGCGGCAATAAGGTTGTTTCGGTTACGGAAGAAAATGACGGTGGACAAGTGATATCAAAACATACTGTAAGTAATTTTTACAGTCTTTTAAAATTAACGTTTATAATTAAGCTTCATTAAGAGTCATGTCTATAAAGTTATTCAATAGGTTGTTCGTGATTTGAAGCTTGGCACGGTGGATTGTAGCTGCAATTTTTTTGTTCGAAATGGAATATTATGTCGTCATGCGTTGAAGGTTTTAGTGAACGAGAAGGCAAAGTTTATTTCTGATCGATACGTTATGAGACGTTGGCGACGTGATTTGGTACCGGTTGATTGGTTACCTGCTAAAGTCCGGTATGGCGAAACTGATGCTGAATCTGAAAAAATGATTGGTAATGCCCAATTGTTGGTTGAGGGTATTTTGGAGCGCGTTAGGAGCGACAAGGACTCACTAGCAGCGTTTGTCAACTTGCTTGCAAAATTTAAGGATGCCATTGTAACTGATGCGCCGCGATGAAGCAACCGTGAACGGAGGAATTCTAATATTCAAGAGTTCATGGGTGTTTCGGATGTTGAGAATTTGGAGGTGTTACCCCCATCGAGTGTCCGCAACAAAGGTTGTGGCACGAGTAAGAGATTAATTGGATGTCGAGAAAAAGCGATTAAAAAGGCGAAACAACCCAAGAGGGTATGCAGGAAGTGTGGACAATTAGCAAGGCATGATTCACGTAATTGCCCCGATGCTTGAAATAATAATTTTTATATGGAATCATGCTTGACTTGTTTTGACCTTTTTTATTTTGGTTGTATGGACGTATTATTGCATACTGGAGTTTCATTTTTAATTTTATCAAGGATTTTATATTGAATCAGTTTATAGGTTATTTATCCTTTTCTTTAACCATTGTTTCATAATGGGACTGTGTATTCATTTTTAGGTTGGTTTGTGAGATTATTTAATTACCTAATTATCATGACCCTTTTTTTTAATAATATGTTTCCTTCTAGATGATATCCTTCTAGAGGGGTATCTTTTGTAATCTGCCAAGCCGCCCAAAATCATGATTTATCATAGGGTGTTGTGCTTCATGATGCCTAAAATCTGCCAATATATACCCCTTACATTTCACCTCCTTCTTCACTTTCTATCCATCTATAACCAACAAAGCAAAAAACCCTAGTTTTTCAACCATGTCGTTTAATCCCGATTCCTCTTCAACATCAGTAGGATCTGTTTGCCCTAGTTCCTTCATACAGTTGCTTGGTCGACATCATCTTCGCCTTCTGCGAGACATCCACGATTTGGAGAAGGAGTTGAATCAACTCCGTAAGGTGCACAAAGATGTTTGTGAGAAGTATGAGAAATCTATTGAAGACAATATGAAGCATTTCATCGAGATTCAATCCCTCAAAGCCACTGTGAAGGGAATAGCTGATGCATGCACTTGTAGGGCGGTGGATATGTTCGAAATCCCTTAAACTTTGCGTCAATCGGTGTAACCCTTTCATCTAGCTTGGTATTAGATGTATGTTGTCTCAAACCCACGTTCTGAAACATGGTTTTTTGGTTGTAATGGTGTTAAGCGCCAAATATTATGTCTAGGTCCTTTTTTGGTGGGTTTGGAGGTTTAGTTAACCTAGGGTTTCACCGATTAATATGGTAATGTAGATGAATATCATGTATATATTATAGTTTGTTTAGTATCAATGGTTAATGTTTCTATCGTTATTTCCGTGTTCTTGCATTCACTGCTCATTTTATTGAGCTTAACATCATTTTTGTTTGGTTGATAATCATCCATTATTTATTGTGAATCATTAGGAAAAAAAATCTAATTTTTTGTCTTTACAAAAATCATGAATGTATGTTAAAATTTGGTTTTTCTTAAACAACTAATGAACTATATAAAATTAATGAGGGTTATGATGTATCATTTTTGGTTTCCAAAAACAATGAATCAGTGCATTAATATATTTTAAAATAGTACTTCATGAATTGTTAGTTCGCTTTCATAATTTATTATTTTGGCGTTTACAATTATGTTTTTATTGTTAATCAATTTACCATATTTTTTCAATTCATTTTAATTACAGAAATGTTGGGAACTGAAGATTTGCCAAGTATGGTTAGTACTGCCAGAACAACAATACAATGTTGGAGATAAAGATGGAATGATTGAAGATAAGCATGAAAGAATATTCTGAAGATCAATTTTGTTTTGATAGTTATCTTGTGATTATTTAGTATAAATAGATTTTGATAGATAGCTATTCTGCGTGAGATTTA
The DNA here is from genome assembly GCA_033807775.1 of Saussurea involucrata. NCBI lineage: Eukaryota > Viridiplantae > Streptophyta > Magnoliopsida > Asterales > Asteraceae > Saussurea > Saussurea involucrata. Next base: position 83,924,393 of record CM066321.1, on the reverse strand, counting down.
GAATTCGTTTTTGTTTTAGAGAGAATTAACCTCAAGGTTTAGAACCCTATTTCTAGAGAAGTAGAAGTCGTCTTGTTGAGCCTGTTCAACAAGATTGAGGTTTGGTTGTAAACTTGTGAGTTGAAGTATTGAATACAAACAGATTGTGTTTTTTGATTAGTTGTTCATTGAGTGTGTTTGAATTAAAGTTCTATTCCGCAAGATTCTTTAATTCTGATTTCTAAGTATAATTATTCTTGTTTGGAATCGATCCTGACAAGTGGTATCAGAGCTTGGTTTCTTAGAAATCTATAATCATTATGGACAACACAGTTGAATCAAACAGTACTCTTGTTTCAAAGGTTCCCATGCTCAGGCCTAATGAGTTTGACATGTGGAAGATTAGAATCAAGCAGTATATTTTGCTTACTGATTATTCCATCTGGGATATTATAGAGAATGGTCCATGTGCTGAAGGAAGGGTTGGACCAGATGGCAAAAGACCTCCTCCAAAGACTTATGCAGAAAGAAAGGTTAGACAAACAGAGATGAAAGCCTTAAGCACTCTGCTTTTGGCTATTCCCAATGAGTATCAGCACCAATTTCATCACTACACTGATGCTCAGAGTTTATGGAATGCATTGGAAAAGAGATTCACTGGTACCAAGAGCACCAAGAGGAACCAGAAGGCAATTCTTAAGCAACAATATGAAAATTTTACTTCTACAAAGAATGAGTCTATGACTCAAACTTTTGATAGATTTAATAAGTTGATTGGAGAATTGGCTACAGTTGGAGTTCGTATGGAGGCTGATGATGTAAACAGGAAGTTTCTAAGATCATTAGGTGAGGAATGGACAATGTATACTGTGTCTTTCAGACATAATGACCAGTTAGAAGATAAAGAGCTCGATGATCTTTACAATGATCTTAGGGTATTTGAAGCAGAGGTTGAAGCCAAGAAGAAGCCCTCAGGATATGTGTATAATGCTGCACTCCTATCAGCATCAACTGATTCTACTGCTAACCCTGAATCAGTTAGTACTGCTGGTGGAGTCAATCAGGAGAAGGCCAATGATTCTGTACTAGAAGCTTTCTTTTCTAGTCATGTTAACTCCTCATTAATTAATGATGACTTAGAACAGATTAACGCTGATGATCTTGAGGAGATGGATATCAAGTGGCAGATGGCTATGCTTTCTATGAGGGTGAAGAAGTTTATAAAGAGGACTGGGAGAAACAACTTTTCCCAAAGAAGAGAAGATGGTGCTGGGTTTGACAAGTCTAAGGTGGAATGCTACAAGTGTCATAAGATGGGACACTTTGCCAGAGAATGCAGAGGTGGAGTATCTCAAAACAACCATCAACAAGCTCAGACTGGAAGCTTCAACCAGAACAGAAACTCTGTTCAAGCCCTTGTTTCTCAACAAGGAATGGGATTTGATTGGAGTGATCAAGCAGAAGAGGCAATTCAGAATCATGCACTCATGGCAGAAGTCTCAGATCTTCCTACTGAGGTAAAATCTAATCTCTGTTCTCAAGCTTGTATAGACACTGTGAAAAAGTATAGAGATCACAACCAGGGAATGTGTGATGACCTTAAGAGATTAGAAAAGGATAGAAGAGATTATGTAGTGATTGTTGAGAGGTTTGAAGAACAAATTAAGGCTTTTCAAGCCAATGAACTTCAACACTCATATGATACAAACTACTGGAAGTGGGAAAAGAATGGTCTGGAGTTCCAACTGAAAGAGTCTAGGGAGGAATGTGAGAAATTAAAAGGAGAACTTGAGAAAGTAAAACTTGATGTTGAAAAGTTTTCATGTGCTTCTAAAGTCATGGACACCATAATAAATGCTCAAATCCACAGTAAGATGAAACCAGGCCTAGGGTACAATGCCACACCCCCACCCTACAACAACACATACATCCCTCCTAGGTCAGACCTGTTAGAAACCAAGGATAGGAAGGACTTACCTGAAGGAGCTACTAAAGTAGATCCATTAGATGAAGTTGTTGTTGAGGATAAAACTGAAAAAGAAGAGTCTAAGAAAAGGAACAAGAATGTCAGTGGTGAGATCCCCTTAGAGAATTACATCAAGACTAATGAGGAAGGTGGAAGTCCCTGGGATAAGAACAATGAGATGAAAAGATCTGAAAAAGGAAAGGGAGTTCATTATACACAGACCACTGTTGTGAATTCCAATACTTGTGAACATTGTTCTTGCAAAAATTCTCAAAAGAATGAGCCCCAAAAACATGATAAAAAGAGGGGAAATCAAAGAAACTGGAATAATCAGTGGGCTCAAAAACAAGGAGTTGATCTGCAAAGGATTAACAGACCAAAACCTTGTTTTATCTGTGGCAAATTGAATCACCTTGCCAAACACTGTTATTTCAATCCTATTAACCAAAGGATAAATTTTCAAAGAACTTTTCAAAAATCAAATGGTTATAGGAAGCCTGTAAGGAACCATGTGGCTAAGAAACAAGCTAAATCCAAAAGCCACATGAGGAAAAAGACTGAAAAAGAATGTGTCACAATGTGGGTTCCTAAAAGCACCAGTGTTAGTACTGTTGCCTCTGATAGTACTGCTGCCTCAGACAGTACTGCTGCTAGCAGTGTTAGTGCTTCTAACACTGTTAGTACTTCTTCTAGAAGCAATACTGCTGCTAGCAGTGTTAGTACTGCTAACACTGTTAGTACTTCTTATAAAGATAATACTGCTTCTAGTGTTTGTGCTGCTAGACCAATCATCTTGACAAAGTACTCCAGTACTGAAGTTCCTCAGGTTGAAAAACTTATCCAAACTGAATGTAAGTACTTTGATGAGCAAGGGAGACCCAAGACCACTTTGGCTTGGGTTCCCAATAAAAACTAATTGATTTATCTTATGTGCAGGGCAACCAACAGCTCAAGGGGAAGAGCATCTGGCATGTTGATAGTGGTTGCTCCAGGCACATGACAGGTAACATGGCCTGCCTCAAGAATTTCAAAAGAATTGATGGAGGACATGTTGCTTTTGGGAATAATCCTGCAGGAGGTAAGATAAGTGGTAAAGGTGATGTATCAAAAGGTAAGATGACATTTGAGGATGTTTACTATGTTGAGCAATTGAGATACAACCTGTTAAGTGTATCACAGGTCTGTGACAAGAAACATAGTATATTATTTACTGATTCTGAATGCATTATTCTTGCTCCTGGATTCAAAGTAGTTGATGAAAACATGATACTATTGAGAACTCCTAGAAAGGATAATGTGTATTGTTTAGATTTAGAAAGTGTTTCATCTGATTCATCCCTAAACTGTTTGGTATCAAAAGCTTCAATGGATGAATCATCACTTTGGCACAGAAGGATGTGTCACATGAATTTTAAAACAATGAATAAACTTGTTAAAAATAATCTTGTTAGGGGTTTACCATCAAAAGTTTATTCATGTGATGATCACTGTGTTGCTTGTCTCAAAGGCAAACAACACAAAACTTCTCATAAGTCCAAAGAGATAAACACTATCTCAAATCCTCTTCAGTTGTTGCATATGGATCTGTTTGGCCCTACAAATGTCATGAGCATTGGCAAGAAGTCATACTGTTTAGTTATTGTTGATGATTACTCTAGATTTACTTGGGTATATTTTTTGAGAACTAAAGATGAGACAAGTGGACTGATCAAATCTTTTATTCTTAGAATTGAAAACCAATCAAATCAAAAAGTGAAAGTCATTAGATCAGATAATGGGACTGAATTTAAAAACTTTGATCTAAACACCTTTTGTGAGGAAAAAGGAATTGAGAGACAATACAGTGCTCCTAGGACTCCACAACAGAATGGTGTTGCTGAGAGAAGGAATAGGACACTGATTGAGGCTGCTAGATCTCTGTTAGCTGACTCAAAACTACCCACTACTTTTTGGGCAGAAGCAGTTAATACTGCTTGTTATGTCCAAAACAGAGTTTTAGTAATAAAGCCTAAAAAAGACACCTTATGAGCTTTTTCAGAAAAATAAACCATTTATTGGATTTTTCAAACCATTTGGGTGTCCTTGTACAATTCTCAATACCAAATCTCACTTAGGTAAGTTTGATAGCAAAGCAGATGATGGTTTTCTTGTTGGTTACTCATCTCAGAGTAAGGCTTACAGAGTGTTTAATACCTCTTCTAGAATAATTGAAGAAAGTGACAATGTCAAATGCAATGAGAACACACCAAATCCTATTGGTTCAGGTCCTGATTGGCTATTTGACATTGATTCACTCACTAATTCTTTGGGTATCAGTAGTGATGTAAATGCAGGACAAAGGGATGCACCACCATCAGATCACAGAATTCAGTCTGTGATATTTCCACTCCCTACCATTGATCCTGTTGACTTCTGTGAACAAGAAAAGGAAGCTGAACCCATTCAGAATGAAGAAGAGAGAAGAATAGAGGAAAATCAGCCTTCAAGTCCAAATTCCAGAGAGTCTGAAGTGACTGAAGAAGCTGAAGAAAATCCAGACTTAAATGAGTCAAATCTGGATGTGAACTTACAAGAGGAATCTGGTCATCCATCAAGAACTCAGAAAAATCATCCTCCTGAGTTTGTAATTGGAGACATTGCTTCTCCCATGATGACTAGGAATCAAAGCAGACTTCAAGAGCTACAAGATCAGCAAAATACAGTTAATACTGTACTCACTTGCTTTCTATCCCAAATTGAGCCCAAAAAGGCTTATGATGCTATGAGAGATCCAAGTTGGATAGAAGCAATGCAAGAGGAGCTGCTACAATTCAAGCTACAGAATGTTTGGAACTTGGTGGACCTTCCAAAAGGTTATAGGGCAATTGGCACCAAGTGGATTTTCAGAAATAAGAAGGATGAGAGAGGAATTGTGATCAAGAACAAAGCCAGGCTGGTTGCACAAGGGTATACCCAGGAAGAGGGTATAGACTATGAGGAAGTCTTTGCTCCAGTTGCAAGGATTGAGGCAATTAGGTTGTTTCTAGCCTATGCCTCATATATGAAGTTCAAGGTCTACCAGATGGATGTAAAAAGTGCTTTTCTATATGGGACTATAGATGAAGAAGTGTATGTCTGTCAACCCCCTGGATTTGAGAATCCATTGTATCCTGACAGAGTGTACAAGTTAAAGAAGGCACTTTATGGTCTACATCAAGCCCCAAGTGCATGGTATGACACCCTGTCTACCTATCTCTTGGAAAATGGATTTGAAAGAGGAATCATTGATAAGACCTTATTCATTAAAAGGAAAAAGAAGGACACCCTACTTGTTCAGATCTATGTGGATGACATTATCTTTGGATCCACAAATGATCACATGTGTAAAGACTTTGAGGAGTTAATGCACAAGAGCTTCAAGATGAGTTCCATGGGTGAACTTACTTTCTTCCTTGGGCTTCAGGTGAAACAGAAGAAGGATGGGATTTTCATATGCCAATCCAAATATGTGAAAGACATCCTGGATAAGTTTGGATTATCAGACTCAAAGCCAGCAAGCACACCAATGGAGACACACAAACAGATCATTGCTGATCTTGAGGGGGAGGATGTGGATGTCCATCATTACAGATCAATGATTGGATCACTCATGTATCTCACAGCCTCTAGACCAGATATTATGTTTCCCGTATGTGTATGTGCCAGATTCCAAGTTACACCAAAGCAATCACACCTTCATGCAGTCAAGAGGATATTTAGATACCTAAGAGGGCAACCCAGATTAGGTCTCTGGTATCCTTATGAATCATCCTTTGATTTACTTGCATACTCAGATAGTGACTTGGGTGGAGCTAACATGGATAGGAAGTCTACTTCAGGTGGATGTCAGTTTTTGGGTGCAAGACTAGTATCTTGGCAGTGTAAGAAACAAACCACTGTGTCCTTATCTACAACAGAAGCTGAGTATATAGCTGTTGCAAGCTGCTGCTCTCAGGTTCTATGGATACAGAATCAGATGTTGGACTATGGGGTAACATTTCTTCACACTCCAATCTTCATTGACAACAACAGTGCTATTAGCATTGTTAACAATCCAGTCAAACACTAAAAAACAAAGCACATAGAGATCATGTATCACTTTATTCGAGATTGTAATGAAAAGAAATTAATTCAAGTGGCTAAAGTTCATACCAATGACCAGTTTGCTGATCTATTCACAAAAGCTTTTGATGTGGGTAGATTCACTTTCTTGGTAACAAGTGTGGGCATGATCAACCTTGAATAATGTCATGTTTTCAGTTTTTATACATGTATTTCCTTCTATTTTTGGTACTACTAACTCTTTTTTCTCAGGATCTTCTGTATGACTCAGAGTGACAAGTGCTGAAAAGTGCATAGTTACTACTGCCAGTGCATAGTTACTACTGCCAGTGCATAGTTACTACTGCCAGTGCATAGTTACTACTGCCAGTGCATAGTTACTACTGCCAGTACATAGTTAATACTGCTTCGTACTTAATACTGCATGTGTCGTTAATACTGCTTTAAAAGAAAAATTAGGGCTAATACTGCTATAAATACCTCTTTCAGCCCGCCAAAGTTCATAACGTCTCTTTGAATTCTATTCATCTCTCTCTCTTTCTAACTATTCTCTCCCAAGATTCTTTTTTTTTCTGTCAAGAATCCTCAGGTACAATGGAGTTTATCGACGAACACAACGAGATTGCCATGCTCTAGAAGCCAAAACAGTCCGCAGGTTTTCACGACATTGTGGATTTCCTCAAGTACACGCATATATCCTATGCCCTAACGGTGACCCCGACAATCTACACCGAGCATCAGAAGCAGTTCTGGGAAAATGCCACCGTGGTGTCTGAAGATGGGCAGAAAATCATCAAAACAAGGGTGTGTGACAAACCCTTGAATGTTACAGAGGAGCTTATTCGCATCACTCTTCGATTGGATGATGCCTCAGGTATGACGTCTATTCCTAATGACGATCTATACTCAACTTTAACAAGAATGGGGTATGAAGGTCCCATTGGAATCTTTAAGTTTTTCAAGTCTAAATTTTCTACACAATGGCGATTCTTTGTTCATACCTTAATGCATTGCATTTCAAAGAAAACTACTGGATGCAGTGAGTTTAGCAGTACCATTGCTTATGCCCTGGTCTGCTTGGCCACTGCCAGGAAGTTTAATTTTTCACAAATGATTTTCAATGATCTTGTGTCAAACCTGGAATCCAAAAAGAGTTTTTATATGTACCCAAGGTTTGTCCAAGCAGTGATTACTCAGGAATTGACGGATTTGCCTCAATTTACTGAGGTATATGTACCTAAACCCCCTAAAGGAAAGGTCTTCTCAAATATGAGAAGAACTTCCAGGGACTCGGAAGGAGTTGACACTCCATTGTTCTCTACAATGATGGGTGTGTCCCACACACAAGAAGGTATGGCATCAGGGTCAAGGCCCTCATTAGACCAACCCTCTGATAGCCAAACCCCACCTTCAATCACCAAAGAAATTCCTCAGTCCATTCTTCAAAGACCCACTCCTCTCATAACCAAAAAGTTTACAAGAAGAATGGTACACAAGGCTCCTTCCCTTGATGTACCTCCTACACGCCCAAAGCCTTTAAGCCCTCTATTGGAGCATTCTCCAATATAGAAATATCGAAAGGGAAACCACAGGGGTGTCTCCCAACCCCAAGAAGGTGCTCACTAAGGAGAAGGTTGAGCATGTGAGTAGCAAGGCTGCCACTACTTCTGCTAGCACAGAGAAGGACAGTGGTAACATACCTAAGACCTTCCTCACGGCAACTCAGAATGAGAAATCATTCAAAGGTCCCAGGTGCCAAGAAACCACGGGGGTAGGCAGTGCTTTTGCTAGGCAAAAGACACCTACTAAAATTTCCAGTGATCCTTTAAAGGAGGTAAAAACTCCTAAACAAGGTGAGGATAGATATACATATGAGGAATTGATGGAAACCATTGCCAATATCAACACAGATGTTGTAAGTCAGCAAAAGGAGATAGATGGACTCAAGAAAGTGGTCCTTTATCAACAAACACAGCTTGAGAAGCATAAGAAGCTGATTACAAAGTTGATGCACAGGAAGAAGAAAGCTCAGTATGTTCTTAAAAGAAGAAGCCCCAACAATGATGCTCCCAAAAAGGGGGAGCCAGAAGCTGAATTCAACATGGAGAGTGCACAGGAAAAGGGGGAGAATGAGTGTGTTGAAGAAATTGCAAAAGAAGCAGAAACTGATCATGCAGCAGAAAAGGTTAATGCTGCTGAAATTCAGAAAGAAGCAGAAACTGAACCAACAACAGAAACGGTTAATGCTGATGAAAGTCAAAAAGCAGAAGTGGCAGAAACCATTCCAGAGGCAGCAGAAACAAAAGAAGCAGCAGAAACCATGCAAGAAGCAGTATCTACAAAGGAAGAAGCAGCAGAAACAAAGGAAGCAACAGAAACTAAAAAGCCTACTTTGGAAGAAGTTGAAGTTGCAGAGGCTTTGATTAAAGCCAAACATGACACTCCTAAAAAGCAAGAAGAAACCCTGGGTGAAAAGCTGGTGTCACTGAAAAGAACAAGAACCAAGTCTATAACTACCAAGAGGAAATTTGTCAAGAAACCTAGGGTAGAACCAGTGGTAGAAGGAGAAAAAGAAGAGGATGTTCCAGAAAATAAAGATGATACAAAGGTTGCTGAAGAAGAAGTAGCAACTCCATCAGGTCAACCAAGAAATGCTCAATGTGATATGTATATCATTGTGGTTGATACTGGTCCAATCAAAGTTGACCCATTATCTTCCATGCCTCCTGAGATCATCTTCTGGGATACCTTGGTAGATCAGATAAAGGAGTACATTAGAGTCAAAAGAGCAGATGGGAAGTTTGAGGTTTGTTCTACATGGGGAAGACTTATCAGAATGTGATCTAGATCTGACGTAGAGGAGATGTACAAGGTTGGAATGAAGCTGTATGGAAATATGCTGAATGAGAAAGGGATGTCTATCACCAAATTGGTTCTTGAATACCTGTGCCTAATGTTCAAACCAGAAGCAGTTCAGTATATGATAGAAAGAAATTTTCAAGCCATTACCAACTGGATGCTCATTGAAAAATGTGGAGTGTATGTCATCACACTTGACTATACATATCATGAGTATTATTTGGTGGATGTTGCATACAAGCACAGCAAGAAAAGGTTGAATGGAATGCTACATGCTAAGTTGGCTTGCAACAAGGATTCTGAAATGGGAAGATACTTGGTGAGAAGGATTATCAATCAAAGCCGGGGTTTGAATCCTGATTTATGTGTTCATGATTAGGTTTTGGAAGCATCATCTGAAGAACTTGACTTCTCAACCTAAAAAGTCAAGTTAGGGGGAGATTGTTGGGAACTGAAGATTTGCCAAGTATGGTTAGTACTGCCAGAACAACAATACTACTGCCAGAGCAAGGTTAGTACTACAAGTAAAAGTTAATGCTGCTGGAACAATGTTAGTACTGCTTGTGCATAACGATGTTAATGCTGCTTGTGATCATAATTATGGAATGCGAGAATGTTGGAGATAAAGATGGAATGATTGAAGATAAGCATGAAAGAATATTCTGAAGATCAATTTTGTTTTGATAGTTATCTTGTGATTATTTAGTATAAATAGATTTTGATAGATAGCTATTCTGCGTGAGATTTAGAATTCGTTTTTGTTTTAGAGAGAATTAACCTCAAGGTTTAGAACCCTATTTCTAGAGAAGTAGAAGTCGTCTTGTTGAGCCTGTTCAACAAGATTGAGGTTTGGTTGTAAACTTGTGAGTTGAAGTATTGAATACAAACAGATTGTGTTTTCTGATTAGTTGTTCATTGAGTGTGTTTGAATTAAAGTTCTATTCCGCAATATTCTTTAATTCTGATTTCTAAGTATAATTATTCTTGTTTGGAATCGATCCTGACAAGAAACGTAAACAGTGTGTAACGTATTTAATTGTGTTTTACTTATTAAAGCTGAGTTCATGAATTTTTACAATGTTAAAACTTTATTGAACTCGAACCAATGGTATATTATATATTTAAAACAGTGTCAGTTTAAAATAAAGGAGTTTATTTTCTTGAATGTCATGAATCCATTTTTTGCAAACCATATCACAAATCAGTACCATGCAGAAATATTCCAAGCATGCAGTTGAGAAACTATAGATAAAATAAATCCACAAATTCAATAGCATAAACTATATTTGTAGCAGAACTAATAGCCTACATTATGTAATTTCAAAATTGGAATAACAACCTTATAGATCATGTAAATCCAAAAGCATTATAGCCAAACATGTTGATAACAATAATCCAAAATAAGTAAACCATCATAATAAACCCAAGTTCAAAGTAATCCATCTAACCAAAACATCAAGAAATCAAAAGTATCATATCATGCATTAAAAGTAATTGATCAAACCATGTAATTATTCCCGTGTACCAAAGGTGATCAAAGTCGTTCCCAACGACTATCGATGGCCTGCCGGATGAGTTCTTTCTTGATGTCGGCATCCATGTTTGTGATTCTTGTGACCTCCTTAAGAATAGCATCCCTTTTTAGGCTTCGGCCATGTTTTGTGATTTGGTTGTGTACTTTTTCCGAAGATCAACCAACTGATTTGCTTGTCGTTGACCTTCCTCCATGAATCCATGCTTCCAATACCTTGCATCTCCCATAAAGGTTTCCATGCTCCGCATCGTGAACACCCCATTGTCATGAGTGTTGTGATTTGTTTGCCAATCCATCTCTAACCTTTCCTGTTCTACCGCAAGAATTTGTTGTGCAAATCCATGACCAACAGTGTACAAGTGCTTCACCATCATTCTTTGCTGAAGTATATCAATTCATCTTAATCATTAAATTAATCAAGTATGGACAATAAACTAACTTTAAAACATGTATAAGAACAATCAATATTACCAATACTTCTGTACTTCCACCGTATCTCCTTTTCAGCGCATCTCCTTTGTATTGTTTCCATTTCCTGTTGTCTAGTATAATAAATGATGGTGATTTTAGGTTGATTACTACAAGATAGTAGTATGCACCATCAAACATGGGGAAGAATGCCTGCCAACAAGTGATTACATTATATATGTTAAGGTTGAGCAAGTATAATTCAAGATTATTTCATTACATTCAACCTTATACTTACCAGATCTATATCCTTTAACTTCCAAATATAACCTTGGGAATGCCTTGCAGTTGAAGCAAGTGCCTGTTTGAAAACATTGTATTGGTCGTCAATGTTGTAGCATCGTGTCCGCAGCATATGATCCATCTGTCAAAGAAAATGATTAACGCCATATTTTGTACATTAATGTACCTAAAATGAATTACACTAATTACCATTATATCTATCCTGAAAAAGTAGCGTCTCGGTGAGTTCCTGCTTCGTATCGCTCCTCAAAGTTTAGTATCGATGACCACCCGTTGATCACCGACGTGTCAAAACTCATATTACCCACCGCCAATGACTCCATTCCCGTTTGGGTGATGTTAGTGCAGTTAATTGCACTAAAAATTGCGTCACTGCCATACACCAAGCATTAATGCTTCATAGTGTGTTATGCTAAAATACTGTGTGTTCCTTATGCTCAAAAGTCAGTTTGTCCATTTTTTATGATTATTTTTTCATCAGTTAAACAAGAATCATGGAAGAAACGCAGAATTCATGGATTGTTTCTGTTATATTAACAGATAATATACATTACAGATTCATGGATTGTTCTCATATTCATGATTATGTTTATTACAGGTTCATGGACTGTCTGTATATTCATGAATATATATATACTAGTCTTTGGCTCGCTCGTTGTGCGACGATCAAATTTGTGTTTTAAGTTAATTATTTGATGTTTAATAGTTGTTGAATAATTTTGTGACACATACAGTAATTGATAAAAAAAACAAAAATTCCACAAATAGGGAATATTATCTTGAAGATAAAAATATGTCTATTAAGTTTGATACCTATTATAAATGTCGTTACTAAATGAATTTATCAAACGAATACACAATAATTGCATATATATATTTTTGAAAAAGGTTCGAACTCATAATCCAAAAGTCAGTTGATAAGTGATATCTTTTTATTTTCAAGTAATTAAATCTCTTATTATAATTCTAAGGGTGTTTCGTTGACAGAATGAAATTTGATAGAATTGTAATTCGTCGAAGAAATTCAACTTTGAAGTAAAAATTGATATGAAATTGCAAAAAGAAAATCACGACAATTTGTATCAAATCTCATACTAATTTTAACAAATCCCATACTAATTACGACACATTAATTCGTATATATTTATGATATTTAATAATATAATTAAATCCAAAAATATTCAATATTGGGCTCATTTCGAAGGTATTGACGAAGCGATTACAATGATATAATTTGTAAAAAAATAGAAATGTTCTTTTAATGCATTTTAGTTCATATACATTATTTATGTTTATATGATAAGAGTCTAAAATGAAAAATAAAAAAGTAATGGATTAAAAGTAAACTACATACCTAATTATAAGGGTAGTAAATGTAACGTATAAATTAAAAAAATTGAATTAAGGAGAGATTTAAGGAGGAGTGAATGTGGTTGTGCTAATTGAACTTATAATGTAAATTGCGTCCAGATACATGTTTAGGCGGGAAAATACTGATGCATGTAAGTCGGCTCACCAGAAGACTACACGTGGCATGCTAGTTACTTATTTATTATATGTATAGATATAGTAACTTGATGCATGATTATATTTATTTCAGATTCATGGATGGTTTTCAGAATCATGTTATGATAACAGAATGCATTCCTACATATTCTTTACAGATCCATGACATTTTTCAGAATAATGTTATCAAAGCACAATATATTGAGTGCATATTATGTGGATGCATGGATTGTTTTCAGAATCATGCTAACATAACAAAATGCAAGATTACATTATTCTGATTCATGTGTTTTTTCCCAGAATCATTTCATCATAGACCTAATCATGATTACATACATTTCATATTCATGCATTCTAATTAAAAAAGGGTGTTTTATGGAAAAAAAAACACATGACACCATAGCCATTATCAAGCCTACATAGTTTAGTGAATATACTAATTAAGTTTGAATAGTACTTACAACTTGCTTCCAAACATTGCGACTGCCCATTCATGTACTTTATCGTCTTCCGTCGTCACGTTGAAATCGACCACTCGGACTACGTACGGTGATTTCGGGTGGTCCCCTGGTTTCACATTTCTTTTTGAAGCTTTGGCCATTATGTTGTTATCCTCTGGTGTTTGTATGTTCGGAAAACTGTAATCATCCCTCCCTAACTCTTTGCACTCTTTCTTTGGTTCTATAACCTTTTCTTTGCCCTTAGCTTCAGTTGTCGTCGTTTCTATCCTAACTTCCTTCACCACACTAAGTGGAACTGCGTCCTTTACTGGACTAATTCCCAGATCAAAATCTAGTAGGTCTATGTCTTTTGTCTTTTTCTGTGTCCTATATTTACTTTTGGCTACCGATCCTGATCCATCATTACTAGAACTAACAAACTTTCCTGAACCCATACTAGTCGCTGATGTGATCTCATCATCAAAATTAGGAGGTTTATGTTGCCCAGTGATTTCTTACACTTAGATCCTTCTATCGATAATCTCACTGTCTCATCAACTTCCCTTAGGAAGGTTGGGTTGTCCCACATCTTTTCAAACGGGTCATTTTCCCTTTGGCTTAATACAATACAAGTTGATGGACTTACATGTGGTGATTCATTTTCTCTTGCATCAGTTGCGTATCCGCTGTTTGAGTTAATGGTGAACAGTGTACTTACCTATTTCTTCAGGGAAATGAATTCTGCATCATCTTGGTATTTTGCCATCGCATTGTCTATATCAATGTCCATGCCAACCTTAAGTGCTATGAGTCGTGCTATCTTATCTTGGATCTCCTTTATCAAATCCTAAAAATAAATGGACAATTGTTTTTTTAAACAATTTAATATAAATGTCTAATGCAATCACTTCTTACCTCTTTGGATGGAGCATCATTCGTTTATCTTTCCTTGTTCAACTCAGATGTGTTGCCTGCTGCCAAGTTTGATGCATCATGCGTGGTGGCATCCATTTCCGATACATCATTCTTCTCTCCCCTTTTCTGTGATGAATCTTCTTTACTCCCTTCCATGTTACCCTCGTTTGTTTTCATTGAACTACTTTCTTCGACATTTCCCGGATTCCCGATCTTCTTTAGTGGCAGCAACCCAAATCCGCCGTCTTGCAACTCTTTCCTCTCTCTTTTCTTCAGCATTCCCATATTCCAAACACATATTGGCTGGCCCTTTTTTTCAAAGTTATCCCTTGGACTCATAGTTGAGTCCACGTATAGTAGCTTCAACATTAAAACAATTATCAGTATAGTTTGTTCGATAAATTCAGTAAATTAAAATTTGAAATTAAGTTTTACAACTAACCGTGAGGTATGTCAATGGGCCTGAGTAGAAACATAGCAAATTATCTCTTCGCCATCTTTGCTTGCTTGTCTTCACTTTGTCGTACAAGAACTTGCACCAATCCACCTTCCCAATCATATCTTCGCTTTTTATTTTAGACAGAAAATTCAAGTTGACGGTTCCCATACTATTACATTCAATCATCAAGTTAACAAACAGTACCATGAAATTGATCTTGAATTGAAAACCAGAATATTTACTTTTTTTTATTAGTTCGCCGACATGCTTCGGTCTTATTTTAGGGGCCTTGAATTGCTTTTTCTAAACAGAAATAAGGTTTTCATCATTTGGCACGTCAGTCTCAGCAAGTAAATCTATCCCTCCAGTTGGTAATCGTGTTAACTTGTGAATTGAGTCTACCGTAACTGGAATAAGTCCATTAGTTACTCTTATACCCATTTCTGTGGTGTCAAGATTATCTACAATGAAGAACCCTAGTTTTGATGGCACACCATCTATGTCCATACCCAGTAATGACTCTAATTCCATCTTGATAACTGTCGCCCGTTGGTCGCTGCTCAACGCCACAATTGTGTCATGCAAAGCCTTTGGTGATGTCCTTGTCCTCAATACTTCCAAACCTCGTCTTAACTGGGAACAAGAATTCTGCCGAATTTGCTTCATCATTTTTTCCCTTTTTTGTTGACTTGATCTCTTTAGTTTGGTTTTAATCCTGCTACTCATTCTGGACTTTTGAGATCCTGTTTAATCGTGGAGTATGTAATAGAATTAGATTCTCAAAATACAACTCACTTAAATGATTAGTAGAATAAAATCTTGTAATTTAAGTACAAAAGTTCAGCGTACTTGTTTTTTTTGTGTGATTCATGATTTTGAACATCTGTGTTTTTCTTCGCCTGTGATGTATTCATACTCATAATCCCACTTGTATGGCTTATTGTTCTTCTTGAGCAACTTGCAGAATCAACTTTTCGGTCTGACAAGAAGTTGTAATTAGTATCATTTCACATATTTTAAGTTTCTTTTTATCCCAGAATCACTAAAGTTGATTTTGTTACTATTTTTCAAAGTTATAATTAAGGATTCAGTCTGAACTTACGTTTCCGTTTCTTCAGATCTGAATCATTTTCTGTGTCCATACTTTTTGCAGATTCTGTTCATGCACCATTAAAATGTTTAACAAGTTCCCAAATGATATAACGAATTATATGTTTGTCCATAATGTGTTATACCTTTCTCTGTCTCATTTTCTGTGATTGTTAAATCTTCCATCAGTAACTCAACCCCTGACACGTTCATGTAGTCCGAATCAATGGTGTTATCTACCAAAATATAAAAAAACATCACAAATTAGTTAGTATATATACAATTAAGAGATTTTATTAACCAATAAAAAAGCAGCACAAAAGCATCACAAATTAGTTAGTACATTTTCTTTTCCTGGAATGTCGAACATTGTTGGCATTTTGAGTGTCCACTTCCATTTCAGTTGCTGTTGGAACTATATGTTCAAAATTATACTTAATTAGTCCAAAGATTAATGACTTGTGCACATGAGTATGACCCTAAATTCATTAATGCGTATAAAACATAAATATTACACCATAATCACCATACACAAATCATGAATACTTTTATTTCAGAATTCATGAACTGTTACAATGAATATCTCCATAAATCCATGAATGCATATGTGATATGCATTATTTATTTAAAGCATATTGTATCTTTTTCTTATCTTTTTAATTAGATTTTGCTATCTTATCCCAACATTTGAGTCATTTTTCTTACTTATTTTCACCCTTTGTTTAATGGAGCTAAGACTATGATTTACCTATCATTTACTGTTTTAAGAAGGCTTATTGTGTTTATTTATATAGTGCAGCCCTGTCCAATGCTACAACATTGAAGACTGACGATTGGAATGAAAGAATCAACATCTAGAAGGCTTTTTGTTGCTGATTTTTGGAACTATGAATCAGCCATGTTCTAGAAGACTAAAATCAATGCCTGGAGAATTTTTGTGAACTCTAAAAGATCAATATTGGAGGCATGGGTGCTATAGTATTTTGTACCTAATTGAATAGTGCTTAAATAGTGAAGTTAGTATGTCACTTTCTCTCCTCTTTGTATAAATAGGAGATGTGGGTTTTAGTTTTTTAGTAGACAACTTGGGAGATCAGTTCACATAGCTGAATTCCAGAATCCTTTTACTTTAAATGCAATTCTAGTTATAATCTTCATCTTGTTCTACATATTCATACAATTTATGAGTTGCTGCAGCATTGTTCAAGCATTGCTGCAATAATTCATAAGTCTTTATATTCTTGCACTTTACATTCAAGTCATTTACATTTAAGTCTTTACTTTATGTCTTTCATTTCTGTAATTTATATTTCCTGTCATTTACATTTCAGTATGAGTAGCTAAATTTAAATAGCTTGGGTGTGAGATTAAAGGGTGAGGTTTTAAACACAATGAAAAGTGGGCATCGTTTCTCAATAATGATGTTCACCATTTCAAGTTAAGTTTTATAAAATATCAAGTTACTTCAGGATGGTTGATCACTTTGAAAGTGTTAAAGTGCCATGGTATCAGAGATGAACCATTGATATACACGTCAATTCGAATGACAAAGAAAGTAAGCTTGAGAGAGCTACTGACAAAGAGATTTGTCACCTCTGTTCTTTCTGGTTGATTTTGCCCGATAAGTTGATCATCTGTTTTGATGGTAATAATGTAGAGTGCGAGTCAGAGATGACCCACTTAGAACATGTCAACTTAACTGATATGGGAATCGGCTCGAGAGAGTGATTTTTTACAAAGAGATTTATTTATCCATATACTTGGAAGGACTCCTTTTGCTATCGATAGTTCTGACACCTGACACCAGAGATGGGTCGAGTGACTGCTAGATCAGTATTGAATGGCAGAAAACCCGAGAGGGCAACCTGAAAAGTAGATGGTGAACTTAATTGTTTAACGACACAATGCTGTAGCATTGCCACAACATTGGTCTGCTGGAAGTTTTGTTTAAATCTCACCCCAACATCTTACACCCTTGCTATCCTTTATTAATTGTTATATAATCTGTGATAATTCCAAACACCAACAAACAAATATTAATCTTCGAACTGATCCTTGGAAACCATTTCTTCTATTAGTTTTTTAATACGCTTTTACTCCAATCTCTGTGGGAACGATACATGGTTCTTACCGTATTATTACTTGAAAGACGACATTAGATTTTAATTGCTTAAATAGTGAAGTTAGTATGTCACTTTCTCTCCTCTTTGTATAAATAGGAGATGTGGGTTTTAGTTTTTTAGTAGACAACTTGGGAGATCAGTTCACATAGCTGAATTCCATAATCCTTTTACTTTAAATGCAATTCTAGTTATAATCTTCATCTTGTTCTTCATATTCATACAATTTATGAGTTGCTGCAGCATTGTTCAAGCATTGCTGCAATAATTCATAAGTCTTTATATTCTTGCACTTTACATTCAAGTCATTTACATTTAAGTCTTTACTTTATGTCTTTCATTTCTGTAATTTATATTTCCTGTCATTTACATTTCAGTATAAGTAGCTAAATTTAAATAGCTTGGGTGTGAGATTAAAGGGTGAGGTTTTAAACACAATGAAAAGTGGGCATCATTTCTCAATAATGATGTTCACCATTTCATGTTAAGTTTTATAAAATATCAAGTTACTTCAGGATGGTTGATCACTTTGAAAGTGTTAAAGTGCCATGGTATCAGAGATGAACCATTGATATGCACGTCAATTCGAATGACAAAGAAAGTAAGCTTGAGAGAGCTACTGACAAAGAGATTTGTCACCTCTGTTCTTTCTGGTTGATTTTGCCCGATAAGTTGATCATCTGTTTTGATGGTAATAATGTAGAGTGCGAGTCAGATATGACCCACTTAGAACATGTCAACTTAACAGATATGGGAATCGGCTCGAGAGAGTGATTTTTTACAAAGAGATTTGTTTCTCCATATACATGGAAGGACTCCTTTTTCTATCGATTGTTCTGACACCTGACACCAGAGATGGGTCGAGTGGCTGCTAGATCAGTAGTGAATGGCAGAAAACCCGAGAGGGAAACCTGAAAAGTAGATGGTTAACTTAATTGTTGAACGACATAATGCTGTAGCATTGCCACAACATTGGTCTGCTGGAAGTTTTGTTTAAATCTCACCCCAACATCTTACACCCTTGCTATCCTTTATTAATTGTTATATAATCTGTGATAGTTCCAAACACCAACAAACAAATATTAATCTTCGAACTGATCCTTGGAAACCATTTCTTCTATTAGACTTTTAATACGCTTTTACTCCAATCTCTATGGGAACGATACATGGTTCTTACCGTATTATTACTTGAAAGACGACATTAGATTTTAATGTATACTTGCATTAGGATTTAATTATCACACGTCTATCGGTGTATTCAAAGCACTGTCAAGTTTTTGGCGCCGTTGCTGGGGATTGGCACGATAAAAGTTTTTAAAAGTATTTTAAAATATTTAGTTTTTCTAACACCGTCCGAATCATACTTTGTGTGGTATATGCCACGAATCCAACGTGGGGAACTTTTTGAGTTAGATCCTGACATAGAAAGAACCTTTCATCATAGACGGAGGTTACAAAGAGCTTCAAGTTCTATGGATCCTCCCGACATGGATGCACCACCCGGATTTGAGCATAGACACCTACGACCATTCGTTGTAGAACCACAACCACCCATAGCAGAACCACGACCACCTGGGGTAGAAGTACGACCACCACCTTTAGGAAACCACATGAGACCACCCAATTTTGGAATTCCACCAATTTTTGGTAACCCACCAATTTTTGGTAATCCGCCACGTTTTGGAAATCCACAAAATCAAGATTTTCAAGAGCACCACATTAATAATGAAGATGATGATAAGGAAGAATCTCATGGTAACAATGACCAAAACGAACCATTAAATATCATTGATCTTGCAAACTCGAAAAATGGGCGAATTATGGACTATGCAATTCTTAATTTTGAGCAATTAAATTCAGGAATTGTAAAGCCTCATATGGATACGACGCATTTTGAACCAAAACCCATTATGTTTCACATGTTGCAAGCCAATGGTCAATTTGCCAGATTCCCATCGGAAGATCCACACTCACATTTAAAATCTTTTAAAGAGATCACCGATGTTTTTCTGATTCCTGGAGTATCTTCTGATGCTCTAAGACTCACACTGTTTCCTTTTTCGTTAAGGGATCGGGCAAAGATTTGGTTTAATTCATTGACACCAGGTTTTATACCATCATGGGCTGAAATGGCTGAAAAAATTTTGAGAAAAAATTTTCCACCTACCCAGAATGCTAAGTCCCGAAATGAAATTTGCATGTTCAAACAAATGGACGATGAAGCAATTCCCGATGCATGGGAAAGGTTTAAGGAATTATTAAGGAAATGCCCTCACCATGGCATTCCCTACTACATTCAACTCGAGACGTTTTACACTGGACTTGATTCCAATGCAAAACAAATTCTCGATGCGACATCAGGAGGGGCCTTTACTTCCAACACCTATAACACCGGGTATGAAATTCTTGAAAAGATTTCCACAAACAATGGGCATTGGGCTGATCCAAGGGCACCAACTACAAAGAAAAATGCTGGAATGCATGATTTAGATGCTTACACCGCATTGACAGCTCAACTTGCTTCTATGACCAATATGCTTAAAAACATAACTACCGGTCAGGGAACACAGCCGACTGCCACTACACCTACTCCAGCTGTTCTCTATGTGCAATGTGTTTGTTGCAGTGGAGACCACTCTTATGAACACTGTCCTCAAAATTCTGAATCAGTTAACTATGTTCATAATAGAAATGGTCCTTACTCTAATAATTACAATGCTAGTTGGAAATAACATCCTAATTTTTCATGGAACAGTCCAAGTTTAAACCCACCGGAACATAAGCAACAAGGAAATTCCAATTTTCAAAATCAAAACCATGCCAGAAGTTCTCAAAACTACCAAAACAATCAAACTTATCAGAATCAGAATTTTCAAAACAATAAACCATCTTTTCAAAACAAACCCCCTTCTCAAGCAGAACCTTCATTGGAGGCAATGTTAAAGAGTTTTATTCACCAAACCAACACTTCCATAAGAAACCTTGAAACACAGGTCATCCAAATTTCTCTTAACCAAAACACCCGACCCAATGGGACCTTGCCAAGTAACACAGAAATCCCAAGACCACCAGGAAAAGAGCATGTGAAAGCTGTGACACTTAGGAGTGGGAAAGACTTAGAGAAAACCCAAGCTGAAATAGAAAAAAATCCAAAGTCCAAGACCAATGCTACAGCATTGCCCACCATCCTAGAAGAATTATCCCATTCTCTTAAGGATTTAGAGCCAACAACCCCAATCCCAAAAGAAAACACAGTAGAAAGTGAGGTCAACAAACCAATAAGCCCTGGCAAAGAAAACATAACAAAAGGTATCAAGGATACAAATTTGAGGGTGGAGGAAGTCCACCCTAAAAGCTCAACACAAGCAAAGAAAGCCGTTATTGAACCAATTCCTCTTTATGTTCCTTTTCCCCAAAGGTTAAAGAATAATAAGGAAGAATTGCAATTCAAGAAATTTTTGGATGTGTTTAAACAGTTGCATATCAACATACCTCTTGTTGAAGCAATTGAGCAGATGCCTAGTTATGCCAAATTTCTTAAAGACATTTTGAGCAAGAAAAAGAAGTTGACTGAATATGAAACTGTGGCCATGACTGAAGGTTGTAGTGCTCTCTTGACCAACAAAATTCCACCTAAACTCAAAGATCCAGGGAGTTTTACCATTCCTTGTTCCATAGGTGGAAAAGAAGTTGGAAATGCCTTATGTGATTTAGGAGCCAGTGTCAACCTTATGCCTTTGTCTATTTTCAATAGCTTAGGTATAGGAGAAGCTAGACCAACCACTGTCACACTCATCTTAGCTGACAAAACCATTGCCTATCCTAAGGGTAAATCTGAAGATGTCTTAGTTCAGGTTGACAAATTCATCTTTCCTGCTGACTTTATCATCTTAGATTTTGAGGCTGATCGAGATATTCCTATTCTTTTAGGAAGACCCTTTTTAGCCACTGGACGAACTTTTATAGATGTCCAAAAGGGAGAGTTGACCATGAGACTTTAAGACCAAAAAGTCACATTCAATGTCTTCAACTCCATGAAATACCCTGATGATATGGAAGAATGTTCTGGCCTAAGTGTGATTGAAAACCTGTGTGATGAAGAGGGAGTTAGGGAAATTTTTAGGTTGGAAGAAGAGGATGATGAGGAATATGATGATGATGATGAGAAGATAATAGATGAGACTGTTGCTAAGTTTGAATCTTTGGAGCCTAGTGAACAAAAGACTTTCACACCATCACTCATTTCACCACCTGACCTGCAGTTGAAACAACTCCCATCCCATTTAAAATATGCTTTTCTAAAGGATGAGAACAAACTGCCTGTCATCATTTAATTCTCTTTAGAATTGCATCAGGAAAAGAAGTTAGTGGACTTGTTGAAGTTACACTCAAAAGCCATAGGATGGACCATTGCTGACCTTAAAGGGATTAGTCCCTCTATTTGTCAACACAAGATCATCTTAGAAGACAAGAACTTCACATCCATTGAACCCCAAAGAAGGCTAAACCCTGTCAAGAAAGAAGTAGTGAAAAAGGAAGTGCTAAAATGGTTAGATGCAGGAATCATTTTTCCTATAGCCAGTAGCTCTTGGGTTAGTCATGTCCAATGTGTCCCTAAGAAGGGAGGGTTTACAGTAGTTCCCAATGAAAAGAATGAACTCATCCCAACTAGAGTAGTTTCAGGATGGAGAATTTGCATGGACTACCGTAAACTTAACACAGCTACACAAAAGGACCATTTTCCACTACCTTTTGTTGACCAAATGTTAGATAGGTTAGTCGGAAAAGAATATTACTGCTTTTTGGATGGATACTCCGGTTACAATCAAATAGCCATCTCACCCGAGGATCAAGAAAAGACCACCTTCACTTGTCCCTGTGGTACTTTTGCCTTTAGGAGAATGCCCTTTGGTCTCTGTAATGCTCCCGCGACTTTTCAAAGATGTATGATGTCCATATTTTCTGATATGCTTGAAGATTCCATTGAAATATTTATGGATGATTTTTTTGTATATGGCTCATCTTTTGATAATTGTTTGGAAAATCTGAAAAAGAGTCTTGAAAGGTGTGAAAAAACTGATTTAGTCCTAAACTGGGAAAAGTGTCATTTCATGGTCAAAGAAGGAATAGTTCTTGGACACTTGATTTCAAAAAGGGGGTTGAGGTAGACAAAGCCAAATTGGAAGTTATTGAAAAACTACTTGAACCAACCACTGTAAAAGGAATTAGAAGCTTTCTTGGTCATGTTGGATTTTACAGAAGGTTTATAAAAGACTTTTCAAAAATCTCAAAACCTTTGTGTTTGCTTTTACAAAATGACCACAAATTTGAATTTAATGATGAATGTAGAAATGCATTCATTACTTTAAAGAAAGCTTTGATAACTGCTCCAGTGGTTGTGGCCCCAAATTGGGAAAAAACATTTTGAAATCATGTGTGATGCAAGTGACTGGGCTATAGGAGTTGTCTTAGGTCAAAGAAAGGAAAAAGTGTTTCATTCAATTTATTATGGAAGTAAGACTTTGAATGAGGCACAAATCAATTACACAACAACAGAAAAAGAACTATTGGTTGTAGTATTTGCTTTTGAGAGATTTAGGTCATATTTAGTGGGAACAAAAGTCATTGTGCATACAGATCATGCTGCCATTAAATACTTAATCTCTAAAAAGGATGCCAAACCTAGGTTGATTAGGTGGGTTCTGTTGTTGCAAGAGTTCGACCTAGAGATTGTGGACAGAAAAGGAGTAAACAACCAAGTAGCAGACTATTTGTCTAGGTTAGAGAACCTAGTGGAAAAGAAAGGGGAAGGAGATATCATTGAAACCTTCCCAGATGAGAAAATCTTGATGCTACAGCATACATCCAGCATCCCTTGGTATGCTGATTTTACCAACTACTTATCATGTGGCATCAAACCTCCTGATTGTACTGGCCATAAGCTTAAAAAGTTTTTCCATGATGCTAAGTTTTATCTTTGGGATGACCCTTTTCTGTTTAGACTTGGTGCAGATCAAATCTTGAGAAGGTGTGTTCCAGAAAATGATGTGGCAGAAATCTTACACCATTGCCACACCTCAGCATATGGAGGTCATTTTGGGAGTCAAAGGACAGGAGCCAAAGTTTTGCAATCTGATTTCTATTGGCCAACTCTCTTCCAAGATTCACACAATTTTTCCAAAAGATGCAATGAATGTCAAAGGACTGGTTCCATTTCTCAAAGAAATGAAATGCCTTTAAATGGAATCTTGGAAGTAGAATTGTTTGATGTGTGGGGAATTGATTTTATGGGACCTTTCCCACCATCCAACAATTGCCAATACATTCTAGTAGCTGTTGATTATGTCTCAAAGTGGGTGGAGGCAATAGCTTGTGCTAACAGTGATGCAAAAACTGTAATTAAATTTCTTCAAAAACATATTTTTACAAGATTTGGTACCCCCAGAGCACTCATTAGTGATGAGGGTACCCATTTTGTAAATAAATTGTTGCAAGGAGTTCTTGAAAAGTACAATGTTAGGCACAGAATAGCTACTGCATACCATCCACAGACTAATGGACTGGCTGAGCTGTCAAACAGGGAAATCAAGAGCATTTTAGAAAAAGTGGTAAAACCAACCAGGAAAGACTGGGCTTTTAAACTGGATGATGCTTTATGGGCATACAGAACGGCTTTTAAAACACCAATTGGTATGTCCCCATATAAGCTAGTCTTTGGAAAAGCCTGTCACTTGCCTTTGGAACTTGAGTATAAAGCATATTGGGCTATCAAAGAGCTAAATATGTCTTTAGATGAGGCTGGAAACAAAAGAAAATTACAACTCTGTGAAATGGAAGAGCATAGGAACGTGTCCTATGAGAATGCCAAACTCTATAAAGAGAAGACCAAAAAATGGCATGACAAAAGAATCCAACACAGAGAATTCAAATAAGGACAACAGGTCCTTTTGTTCAATTCAAGACTGAAACAGTTTCCAGGAAAACTCAAGAGTAGATGGTCTGGTCCTTTTACCATCCACAAAGTCTATCCCTATGGGGCTATTGACTTGGTAAACCCTGAGGATAACAGCATTTTCAAAGTGAACGGCCAAAGAGTGAAAGCATATCACACTGCCGTAGAAGTCCCAGAGCATTGCTTTGTGGATTTGGCAACACTCTGATAAAACTTCATAAAAAGCCATGGACTCTTTCTAGTCCATACTTGTTTGTAAATATTCTTTAGTTCTAATTTCCTAGCTTAAAATTACTGCTTTCTAGGAAGTCATCTCTTTAGGCACAAAAGATAAGTATTAGATGCTGTAGCATCATTTCAGCATCCAGCCCCTGGCTTTGTGAAAGGAAAAAATGTTGAAAAATCTGAAAGTGGGCCCTATTACTTTTACTGGAAAGATGTCTAAATATGGAGGGTGTTATTTTCAAAAGCAATCCAAGCAAAGACCCATCTCTTTTTTGGACAACTTACTAGTTTTTCTAAAGCTAGTACCTTGAATAGTAAGAGTGGTTGATCTTTTTCAACCAAAGACACCCTGTTGGTACCTTTGCCCACCAAATACTCCAGCCCTATTTTAAACATCTCCACTTTTCAGTAAAGTAAGGGCAAAAGGACAAGAGGTATGGTTTTTAAATAAACATTTTTCCATGCTTGTACTTTATGCCAACTAAAATGGGTAATTTCCTTTCCATTTCCAACCAATGTGGTCCATTTTTGAGGATAAAAACCAAAAGTTCAGTTTGCCTTTTGCAAACCCCATAAAATCAACCTTTTAACTTCTATTTCTCCTAAAAACCATCTTTGTCTCTTTCTCTCTCCTAAAAACGATTTCTTCCTCCTCTTTCTTCTTCCCTCTGTTTTTCAAACCATCTTGCCATTATTCATCAAGAAAATCGATCACCATGGCGAGGGTGAAAATACCTGCGGTTCGAGATGATGTGTTGAAAAAGAAAAAGTTGGAAGAGATGAAGAAAGATCTGAAAGCCAAGTTCAAAACAGGGAGAACAGGTCAAGAAGGTGTTGATCAGGTTGAGCAAGGTGAAAGCTGAGAACAGGAGGCTGACCACAGAAAATGAGAAGCTGAAAGCTGAAAGGGACAGCCTGTTGAAGGAAAAGAAGCAGCAGATGGATGCTACAGCATTGGCAGGAGCATCTAAGGATTCACAGCCTACTCCTAAGGAGTAGGGCAGGTTCAAATCATCTTCCTTAGCCTCCATTTTTAGTTTTATTTTTATTTTGAGTCTGGGATAATGTTATCATATTTTTTTAGGTTTATTTTCTCTTGCAAGGTAACACATTGGTTATATTATGTTTTATGATTTCATAGCCCTAATAATTCTTTGTAGTCAAAAGTTTACCTAAGTTGTGTGTTCATGTTAGAACTAGCCACTCTCTTCTTGGGACCGAATTTGACTCACATGTAAAAAGCCACTTGTAGCCTTTAAACACCTATACACTTCAATGTTACAATGAGGACATTGTAAAGCAAATTTGAGGGTGGGAAGGTTACACCTTAAAAAGCATGAAAAGATCAACCAAAAGAGCAAGGCTCTAAACTGATATGCATGAGTCAAAGATACCAAAAATGCCCCATAGGGGCAAGGTACAAAAATCCAACAAGAAAAGAGCACAAAGTGCCAAATTTTTAAAAAAAAATTGTTGAGAGAAAAGGCTTTGTGAGAAAAGATATGCCAAAGAGAAACCCTAAAAAGCCCTATTGACTTTAAATGTAGGATGTGTTTGAGTCTAACAAAGGGAAGATTGGTGCTAGCCTATGACACACACACACACACTTTGGGTTAAAATGAATGATAAAGGATTTATAAAAGGCTATCTAGTTCATAGGATATGATGTACATGATGTGGGCACTTAATGCCATATTCTAGCAAGAAATTTCAAAATTGAGTCATTTTCTTTTTAGTTCTTTTAGTTGTTTGGGGACAAACAACACTTTAAATTTGAGGGTGTGATATGCATTATTTATTTAATGCATATTGTATCTTTTTCTTATCTTTTTAATTAGATTTTGCTATCTTATCCCAACATTTGAGTCATTTTTCTTACTTATTTTCACCCTTTGTTTAATGGAGCTAAGACTATGAATTCCTGTCATTTACTGTTTTAAGAAGGCTTATTGTGTTTATTTATATAGTGCAGCCCTGTCCAATGCTACAACATTGAAGACTGACGATTGGAATGAAAGAATCAACTTCTAGAAGGCTTTTTGTTGCTGATTTTTGGAACTATGACTCAGCCATGTTCTAGAAGACTAAAATCAATGCCTGGAGAATTTTTGTGAACTCTAAAAGATCAACATTGGAGGCATGGGTGCTATAGTATTTTGTACCTAATTGAATAGTGCTTAAATAGTGAAGTTAGTATGTCACTTTCTCTCCTCTTTGTATAAATAGGAGATGTGGGTTTTAGTTTTTTAGTAGACAACTTGGGAGATCAGTTCACATAGCTGAATTCCAGAATCCTTTTACTTAAAATGCAATTCTAGTTATAATCTTCATCTTGTTCTTCATATTCATACAATTTATGAGTTGCTGCAGCATTGTGTGAGATTAAAGGGTGAGGTTTTAAACACAATGAAAAGTGGGCATCGTTTCTCAATAATGATGTTCACCATTTCAAGTTAAGTTTTATAAAATATCAAGTTACTTCAGGATGGTTGATCACTTTGAAAGTGTTAAAGTGCCATGGTATCAGAGATGAACCATTGATATACACGTCAATTCGAATGACAAAGAAAGTAAGCTTGAGAGAGCTACTGACAAAGAGATTTGTCACCTCTGTTCTTTCTGGTTGATTTTGCCCGATAAGTTGATCATCTGTTTTGATGGTAATAATGTAGAGTGCGAGTCAGAGATGACCCACTTAGAACATGTCAACTTAACTGATATGGGAATCGGCTCGAGAGAGTGATTTTTTACAAAGAGATTTGTTTATCCATATACTTGGAAGGACTCCTTTTGCTATCGATAGTTCTGACACCTGACACCAGAGATGGGTCGAGTGGCTGCTAGATCAGTAGTGAATGGCAGAAAACCCGAGAGGGCAACCTGAAAAGTAGATGGTGAACTTCATTGTTGAACGAAACAATGCTGTAGCATTGCCACAGCATTGGTCTGCTGGAAGTTTTGTTTAAATCTCACCCCAACATCTTACACCCTTGCTATCCTTTATTAATGGTTATATAATCTGTGATAATTCCAAACACCAACAAACAAATATTAATCTTCGAACTGATCCTTGGAAACCATTTCTTCTATTAGACTTTTAATACGCTTTTACTCCAATCTCTGTGGGAACGATACATGGTTCTTACCGTATTATTACTTGAAAGACGACATTAGATTTTAATTGCTTAAATAGTGAAGTTAGTATGTCACTTTCTCTCCTCTTTGTATAAATAGGAGATGTGGGTTTTAGGTTTTTAGTAGACAACTTGGGAGATCAGTTCACATAGCTGAATTCCAGAATCCTTTTACTTTAAATGCAATTCTAGTTATAATCTTCATCTTGTTCTTCATATTCATACAATTTATGAGTTGCTGCAGCATTGTTCAAGCATTGCTGCAATAATTCATAAGTCTTTATATTCTTGCATTTTACATTCAAGTCATTTACATTTAAGTCTTTACTTTATGTCTTTCATTTCTGTAATTTATATTTCCTGTCATTTACATTTCAGTATGAGTAGCTAAATTTAAATAGCTTGGGTGTGAGATTAAAGGGTGAGGTTTTAAACACAATGAAAAGTGGGCATCGTTTCTCAATAATGATGTTCACCATTTCATGTTAAGTTTTATAAAATATCAAGTTACTTCAGGACGGATGATCACTTTGAAAGTGTTAAAGTGCCATGGTATCAGAGATGAACCATTGATATGCACGTCAATCCGAATGACAAAGAAAGTAAGCTTGAGAGAGCTACTGACAAAGAGATTTGTCACCTCTGTTCTTTCTGGTTGATTTTTCCCGATAAGTTGATCATCTGTTTTGATGGTAATAATGTAGAGTGCGAGTCAGAGATGACCCACTTAGAACATGTCAACTTAACTGATATGGGAATCGGCTCGAGAGAGTGATTTTTTACAAAGAGATTTGTTTATCCATATACTTGGAAGGACTCCTTTTGCTATCGATAGTTCTGACACCTGACACCAGAGATGGGTCGAGTGGCTGCTAGATCAGTAGTGAATGGCAGAAAACCCGAGAGGGCAACCTGAAAAGTAGATGGTGAACTTCATTGTTGAACGACACAATGCTGTAGCATTGCCACAACATTGGTCTGCTGGAAGTTTTGTTTAAATCTCACCCCAACATCTTACACCCTTGCTATCCTTTATTAATTGTTATATAATCTGTGATAATTCCAAACACCAACAAACAAATATTAATCTTCGAACTGATCCTTGGAAACCATTTCTTCTATTAGACTTTTAATACGCTTTTACTCCAATCTCTGTGGGAACGATACATGGTTCTTACCGTATTATTACTTGAAAGACGACATTAGATTTTAATTGCTTAAATAGTGAAGTTAGTATGTCACTTTCTCTCCTCTTTGTATAAATAGGAGATGTGGGTTTTAGGTTTTTAGTAGACAACTTGGGAGATCAGTTCACATAGCTGAATTCCAGAATCCTTTTACTTTAAATGCAATTGTAGTTATAATCTTCATCTTGTTCTTCATATTCATACAATTTATGAGTTGCTGCAGCATTGTTCAAGCATTGCTGCAATAATTCATAAGTCTTTATATTCTTGCATTTTACATTCAAGTCATTTACATTTAAGTCTTTACTTTATGTCTTTCATTTCTGTAATTTATATTTCCTGTCATTTACATTTCAGTATGAGTAGCTAAATTTAAATAGCTTGGGTGTGAGATTAAAGGGTGAGGTTTTAAACACAATGAAAAGTGGGCATCGTTTCTCAATAATGATGTTCACCATTTCATGTTAAGTTTTATAAAATATCAAGTTACTTCAGGACGGATGATCACTTTGAAAGTGTTAAAGTGCCATGGTATCAGAGATGAACCATTGATATGCACGTCAATCCGAATGACAAAGAAAGTAAGCTTGAGAGAGCTACTGACAAAGAGATTTGTCACCTCTGTTCTTTCTGGTTGATTTTTCCCGATAAGTTGATCATCTGTTTTGATGGTAATAATGTAGAGTGCGAGTCAGAGATGACCCACTTAGAACATGTCAACTTAACTGATATGGGAATCGGCTCGAGAGAGTGATTTTTTACAAAGAGATTTGTTTATCCATATACTTGGAAGGACTCCTTTTGCTATCGATAGTTCTGACACCTGACACCAGAGATGGGTCGAGTGGCTGCTAGATCAGTAGTGAATGGCAGAAAACCCGAGAGGGCAACCTGAAAAGTAGATGGTGAACTTCATTGTTGAACGACACAATGCTGTAGCATTGCCACAACATTGGTCTGCTGGAAGTTTTGTTTAAATCTCACCCCAACATCTTACACCCTTGCTATCCTTTATTAATTGTTATATAATCTGTGATAATTCCAAACACCAACAAACAAATATTAATCTTCGAACTGATCCTTGGAAACCATTTCTTCTATTAGACTTTTAATACGCTTTTACTCCAATCTCTGTGGGAACGATACATGGTTCTTACCGTATTATTACTTGAAAGACGACATTAGATTTTAATTGCTTAAATAGTGAAGTTAGTATGTCACTTTCTCTCCTCTTTGTATAAATAGGAGATGTGGGTTTTAGGTTTTTAGTAGACAACTTGGGAGATCAGTTCACATAGCTGAATTCCAGAATCCTTTTACTTTAAATGCAATTGTAGTTATAATCTTCATCTTGTTCTTCATATTCATACAATTTATGAGTTGCTGTAGCATTGTTCAAGCATTGCTGCAATAATTCATAAGTCTTTATATTCTTGCACTTTACATTCAAGTCATTTACATTTAAGTCTTTACTTTATGTCTTTCATTTCTGTAATTTATATTTCCTGTCATTTACATTTCAGTATGAGTAGCTAAATTTAAATAGCTTGGGTGTGAGATTAAAGGGTTAGGTTTTAAACACAATGAAAAGTGGACATCGTTTCTCAATAATGATGTTCACCATTTCATGTTAAGTTTTATAAAATATCAAGTTACTTCAGGACGGTTGATCACTTTGAAAGTGTTAAAGTGCTATGGTATCAGAGATGAACCATTGATATGCACGTCAATCCGTATGACAAAGAAAGTAAGCTTGAGAGAGCTACTGACAAAGAGATATGTCACCTCTGTTCTTTCTGGTTGATTTTTCCCGATAAGTTGATCATATGTTTTGATGGTAATAATGTAGAGTGCGAGTCAGAGATGACCCACTTAGAACATGTCAACTTAACTGATATGGGAATCGGCTCGAGAGAGTGATTTTTTACAAAGAGGTTTGTTTATCCATATACTTGGAAGGACTCCTTTTGCTATCGATAGTTCTGACACCTGACACCAGAGATGGGTCGAGTGGCTGCCAGATCAGTAGTGAATGGCAGAAAACCCGAGAGGGCAACCTGAAAAGTAGACGGTGAACTTAATTGTTGAACGACACAATGCTGTAGCATTGCCACAGCATTGGTCTGCTGGAAGTTTTGTTTAAATCTCACCCCAACATCTTACACCCTTGCTATCCTTTATTAATTGTTATATAATCTGTGATAATTCCAAACACCAACAAACAAATATTAATCTTCGAACTGATCCTTGGAAACCATTTCTTCTATTAGACTTTTAATACGCTTTTACTCCAATCTCTGTGGGAACGATACATGGTTCTTACCGTATTATTACTTGAAAGACGACATTAGATTTTAATGTATACTTGCATTAGGATTTAATTATCACACGTCTATCGGTGTATTAAGCACTGTCAATATGAATCATGAATCTCACACCATATGAATCATGAATAATTGCTCACATATTCATCCATGAATACATATGAATCATGAATCTCAAAAACTATGAATCATGAATAGTTGCTCACATATACAAATCAATTGATTCTTATCAATGTTTGTCTAATTACCATGATAAACATGATTCTGGAATCTAATGCATCATTAAGAATTCATAGTCTATATCATTTAATAATCATGTATAAAAACAACTTAAACCACGTCAATCTTCCAAATTAAAAAACCCCCCAAAAAAATCAGATTCAAATCAATACAACAACCTTAATACATGATAGTCACGAATCTAATTTCACTATTAAACTATAACCCTTTGTTTCATAGATGTTTACTGTTTTAAATATATGAAATAAACTTTTCAAAAACCCAGTTATTTCATGTAAAAAAAGCATTCTTGAATTCCAGGAAACAAAATTTAGACAAGTTGAAGCAGGATGCACAAATAGAAAACCAAACGAAAAATGTCGTACCTTCTTGTCTCTGTTTGT
Source organism: Saussurea involucrata (assembly GCA_033807775.1). Taxonomy (NCBI): domain Eukaryota; kingdom Viridiplantae; phylum Streptophyta; class Magnoliopsida; order Asterales; family Asteraceae; genus Saussurea; species Saussurea involucrata. The sequence goes on along the minus strand of CM066321.1, from coordinate 83,892,310 downwards.
CGATATCGACTTCCTTTTGCACCGATTCATGATTTTCAACTTCTTCCATGTCGACCAACACAGGATTATCTGGTGTGTTCTTGAGATTAGAGAATGAGTACTTTATCCTGATTCTTTCACTGGGTCGTCTCACTGTTTATGTAAAAAACCCTAGAATCATTGAATTGTCGAATGCGATATATTTGTACAAATAACACTATGATTGTTACCTCTGTTTGGATGCATGTAGCCTGCCATCAAGATGATTCGTTTTGGTAAATTCTAATCGATATTCCCTTCCGAAACCGTATGAGTATGAATCGGCGATTTAATCGGGGAAGTGGATCCCGTGATTTTTGGGGATGATTATCAGAGACGATGGCATACCATTTTTTGACGAATCTACCCCTACCCGCATCTTTTCTTTATGAAATTAATTACAGAATACTCTCTAATTACATGAATTGCCACCGGATGAATCTTGTACGTCGATCATTTAATTGGATGGTGATTAGGATGGTTGCATAGTTTCTAAGAATGGGGTGGTTTGCAAAAAATACCACCCCTATATATATTTACATCTATATATATATATATATATATATATCCAACTTTTCCCATGGTGTACCAATACTTCACATAATTTCTCAAACACCAATTTCTACCACTATATGAGTTTATCTTTCCGAGTATTTTGTCAAACCCATCAAAAGGCAAAACCCTAGCTTTTGTTCCATGAAAGGTAAATCTCACAACTTTAGAAGACCTCATTTAGAAATCGAACAGACCATAAGGAAATCAAATGTGGTCACTCTTTACCTTTACCATGAGATCCATCCAAACGAAAACCCCCAAAATCCCTCAAATTGAGATTTTGGTCAAAACTCACTTCATGATGAAATATATGATAAGAAAATGTGTAAACGTGTTAATAGTAGCCATTTATCATGTATAAGTTTTAAATAAAAAGGATGAACTCACCTTATGAGGTTTGTTAAGTGAAAACCTACTCTCTTGAGGAAACCCTAGTTTTTGATGAACTTTAAGTAGGGAAGACTTGACCACTTTAAGCTCTTACACTCTAGGATCTTCTTCTTCTTACATTAACTATGATTTAAGTTGGTGGAGTGGTAGGTTGAAAACCCTAGAAACATTAAGTAAGGAGGGGGGGGGGGGGAATTTGGGAGAAAATCTCTTAAGAGAAGGAGGGGATAGATCCAACAGTCATAAGAGAAGAAAATGAATTTTAAAAGCCCTAAAAGTCGATTTAACTGCAACACCCCGACTCCCACTCGCGACATTGCCCCGACGACTTTGCTCGTAGGCATTGTCGCCGACCTTGACCCCCTTTATGCTTGAATCGGTTCCTTCCTCACGACCTTGACCATGCGACTATGCCACGACATAGTTTCCAGGCATAGTCGCCGACCACCCATAAGCTGCTGCCAAACACCTTAACCCGCCAAAAATGAAACCCGCTTCAGCCCACATTCGATGTAAATGTCCGAGAGGTGACCATGCACACTTACGAAATCATGCATGGCTAAAACTACAACCGTTCGACGTATTCATGCACTCAAAAGGTCAATTACTAAATTTGGTTACGGCTTAACGAAATAGAATTAATGACGTAAGATTTCACGACTTAGGAAATGAAAAGGCCACTTTACTTACGTGGGAATTTTGTGTGTTACAGTATGCATATGTTACCTTGGAGAAACCACCCTTTTTGGAGGAAGTTGGAGCCGGCGGTACATACCCGGCGATAGTGCCCTGCGAGAGTGCCATCGGACACAATCGCGGGCACAGTCGCGAGTAGTGTACCGAGAGTGATGAGGTCTCGGTGAGAGTGCCCCACGAGAATGCCATTGGGCACAATCGCGGGCATAGTTTCCCATGCGCATCTGGGCTATAAAACCCCTCTTAGCCGGGTTTTGACCAAAACTCTTCATTCCCCACTTCCTCTTACCCGTTTTTGAGAGCATTTAAGGTGCTATTTCACATTCAAACCTTTCCCTCATAAATTCTTGACCTAAAAGTTATTTAAGATCTTCCTTGGAGTATCTAGAGTACTTAAGGAGCATTTATTGTGGAGCATCTCAACTTCTCATCTCACTTTCACCAACAAGTTTCTAGGGTTTACAACCTTTCTAGGTTTTTACTAGAAAATCATATTGTGAGTATCTAAACTCTTGATAACACTATATACATGTTATATAATTGTTCTTTACCTTATTATTTAACATTTCTCTTGAAAAGTTCATACTGTGGTGTTGGGCTCACTTCTCCATACTTTTGGAGATTGGGGGACTTAATGGAGAAGAAAATGTGATATGGAAGTGTATTTTACTTGGATCTTACTCTACATAAGATATTATTTACTTTGGAAGAGTTATGTCTTAAATTAGGGTTTTGAGCTTAATGACTTGGCTCATGGCGTAATGAGAATATATATGGCTTAATGATGATATTTTGTCTTAATATGAGTATTGCTTCATGTATTGTTACATTTAATGCTATAACTCATGTTTATACATATCTATGTCTGGGGATATGCTTTGGAAGTATATATGTGAAGTTTATGTGCTTAATGAGCTTGTAATTGTGATTAAGATTACCATGTGGAAATACATGTTTAATGGAATGGTTGGACCATGTCTTGTGGGAATGATATACATTGACATATATGTACTACTTGGAGTAGTTGTTTAATGGTGAACACGTTGGATGAATAATTAAGTAGGCACTAGGAGGATATAGTCTTGGGCACCACCTTGGAGGTATGTGCCTAGATCTCCGCCTTTGGGGTAATGTCTTGGAGGTAGTCCCCAATGTGTCGGGCCTTATGGTGTTACTCGTGGGAGTAGACGCTAAGGTATATCGTCTCTTGTGGTGTAACTTGATTTGGTCTTTTGGGTCTCCCCACTGATTCCAAGTGTGAATAACCATTTGTATGAATCATGTTTATGAAATATTGCATGTTATACTATTTGTTCAACTCACTAGGCTTCTTGGCCTAGCACTTGCTTGGTGTTTAATGTGTATCTTAGATTCTAGTGGAGCCGTCTTTAAGAAGGTTTAGGCAGGAGCGTGTGAGCTTGGGGATACACTTTTGGGATGCCGATGTTAGAAGATTTAACCGGGCTAGAGATGACATTCCTTTTGTAATCTTATTTCTACTTTAGAAAATAGATTAGCTAGTTGTCATTTACTTTCCGATATTATACATTTGTAATTAAACAAACATTTGTATATTCCCCCTTTTGAGAGGCTCGTGCTATGGCATTATATACCGCTCTTCCGTTTTATGGAAGTTTTTGTTTACCCTTATTTTTAGGGTGTTACAAGTTGGTATCAGAGCGCTAGTTTAAGTGAACTAGGTGATGACTGTAGCATACCTAGACTTAAACCGAGAATTGTGCCCTTAAACCACCAATGCTGGGTAGACATCATAGGATGGGAGAGCGTTAGGATTTTACGGAATTACGTTTGTTGAGAATCATGATGACGGTAACGAGGATTCTTGTGTATAACATGTTCATAATTCCACTTAGCTACTGCTATTATGAATGTGTCGTTACGTAAGCGTGCTTGAATTGCTATTATTGTGATGATTGATGGTAGTATTAGTACGTGACTTTAGTCTATGTCTTATCTTTATTCTCGCATGGTTGACAAACTAAAATGGTAAATACGCGGAGTAGACCTCAAGCATCACCGGAGGGTCATGTCGTGACCGAGTCTACGGCTGATCAACCAAATGACGGAACGGCAGCTGTAATACCTCCAAGGCCGCCCCTCTTAGGAGGAGGAGTGGAACGCGTACCAAGGATCAACATCTCCACTTTCAACCCTGTAATGGAAGAGGTTACTCTCGAAACTCGGATAAGGGATAGCATGATGCAAGCCATGAACTCGGCCATGGCTCAACAACAAGAATTGTTCATGAAGTTACTAGAGGATCGGGACAATAGTCACCGACGACCCGAGACGGTGGTGGAGAATGCCGTGAATGGGTCGGGAGGCATTGTGAATGTGGTTGGTACTGAAGATCAAACAATCATTGGAGACAAACGGAAGGAGATGGGATGCTCCTACAAGACTTTTCTCAGCTGTAAGCCGCTAGAATTTGCGGGAACCACCGATCCCGTCACTTGTATGTATTGGATCCGAGACATGGAGATGGCATTTGAAGCCAGTAAGTGTGACGACGCGCAAAGAGTCAAGTTTGCTTCTCATTTGCTCAAGGGTGAGGCCTTTACTTGGTGGAATCTCACTCGTTCCTCTATCACACCCGAAGTGTTGGCCAAACTTTTGTGGCCAACATTCAAGAAGAAGATCCTCGACAAGTACTACAGCGAAAGGGCTCTAGACAAGATTGAAGAAGAGTTTCGAAGTTTGAAGAAAGGGAGTATGACAATCGTCGAGTACTCAAAGCTATTTCTCAAAAAGTTAAGCTTGGTGGAGCACATGGCTCCCGATGAGAAGTTGAAAATCAAGGCATACCACCGGGGTTTGCCAGCTGAAATGAAGACGGACGTGAGAAATGCCAAGGTGTCAACATTGGAGGAAACGATCGAAGAGTCGTTGTTGGTAGAAGATGATTTGGCCCAAGGAAGGTTGGAGCGTAGGCAAGTTGGTGAGAAGAGGAAGTGGGAAGGGTCATGTGGACCCGTTCGCCATTCCAACCCGTTTTCTAGAAATATATTTGGGGACGCTCGTCGTGACGCGAGGTGGTGTCACAAGTGTAAGAGCAAGCATGCTGGCCCGTGTAACTCAAGACCACAATCGAGCTCATCCGAGTGTTTCAAGTGTGGGAAAAGATATCATCTTAGCCGGGATTGCCCCATGAAGGGACCGGTTTGTTTTGAGTGCCGTAAATCGGGGCACATAAAGAGGGAATGCCCGAAGCTTGTGGGGGCAATCGAGGGGTTTCAAGTGGGTCGACACCAAGAAAGGAGAATCCGCCGAAGGCACCGATTCGAGCATTTCAGATGACCGCCAAGGAGGCAAGGGAGACCGCCGATGTGTTGTCGGGTACGTTTCTCATAAACTCCTTGCCTGCTCGTGTATTGTTTGATTCGGGTGCAAATCGCTCTTTTATGTCGAGTTCTTTGTGTAAGCAATTTGTTACTCCCATTAGTACTCTCTTTGATGCCATGGTGGTAGAAGTGGCTAACGGAGAACAAGTGTTAATTAGAGAATGCTATAATGGTTGCACCTTAGAAATCGATGAGAATTCCTTTGAGGTGGACCTACTACCTATGGTCATAGGTGGTTTTGACGTGGTAATAGGCATGTACTGGTTGATCAAGAATAAGGCCGACATCTTTTGTTCCAAAAAGATGATCCGTGTGCCCTCAAGGAACGGTGGGATGGTTACCGTATACGGGGAGAAAGGGAAAAGAAGTACCTCTATCATTTCGTCGTTGAAAGCTCAAAAATTTCTAGCAAAGGGATGTTCTTCGTATTTGGCATACGTAGTGGATGCGAAGCTTGAAAATAAGACGATCGAGGATGTGGAAGTGGTGCGGGAGTATCCGGACGTCTTTCCGGAAGACCTACCCGTGTTACCCCCGGAGCGTCAAGTGGAGTTCCACATCGACCTTACACCGGGAGCGGCTCCGATAGCCCGTGCTCCTACCGGTTAGCTCCGACAGAGATGCAAGAGATGATGACGCAACTCCAAGAACTTCTAGAGAAGGGGTTCATAAGGCCGAGCTCGTCGCCGTGGGGAGCTCCAATTTTGTTCGTAAAGAAGAAGGACGGGTCTATGCGGATGTGTATAGATTTACGAGAGTTGAATAAGGTCACGGTGAAGAACAAGTATCCTTTTCCCCGGATTGATGACCTTTCTGACCAATTGCAAGGGCCGGAGTGTTTCTCCAAGATCGACCTACGATCCGGGTATCAGCAAGTTAGAGTGAAGGAATACGACATTGCAAAGACGACCTTCTGGACGAGGTACGACTACTACGAGTTCTTAGTGATGTCGTTTGGTTTGACGAATGCCCCGGCCGTGTTTATGGATTTGATGAATTGTGTGTGTCATCTTTCTTAGACAAATCGGTGATTGTCTTCATAGATGACATCTTGATCTACTCAAGAGACGAGGACGAGCATGGTAAACACTTGAGAGAAGTGTTGGAGGTACTTCGTAAGGAGAAACTGTTCGCTAAATTCTCCAAGTGTGAATTTTGGTTACATGAAGTTCAATTCTTGGGGCATGTAGTGTCGGAGGATGGGGTGAAGGTGGATCCGGCAAAGATCGAGGCAATGATACTTGGGAACCGCCGACAAGTCCAATGAAAATTAGAAGCTTATTGGGTTTGGTCGGATACTATAGGAGGTTCATTCAAGATTTCTTGAAGATCGCTTCGCCGCTCACTTCCTTGACAAGGAAAAATATCAAGTTCTTATGGACCGAAACACAAGAGCAAGATTTTAGAACTCTCCAGAGGAAGTTGTGTGAGGCACCAATTCTATCTCTACCCGACAGAACGAATGATTTCGTGGTGTATAGCGATGCTTCAAAGAGGGGTCTTGGTTGTGTGTTGATGCAACGGGGTAAGGTAATAGCGTATGCTTCACGTCAACTCAAGGATCATGAGAAGAACTACCCAACTCACGATTTGGAGCTAGCGGTGGTGGTCTTTGCCTTAAAGTTGTGGCGACATTATTTGTATGGAAAAAAATGTACTCTCTTCACCGATCACAAAAACCTCAAGTACAGTTTCGACCAAAAGGAGCTCAACATGCGACAAAGAAGATGGGTTGAGTTGTTGAAGGACTACGATTGTGAACTACTCTATCATCCGGGAAAGGCTAACGTGGTAGCGGATGCCTTAATTAGCCGGAAAAGTCATAGGAGTGAGAATAAGCTAACTCTCACAAGGATTGATGTGGTACCAAGTTTGATGGAGAACATCAAGACGTGCCAAGAAGAGGCACTCCAAGAGGTTAACCTTAAAGAAGAAGTAATGGTGAAGCAAAAAGAACACCTAACGGAGGATAGCCGTGGGCTCAAACTCTTCCAAGGGAGAATTTGGGCACCAAAGTTGGGAGGAAACCGCGAGTTACTCCTAAACGAGGCATATAAATCTAAGTACCCCATTCATCCCGGTAGCACGAAGATGTATAGGGATTTGAAGTTGAATTATTGGTGGCTGGTGATGAAGCTCGATGTCGCCAAGTATGTGGGAAAATGTGTCACTTGCCTTCTAGTCAAGGCGGAACATCAAAAGTTGTATGGGAATTTGCAACCTTTGACGATTCCGGAATGTAAGTGGGATAATGTCACAATGGACTTTGTGACCAACCTACCCAAGACGTTGCGGGGTCATGATATGATTTGGGTAATAGTGGACCGTTTGACCAAGAGCGCGCACTTTCTAGCCATGAGGGAAATGTTGCCAATGGAGAAATTGTCTAGGCTCTACATCAACGAAATCGTGTCAAGACATGGCGTGCCGGTATCTACTGTCTGATCGGGATACACTTCTAACTTTTGGGCTAGTGTCCAAAAGGAATTGGGAACAAAGGTTAAGTTAAGCACGACTTATCACCCCCAAACGGACGGTCAAAGCGAGAGGACTATACAAACTATTGAAGATATGTTGAGATCGTGTGTCATTGACTTCGGGGGGAGTTGGGACATGCATCTACCCTTAGTGGAGTTCGCATACAACAATAGCTACCATTCTAGCCTTAAGGCCTCTCCGTTCGAAGCTTTATACACCGAAGGTGTAGGACTTCAGTGTGTTGGCTTGAAGCAGGAGAAAAACAATTTTCCAGACCGGAGATTGTGCAAGAAACCGCAGACAAAGTGAAAGAATCCGAGAACGCCTAAAAGCGGCACAAGACCGACAAAAGAGCTACGCGGACAAGAAGCGTCGACCGATAGAATTTCAAGTGGGTGACCGAGTCATGCTAAAAATGTCTCCTTGGAAGAGCATCATCCGGTTTGGGAAGCGTGGGAAGCTTAACCCCCATTTCCTTGGACCCTTCACTTTTTTGGAGCGAATTGGACTCCAAGCTTACAAGTTGGACTTACCGCCGGAAATGGTTGGGATTCATCCTACCTTCCACGTTTGCTATCTACGGAAATGTTTAGCCGAAGAAGAAAATGCCATCCCTTTGACGGAAATTCAGGTGGACAACAGAAACCGATGCATGGAAGAACCGAAAGCGATACTCGAGTGAAAAATGAAGAAACTCCGACACAAGGACGTGACGATGATCAAGGTCCAATGGAAGCACCATCAGAATGCTAATGTCACGTGGGAAGCCAAAGAAGACATGAAGCGGAGATATCCTCACTTGTTTGCCTAGAAGAAGACTTCGAGGACGAAATCCTATTCAAGGTGGGGAGGATTGTAACACCCGTATTTCTTAAGATTAGATAAGCCTAACGTTAGGGGAATCATTTGGTTTAATTGTAGTTTTATACAAAATTTATATGTTGAGCTGACCCTCTTAGTATGCATATGCTACCTTGGAGAAACCACCCTTTTTGAAGGAAGTTGGATTCGGCGGTACATACCCGGCTATAGTGCCCTGCGAGAGTTCCCTCGGACACAATCGTGGGCACATTCGCGAGTAGTGTACTGAGAGTGATGGGGTCTCGGCGAGACTGCCCCGCGAGAGTGCCATTGGACACAGTCGCGGGCATAGTCGCCCGTGCGCACCTGGGCTATAAAAACCCCTCTTAGCCGGGTTTTGACCAAAACTCTTCATTCCCCACTTCCTCCTACCCGTTTTTAGAGCATTTAAGATGCTATTTCACATTCAAACCTTTCCCTCATAAATTATTGACCTAAAAGTTATTTAAGATCTTCCTTGGAGTATCTAGAGTACTTAATGAGAATTTATTGTGGAGCATCTCAACTTCTCATCTCATTTTCACGAACAAGTTCCTAGGGTTTTCAACCTTTCTAGGTTTTTGCTAGAAAATCTAGATTGTGAGTATCTAAACTCTTGATAACACTAAATACATGTTATATAATTGTTCTTTACCTTATTATCTAACATTTCTCTTCAAAACTTCATATTGCGGTGTTGAGCTCACTTCTCCAGACTTTTGGAGATTAGGGGCTTAATGGAGAAGAAAAGGTGATATGGAAGTGTATTTTACTTGGATCTTACTCTACATAAGATATTATTTGCTTTGGAAGAGTTATGTCTTAAATTAGGGTTTAGAGCTTAATGGCTTGGTTCATGGCTTAATGAGAATATATATGGCTTAATGATGATATTTTGTCTTAATATGAGTATTGCTTCATGTATTGTAACATTTAATGCTATAACTCATGTTTATACATATCTATGTATGGGGATATGCTTTAGATGTATATATGTGAAGTTTATGTGCTTAATGAGCTTGTAATTGTGATTAAGATTACCATGTGGAAATACAAGTTTAATGGAATGGTTGGACCATGTCTTGTGAGAATGATATACATTGACATATATGTAATACTTGGAGTAGTTGTTTAATGGTGTTAACATGTTGGATGAATCATTAAGTAGGCACTATGAGGATATAGTCTTGGGCACCACCTTGGAGGTATGTGCCTAGATCTCCTCCTTTGGGGTAATGCCTTAGAGGTAGTCCCCAATGTGTCGGTCTTGTGGTGTTACTTGTGGGAGTAGACGCTAAGGTATATCGTCTCTTGTGGTGTAACTTGATTTGGTGTTTTGGGTCTCCCCCACTGATTCCAACTGTGAATAACCATTTGTATGAATCATGTTTATGAAATGTTGCATGCTATATTATTTGTTCAACTCACTAGGCTTCTTGGCCTAACACTTGCTTGGTGTTTAATGTGTATCTCAGATTCTACCGGAGCCGTCTTTAAGAAGGTTTAGGCGGGAGCGTGTGAGCTTGGGGATACACTTTTTGGATGCCAATGTTAGAAGATTTAACCGGACTAGAGATGACACCCCTTTTTTGATCTTATTTCTACTTTAGAAAATAGATTAGTTGGTTGTCATTTACATTCCGATATTATACGTTTGTAATTAAACAAACATTTGTATATTCCTCTTTTTGGGAGGCTCGTGTTATGGCATTATATACCGCTCTTCCGTTTTATGGAAGTTTTTGTTTACCCCTATTTTTAGGGTATTACAGATACACGATCTCATTGCATGTTCATTCTCTAGTAAGTTACACCTCAAGGTTTTCATTGAACCTTCATTGCCTACTTACTAGCATTCAAGAATTGGAGTCTCGGCTTCTTACTTGATAACTCAAGATGTTCAACCCTCGTGCACAAGTGTTAGAACATCAACTATAAGCCCAAAATCCCGGAGTACAACCCAATACACTTCCTCTCCACAACGTCAAGACACAAAATGCCAAAATGGCGTACGTCCCAAAGTAAGAATACAAAGATTCTTTACTATATAAATATGACCGACTCATATGCCTATGGATCCAATGCATTACGGCCTAATAATGCATGAATTTACATGAATGACACATGCACTCAACACATGTACTAAATAAAATGCAATAAATGCAACGACGACCAAAACTCCACATTCAATTGTTAAAATCGGACAAATGTCCTCAAGACTCAATAAAGTCATAAACTGAGTCGTAAGCTCAACCAAAACCAATTAACCACTCATAAAATCAAATAATGCATTAAAACGTAGGTAACCCACGTTTATGCGAAATATGCTCCATAGACACGAATTACTCAACACAACCCTTAATTTAAGACACGTCATTTTCCATAGTACACATCAAAGTGCATTTATACCCAAAGATTTACAAACATAGTAAATCATTTAAAATAACAACACTTAAGATTCATTCACCAAAATACCCAGATTGCATCTTTTTCTTAAAACCAAAAGGTTTACAACTTCTAAAATGTTCACAATGTCGGAGATGACAAAAAAATCCAATGACCCACATGTTCGTATTTTCACAACATACCACAACATAAATTATGCATATTTCCAACAAAACACTAAAAATATATTTTTACTAGATAACCTCCAATTATGCATTAGATATCAAAACACTTCCATTTATTCTTATTTTATCAAGTTAACAAAAAATCCCAAAAATGGTTATTTTGCAAGATTTATAAAATCAAATATTCCAAGTAATCAAAATCCACCAAATAATTCAACAATGAATATTTTCATGTAAAACACAGAAACACTTTAAAATGGACATTTTGGCATGTACAGCGTTTTCACAAATCAACTTGAACTCACCTTGCTAGATTTAGGCTAAATCTAGATTTTTCCCCAATTTGAACTCGTTTGAAGAAACTTGAATCTTCAAGCCAAATCTTCCAAAAACCTAGATTCACAAGCTTCCAACCACAAATATCCATATTCAACCATTTAGAATCGTTCCCCAAACATTTCACACAAACATCTCCATTTATACCAAAACCCTAATTTTGACCTAACTTTCCTAAAATTGTCCAAACCGAAATTGGAGAAATAAAACACTAAGAAATCATCAATAGAACATTTATAACTCATAAAGAAGCTTGGAAATGAGGGGGATGAACTTACCACTTAGGTTTTGATGAAAACCTAGAAAACCCTAGCCACAACCTTGAAGAAATGGTTGGAGATGATGAACTCTTGCTCCTAGCTTCCAATCCTTACCTTGATGATTTACCACTTTAATTCTCAAATATTTAAGCAATTAATGCCCCAAAATCGAAGCCAATGGAGTAGGAACATTCTTGGGAGGTTTTGGGAGAGAAATGGAAAAGATTAGAAGTGAGAAATGAGAGAAATGGTTGAAATCCCGTTTTTTACAACACTCTGCCCCCTGGGTGCTACATGGACCAACGACTATGACACATGTCAATGTCGCTGGTCATAGTCGCTCAGGAGGTACCGAATCCTGCTTTCCACTTGCGACTATGACATTGTCATAGTCGTCGGGCATTGTAATCGGACCCGTACCAAGCCCCGAAACTCGACTTCTTCCACACCAATACTCCCGATACTCTTAGGGACTTTAAGTAATGTCTTCCCAATATAAATCCCACCATTTTCAAGCTGTAAAACGTGCGGGTGATATTTACTTACCGAACACCGTTTTGGCCATAACTTCTTCGTTTTAGCTCCGATTTTGCTCCGAAAAGAACTGTTGGACCCGCATATGAATTCCTCATCCAACAAGACTATAAAATCTAGGATCTCAGCCCAAGCTCATATTTCCTCTATTTTTCTTAAAGATCGATTTCTACACTAATTTAAAATTGTACTTACCCAAAAATTACGGGTGTTACATGTATGTTTTATAAAAATAAAGATTACATATTTGTTGAGGAAACTAAGCTAAGACCTTATTTTAAACAATTTGGCTGATGATAAATCTACAAGGAGATACTAAAAGAATATATAAGAAGTACTCTTTCAGATCTGAAAAACTAATATGGTATTCATATATTGATGTTGATTTTTCTTAGAAGCCACCATTTATATTTTTTGTCAAACGGGTAATTTGAAACATTGTCAAATGTCACATTTCATGCCCACCAATGCATTCAATGTTGCATGTCAACTTTAACATTTTTCTTCATCCGATTTGCTGATTAATTAGTGCATGATTGTACTCTTCATTTCAGTCTTTAGATATCTTAGATATGATGTAGATGTTTGTTACCCCAACCGATCCTTTTGTACGTAGAGAAATAGTAAACGAAACATGATATTAATAAAATAACACTTTAGAACTAAATTTGGCTGACATGTTGAGTATGTTCTCATACCAGGACATAAGTTGGTAGGAGTTGGTGAGGCAAACTTGTTGGTTAAGTTTGTACTCCAAAATCGGATTGCCAAAACAATATTGTCAAGGTGTTTTGACTTATACAGTACTACTCGTCTTCAATTTGCTAGATGACAATCCAATCCGCTATGGTGTCGATCTTGGCTTCACTTAAACTAGTATTCGATTTTGCTAAAGACATTTTGCTTTGGACCAATACTGAATACAAGAATAAGACATTTACAATGTGAATCCTATTCTGATTTCTTTATTTGAAAAATAAGATACATTTCGAATCCAACAAGATAAAATTTGGATCCTTCAAATATTTTGGATCCCTATCCATGTTTCGGATCTTAAGGATGATTGGATCCTTCACCATTTCCGGTCTTGATATTTTCTCAAAATATGTCTCGGATTTGTAATGTATTTTGGATCATGATACATTTCATAACCCATTTGATTACATTCTTGGATCATATAAAGTATGATCCTTAATTTGTAAATCTGATTTTAGACATGATCCTAAAATATTTTTAAGTGTTTTATCAGTTGTATATGTGTAATCATCAAATCAAATGGTTGAGACCTATAATAGGAGTCTTGGATACATATTAATGACCTTGCTTGCTAGATATATTTGGTTGGCCTAGATCGTTTGTACATACAGACTTCTTAGGTGATAGGATCCAAAATCGAGACGAAAACATCCCAGATCGTCGCTAAGATCCCTAGCAATCACTTAGTAGAAAATGAAGTGGTTGACCGATGATATCCCTCAATTTTTAGAGTTATTTGTCACCAATTTTAAACCCATTTTAACCTTTTTCGTACCCATTTGAGCCTTTCTATCTATTTTGGTCTAAGTTGTTCCAAAATATTGAAAATAACCAAAAAGATCAAAAAGTTACGTTTGGTGTGCCATTGTGGCCACAACGTCAGTGTTGTGGCGAGTTGCTGTGTAAATCCGGTTTTCTGCAGATTTGGAGAACATTTTGTGCAAGTTGTACTGCTTGTTGGGGTCAATGCTGAGCTTTGTTTAAGTTTAGATGCATAATGTGGACAGATGAGATGGTGCCAAAAGGTTGGAAGAAGACAACCATGAGAGGTCCCTTGCTTCTCTCAAGTCCCTTTCACCTTTTTCTTCTCTCTTCCACTATATAAAGGAGGCTTGGCTTGGCATTCAAAGGCACCTCATCTCAACTTCTTCTCAACCTTGTTCTCTCCAAAAACTCAGCTGAAGATTAGTTGTAGACTTTACATTTTAGTTAGTTTAATTCTTGTAATTTACTTTCTAGTATTTACTTTTTGTCAACCACTGTGGAGTACGTGTGGCCACAGTGGTACGTTTCCATTTACGTTTAATGCAATTCTAGTTCACATATTTCTTCTACTCCATTATGCTTTCAGTTTTTATGAGTAGCTAAACCCCCTTTGGGTGCGGGTGTAAGCCAAACCCGAGAGGTTAAAAATGTAACACTTGGGTGTTACTATATTTAGCTATTTCTTTCGGTTTAGTCATTCGAGTCGGAACATAACTCAAATGCGGACAAGCTGATCACATGTGCGTGTTAATATTAGATCTTAGACCCCGAGAGGGGTGGATCCGAAATACGGCTTGAATGATGCAAGGAGGTTTGAGAAAATCTTCAATAATCACATAGAGATATGGGTTGTTGCATAACCGAACTAAGGTCAAAACGTCGGTCGAGTAGGTGTAACATAGAGATGTGCGCATCTCTACATCCAGAAAGACTAAGATTTTCGAGATCTACTTAGTAAGGTTGGTAAACCGAAAGTTAGCTTGTGTAGGAACTTTATAATAAAATCGTTATTGCAACCTTTACGACGTAGCTTCGAGAGGAGGAAATCGTGTGGGACAAATTGTGACTGGTTTTATTAACCATTTAAGTTATTAAATATATACTCTCGGGAAAAACTTACACCCGTACCCGCTTTTTAATTAATCGCGTTAATTTTACAATTAATTCTTTGCTCAAAACCAACTTATAAACAAATTATTAAAAACCTTAACTTTGCACCGGAAGTTTGTAGAAATCTCCGATTCTTGGTAGTCCAATCCTCGTGGATACGATATTAGGTTCTTACCATTATATTACTTGTGAAGCGAACGCAATACGTGGTGTATACTTGCGCCATTATTGTGCACATTTTACGTGTGCTTATTTTGCTACCAACCGATGACAATATGGAGGTGGGCTTTGGAAGCATCCATCCTTTAAAGAAAACATAATAGCCCAATGGTACAAGAGATATTCGATGCAACATGGTTCATATATACATACACTTTTTGAACCTATTGAATTAGCTAGCTAGTAAAGTGTCAAACTAAAATATTGATTCCCTTATCTAGTAGTAGCATAATACAACCATGAAGCAAACAAGGTGTCACTAACATATATATATATATATATATATATATATATATATATATATATATATATATATATATATATAGTATATGGTTTGAGACAAGTTATTCTTCATTGGTCCCAAAATTGCACCATTAAATGTATCACTTGTATTGCACGTTATTCGAATTGTATATCCCAATTAGGTGCAACAACGATTGACATAATGTTAAGAATGCCTTGATTTATTTTAGCAACTATTAACTGATTTTCATTACAATTAAATTGAAATGTCTTTCATGAGCACGACGAATACCAAATATAGCAACTTTTGAAAAACCTTTCTATGAACTTTTTGGTCATATAAGGACAAGTGAAATTTATCATTATGCTCTAGTGTTAGGGGGATTTTATTATATCTTGAATATCCATCAAGGAAATAGTAAATATTTGTAAATGTGCAAGTCATTTGCACACTCATCAACGAGAAATGGTGGGATGCATCCTTGCATGTGGCATCATTTAACTCATCATAATTAATTAATTAATTAATGTACATACAGGGACGGACCTAAGAAACTTTTTCATATGGTGGCACCATATTTTTTCAAACGGTTTTTATCGACATGTGTATCTTTTTTACCAACGTTCAATATCGGCCAATATATTTTTAGCCAAATTTCGGTGTTTCGAGGAATTTTTAAAGTTTTTGGCTTGATTTTGGCGATTTTTAAGTTTTTTTAACGATTTTGAGAGACTTCTTCGGTATTTTTGGTTGATTTCAGGAGTTTTTTTTTCGTTTTTTTGGTTGATTTCAAGAGTTTTTTTGGTTTTTTGGTTGATTACGAGGTACGGTTGCACTTCCAAAAGAATACGGTAGCACCTCCTAAAACGATACGGTTGCACCTTTCACGAAACCAATAATTTTTACCCTTCGCCGGAGAAATGATACGGTGGCACGTGCCACCGTGTGCCCTTCTAAAGGTCCGTCCATGTGTACACTTGTACTTTCATGTACATGTACTATGCTTACCCAATCATTTGGTTTGTGGCGTACCAATAAGGGGGCGTTTGGTTCGCAGAATGTTTTTGGATGGAATGAAATCTGTCAAAGAAATTTGACTTTGAAGGAATTGGAATGGAATGTTGTCAGGTTTGACCAGCTGTTTGGTTGACAGAATTGAATGGAATCTGTTAAAGGAATTGGAATCTGTCTGTTTGGTTCACAGAATGTAGCTTTGGAATTGGAATGAAATTTTGGTAAATGACCAAAATACCCTTTTGATAATTTTAATTGTTTTTTTTCAAAAAACGTTTTAATAAAATAGTCATTATATACTTTATGTGTTTAACTAAAAATGCTTTAATAAAATTATTATTAGATACTTGAATGTGTAAAACATATAACATACATAACTCAAACATAATAATAAACCAAATAACGTTACTTCATCGATTTTGAAAATCACATATATGTTCTTGCTGTCAAAATAATCACAAGTATTCTTGCTGTCAAAATAAATGTAACATAATCACAAGTATTCTTGTTGTCAACGTAAATGTAACATATATGGAAAATCACATATATGTCTTGCTGTCAAAATCAAAAAACCCAAATTCACAAAATATTAATTACAAATGAATATATAGAGAACACAAGTATTCTTGCTGTCAAAATCACATATACTCATCAAAATTCAAAATCAAAATTATAAGCAAAATCAAAAAGCAAGGTCACTCCATAATCAAAATCGAAAGCAAAATGAAAATGACATACATTGGAGAAGAAGACGAGAAGAAAAGGAGGAGAGAACGAACCACATGTTCGATGTTGCTGTCGATGGAGAAGAAAACGACCGACAGGTTCGATTTTCTTGGGGCTCGATGGAGAAGATAGACGATTTCTTGCTGGTTGTTCGATGGAAAAGATAGACGATTGGGTGCTGAATCGATTTCTTACTGGGTTGTTCGATTGGGCTCGATGGAGAAGAACCACAATTCGTGGGTCGATACAAATGGGAGTGTCGGCTGGTGGTATATCAATTAGGGCAAGGGGTATTTTGGAATAAAAATAATAACACATTCCATTCCTTTAAAATCCGTACATAATGTGATGGAATGTCAAATACATAAAATAAGGAATTCAATGAAAAGTTTTAAGATTCCATGCTACAAAAGATTGAACCAAACACTGGAATGGAATCTGGTCAATGGAATGTCGCATTCCAATTTCACCAGATTCCATCACTTTCCAGTGAACCAAACGCCACCTAAGACTCAAAAGATAGTGTAAATTTCGTCTTCTCTATATTTAAATGCAGGTGCAGTCAAAGTCCTTGTAGACATTGACGTTCACCTACAACGATTCCAAGTCATTCGTGGTTACCTGGAGAATTAAATGGTGTGCGTAAACTGATCTAAAAACCCATGGCTAAAAAAACTACCGTCAAAGAATGGGTAAATCATTATTGGATCGGGAAGTTCCATTACCTTTTGATATATTGTTGATTCATTAAACAATTGTTAATAACAAAATTTTCCATTTAGAATTATTAAATTATCCAAAAATAGTCTTTGTCATTTTCTTAACGAGAGATAGAGATATATAACCGGATTATATCTTGTTGCTACTTGCTACTGAAAAGTGATGAATAACCAATTTCCAATGATTATCGACATTTATTATTGACTTGGTCTTCAGTCTTCGAAAATTAAAAGCTTATATTCGTATAATTTAAAATCATATAAAATTTATTTGGCAATATTTCAATGTCATGGTGTCGTTTACTTTCAAATTCTGTATTTTAAATTGGTTCATTGAGCAATTTGAAATTATCTTATTATCCTGGGATACATATAATATTGATTTTTTTTATTTTTTTTTAAGTTGTTCTTTTTCCACCTATGTTAATTATATTAAACTTTGACAGAAATTATTAGTTAGTTATATAAAACCTGGACAAAGATGATATATATGATCCTAGAAATACAAATATATATAAACCTTCATTTTAAACATGAAATTGGGAAAAAAAAATTGTCGATTAAAGGCTTTGGACCTAACCAATCTTGGTCATCACCAGACTTTCATAAAGACACTAGAGCATCTCCGAACAGCTTTTCCATTTTGGAGAAAATGGGGATTTTAGGCTCTACTTTTGCTCCAACAGCTTCCCCAAAACTATCTCCAAAATGGAGAAAGTAGGAGAGAGAATGAGTTTTTTCTCAAAATATGGAGATCACTCCAAATATGATTACCAAGTGAGAGGACCAATAGGAAACTTTGAAAATAAATATGTAGAGAGAGAAATAATATTTTAATAGATGAATAAAATATTTTAATATTATAATCAATGTTTTTTCCTCCAAAATAGGGAAATTGTTGGAGATAAATGTAATTTTTTTTAAGGATTTTAGCTTTTGATTCTTTATTTTGAAGAATTTTTTTAAGAAAGCTGTTGGAGATGCCCTTAAGGACCAAAAGTAAGCTTTCATAACCGGACGTGTAGTAATATATTTCCTATTTTACCTTTTTAACGATGATTTGTATTACCCACATGTACCCAATTAGCACATTAGCATATTTTAATATAAGATGTTTTCTATAAAAAAAAATTACCAAATGATGATGATGATAATAATAAGTCCAAATTCAATTTTAAAGACATTAATAGCTCTATATGCGATTAAAATCATAATCAAACTTGTAAATAAAATAGTCCAAAGGCATTCTAGCAACTTTTCCCAAAAAGTATTTGTAACCAAAAATCATAATTTTATTATTTGAGAACATTTTCCAGAAATATGTTCTTGATCCAGTATTCACTTTAAAATGCTAGACAATAATTAATTAATTTTACTTTTTAATAAAAATATTTAGTTAAATAAATAAATAAGTAATAATTAAATGACCAATTACCTCAAAATTAAAATGAAAAGAAAAGACGTTGGTGGCCTTTCATGCTACGGCCCAATAGAAACAAAACAAAACTTAAAAGAGTAAATTACAAATTTCGTCCACGTAGTTGGGTGAAAATTTTGGATCGGGTTCTTTAAGTGAATTAATTACTAAGAGACGTTTGGTTCATTTAGGGAATGAGAATGAAAATAAAAATGTGAATGCATGAAAATGAGAATAGAAATGAGCATTTCATTGATGCTGTTTGGTTAAACCAATATAATAAATAAATAAAAATTTATATAAACTTTTTAATACAAATATGTGACGTTCAACGTGAAAAAAAAATTCACTTCAACGTCGAGAAATGAAGAGACGTATGAAAAAAATGACTAAACGGGAATAAAACTTTCATCCCCCCCAATTTGGTCAAGAATGGAAATTAATGGGTTTGGGGTAATGATTCCATTATATTATATCAAACCAAACAACAGTTTTCATTATCATTCTCATTCCTTACCCCTCAATACCCCAACCAACCACCCCCTAAGATAGTCATTATAGTTTCATTTTTTATGGATTAGGTCCTTTGTGTTAACAACCGTAAAAATCTCCGTTGATTTAGAGGCATTTTTATTTTTTTTCGTTGTATTATGATATTTATAATTGTTTCAAGGGCTGTTTTATCAAATTTTAAAACTCAAGAAATTTTCCCTCTCTCTCCTCTCTTTCGAGTTTCACATCGTACCATATCAGTCGCTAGTTTCTATTTAATCAACATGCTTTTTTGATGGTCATAAGATCAACAAGCTTGTTCTTCATCTTGTTGTTATCGTTGGGGGACGAAAATTTGAACTATCTTCCTCTTCCTCCGTGTCTATATATATATATATATATATATATATATATATATATATATATAGTGGCGTAATAATTTGTAAACTTTGTTATCGTGTAAACTTCGGATTTCATAGGTTTTCTGATGAAATTGTTTAATGAAATTGTTTATTTTGATGAAAGTGTTTCATATCATTCATTTCTTGATGAAATTGTTTGATATATTTGTATTTTTTATGTAAAAACGAAATTGTTTCATCAAACCGAGAAAATATATGAAACAGTTTCATAGGAATGAAAAAGATACATGGAACTACATAAAAAACACAAATATATGAAACAATTTCATCAAGAAAATGAATGGTATGAAACAATTTCATCAAAAAAACTTATGAAATCCAAAGTTTACAAAATAGTAGGTCTACATATATATATATATATATAGCCTTAGGTTCATTTGAGAAGTGCTAAATATATGAGAAATAGAGAAGTAATCTTGGCCATTTATTCGGTCAAGATCGGCTTTAATTGGTCAAAAGTTGCGGCTGTTCCAAAAATAGAAGAGCACTTTCGTAACTTTTACAAAAACACGGGACGAGTTCATATATGAACCTGTGTGATTCACATATGAACTATATGTTCATATGTGAACCCATGTAATTCACATATGAACTCTTTTTAACTAATTTATATATGAACCTTTGTGTTTCATATATGAACTAATTAACAGTAGGTTCATATATGAATCAATTGAACCAATTAACTGATTCATATATGAACCTTTGTGATTCATATATGAAATCTTTTTTAACTAATTCTCATATCAACTAATTAACTGATTCATATATGAATCATAGAGGTTTATATATGAATTAGTTAAAAAGAGTTCATATGTGAATTACAAAGGTTCATATATGAACGTATAGTTCATATGTGAATCACACAGATTCATATATGAACTCGTCCCGCGTAGTTTTACGAAACTACCCCTCTATCTTGTGCAGACCACGCGAGGAATTATCCGCTGTTTCTCGGTCAAAGCCGTAAATGTTGATTGAATGAATGACCAAGATTACTTCTCTATTTCTCATATATTTAACACTTCTCAAATGAACCTCTCCATATATATATATATATATATATATATATATATATATACAGGGTCTCCTTCTTTTGTTAACTTTTTCATGTATTGCATATATGCACATCGGGCATTGCATATATGCACATATTACAATTGCCTGATGTGCATATATGCACTGGTTAACAAAAGAAGGAGACCCTATACATATAAGGGGACTCTCTCCAAGCAAGAAAACTTTGAGTTTAGACTTTAGATTGAATGGATGACTTGGGGGGCAACAAAGATCATAGTTAAAATGCTGGCCTTCCACATCAGAAACTTCATTCTCTTGGTCTTGGATCATCACCAAAACTATTGCCATATTTGACGAGTGATTTTATGTTATTTCAATGGATAACACCAATTTTGGTGTTATTTTGATACCACTTTCCTTATAGTTTTGCTATTTTCAAGTAAACGAAACGGAATTTTTCACTATTTAAGTTAACTTGTATAAGAATTATCTTATTATGAAGAACTCAAGAAATTGTTCGGTAAAGGAGAAGAAATCCAGTCGGAAAGGATGACAAGAAGTTTAAAAGATCAAGTGATAGAATTATCCAAGTCAAGAAGTGGGTTAAAGTGTTAATCAGCAAAATTGGGACCAAAACAGAAGCCAACGCGACTTCCGCGCTAGTTTGAAGTTCTTGCGTGAGTTTCAAATCTCGGCTAGTATCTCACTAGTTTAAACTAGAGTGGAAACTAGCGAACGCCTACAGACGACTTTTATACCTCTTTCAGCTATGTTTATGATACATTCTACATTCTATCATCTAGGGGACGACAAGAGGCGACTTTGAGGCAACCTTTTCATCGAGAAAGTGACATACTGGAGCAAAGAAGCCATTGTGAAGCATCCGATTAGCACAGATTTGTCCGTGGCTCGTGGTCAAGGGGAGTTACGAATTTAGATTTTTGTCGATAGACCATTGATGAGATTTATAATTTTTTTTTATTGTTTTGCTTTTTACACCCCCTGGATTACTTTTGGTTTGTAAACATATGAACATGTAAAGTTGTGATTTTTTTTTGTTTTCAATTAATGAAGCATACGAATTGATGTTTAATGCTTTTGTAAGTCTGACCGTCTTTCAGTTGATTTAATTGTTATTAGTTAATTTCGAGAGAAATAACTTCTAATTAGATTTACGATTTGTTTGCCTAAGGTAAGAACTTGGATAGAGACATACGAATTAAACCTTAATAATATATTGCAATCTTGTTCTTAATGAATTTCTAAAATCGTGTTTGAGATCGAGAGATAAAACCTGTGTTTTCTAGAGATACTTTTGTTGTTGCTCGAGGGACAATAACAGTTAAATTAGTAATTGTGTATTCATTTATTTGGAATTACCTGATAACTTTGCAACAGAAGTATTCTATGTGAAACCATTAAGACTCCAACTCCTAGCTGTTTTTCTTCTAATATGGTTTCCAACTTTTGTTCTCTAATTTCATTTAAGATTTTCATTAGTTTAAATAGTTAATTAGTTATTAAATCAAATCACCAAATTTGACCGTCTAATTAATAGTGAGTATAGTCAGTGTGATACTCAGTATTTAGTTCCCTTGGTTCGATACTTGTATTTATCGAACGTATTACTTGATTCGACATCGTACACTAACGGTTAGATTTATGTGATTGTAAACCCGCCTACCATGGAACAATGCAGATCTCAATTCCTTGCACCTTTTACATGTTTGAAAATAATATTGTGTAGTTCTATACATCATTCAGTCTCAAATAATCCAAAGAAAGGGAGAAAATGAGGTAAAATAAAGTCTGTTAATTCATATTTAGATAATTAAAAAGTAGGAACCGAACTGTTAATATATGTTTTTCACATTCTCTCGCACACTTGTCGTACTCTCGTAGATGAAAGCAGTTCTACAAGAAAAGTGAGTTTCAGCGACGCACTTTTAGCGACGAAAAGTATTATTTATAAGCTTTAGCGACGACATGTCGTTTTTGGAAAGTGATTGCAGGGAAAAATAGACTTTTAGCGACGACAAAAGTCGTTGCTAAAACCCATGTTTCTTGTGGTAAGCATCTCCATAGGAGTGAGAAGGGAATTAAGATCAGGCAGTAAAGAAAGCCATTGTAGATCGTTTTGTTTTGATGAGCTCTCGATGGCCACCACAATGCATAGAGTAGGTACAACAACATTGTTACTCACTATTTAGTGTGTATGCCAAAAAGTCAATCGTTGGATGATTATGTTTGGACATTTTATCGTGATATTAATAAATAAAAATTAGAGTAAACTACGATTTTCGTCCATGTGATTTGATATTTATAACGATTTTCGTCCCTAGTCTTTAAAAACTGCTTTTTTCATCCCCGTGGTTTCTATTTTGTATCCATTTTCATCCCTCCATCCAACTTTGTTAAAATTAGCTGTTAATTTATCTAAAAAGTGAATGGGAAATTTACATATTTGGTCCTTGTGTATACTAATTTTTACAGTTTTATCCTAAAATTATATTTTTTTTACTTTTTACTTATTTATTTATTTATTTATTTGATTTCATTAAAACACATATTTTTCTGTTAGTTATGTTGTATATTTTTAAAATTGTTATAACTTTAATTACAAAAATAATCAAATAATTTCATTAAAATTATTGATAAATACATGGTTTTTTCAAAGCTTTAGGTTTAAATCTCCTAAAATTAATATTTTTTATCTATTGTTTTATTAATGTTTTTTATTTATTTTAAATTACTATTGGAAGAAGTTTAATAAAATTCGAGAAAAAAATAGTCTTATTTTTAGAGGTGAGCATTGAGACGTGACTTGTGGCGGCAAATACATATATCGTATATAACGTTATAAATTTAAATCTTTGTTTTCTACTATTACTCAATGCAATAGTGATATTGTACATTTTAAATTAGGCTATATATTAGAAACAAAAACATAAGACAATAAAAGGATAAGAAAAAATCAATATGGTGTTACAAAAATTAGGTCATGATGTGTCACTGACTTAACGTCAGACCCATGTCTTAAGTCTCGTGTTATTTAAAACATTGATATATATATATATATATATGTGTGTGTGTGTGTGTGTGTGTGTAAATGTTTAATAACTTTAATTAATTAATAAAAAATAAAGTTTAAATGAAAATAATGAATAGTGGGAGTAAAATGCATATAACAAAAACAAACGACCGATTTTTGTAAACTAAGACTATTTTTTCTCGAATATTAATCTTTTTCCAATGATAATTTAAAATAAATAAAGTATTTTAACAAATCAATAGATAAAAAAATATTAATTTTAGGAGATTTAAACCTAAAACTTTGACAAAAATATCATATATTTATTAATAATTTTAATGAATCTATATAATTATTTTTATATTAAAATTATAATAATTTTGAAAAAAATATATAATTAATAGAAAAATAAATGTCTTGATGAAATACAATAAATAAAGAAAAAGTACAAAATGTAAACTATGTAATTTAAAAATAAAAATGTAAATTTTGAAATACTACAAGGACCAAATATATATATATTTCTCAATCCCCTTATTTGGAAGAATTAACTCTAATTTTAACTAAGTTAGATGTAGGGACGAAAAAGGAAGCAAGATAGAAACCATGGGGACGGAAAAAGCAGTTTTAAAAGACCAGGGACGAAAATCGTGACAAACATCAAACCACAGGGATGAAAACCGTAGTTTACTCTAAAAATTATTGCCCAATTATTATGTTTATGGAATATTCTGTGTTATAGCTAAACATAATAATAACCTTAAAATAATGTATTCTAAAATATCCCTAGTCAATTATTAATTTGGGGTTAGGTTGAATTAATATGCTACGACTAGTATATGCATGGATTCATATAGAGATACAGAATCCACATGTAAGTACGAGATGAGATATTGTACATAACGTGACTCGTTATGAGAAAGTTTTATTGGATGTCATATAAGTGTAATAGACGGTTCTTATATGGTCATTATACAATTAGTCATTTGACTTGAGATCATGGAGTTTGTTTTGTGTGAGTGGTGTACTTTGATAATTGATTCTAATCAGTCTGTAACTGGGCGACATGACTGATGGTGGGTATATCACGTATCACGTTAGTAGTACTAGCATTAATCAAGATAAGATTTGTTTCGTTTATATGTTGAGAATGATATCCCTAGGCCCACGATTGAATAGTACTGAAAAGTGCATGCATGCTTAGATGATCGGTATAGGACACTGCTAATCAGTATCTGATACTAATATATGTTTTATCAGTATATTCCGGTATCGAGAAACTAAGAATCGAACATAACGGGATGACACATACATGCCTCGTCTTTGATCTAGATATCTGAACAAATGGGCATAAATATGTACAATGATAATGATCACACAGTTTGTTGATTGGCTGAATCACCAAACTTTATCATTTGGACAACAATGATGTATTGCTAGATTCGTTTATAATTATTGCCAACGTGATAAACTCCTAATGGATCACACACATTAAATGTATATCTAGATAAACAGAATAAATAATTAAATAAAATATTTAATTTATTGATAAATTCAAATTATATATTAGAGTAAATTACATAAATCGTCCTTGTGGTATGGTCAATTTTTGGATATGGTCCCTAAAACGAAAAAATTACACCGAGCGTCCCTGTGGTTCGACTAACCGCATGCAGAGGGTCCCTCCCTCTAACGGAATCTGTTAACCCAGTTAACTCAAGGGGTATTTTTGTCTTTTTACCCTCTCTTTTGTCCTTTTCCTAATAAAAAAATAAAAAATAATAATAAAATAGTTAATAAAGAAACCATACCCCTACCCCCACTACCCCCCCCCCCCCCCCCACTTCTTCTTCTTCCTCACGACATCCTCCGAGCATCCTCCCCTTTCTTCCCCATTTTCATGCAACACCATTTTTTCCGGCGATACACATGGATGCTGGAGATCCCGATTTTCAGTTCTATTCGGAGGTAAACATTGAACAGAACAAGATAAACGTATTCTTGATACTTGAAGGAACATATTTCGATGAAAAAACGGGTTTTTTAAGAACGAATTTTTCAGCTTGAAGAACACAATTCAATCTAAGAAATGAATGCAAAGATCGGACAGATTCTTGAAAACTAAAAGATATTTGATCAAAGAATTCAAATGGAAAAAATGGTTTTTTTGTATGATGTAACAGGGAGTTTTTACTGGAGAATGTGGAACGGAGTTGGATCATGGGGTGGCAGCTGTCGGATATGGTACAACTCTAGATGGAACCAAGTACTGGATCGTGAAGAACTCGTGGGGATCCGAATGGGGAGAGAACAGATACATTAGGATGCAAAGAGGAATATCTGATAAGAGAGGACTTTGTGGCATAGCAATGGAAGCTTCTTATCCTATCAAGAATTCTGCTGTCAACCCCAAATCATATCCTACATCATCTCCCAGAGATGAACTCTAAATTAGAAAGTTCCACACACACACACACACACATTTAGTTTGCTTTTCGAATACTGCTAAAAGTATACATTTTCTTGCTTAATCATTGGGAATGTATCTTGATGGAAACCTACTACTTCTATGACGTAATAAAGATTTCTTTTCCTTTCTATCTGCAAAATTCAAGATTTCTAAATGCATAAAGCATATATAAGTAGTAACAAATTCTTCAAGAAACACATAATAATCCATTTAAAAGCAGAGGGTGGTTGGAGGGGGGACGTCGTGAGGAAGAAGAAGAAGGAGGTGGTTGGGTACAGTCTTACAGGGCAAGAACACCCACCACATTCTCATTTCTCCATCGAATAATTAAACTATAATGGTCAGTTTGGGACAAAATGGAGACGATCTAATAAAAAGAAATACCAAAGTAATGCTTAATTTCTTAGTACAAAAGAACCCAAATTTTACAAACTTAACCCTAACATAAATTCAAGCAGGTTATAAGCTAGGAAAGCTGGTAATGAGGCTTTGTCCTATGTGTAAAAAATACTAATGAATTCATCAAACCGACGAATGCACAAAATTAATTACTCAGTAATTAACCAAACAAAAATTACCTGGTATCTTGAAACCCCATGGTGAATTAACTGAAAAATCAATAGAAAAATCGATCGTGTATGTGAAATCACAAACCAAAATAGGTAAATCGAAAGCAATCGATTTCAGTGGCATAGATAGAAAGCAAAAAAAGTAGATACGACTTAAAAGAACCACAACCTTATGTCGATAGAAAGCAAAAAAAGTAGAATGTGATATAGACATTCAAGCGATAGAAGAGATCGAGAGATGGAGAAAAAGAGCGAGAAAAAAGAACCCTAAAGTTCATGACGATTTCGCCGTCGTCGTTAGGAAAGTCGACGAGCAAATCGTCAATTGTGAAGTGATTGAGGGCGGTGGTGAAGTCGGTGGGCATCTGGTGAAAGTAAGCTGCCATTGATGGATGCTCGGAGGATGTCGTGAGGAAGGAGGGGGAGGGGGTAGTGGGGGTAGGGGTATGGTTTCTTTATTAATTCTTTTATTATTTTTTTTTTATTTTTTATTAGGAAAAGGACAAAAGAGAGGGTAAAAGGACAAAAATACCCCTTGAGTTAACTGGGTTAACAGATTCCGTTAGAGGGAGGGACCCTCTGCGTGCGGTTAATCGAACCACAGGGACGCTCAGTGTAATTTTTTCGTTTTAGGGACCATATCCAAAAAGTGACCATACCACAGGAACGATTTATGTAATTTACTCTATATATTATGTTTGTTGGACAAAGATAGAATCAGATTTCAACGAGGCATGTTTGACAATTATAAACTTGTCAACATGATGTATGTGTAAAAGGAAAACAACCTTTTGAAGATAAGAGATCTTCTAAAAGGATTCCTCCACTCTTTTTGTTGCGGTACCTATAAGATAGGTATCATTGCACTCTCTCATATATAAAGAGATATACCATTGGTGTGAATGAATCGGGCGAGTTCCCTTCTGAAGATTGTATATTATTCATAATGATTCTCTGTCTCTCTATCCCCAAAAAGGTTTCCTGCTCCTTTCCTCCAAAGAGTCGGAGAACTCTATCTAGCATTCAGGAAAGAAGAGGATCTCCTTTTTTGATGTAGGACAACAAAGAGGATTCAGAGCATTTGTGTGGATATCATGGAGGCAACGAGTTGAGTTCGATGCTACGATTCAGAACCGACATCAAAGGTTACTGCTAATTCTTCTGGATACCATGGAGGCAACAAGTTGAGTTTGATGCTACGATTCAGATCCGACATCAAAGATTACTGCTAATTCTGATAAAATTTTGAAACACCCCATGATACCCCGTTTCGTATGGATTCTTTGAGGAATACTGTTATTTCCACCGAGTGTATGGCTACCGTATTCCAACAATAAGAACAAAGAAGCGAATGAATTTGAAGAAATTGGTAGATAATATGATGATAGCTTACCCGACTAATCGACACTGTTTCCAAAAAAAATCCATTTTTTATACAAAGCCACACAATTTCAACAATATTTACTAGATCTTCGAGTAGCAACATAATTGGTTAAATTGATTTATCCCATAGTGTAAACCTGTACAAAGGGTACTATACATAATTACATATATAGGTGTGTATACATATAAAAGATCTATTGTTGCCTGTATCCATATGCACATCAGCAACCAGATACCCTTTATCTTCTAATCAGCCAGGAATCTATTGATTCTCTCCCAATTGGTTGGATGGACCACAAAATGCTTCTGGTTCAAATGATCTTGCAGACTCATCGTTGTACACGCCTGCCACCGCCCTGCCACCAGTTGTGGTGATGTTGGCCTCCGTTTGGCCGCCTTCCGTGTTAATAAGAAGCACGATGAACATGAACAAAGATAGCGCAAGAGTTACCAATGTGTTCTTTAATCTGTTGAGCACTGGCTTCACCTGGACCACAAAACACAAGTCAACTTTCACACACCGAGTTTTCATCATATGGGTCCCATCAGCCCCATATGTGGGACCCATATCCGAGCAGGATATACTGGGTTTGTGTG
Organism: Saussurea involucrata; assembly: GCA_033807775.1. Lineage (NCBI taxonomy): Eukaryota > Viridiplantae > Streptophyta > Magnoliopsida > Asterales > Asteraceae > Saussurea > Saussurea involucrata. The sequence continues at coordinate 83,863,320 of CM066321.1, read as the reverse complement.
GTTTGGTTTAGAGGAAACAAATAATACCAAAATAAAGAAAAAAAAATGAACCTCTTACAGTAAATGATCCTAGAAGCCGATCACGTGCAAGCACTTCAGCAGTCTTCACCCAAATCTGTTATCATACATAACTTGCAAAGATTTGTAGATAAGCACAGTAAATGATCGGGTGAAACCGCATTAAATTGAGATGCAAATGTGCCTTTCAGATTTTCGTGACGAAAAAAGATAGCATATGACATTAAATTAGACACCCGAAATTTATCTACAAGAAATTCTGCTCAACAGTTGGCCATTATAAGTTTATTTTGCAAAGAATATGTGTTTTCATGGCTCAAATGTGACCTCTGTAACGATACGAGTTTCCTAAGTTTGCATTATTGAAATGGATGTCTGAAAACACAATTTGTAAAGAAATTACCTGCCCATCGTACCATCCGGTTTCTTCATCTGTACATACACACAAAAAACATAAATTTAAACTTAAGCCCTGACAATCAGGTGAAGCAAGAGAAAAAACTTAAGAACTCTGTAACTATTTCATCCTAATTCCTGTATGCTGGATGTACACAGCTGTTTATGCTACAAGCACTTGTACATTACAACTATCAATATATAAAAGGTGCTTTTAGGCTTTAGGGGTTGTACCATTCATATGTGTATATATAGGCGAAGGATTGTGTGAGAAGTTGAGGTAAACATGAGAAGTGGATCTGAACCATTGATCGCTTTTAATCAAATGCCCTCCCATGAATTGCGGCTTAGAAGTGAATTGATCCGGTACATCTCATCCTAACGTGCTTCCATTTCTCATCCAATGGTTGATAACCGCTTCTCATCCAAAGGTTGATAACCACTTCTAACGTTTCTCACATTAACCTCAACTTCTCACTGGAACCCAACCCTATATATATATATATAGGGGTTGTTTCATTTGCAAACCATCCTAATTTTGCAAACCGTGTAACTGTAAATCGTCGATTTCATTGTTAAGTTAATGAAATTGTTTCATATAATTCTTTTCATGATGAAATTGTTTCATATATTTGTGTTTTTTTATGTAAAAGTGAAAAAAATTCATGAGAACAAGAGAATACATGAAACAATTTCATCAGAATGAGAAAATACATGAAGCAATTTCTTTTTTACATAAAAAACACCAAAATATGAAACAATTTCATTAAGAAAAGAATTATATGAAAAGACTTCATCAAATTAAACAATTTCATCGACTAATTTCATTAACTCAACCAATAAAAACGACGGTTTACACGGTTTGCAAAATTAGGATGGTCTGCATTTGACCTCTCCCATGTATAGGGTCAAGTTGTGGGAAAAAACTCAAAAAAAATGAAAAACTGAGGAACACCATGGTAGCTTTTCATCTAGACGGCATGCACTTGTGCTTACAAGTAATTTGTAACATGCACTTGTGCTTACAAGTAATTTGTAACATGCACATGTGCATTATGCATTTGCATATGTCCAAATACATAATGCATAAAAACCAAAAAACAACTTAATTTACTTGTATGCGTCCAGATGAAAGGCTACCAGGGTGTTCCTCAGTTTTCTATTTTTTCTTTGAGGTTTTCCCTCGATTCTCTCTCTATATATATTATATGTATATTTGCCATCTTTGATCTCCCTAAAGTAGGAGCTACATTTAAGTTTTGCCATGGATTCCACAGTCAATATGATCCAATATTTACACCGATGATAAAAACTTCATTCTTAATTATACTTTCTATATACTGCTTAACATAGCATCACTTTTTTCCAATAAAATCATAAGCCCATTTTGGATGTAAAAAACACATCATTTCTAGATTATGATTAGATTCCCATGAACCTTCTGATTCTGCGTGATTCCGTGATGATCATTAAAATTTCATATATGCTTCATTTTCATATCAAATCTAAAGTTCAGAATCATCCAAATAACTGACAAAAAATAATAGAATTAAAGCAAGCATACATACATTCAACAGTGGCACTGAGCAATCTGTTTCCGACGTACGCCCAACCCAAATACATCCTCACTACAGCAAGGGTAACCGCCAAGATCCCACTGCATACGGCCCCCAGGATCCGTTGGATCGGTTCCCACCCGACACCGACCGACCCGTACCACGAAACAGGAAGGCCCACGAACAGAGCGAATCCGGCACCGGTAACAAGTAACCGTGAGCAGTATTCGACAAAGTCACCGGAGGCCCAGGAGAAAGGGGAGGAGGTGGATAAAGATTGGTATTCGTTGATGGGTTGTTGCTCCGGTGGGACCGGGCAGTCGGTTTCCGGTGGGTTTCGGTTACTGTAGGAAGAGGAGAAGCGGGTTTGGTGGTGGTGGTGGGATTTAGGGGGTTTGATTGTGTGTGGGAATAGGGAGGAGGTGAGCGGGGAAAGGACTGGCGGCGACGGTGGCGGTGGTGACAGAGATAGGAGAAGAGCCATTTGGATGCCCAGAGATTTTTCTTTAGTGGAATTTCTATTGGTTTCATGGATTAGAATAATATATTATATTTTATTTGTATAAGTCTAATAAAAAATGTTTGAATTTTGGTAAAAAAGAAAAGATATTAAATTATTGTCGTGTCATTGTCTAAATAATATGAGAATAGAGATACCGATAGATATAAAAATATTAAAGATAGATTATAATTGAAATATCTCGTAGTTACCTATTTTTAACCTATCTATTCTACTTATAAAAAAGAATAAGGGGCGGTTTTTCAACAGGCGGTTTTTCTAAGCCACGATCTCTTCCTCCGTCTCCTTCTCCACGTTCCCTATTTTTCTCCTTTCCCGTCCCATGATCGCTCTCCATCTCTCCTACCTCTCCACTCCTTATATATCCTCAAGAAACCCTACCCTATTTTCACAATCGGTTTCTCAATTTTGGAATATTCGCTTCTGGTTTCTCAAATTTCTAAAGCATATCGAGAAAGGAACTTGATTCATATCAAGGGATAAACTATTAGAGGATGGGGAATATAGAGTCGGTCTTTTCAGGGATGGGGCATGTAATTGGAACTTTATTCAGTTCTCAACTTGATTTTCATTCCAGCAAGTGTTGCAGGTAAACCCATCAACTTTTCTACTACATCAGATCTTCATGTTTATGTATTATTTGATGATCCTATGTGGTCTCATGATCAGTCTACTCTAATGTATTAGTTACCATATGTTATGGAGTGAGTACCATGTGTTTGATGAATTGCCTGTGAGATGCATATCATTATAACCTGATTTATGAATTTACATTCCATTTAATTGATGAACTGATTTGTGGTTTTTGATTATTGATCAGCGCAGGGAGTGGTCCAAAATGGTATTTGAGTTGTTATATTGAAATTTTTTGCATTGAACATTTGCTGAAATTCTTTGCAGTTCTTTGTTGTTCTAAGTCGGTGAGTTTATTCATAATTTTCACGTCGCCAAACGATAAGATCATGCATAGATTTCTCTGTCTACTTGCACCCATACTAGGCTAATGTTTCGTTTTGTTTGGATTTATCTTGGCTTGGTAAATTTGACAAGAAACAGGAATGATCTACAATGCTTCGACGTTTTTCAAGGATTCAAATGCTTCATTGATGATGAGTTTTTGTTGGAGATTACTTTCGATTCTAAGCATCGTTGGATTTTCGGTACGTGTTGCTTTAAGTTTTAACCGGAATATGAAGAAACCCCTAATTTTATTAATGGGTATAGTCGTTTTCACTTCGAGTTGCTCCAGGTATGTGTTGTTTTCAGTATAACCGGAATATGAAGAAATCCCTAATTTTTCAAAGTATGCGTTTTTCTATTTTATGTTAGCAGGAGCTGAGAATGTTGTGTACGATTCAACATTAGATGGGAAAACAGTTGATGTTAAGAATTGCTATGGTTAGTTTTTATTCTTACCTATGTACCCCCCCCCCCCCCCTTAATAACATTATTTCGATAAATTGAGGTTACATACTTATGTAATTAAAGATTCAAAGTTTCCTTGAAGTTTCAAAAAAGTTTATCATATACTCTTGATAAATATTTGGAACTATTCAGTTAAGTTTATAAAGTTTGCATTTTTTCGGTGGTCTTTTCCTTTCATTGACCTCTCATTGGTTTTGGTTGAACAATTTATTTATGTGTGTATTTTGTTTTTTATATTTCTGTTTTGATAACTTTGTTTTGCTGGATTACACTATTGCCCAGTGCCCACCCAATTGATCATTAATATTTTAATTGAAAGAAATGATAGTTATGTCTTCGTATTTCTTATGTATTACTAATTATGCATCAAGATATGCAGATTATAGAAAACCAAACAAAATACATAGTGCTCTTTATTTCAACTAATCACCATTTGTTGATGTACATGGAACAGTTGGAGTTGCAATTGCTGGTCTTCTTGGAGCTGTCAGAGCGCAAGGAAAGCCAATGATCGACTTCCCAAAGCAAAAGATTGTTGTTGCTGGTGCTGGAAGGTTTACATCCTTTCAAACATAACTTCGCCCATGTATTAGTGATTTAGTTAAAACATACTAATTGCATGTTTGCATGTATTTCCTATGATTTACCTTTGCATGTTTAAGTGGCAATCTACCGATTGCTTGATATTGTGCAACTGCAGTGCAGGAATTGGGGTTCTGAATGCTGCTAGGAAAACAATGGCAAGAATGTTGGGAAATAATGAATTGGCATATGAGAGTGCAGGGAGTCAGTTCTGGGTTGTTGATGCTAAAGTAAGAATATTCATTAGCCAGTTACTCATCAATGATCAATAAGCACCACACATATCCTTATCTGGTTTGTTGGACTGACATGGATCTGACCAACTCTTTTGTTCTGTGGGGATAAATTAGGGCCTGGTCACAGAGGAGCGTGAGGATATCGACGATGATGCACAACCATTTGCAAGGAAGACCAAGGAGATTGACCGCCAAGGATTGAGAGAAGTGGCAAGTCTTGCAGAAGTGGTGTGTTTGAATATCTTAATCTTTATCCAAATATGTGTACTGCTCATTATCCAACCATTGGCACTAATGTTATTGAATCACTTTCTGTTGTGATGGGCTTCTCACTATTATAATCCTGAAAGAATACTTAGAAACTCACCAATACTTCCATTTTCTGTTTTTACTTGACTTATATTTCAATTTGGGAACATTTAGATATTGTTTATTGATCAAATGCCGACTATTATTTGCTTATCAGGTTCGGGAAGTAAAGCCAGATGTACTCCTTGGGTTGTCTGCAGTTGGGGGTTTGTTTTCTAAGGAGGTATAGATACACTGATTTTCTGCTCTTTATGCTCAAAAAGATCCAAGTAGAATTTCGTGTTAATTAACATACGCTCACTGCTGAACTAAACTGCTTCACCTATGCTTAGGTATTAGAAGCACTTAGAGGGTCAACTTCAACAAGACCAGCAATATTTGCAATGTCAAATCCCACAACCAGTCGTATGCTTGATATCACATAAACAAGTCGACATATACATACGAGTTCTTATATGTATGTATGTATTCTTATATTTTCTCCATGGCAGCTGAATGCACCCCTGAAGAAGCATTTTCCATTGTGGGAGACAATATTATCTTCGTAAGTGTAAGCCCATTTACTGATGTGGACCTCGGTTTGTCTTCTAATTTTCTTCTGATTTTACTTTCAGCATTTCACCTTAGATTAGGTAAAAAAAATTATGCTTTAAGTTGTTCCAACTGTAACATATTTGATCATTTATTTGTTTTTATTCGAGCAGGAAACGGACATATTGGGCATTGCAACCAGGGAAACAATATGTATCTTTTTTGTTGATCAAAGAAAATATATATTTCTTCGTTACTTCTAATCTTACTAAATTCTGCAGCATTGGTCTCGGTACTCTTCTGTCTGGTTCTAGCATAGTCTCAGATGGCATGTTACAGGCTGTAGCTGAGTGGTAATTTTCTTAGAATGTTCTAGAACCTTCCGGGGTGTATTATTTCTCTTCAAGACGAGGACCCCACCCCTCTAAATTTTAATGTGCTTTTTTTCTGTGTGTTCAATGAAAACTACAGCCTAACTGCATATATGACCGAAGAGGAAGTCCTCAAAGGAATCATATATCCTTCAATATCGAGGTATAGATATGAATATTTCTCATAGTTTTTAACCTTTTTTATATAAAAAAGCACAATTTTTTAACAATTATTGGAACTGTGAATTATGTGGGCCAGCATTCGCGACATAACAAAGCAAGTAGCTGATGCGGTTATCAGTGAAGCAATAGAAGAGGATTTAGCAGAAGGATATCGTGAAATGGATGCTCGTGAGCTCCGCAAGCTAAATAAGGTATTGTGGTCGCGATTGAGGCATGTTGAAAGTGGTTTCATAGTTAATTAACATGGTCTATTTTGGCGCAGGATGAAATAATTTGCTACGTTGAAGACAATATGTGGAATCCTGATTACCCGACACTAATTTACAAGAAAGACTGAATAATGCTCCTCCATGAACCAGGGAAGAGAAAAGATGATCGGTGAAAATCGAGCTTTTTTTATGTTAGTTTGTGTTTACAAGTGTAATATAAAACTGTTGATGTTTTAAAACTTTTGTTTTATATTCTATTGTTTTAAAACATCAACAGTTTTATATTAAAACAATAAATTTGGTCCATGGACTTTTGCTCATTGAATGGATGTTTTTTTAATACTTGGATTGGAAGTGTGCAAAATACGGTTTAGATTTGTTTTTACTTGTATCATATTTGACTTTTTAATTTCGACCTTATCGAGTCCATTTCTGCGTACCTCAAAACAATAAATTTCTTTTTAAGTTCAATTTTTAAATAACTCCAACCACTTGTGGTTCTTAGACCATCTAGATTTTTTAAAATTTGAGTAAATTGAGGTTTTCTTTCTATTTGTTTTAGCAAATTATTTATATTGTTTTATAAAATGGATAAAGTAAAAGAAAACTTTAAGTTTAGAAAAGTGGGATATTTGGTTTGAAGGGAGTTGGGTTTCGTCGATCTGTTTGATTTGTAGGACCGAGTTGGATTTAAAGGGATTTAGAATCGTATTCCATTTCAATCTCATGTTCAGTTTGAAATATTTTCACGATTTGAAATCTCAAGATCTCATTGAAATTTAAATCGCACGGTGTGGTTGACATTTCATGAGATTTCGTATGATTTGTATGTAATAATGTTTTAAAATATGTTATTTTATAATGATCAATTAATAAAAAGGTAATTTAATTGTTTTTATAAATTATCTATAAAGAATGAAATTCAACTTCATTCTAGGTATTACAAACCAAACAAAACAAAGATTTCAAATCCCTACAACTCAAAATCCTTCCATTAAACTAAAATCCATCAAAACTATTTCATCAAACCAAATCGTCCCCTAAAATTTGATTGAAGGTAAGTGAAATGATTTTTTTGTTTATTTTCCCCAATGAGATTAAACTATTATTATTATATATAAAGTTTTTTTAAAAGTGCAATAGGATGATAAAGCAATAGAATATTTTAATAATATAATTACTATTGAAATCTTTAAAATAAATAATGGTTTGGAGTTGAATATAGATTTTTTTAGAGAATACGACTTTGATGCTCTAAAATACTAAAAATATTTTCTGGGTATTCGCTGGAAGTGTATCGCAAGTACACAGTCTTCGGCGAGAGTGACCTGCGATTGTGCCCTTGGGCACTTTCGCCGTCACAATCGCACAAATGGGGTAGAACTCGAAAACTCCGACGACTCAACCGATAACATGCACGACCCACAAGTTCCCAATTGAAAGTTTTTGATTCATCTATCATTATAGACAACACTAACAGGGATAAACTCACAACTGAATAAAAAGAAATTGATTAATCATCTGTAACATCTATCCATACCGCGTTTGCAATCAGTGAATTCATTCGATAATAATTTCAATTATATAATAATAATTCAATTAATAAGACTCAAACAACTTATGACTTATATACAAGGTTAACCTACTTACCGAAATATGAGTGTTACACTAAATAACCATTAAATATTAGACCATTTTCAACCTACAAGTCTTTTTTTGGCACTATTTTAATTTACAAAATGATGCAAACATTGAATTTCTTTTTCCAACTTATAGCAACACTCTGCCGGATGCTATTTCCCAAATTTGCCACCGAGTTATTGTTATTCCACCAATTTTTTAACTCTGTAATTGTCACTATGTTCTCAGAGTATTTGCATTTTCTTATATGCCTTATTGCTTATAAATTATTTTACTTTTTATTTTATTCAAACAAAAAATTTAGATTCTATTTTGTAAATTACAAGTTGCAAAGTACAAACTACTAAGGCATAAGTTGGTCTTTAAAATATAGAAACAACAAGCATTATGGCTTTGAAAATCCCCTATCCAACAATTTCATTTTAAAATCTCAACTAATGACTATATTAACCTTTAATTTAAAGGGAAATTAATTAAAATACCCTAAGTTTGACCATCACTTACCAAAATGCCACAAATCTCTCTCATCTTACAAAAATGCCCCAAAAATCCGCGATGGAGCCCGCGATCGCGGGCCCCAGGCCACGTGTCACCAAACTTTGCCCACTTTGCCCGCGTTGGTCCCTCAAGAATGCCCGTGGTCCAGATTTCCCCCCTCAAGAATGCCCGTGTTGGTAGTTTTGGTCCCTGCCCGCGTTTGACTTCCTTTGACCCCCGCGATCGCGGGCTGACGTGGGACGAACTTTGGCCAAAAGTGCCCCGCGGAGCCCCTCAACTTTGGCCGCGGTGCACATTTGGCCCCTGCCCGCGATCACAGCCCGCGATGGACCAAATTTTACAGTTTTGGTCCTTGGAAATTTACACTTTTGGTCCCTGAAAATTTACACTTTCAGCCCCTGTACTTAAACGAATTTTGCATGTTTTTACTGTTTTTTTCCACAATTATTGTACTTTGAAGACCGAAGAAAAGAATTAGGGTTTTGGTCCTCAAAGTCATTTTAGGGTTAACCCTGTGCCGACACGTGGCACTTTAGACCGCGATCGCGGGGGTCAAAGGAAGTCAAACGCGGGCAGGGACCAAAACTGCCAACACGGGCATTCTTGAGGGGGGACACGTGGCACTTTAGCCCGCGATCGCGGGGGTCAAAGGAAGTCAAACGCGGGCAGGGACCAAAACTGCCAACACGGGCATTCTTGAGGGGAGAAAGCTGGACCGCAGGCATTCTTGAGGGACCAACGCGGGCAAAGTGGGCAAAGTTTGGTGACACGTGGCCTGGGGCCCGCGATCGCGGGCTCCATCGCGGATTTTTGGGGCATTTTTGTAAGATGGGAGAGATTTGTGGCATTTTGGTAACTCGAAGTTGGACTTTTGGCATTTTAATTAATTTCCCTAATTTAAACCCACACAAAACCATAAAATTAACACTAAAAAGTACGGACACCTGAATACTCATGAAACATGATTGCCATTGGGTTTAAAAATCGATATATTCGCGCAACATCGTGTGCAAGTAAGATTATCGGCTATTGTCACCTTCACCCGGTAAAGTAAACGACCCGATAAGCGCAAGATTAATAAAAAAATAATACAAAGCTGGTAGCAAGATTGAGGATTTGAGTATTTGGTTTCAGAATCGAATTGTGTCCCGCTGCATCGCGCGGGTACAATGACTAGTTCATATATAAAGAGCTTATGATTAATGAAAATTATAGATTCATTCTCTTCATTCCGTTGTTGTTATGTTTCAGTTATTATTTTACACGTTATTAGCACGAACGCTCAGATGGTACAAACCTTTTCTGAACTCCATACGTACCTGCTTGAAACAACGTTGCTACTCCCGATGTACAAGCAAGTAAGCAACTTGGTAAATCGTATCGAATCAAGATATGTATGTACTTTTATATGAACACATTATATGTATTTTTCTTATGTGTGGTATGTATATCGTAATTTATGCTTACTACATATAGAATCAAGGTCTCAGATCTATTGAATATTTTTCATTCTTGAAGTTTATGTCCGAAAAACCGTTCACTTAGTGCAAACCAGTATACAACCGAGAAAGACGATACCATTTTTTCTCAGTTACTTAAGAGTGAATGTGGGTAAAGGTTGAAAACCGTAGAATTTTAAGAAATAATAGGGATTGGGACCTCCTTACTTATGACTTGTGAGGGTGACATTTGTTATTATTTATTTACCCATTCATTTATTGAGTATATAATTATTTAGTTTTTTTTTTTAACGACAAGTTAACACACACACGTTCCCGAGGTATCCGGGCTCCCACTTAAGGGTGCCACCCGACTAATTCCCAGCCGACCCAATGGATCGACCCGACCAGTCAGGTATAAGGGCCCTATGGACCACCCAACCGGCCCCGGCCCCAAAGGACCCGGCCCAAAGTCTGGATATCGCCTCATGCTCACCGCGGGGTTCGAACCCTGGTAGTTAGGCCTTCCAGCACTAACCCCCCAGGGATGTTACCTTGCCACTGGGCTACACATGATTTGGTTTAATTATTTAGTTTTGATTTATCATGATTTATGTTTAATCATGATAATATAATTTTATTGTTTTAAATGAATCATTATCATTTATTTTGACATGCTCAATTGATATATAATAGGGAATTTAATTTAAATATCCAAAGTTTGACTTTGACTTACCAAAATACCCATTTTCTCTCTGATTTTACCAAAATACCCATTTTTTCCGCAATGGGGGTCCGCGATCGCGGACAGGGACCAATTTTGAAAATTTTTGCGTTTCATATTTACACTTTCAACCCCTGTCCGCGATGGGGATTGAAAGTGTAAATATGAAACGCAAAAAATTTCAAAATTGGTCCCTGTCCGCGATCGCGGACCCCTATCGTGGAAAAATGGGTATTTTGGTAAAATAAGAGAGAAAATGGGTATTTTGGTAAGTCAAACACAAACTTTGGGTATTTTAATTAAATTCTCTACTAGCAGTGTACCCGCGCAATGCGGCGGGATGTAAATTTAGAACAAATATAAGTGAACAAACCCATTACGAGGTGGCGTTTGTTTTTAAGAGGTGTTGAAGTCTGAAATCTAAATCATAAGACTATTTGTTTTGGTATACTGACAAACGTCTGAATATGTATAATTTTCTATTTTATCCCTCAAAAATCTGACTAAAGCACGTCAATTGAAGTGAGCATCGATGATCGAAGGACAAAATCGAAAAAAAAGAACGCTGACAGATTTGCAAGGTAGAGTTTTTAATTAAATATCAAATACCGATGAACCGATTCAAGATGTTTTGGAAAGCCGGCACACAAATATATGATATTCGTATTAATTATTTAGAGGACATTAGGACGTTGAAATCAAAATAATGATGTTGGTTAAAAATAAGAGATAATTAAGTGGTTAGGTTGTCACTTAATTATTTAGAGTACCTTAGGAGTTAAGAGGCTATGAAAAAGAAGAAAAAACAAACGTCTGATCGAATCAGACATAAGTAGCAATTAAGAGCTTATCTCTTACAAACAAAAAGCACCTTATTATTGTAAGGCCTCAAAGGTTGAACTTACTTGAGTTACCTATATTTCCTACAAACAGCACCTTTCTTATTATTCAACTGAACCTTTTTGTAATGCATAATGAATCAGTTTGAAATGATTATGATTATGAAATGGTACGTCCAAGTGATATGTATGTGCTTCGCTCCATACAACTGTCAAACAAAAAAGAAAATTATCATTCAATGTTGCTGAGTAAAAGTAGAGATCAAAGTCACATAATGCCAATATTATGATGCAGATTATATAGATCAAAGTCATATAATATCATTAGAATTTGAAAATGCCAATGATTGTGATGCAGATTATAGAGAAGTTCCTTTACACATACACACACACATAAACTTTGAATGCAGATACATGGGATGAGGCTTGAACCTGCACCTGTAAAAAAGAGTTATATATACCCTAACATTAACCAAAACATTTGGTTGACTCCTATGTTCTAAAAAGTCACATTTTTAGGAAGAAAACAGATAGTTACAATCTTGGGTAGCATCCACAATGTCATCTAGCATCTGAAATATAATACGAGTGAATGCATGTTATTCTTTACTTGGATCAACAAGAAATCCTATTCTGCATGTCCATATTTAATATTAGTTAAAGGTTCCCTTTATTCCCTGTTTTCTGAATTAACTTATATGACCTCGTGATATCAAATTATGTCACACTTGATACTAAAACATCCTTGTGCTAAATGGTAACACAGAATGTTTAAACTGTAAGTTGTAACATTAGTAAATTGTCCTAAATGAGTAGTACTGTTCCGTTAACTGCAAAAACAAATTTATATGGGAATATCTTTTACCAAACGATAAACCAGGCATTACATTAAGAAAATTGCATTTTGTGGACTAAATAAAGAATGGGAAGTTTAGTGGGAAGCAATGCAGCGGGAAGCAAAATATCTATCAAGATAAATTCAATTTTAAAAGTATTTGGGATATATCCAAAATCCAAAAGTAAAAATAATCAAATTTTTCATCGATTCTCATCACAAAGTTTTTTTTTTCTCTTCTTCGAAATTTCAACTTTGTATCAATGCATGTAATAAGTCATACAACTCCATATTATCTTAAAAACTCAAATTTTGAGACGTTCATGGGAGTTTTCTAAAGGCTTCTTAAACTCTAATACCCTCAGTCAAATTCAAATAAAAATGTACCACAAGGCTTTTAACAACTCAAACATATTATCAACAAAAATTATCAAGTTGTCTGATGAAGGGTGCTATAAAAGCTGTTAGTAAATTAGGAATTATATCAAGAATACAAAAAATAAGATTGACAATGAAATCAAGAATAACTTACCGAGACAAATCGAGACTATAGGCGATGGACCCTTGCTCCTCTTTCCTGTGTAAAAACCTACAATGAAATCGATTGAAGCAGAAAGTATGTAAAGAACTTACCGAGAGAAATCGAGACTGTAGTTCAAATAATATCCATCCAAATTCCCAAACCAAGAACCCAACATAAAACAAATAACGTCCAACCTGAGCAATCGAATATACAGAAAAGAGAAGCCTATCCATATCACCCTCAGAAGAAGTCAACAATGAGCACATTACAAGGCAAAATCGTTTTTGAAACCAAAATCGAATAAATGGTACCTGAGAAGTGTGATTGAATCCCTGAGCAGAAATCGATTGATTGCAGAAATCGATTGACTGAAACCCTAAACCAAAAATGAAAGCAAAAATCAAAACCAGCGAAAAAGTGACTGAATCCATTGTGGGTTGAAGATCATGTACAAACCTTGGTTGGGAATTGGGATACATAAGCATTGCCAAATACAGTTAATTTTCATGATGAACTGTAACACCGAAATGGTTTGACTGCCTGCATAAGGAAGGTACCCACACATAAGCATGTGAAATGGTGAATCACTTCAACCAAAAATGGGCACTTTTATATTGTTTTCCAAAAAACTGGAAAATCCATATCACAAAATTTGTCAATCAATGAAACAAGGTAGTAGAAATCCACTTTATCAAGGAGTTACAATCAAGGAAGAATTGAATCGATTCATGTGAAACAGTAGAAATCCACTTTATCAACAAAGTAGAAATCGATATTAACATGGAAGAAATCGATTCAAGTGAAATATAAGAAACTTTGATTTCAACTGAAGAAATCGATTCAACATAGAGAAATCATTTTTGCTGCCATTAACACATATAAAAATCAGTTCAAGTGAAGAAATTGATTCAACAAAAAAATATTATGTAATCAATTTGATTCAACAAAAAGATACCTTTCAAGTGAAGAGATCGATTAAGAGATCGATCAAATGAAACAAAGGAAACCCATTCAACGCAGAAACCCTAAAACAAAAAAAATCGTTACCTGTGAATCGTCGAGAGGAGCGAGAGAAGACATACTGCATCTCGTCTGTCTTGGGGCCTGAATCGACTTCTAAAAGTGCATCATCCAGTACCTGAGTTCTATTGGTTGTCTAAACACACGTTCATGTTAAGATTATGAATAAACCAAATGTCAGAAAATGTAGAAGACTTGAAAAAAACCTAGGGTTTTGAAGAATTTACCAGAAGGACGTACCTGGGAAAATCGAGATGAAGAGGGTGAAAGTCTAGAAATCGGACGGAGTAGAGAGAGACGTTGGAGAGAGCCCTCGAGGAAGATATGATGATTCGATCTCTTGGGAGAGTGTTAGGGCATGAAGAGATATTTTGAAAAGGAAGAGAGATTTTGAAATTTGAGTTTAGAGTAGGAACAGGAAGTGGCGGGCTGGATTGGAAAAAGAAGAGACGGGATGCGCTTGTTTCTCACTCTAAGATAAGATTTTAAGTAATCATGCTTTAAATTGTTGTACACAAAGCTTAAAGGGTTGTTTTTAAGAGTTGAGTGGTTAAATGCTTTATAATATAGTATAGATATAATAAGATATATACGTTTAGTTGGATAAATTGATTATTTTAATATTATGTACTTATCTAACCATTAATTTGATTTAGACTTTTAAATTAGACTAATTATATTACTGTAAAATATGAAACTATTTATATTGTTAATTCATATGTTTGAGTTTTGTCGCTTTATTATTAACAATTAGGGAAATTAATTAAAATACCCCAAGTTCACGTTTGACATACTGAAATCCTCAAACTCTCTTCAATTTAACCAAAATATCCAACAAATTCGTAATTGGGTCCGTGATCCCGTCCTTTTTGTGAATTGAATTTTTGTCTGTGAAATTGATTATTGATCCGTGAAATTAATTTTTGGTCCGTAAAATGATAAATATTTTTCCAATTCACAGACTTTTATTTATAGACAGAGAAGAGGAAAAAATTCATTTCCACAAAAATAAATATACACACGTTGCACTTTCACGGACAAACAAATAACCCACATTTTTTTCACACACATATATATACACACTTTCACGGATATAACCTCACACACATTGCACTCTCACCGACCAATAAAAAAGACAATCATTTGTTCAAACCAATCATTTGCACTTTTACGGACAAAATAGTGGCATTTCACGGAAAATAATCAATTTTATGGACAAAAATCCAATTCACATAAGGAGTCCGTTATCACGCACCATTTTATGGGTTTTTTGGTATTTTCGTGAAATTTGAGAGATTTTGGGGACTTGAGTAAGTCAAAGTCAAACTTGGGGCATTTTAATTAATTTCCCATTTATTTGTCTAATAACAATATCTATTAAAATACAATTAAGGTATTAAAACATTAAAACTAGCTTCATATGCCAAACTATCATTTTGGTCTCATGTCAAAAGCTTTATAATTAACAATGTTATCTTCAAGTTTAATAAATCACAAGATACCATTTGGATTTTGTCAAACGGATGTAAATGATCTTAAGGTTTGTAGGAACTTAAGAAATCCATGTTACTCCACTGCTACCTGAAAATCCAATATATTGAGTGGTTTCTCTTTGCAAATCTAAATATTGATGAAGTATTATCAACAAACTATAAGTATATGAAAATCCAATATGGTTGTGATAATGAAATTTCATAATATAGTTATTATAGACCAGATTCATTGATTTAGAAAATCATATATTGTCCATTATTTACGACATCCTCAACTCGAAGAAATGAATCCTTTTTGATAGAAAAACAGTGTCTATTAATGTTTAAAAATGAATCTTGTTTGAATGAAAAATAGTGTCTCTTAATGGTTCTAAAACCCTCTGGTTTTGTGTTTTTTACCTCCTTAACCATTCAATGCTCTAAATTCATTTTGAACAATTACCAAACAACCATATTTCATTTTACACTATATCATAAAAACCTTTTAATCATTCTACACCAAACTATTCAGCAACCGCAAACAACCCATGAAGCGAGTGAGCAATGAACCATCAAACGGAGGGTGAGACCAACTAATCCATAATTATAAAAATCATATCACTTACTTTTAATTAAATTAATTAACATGAAAGCTTAATCTAAGAGAAAGATAAATTTTTTTGTCTAAAAACTGATTTTTCCCGATTGCTGACCGACGATATTAAATTTAGGGAATTAAATGTCATGAAATTAAAAAGTTAAGAGTGTTCGTTTCAGGGAATCCGTTTTCAAATTCTAGAAAGCTCCAAAAAGATCCACTTCTTACTCAAGTTTCAAGTGAATATCAATCAAAACTTCATTGATTTTGTCTTCCTTATTATTTTTATTAAGATTTTATGAATTCTTTATTCAATTATGACATAAATGAAATGTGAAATTCTTGAGTAGTCTACTTCCCCTCGAATGATGAATCCCGTAATTCTTAATTAAAGTGAGTACGTTGGAATTCATACATAATATACTTGTCTATGTTCTGTTTTTAGGTCCCAACTTCACCTCGACGGTTAGCCTACGATGCCCTTTATGTCTATATGCAATAGATAGACAATTGTAACAATGACATCTTTTCTATTTGCTTACTTGAACATAATTTATTTCTAAAAAAAGAAACTGCTTACTTTCACAAAAGAAAAAGTCTTTTTTATGAGGTATAACTAGAAATTCTTATGAAATCACCATAGATCAATTCCCTTTTTTGGGAGGGTCTTGAATACATCTCTAATTATAAGCTTCATGTTACTCCTACCAAGAAACATTTAAGGTACAGGGCATCCCGATTGGATTAAATGGGATGACAATTTCTCATTTCAAACTTGTAAAATCAGATATTTGATCAAATCACAACCATAGTATACTAGGTCCTATTGGCATGCATCCGGTAGGAATTGAACGTCCGAATTCGCCAATTATGAGTTGGATGCTTTAACCATCCAACCATGGATGTTTAGCGGGTCATAGTATATGACCAGAATCTAATTCAAATGGAATCTTTCAAGTAAAGCAATGAGATGCTTAGATGAAATTCTTTTAGTTCTAATAAATCAGGAAGAATTTAAAATTCAAGTTCTGGATTTTAGAATTGAGAGAGATATTGAGAGATATGAAGAATTCTCACTATTTATTAGATTCCTGGACCCAATTCAATTGACTGATCGAGATCTTTTATTCACATTTATTTTCACCAAGATCGTTTTATAAAACTTTTTGACTCTTGAATTTGGAGTATCCTACTTTCACACAAGTCATGGGGTTCAACAAGAAATCGATATTTTACGATCAAGGATATACTTTTTGAAGTAGCGGTCCTTATATATCGTATTAACAATCGAAATATGATCGAAAGAAAAAATCTCTATTTAGACCCAGAAATTATACATTGGACCCAAAAATGATACATTGGAAGTCGGGTTGTCAGTCGATCACGAAAAAGAGACAAAGGAGAGCATTAAACAAAGCAAGAAGACGGTCAGAAGAGATATTTTGTGCGTATTTAACGTTTAATAAATTCAAATTTAGATGATTTTATGATATTCAATATTCAAGTTGATTAGAATATAAATACCGTTATCTACTACTATCTTATTAAAAGAATAAGCAAAACCGTTTTTCAGCCTTCAGTTTTTCTAAACAGCGGTTTGGTTTTTCTAAAATCAGGTTTTCATCTTCCAGGGTTCAGCTATTCAAGAACGGTTCTCCTTCTCCACGATTCTCATTTTCTATCCTCCCTCTCTCTGGTTCGACCTATCTTTCCTCCCCACGCTTTCCCTCTCTCTGGTTCGACAGTTCTTCCCTCCCCCTCTTCTATTTTGTTTCAAAATTCAAATAGGTTTCATAATAGCCGGCGTTTCTTCTGCTCCTACTTCCCCCATCTCAAAATAGTCGATGGATTATCGCCATATATCTCTGGATTTTTTTCCTGGTTTGAGTTCGACTTTCTGGTCGAGTTTTCTCCATCTATCTCTATGATTAAGGTATGTTTCTAGAAAAGATGTTCAATACCAGGTTCTTCCCGCTCCCGAGAAGATGTTTTACTCTCGGTGTTCTGTTCTGTACAGGTTCAATCTCTCAATTTCTCTTCAAAATAGTCGATTGATTATCGCCATCTATATGTGGTTTTCTCCGATTCTGATTTCTAACATCGCTCTCACTCTCCGCTCTGTACAAGGTTCAATCCCTCTATTTTACTTCAAAATAGTCGATGGATTATCGCCATATATATCAGGATTTTTTTTCCTGGTTTGAGTTCTACTTTCTGCTCGAGTTTTCTCCATCTATCTCTATGATTAAGGTATGTTTCTAGATTTTTTTGCTTTAGGTGTGTTTGCATTCAAAAAAAGAAATGTATTTTGACCTAGAATGTCAATGGGTTACACTGAAGAGATTATTGATGTTGGTTTTAAATTTGGTCCTTGTAAGATATGTATGAGGTTTTAGTTATTATTTTGAAGAGTTTTCTAATTTCTTGTGAAAAATCTTCAATGAGCTACATGTTTAGTTGTTCCTGAAAACCCTCACCAACGAATGAAATTTGGTTTTTACTGACATATTTAAATTTGTTGAATGCAGTTGCCATGTCCATCATTTGAGTTTTTGAGTTGGTTCCTTGTGGAGCTAAGCTTGCTAGATTACAGTTGTTTCAGGTTCTTGCCATCAATGGTAGCAGCCTCAGCCATTTTTCTTGCAAAATTTACACTTAAACTAGAAAAACATCCTTGGGTGTGAAACATCTTCATTTTCAACAATTCCCACCAACAAGGTCAAATCTTTAAACTCAAGTTCAATCTTTGTGATTCCGGGGGTTGGTTAAAAAGGTATATGTTGAGTAAGGTTGGAGTGGGGGAGACAGGAGCAAGGGTTCCATTTTTTGCATTAGAAAAGCACAAGAGCAAATATATTTTTTGCATAATAATTTTGTGTTTTAAGGATTGTATGAAGGTTCAAAGTCGGTAACAGATGTTGGATTGTATGAAGGTTCAAATTGGTAAGTTCTATTTTCATTTTTGCTTATCAAGTATTCATTATTGTTTCGTTTTTCCATCTTTATAAAAGTTGTGAAACTTTTTAGGTACATAATACATGGAATGGTTAGAAAAATACAAAAGTTGTGAAATATGGGTTTCATTGGTTTTGTGAGAAACGTGATATTCCATCTAATAAAAGTTGTAAAAAACGTGGTAAGCCCCTCAAAGTTGCTATAATTCCTGGCTATGTTGAGCTTTAATCTTCATTTACCTTTCAGTAATGCCAACATAAAGGGTTGGCAAAGGGGTGTTTATGTTTTAAAATTGAATGGATTGTATACAACCACCATCAGGAGACGACTTCAGTCATGAACACTACCAGTATATGTAGAAATGTTGCGTACAAAATTGAAGCTCATCTGATATTGGATTGTTAATAATATACCTTGATAAAACTCCATTTCTTTCTTTTAGTTTTCAACACACTTTGCTGAAGTCATATGTTTTCGGTATATTTTATAGTTAGTATATCATATATGCAGCATACATCCGTTGGCGCTTTGTTTCTGGTATTTGTGTTTCTAATGAAAATACGGGTTAGAACCTTGGCTGTTTTGATATTAACTTTTAATGAAGTGGATGGTCTATTTCAGGGTCGTTTAACAAACGTTTACAAGATAAACGCTTGCCGACAAGAGTCACCACGAAGTGGATTGATGGTGAGCGTTTATAACCCGGTATATAAGTGCTTACCAAGTAAACTATCGATCATTGCATTTCTCCTACCAGGTAAAACTGTCGATCATTGCATTTTCTCTTACCGGGCAAGCGCTTATTATCGTACGGAATATCGATAATGATAAACTTATTACTCTGGTGCTAAGATATATGTAAATTGGGGATTTCAAGTAATAATGCAACTACAAATTAAGTTTAGGTCAAATTATAATAAACCTACATCTAACATGTTTCATAAGGTTATATGTATATCAAATTTCAATTTCATACTGCTATATATGTGTTTTAGTTTACAGAGGGCCTATTGGTCACCAAACAAACTGCAGCAAACCATTTTATCATTCTGCAGCAAACTATTTTATCATTTTCATGATGTTTATATGTGCTGACAGATATGGCATCTGCTATGATTTATGTTCAAGGTCCACCACCCCCAGCATTACCGGCTCCAATGTACTTTCCCGTTCCAGATCCACTTTTGCATACTAAGATAGTGAATCAAATTGATTACTATTTCAGGTTCTTTGTTGTCTCAAATTTAAAACTTCTTATTGTCAGAAAAGTTCTTCTGGTGGCTGTTTCGAAGAGTTAACATTCATTTCTTTTGACATTTATCGCAGTAATGAAAATTTGGTTAAAGATACATATTTGCGACAGAACATGGACGAACAAGGCTGGGTTCTTGTTAGCTTAATAGCAGGGTTCAAGAAGGTGAGTACTTTGTGAGAAAGATAAATTGATTTATAAATTATACACTGCCTTGTTGAAGATTCATTTGATATTGTTATTCCCTTGCTCTGTAGTGCCAACTTGTACCCGTTTACGAAATGTTCACTTGGTAAGATAAGTGATCATGGTAATTCAATTGGCTATGTTTTGTTTGAAATAACATTAAACCTTGGTTATTCTTTGGGGTTCCTTTAGGTTTTTAATGCCATTTAACTTTGGGGTTCCATTGTTTTTGTAATGCAATTGTAACTTTAATTATGAAGTTTATAATGAGCATAGACTTAATATTCTTTATTTATAAAAAAATTTAACATCCCGCTACATCGTGCGGGTAGAATGACTAGTATATAATAATATAAAAAACCGAATCAGTGTAATTTGATATTCTATAAAAAAAATTCTAAAACATGAGTTGGGAAATAGGATTGATAGTAGAACAATTAGAATAAAAAAAAAATAGAAAGCCACGAATAAAAAAATCAAAATAATAATATGGAGAATCAATGTCAAAAATTGAAAAAATATTTAAAAGAAAAAAATCAAATTGAAATTTTAAGAACCAAATCAACCAATGTAATTCATTTATAATTAGTTAATCGATGCAAAAATGTAGGAGATTAGTAATAATCTTCCTCAAGTCATAATAAGGAAACTATTAACAATTATCTTGTTAATTTGTACTACTATTAATTCATCTCCACTTCTTCTTTGCTTAATAATCTGTAATTCCAAGTTTCCTCCAAAACCCTATCTTCTCGTGCAACCTTCTTGTTCCAAGCTTCATTCATCAATGGCAACCAAACATAAAAAATCCAAAGAAAAGAGGTGCAGGAAAAACATTGCCTCATTCTTGGATTTGATAGGGTTTCAAGACGATCATCCGAATATTACTACTCAAGAACTACTCCAAAGACTGCATCAGATCAAAGAAAAACAATCAACGGTAATAAAACATTCGAGAATCAGAAGGATTACTTTCAAGTTCCATGGAGAATCATCTGGTGTCCAAAAAGATCCAACCACAGTTCTTGAATCCCCACATTCCGATGAAGGTTCCGGTGGTAGAAATATTGGTGAGATTGAAGCGATCATAACAGAAAAAGAGTCAACAAAATATCTGCAAAACCCTAATTTTGATGATCAGATGGTGATGAATGAAGACGACGGTGATCATAGTATCATCGAGAAGAATGGCGGCGCCGGAGAGTTGTTAAGGGGTTTTATAAAGAATGTGGGTGGTTCATGGGAGAGTAGTGTGTTGGTGGTGGAAAAACGGCTGACAAAAACCGACGTTAACAGCACTCAAGGGCGTCTGCTGATGCCGATATTACAAGATAAGTATCAAGATTTCTTGACGGCGCCGGAGAAAGAGAAAATTAATGGGGAAGAAGACATGGAGGTGTTGGTGTTTGACCCTGAACTTCGAGAGTCAACGTTGAATCTTAGATCGTGGAAGATGAAGCAGCAATATCTTGTGTTGAAAACTCGTTGGAATCAAGTGGTGGCAGCAAATAAGTTGAAGGAAAACATGGTTTTGCAGGTGTGGTCGTTTAGGGTTGGTGAACAGTTGTGTTTTGCACTTGTTCGCGTTGACGATGTTAATGGTAGAGATGTATAAAGATTGGTGCTAATCGGGTCTTTTTCTGGATCGCTTCAAGTAAATCAGGTTGTAATTGGTGTTTTAATTAAGGTTGTATATCCTTGAGCCTCTTCTGTATTTTCTGTTTTCAATTTGAAGTTAACTGAGATTATTTTCCATAGGGAAATTAAATGTGATCTTAACTATGTAATTGGTTGGTTAGAAGCCAAGAGTTCTCATGAAAACAATTTCTTTATACTTAACAATAGAAGGAATGTTACAAGATATCTTTACTAAATCTTTATCCGGGCAAGTGCTTACCAAGTTACGTTATTTTATCGGATGAATAGGTAAAGACCAAGAGTCATTCCAGGTAAGTGAGGGTGACGACTTTTACCATGGTTAACACTTACCGGATAAATTGTTACATACAAAATCGTTTTGGTAGACTAAAATCTTAGACTCTACTTTACATTGATTTACTGCATTGGTGTGATTTGGTTTGATCTATTTTCAACAATATTATATCAGAACTTGATTTTACTAAACTAACGTATTAATTTCCAAATGTAAAATTGCATTAATTTTTTTTACGTACAAATCCATCCATCGGTTTTCAAAAGAAGAAGAAAAAATCGTAGATTTAATTACATGGTAGATAATATATGTGTAGTTTGCTAAAATGTATATTATGAACAATATCAGAATTTTTGCATGTTTTAGATGTTACTACAAAAATAAAATGTAGCATTTACCTTCAACTACATTTAGCATATGTTTTTATAAAAGATTATATATGAAATAAATGGTTTATCAACAATTAGCTAGGGGGTGTTTGAGATTGATTATTTAAATTAACTTATGGTTTTATGTAAAAGTGTTTATTAATTTATGTGGTGTCAAAATAGAGTTGTATAAAAACCGTCTGGATTAGCTTTTATAGTGTACTAAAATGCAATAAGCAAATAAGTTGTTATCTAAGGTGTTTGAGATTGCTTATACATCTAAAATAACCAAAAAAATACATCATAAGTTGTTTCAAATAAGTTAATAAGTTGGAATAAAATGACTTATAAAAACTGCTTAGATGCGGTGACAAAACGGTATAAACAGTTTTTTCTCCTTCAATCCAAACACTAGAAACTGTTTATCAACGATGACCAAACGAAATAAGTCGATAAGCTTTTTAAATAAGCAATCTCAAACACACCCTTAATGTTTGTTAAGGGAATTAATGAAACCCATTTTAACTATTTCTATTTGCATAGTTGATGAATGAAAAATAAGTCTTTTTTTGCCTAGACTACATCCTTGGCAATTTGGAAACAAACAAACACAGACTACATCCTTGACAATTTGGAAACAAACAAACAAAGCGGTCGTCTGAGACTAAGCCTGGCCACAGAAATTCATGAAAAATAAGTCTTTAATGATGAGAAAATCAATATCATATGTGTATAATAATTATTAAATAACAGAGGCTCAAGAGAGAGCGCACAAAATGAAAACAATAAAATCATACAGATAATCCGATTTGAAATCACTTGTCTTTGTAATCATATATTAGTTACACTACTAAACAAAGGCTTATATCGACGAAAATTTTCAAGAATCCGTCGGTAAAAGTCGAATATGTTGGTAATCCGTCGATGATGGGCTGTTGCAATAAATTTTGTAGGGGATCGGATTACCGACGTGGCAACGGATCTCCGACGGCCTTATTTTCCGACGGATTAACTATGATTACCGACGAACCATTTGACTGACGGATTAACGACGGGCAACTTAGTGACGAACAATTTATCCGTCGATATTAATTTTTAAAAGATAAAATAAAATTAATTTTAAAAACATTTACCCACTGGAAATATAAACTTATATATTTGGAAGTGAATAAACTAAGTTTCCAAAAAATATATATATATATTAATATTTAATTCCAGTTTTATAACTATATATATGAGTAAGTGATATTATTATTATTATAATATTAAAAAGTTTTTAGTAATTTTTAGTATGTCGGGTTTTTTAGTGTTCAAGAAACTCTATCATTTTTAGTGTTTTTAAAGGGTGGGTTGGAGATGCTCTTATTAGTAGTTTTGCATATTTCATTTTATCTTTTTATGTTATCAATTTACTTTTTTAAATTATTTTATAAAAGTATTGTCTCTTTTAAAACTTTGAAATTATAACAATTAGTAACTTGTTGAGAGAAAACTTGATGATACAACACAAATAAAAACATTTTTATGTTATATTACATGTGTAATATATTATTGATGTGACATTTTCTTTTTATAATATTATACTTTCGAAATGATAAATATTAAAACATCATTATTTCTCATTTCAAAATTGTATTATTAATGTATGAGTAAATTGTACATGTAGCTTAGTTGGCAAATGAGGTTAGCGACTTTACTTAAAAACACAATGTGACCAAGTTTGTATTCTACGGGATATAGGCTTGAAACTTGTTGCTAGTCTCATTCGGAGAGTCAACTCTGAAGTGCCTATTTACATGTGGTTCTTAGGGTTTATGGTTGTCGATGATCAACTTTTTACTTAAAGATATGAGTAAATTAAGTTCTTCATCCTTGTGGTTTATTAAAACTTGTGAGTTTCATCATTGAGGCTAACTCCTACATTTACATTGTGTTTTTAGTCTTTTTCTAAGAAGGAAAGGGAGAGAGAGAAAAAAGTGTCATGTTCACGAGATTTTTCAAGGAATGAAATGAAAGGGAAATGAAGTAAAAAATAATGTTGATTTTTCTTTTAAAATGTGAGAGGAAAGAGAAAGAGAAAGGAAAGGAAAGGAAAGGAAATAAATAACCAAAAACTATAAATATTTATAAAATTACAAATCTACCTATCAATTATAAAACGCTGAAAAATAAATAAGGGTCTATTTGTCAAAATAACATATATCTTTTCATTTCTCTCTTGTTCAAGTACACAAAAACTTAGGGGGCGTTTGATTCGTTGGATTCCGATGGAATTGGAATGATCAATTCCATTGACCAAAGTCCGTTCAGGCATTTGGTTACCTATGGAACGGAATTGAATTCCACACATTCCACCATTCATTGATTTGGTCATTCCATCAGGAATGAGATGGAATTCAATTCCATTCCATCCTATTTTCTCACAGACAAAATTATCCTTGTCTTCCCTACTTGATTTTACATAGACCCTTATGAACAATCGTCGACCACCGCCGACCACCACTTTTCTGAACCACCGTCGACCACCACCTTTCTCTGAACAACCGCCGACCACCACCTTTCTGAACCACCGCCGACCACCACCGATTTGAACCACTGTCGACCACCACCGGTTTGAACCACCGCCGACCACCACCGATTTGAACCACAGTCGACCACCACCAATCTGAGCCAATGCCGACCACCATCGATTTGAACCACCACCGACCATCACCTTTCTGAACCACCGTCGACCACCACCAATCTGAGCCACCTCCCACCACCACTGTTTTGAACTACCACCAACCACCACCGTCTGCCACCATCGTCGACCATCACCGTTCTGATCCACCACCGTCGACCATCACCGTTCTGATCCACCACCGTCGACCATCATCGATGGTTCAAACTTTCAAAAAAGGTATTTTGGTCCTTTAATAATATTTAATTCCAATTCCAAACCTAAATTACGTGAATAGTGAACCATACAGACGAATTCCAATTCCTTTAACAAATTCCATTTCAATGTATGTCAACCAAACAGGTGGTCAAACCTGATAACATTCCATTCCAATTCCTTCAAAGTCAAATTCCTTTGACATATTTCATTCCATCAAAAAACTTTCTACGAACCAAACGTACCCCTAGTTTCTTTAGTTTTCTTTCCTTCATTTCTCTTTCCTCTAACGAACATAAATACATTTTTTTCTTTTCCTTTCTTTTCCTTTTCTTTTCCTTCTCAACTTTCAATAACACAATGTTAAATATGAGAGACGAAACTAGAAAATGAATTGTAAACTACAAGAAGGAAAACAGTAACAAAATGTAAATCTCTAGTACGAAAACAACAATTAATTGTAGGGAAAAGTTCAAAAAACCCCAACGAACTATTTCATTTGAATGATTAAGTCCATAAACTATTTTTTTGAACTAAAAAACTACTAAACTTTCTCATTTTGAACGATTAAGTCCCTAAACTATTTATTTTATGAAAAACCCATTAAAAGTTATCACCTTGAATTGAAAAATCATTAAACTTTCTCATTTTGAATGATTAAATCCTTGAATATTTTTTTGAATAAATAAATCATCGAACTTTTAAAATTGGGTTACGTGTATCATTTTAACAAAAGAAAACTACATGTAACCGACTAGGAAGATTTTAAAGTAAAAAAAATGCAAATCGGTTTTACCGTTCCCAGACCCTACGCCATTCAAACCCCTCACAAACAATGATATCGCTTTCCCTCGCCACTCCCCGTCGCCCCATCGTTGTTTGTTCTCCATATCATCAATCAAGTTGTGGACTCCGTTGTTTGCTTGAGGTTTGAATGATGTATGGTTTGAAAACGGTAAAGTTGATTTAAGTTTTTTTTACTTTAAAACATTTTTAGTCAGTTACAGACAATTTTTAAAGTTCGACGATCAATGTTTTTAAGAAAAAGATTAAGAGACTTTATCATTCAAAATAAGAAAGTTTAATGGTTTTTCATTCAAAAAAAATAGTTTAAGAACTTAATCGTGCAAAATTTGTTAATTCTTTGGTTTTTTCCGAACTTTCCCTTAATTGTAAGACATAAAGATAAAAGTCATAACTTCAAAAATACACTGATGAAAATGTAAAGTTTAAGCAAACCAAAAGGACTAAAAACGTAATTTACTTTAATATATAAAATCAAGTAATCAACAATCAAACTCAGAATACAAAATCGAACCAATACCCTTTTCTCTCCGTTTCCTTAACCCACCATTCCGGCCACCGCTTCGTCTTCCTCGCCACCGTTTCTTTCCACTTGTTAATCGTCGCCGTCGGTGGTCCACACCGTCTTTGTTTCCTCGTTCTTTTTTCCTTCGCATCATCGATGTTCTTCCTCCTTAACCCCTCACGATCTCAACTATTGCGTTCCTCATCTCAGATCCAGGTAATATAACGCTGTGTCTCTTCTCAATCGAACTCTGCAAGCCAAATAATCAACGGCGATTATTTTCGGTTTTTCTACATCACGAGGCTAACCAGTACTTCGGCCAATCGGTTACAGGCCGAATCGATGGCTGTAAGGTTAGGTTAGGGTTAGAATCTGATTCCAATGACTTCAATTATATTAACGTTGAAGGGGTTAGGGTTAGGGTTAGGGTTAATGGATCGATTTCCATTTGTATGCATTTGATCTATCCCATCCTTTTCTTAATCAAGTGAATAATACCTCTGTATTTTACATTTTATGTTTTAAGCCACACTGGTATAAAATTATGCTAAGCTGTTATAAAATTAAGCTAAGGAATGGAAACCGAATGAAAATGAATATGTTCTAGTTACGTAAATGTGTATATCATTAACATTATTTTAGTTGTACATTTTTTTCAATTGATAATGTTTGGAGATAAATAAACTATTCATAATCATCTTAGAGGGATTATAGCATATTGATTTGAGAGTTTGGATATTATCGATTTCGAGAGGGTGTTGTAATGCGTCACTGTATATACAGTCAAGAAAAGCATCAATCAGGTGAACAACATGCCTCTTTATCTGTACAACACCGTCGTCTTCGTCCTCCCTCATCATTTCTGTGATTCATGAAAAACATACTAGTTCCAGTATTTCATGTTGTAAGAGAATGGCAACACAACCACAATCAAAATTGTTTCACATGACACCAATGAGTGAAGTGAAGCATCCTGACTTCCAAGAGAGAGTCACCGGTTTAAATGCTTCAATTAAGTGACTCTGAGAAGTTTTGTTCAAGACTTAAATTGGTTTCGTTGACAAGTGTTTGCTAACTTACTTAATATGTCTACTATAACACACTAATTGTTAGTTCACAAGAAACGTCGGTGACACCAACTGTTGTATTTGTTAGTTAAACTGTGACTCTTGGAAGTCAGGATGCTTCACTTCAACTAAAGAACTCTCAAAAAGTTGTTAGTTCCATGTGAAACAGTTTTGATTGTTGTGATGATCGTTGCAATTATGTATCATTTACCTGGATCAAATTAATTGTGGTTGCGCTGCCATTCTCTTACAACATGAAATGCTGGAACTACGTACTATGGTTTTTCATGAATCGCATAAATGACGATGAGGGAGGACGAATTGAAGACGGTGTTGTACAGATGTCGATCGAGACACATAAGCATGTTGTTCGCCTGAATGATGCTTTTCTTGATTGTATAGCAAAAAACACTACTTACAGATTATTGTCCAAATCTAGGTTAAGAACTATATATACAACCATTTCTTTTGTACATACATTGAAATATACCTTGTTGTATTAATATTAATAATTACCATTTCTAGGAAATTTTGAAATATATCTTCCATATTTTGTACCTCTTTTTTTAGCTATGTTTATAAAACATTTTCTTAATCACATTTGTTCGTCTTTACCTCTTACTTTTTAGATGTAAACTCATATTTCAGACTTCAGAACTCTTAAAAAACAAACAGCACCTTAATTAACCACAAGGGTGGTGGCGTGTTGGCAAGGGTTTGGGGGATGTGGTGGAATATCCCATCCACCCCGGGTTCGAGTCCAGGCGTCAGCATTCTGTGGCCAGGCTTAGTCTCAGACGGCCGTTTTGTTTGTTTGTTTCCAAATTGCCAAGGATGAACCTTATCCAAAAAACAGCACCTTAATTGGTCGTTTCTTTGTTTGGTACTATATGGACGTTCCAAAACATAATTAAGCAGTGTTAATTTCTCATGATTTATAGTTACTCCATGATCAAGGAGCCTAGTCGTGTGGTGTTTCCTTATGGCTTAGAGTAAATAGCCTCATAGGAGGGTTTTAATTGTTATATGTATCATGCTTAATATGTGTTGCTACTTGCTTATCATTACATTTGATTGGTTAATTTTTGAAACATTTGACTCTTTTATTTTTTGAAACATTTATTTTTTATTTCTTTTGTAATATAGTTTTCATCCTCAAGGCGAGAATTAATACACCAACTTTGATCATGTTACGCATTCCAATTGGATGTCAGATTAGGATCAATGGTGCAACAGTAGTTTCAAATTATTTTAACGAAACAATTGCGTTAGTATTTTTATTCATGGTTTACAACTTTTTTACATCATGTCGCATTGTACGGGTACAAAATTAGTATCTTATACAAAATCTAAGCAAAAGTGTTAAAAGACAACATCTAAAGGACAAAGTAGTGCATCTTTAAACATATTTTTTGAAAATCTCTTGGCTAAAAGAATGGAAGCCTCATGTACAACTCCTCAATTCCAACTAATTCCCCCCTCACTTCTTTGACCATTCGGTCTTCCCCCTCTTCCAAGACAACGATTCATAGTCCCAAGATGTCGATTCACAGGATAGTGCTTTGGTGTTCATCGCTTCTCTTAAACCTTTCATACTTCTCTGTAACCCTAAAATTTCCTCATCCATCTCGTGTATCTTCTGCTAGAATGCTTTTTTTATAATTCTTGAAGACACTATTCATCTCTAGCTATGATTTAATCTTTGTGGTTTGCTTTGAATTTGGTTTAGGACCGATATTATGACATTTTGGTCTGAATCCATGTAAATTTTTCAAAAAAAAATTGGTTAATATTAATTTCACCGATGAAGGCAACTTATAAATTTGAATTTAGTTATACTACGTTTTAGGTTTTGTTTGAATTTAGGTTTTTGTTTTCGATTTGGTTGGAGTCCAGGTCAGAGTTTTATTTTTGAATCTTGTTTGGTTTGAAAGCCTTTAATGGGTAAATTAAACTGGAAACCAAAAATCATACATCAACTTCAAATTTTTCGAGTTCCTTTAGTTATTTCCATGGCTTCACATTTCCCTTAGATAATATAGGAATGCTTTGTTGAAAAACTTAAATCAGATAAGGATTTGTTGATGTTGTACAATTCAACAAGCACATGTTACAAGTGGTTGTTGCATGAAGACTTTGCATTAAATTAGGCCACATATTTAATGTGGGCTCTTGCATGGTGTAACACCCCGAGTTTTCCAAGTAAGTAACCGACCATATTTGTATATTCATGATTTCAGTAATTATCGGTTTCGTACGTAGGGTACGTCTTGCATGCATGTTATCATGATTTGAGACCAACCTCGAGAAAAAGGGAGAATCGGGGCCGAATTGGATTTTGGACAGCAGCGGGACAGAGGTCCACGACTATGCCCGGCGACATTGCCCAAGGCATTGTCGCATAGGAGGGCATCAAGGCCGAATCAAACAGAAGGTGGTACGTGGGTCGCGACTATGCAGGGCATAGTCGCGAGGGCAATGTCGCGTCGGGGGTCGAGCTGCAGCATTTAAGTCGCGATTTGAGGGTTTTATTCCCATTCTCTTTCTCTTTTCGGTCCAGCAACATTAAACCACGATTTTCCTCTCTTCTTTTGCGACTTCTACCCCCATCTTACCATCTCCACATCTCATTTAAAGCAAGGGTTCCTCTATTTAGAAGTTCCCCATCTGTAACTCTTCAAGTAAGTTTATTAGTAGTTTTATTTCTACACTTTTGTAAGATTTTCATATTGAGGAGTTGTATCCATTTTCTAGGGTTTCTCCAACCCTCTCCCATCTCCTTCAAGAAGTGAGTTTGAAGTTCATCTTGGTAAACCTAGAAGTATTTTGTTGGTGGATTCAAGTTGTGGTAAAGGTAACCTTCTACTTTCTTCATCTAAGGTATTAGGGTTTCGGTTTATTGGTGATTTTGGATGTTTTATGTTGTGGGAATCGTATGTAATTGTTTGGAATGATTATTTATGGTTGGAAACTTATGGATCTAGGTTTTTGGAAGATTTGGGACTTGAAGATTCGTGTTTCTTCAAAGGAACTTATGTTTGGGGAAAATCAAGATTTAGCCTAAATCTAGCAAGGTGAGTTCAAGTTGATTTGTGAAAACATTGTACATGTCAAAAATGTTAATTTTCCAAGTATTTATGTGTTTTACATTAAATTATCAATTGTTGAATTATTTGGTGGATCTTGATTATTTGAAATATTTAACATTATAAACAGTTTAAAATACCCATATTTGGGATTTTTGGGTAATTTGATAAATGAATCAAAAATGAAAATGTTTTGCTGAATTATTGCATAAATGGAAGTTATTTGGTAAAGATGCATTTCGGTGTTTGTTGGGAATATGCATAGTTTGTGTACACTTTGAAAATACGATCGTGTGAGTCATTGGATTTTGGTCATTCCCTATCTTGGAAACATTTTGGAAATTGTAAACCTTTTGGGTTTGAGGAAAATATATATTTTTAGTATTTCGGTGAGTAAATATTAGGTATTGATATATTTTAATGATTTATCTTACGTGTATAAATATTTTTGTATAAATGCACCTTGATGGGTGTTTTGGAAAATGATTTGTATTATCCTAAAGTTGTGTGGAGTTATTTACGTTTATGGAGCATGTTTCGCATACACGTGGGGTATTTGCGTTTTATTCGATTTTATGACTTTTAACAAGTGGCCTTTTGATTCGTCGAGTTTGTGGACCGGTATTTGATTATGATGGGTTTTGAGGACATTTGTCCAGTTTTGAAAGCTCAACGTAGAGCTTGGTCATGATTTATAATTATTGAGAATTACATGTTTTGAATGCGCTAGTTCATTCGTTTGGAGTCATGTAATGTTTTGACCTTAGTTGTTATGGATCCATAGGCACTTGAGTTTTTACGTTCAATGATGAGACGCTAGTTTCTCTCATTGTAGCACGGAATAGGCATCGGGTTTCATGGTAAGTAAAATGTGGACCTATATGGTCGGGCATTGTCCCATGAGCAGTAAGGTGTAATTCAAATGTGCTTGGCACGGGATAGGCATCGGGTTTCATGGTAAGTAAGATGTCGGCCTATATGGTCAGGCATCGTCCCCTGGGCATTAAGGTGTAATCACAATGTGCTTGTTTATGTGGATTAGGAGTGACCCAATGTATAGACCTGGAGTGGTTGAAATTGGGGGCTCCCAAGTCTCCACGGGCAATAGACCTGGAGTCGTTGAGCCCGGTATATTATGAGAATAGTCCACATGTTTGTTTTATTACATAGTTATGTGACCCACTTTTGTGTCCCGTCACGTGCGATGTAACCGGGTCTCCCCCGTCACCGGAAGGTGTTGCTTTGAATGTTTATTTTATCCATGTTTTCGGTGACATATTATATTTAGAGTAAATTATGGATTTGGTCCCTGCTGTCTTAGAAATGTAACGAAAATGGTCCCTATAAATTTTTTATTCCAGCAGAGGCCCTGCAGTTCTTATTTTCGTGAAAATTTGGTCCCTAGCGCTAACGAGCATTAATCCCAGCGTTAAGTGAATGACATTTTTAGTCCTTTTGATATGTTTATTAAATTATAAAACCATAGGGACCCAACTTGTAATTTATTTTATTATTATATAATATAATAAATAATATATTTATACATATATATATATACCTGCAACTCTCTCTCTCTCTCTCTCTCTCTCTCTCTCTCTCTCTCTCTCTTCTCTCTCTCTCTCTCAACACACATATAACACTACACACACATACACAAAGAAACACAAAGAAAATCTCACATCGGTTTCTTTGTGTGTGTATATATATATATATATACCTGCACATACACATACACAAAGAAACACAAAGAAAATCTCACAGGTCATTGAGTTTATGCATCTGGAACACAAAGAAACATTAAGAATTGATTTTGGTTGAGAAATCATGTTTCGTCATTACCGGAGTTGCTCACCGGAAAAACGGGTTTCACCGAAAAATTGAATTGTGATCACGGTTTTGATTTAAATCCTTCACATATCGATTTGTAATGATGATTTGATCATAAAACAACAATTTTGATTAAATTCCAGCAAGATTTCAGTGAGATATGTGATCTGAATGGTCTTTATTGGAAAGAAAAGTTCACCGGAGTTCTTTATCTAAAAGTTTTGGTAAGCTAATGTTGTGTGTATGTGTATGTGTATGTGTGTGTTGTGTGTATGTGTATGTGTGTGTAGTGTTATATGTGTGTTGAGAGAGAGAGAGAGAGAGAGAGAGAGAGAGAGAGAGAGAGAGAGAGAGAGAGAGAGAGAGAAGAGAGAGAGAGAGAGAGAGAGAGAGAGAGAGAGAGAGTTGCAGGTATATATATATAGGGAAGGGTTCAATTGAGAAGTTTAAATATTTTGAGAAATAGAGAAGTGATCATATCCATTGGATTAAATAATCCACGGTCAAGAAATTCGCGTTACACCTGATTAATGCGCGCGTCCACATTAATTAATAAACGACGCTCAGGGGTATTTAGGGTAGTTTCGTAAAAAATACGCGGGACAGGTTCATATATGAATTTGTGTGATTCATATATGAACCTTTGTGTTCATATATGAACCTTTGTAATTCACATATAAAATATTTTTAACTAATTCATATATGAACCTTTGTGATTCATATATGAATCTTTGTATGAATCTTTGTGATTCATATATGAATCAGTTAATTTGTTCATATGAGAATTAGTTAAAAAAATTCATATATAAATCATTAAGGTTCATATATGAACACAAAGGTTCATATATGAATTAGTTAAAAAAAGTTTATATGTAAATTACAAAGGTTCATATATGAACACAAAGATTCATATATGAATCAGTTAATTGGTTCAACTGATTCATATATGAACCTACAATTAATTAGTTTCATATATGAAACACAAAGGTTCATATATGAATCACAAGATTCATATATGAATTAGTTATAAATAGTTCATATGTGAATTACGAAGGTTCATATATGAACGTATAGTTCATATGTGAATCACACAGATTCATATATGAACTCAGCCCGTGTTTTTTGTAAACGGGATGACTAATTACCAAATACCTTTCCGTGTTCAAAATCAGCGTATTTAATCGAAGAGTCACGATCACTTCTCTATTTCTCAAAATATTTAGACTTCTCAAATGAACCTAACACTATATATATATGTATAAATATATTATTTATTATATTATATAATAATAAAGTAAATTACAAGTTGGGTCCCTATGGTTTTATAATTTAATAAACATATCAAAAGGACTAAAAATGTCATTCACTTAACGCTGGGATTAACGCTCGTTAGCGCTAGGGACCAAATTTTAACGAAAATAAGAACTGCAGGGCCTCTGCTGGAATAAAAAATTTCTAGGGACCATTTTCGTTACATTTTTAAGACAGCAGGGACCAAATCCATAATTTACTCTTATATTTATATGGACCGTTTTCCACGACATTTGAGTTGGGGGTTATGCTTCATCCGCGTTTAGGATGTTTTGAATAATAATGATTTGTCCATGATTTCAATCGTTTTGGAATTCAAATACTATTATACTTTTCAAATAAGTTTTGGGATGAGTCCATTATGAGAATCGTTTTTACATTAAAGCTTTCATCACGGAATTGTGTGCGTTGGAAAAATAGGTGATTTGCATCTAAAGTAAATTCTTTTTGAACTCATGATTTAAGTTGCATCTCTCTCTCTCGTTTTATGAATTATATAATCATGATAAAACTCTTGAATTCACTAGGCGTTAACCTAACCTTTTTTATTTGCCGGCATGTGCAACAGGTTCCGATTGGGAAGTAGTTCTAGTGACACGGTGAAGAGGCGAGTGCTTGTAGTGTGCTCGAGAAGTGAATTGCTTAATGAAGTCTTCCACACTTATTTTGGGATTAGCAACTTGTTCACGTGTTAAGTGACACCCGACTTTATGTGGTCGCATAGTATGACTTGATTTATTAATTGTGGAAGTTGTTATGTTTTACCTTGAGGTAATTCCAAGAATGGTTTGTAGAAGGGATTTTATTCCTTAAGTGGTTATTTTATCGAAATTTTAATTAGTTGCTCTTTCCAATTTTGAGGGTGTTACACATGGAAAGTAAAGGAGACATAATGCATGGTGGAGAAAAGTAAAGGAGACATAATGCAGAGGTACCATCTTGATTTTGTGGTGCCACCATCTGCCATCTACATAAAGCTTTTTTTTTTCATTTTTAGAAGTCAATCTAATTTGTCTTGTTTATCCATATAAATATGGATGCTATTGAAACTTCCAAGGTATGCAAATGCAACAAAGGTATCTATGTATAAGAGCATGCATAAGACTTCTTCTCTTTTTATCTTTCCTCTTGTCTAAAGAAACAAATATACATACACATTTGTTTTGAGAAAACTTTGGGTACTTGATTTGTTGATCCAACGATGTTGTAAACACGTAATTTCTCTCGGTTAGTAATATACCGATCTCTCCATCTCTCTCCTTGTGGACGTACACTATCACCCCGATAGTGGAACCACGCTAAATCTTGTTGTCTCGATTTACATGTTGTTTTGTTATTTTATCGTATATTTGATATAACTACTATATTTATGTTTGTGGATCGGTATGAATCATTAGACTAAAATATATAATATTTAGATCTCATTAATCCGCATTTGTTGTATTGGGTCAGTTGCACTATGATTTATTGTTATCACTTTTGGACCGTAAATCACTTAGAAATACGATCTTGTAACTGCCACCGAACGTACAATTGGTACCAGAGCTTGATAGATCTAAATGTGACTTAGATTATATATTTTAAGTTGAACTATAGGTGCTCGGTAAAATGTTTGTTGATTCAGGAAATCCGTTTTCCGGTTCCGTTTCCGAACCAAACCCGAATGTTATCAAAAAGATGCTTTTAAATTATCGGGGTCGGGGATTAGAATAGAAAAGTGGAATGGGGATAGTGATGGTATTTGGGATTTGGAAAAGACTTGAGAATCTTTATCTCAAGAAAACTTTAACAAACCAACTGTTATTGATGAGGTTGTGCTTGTTTTTCAAAATGAAGGAAGGTCCGTCTCTTTTTTATAGGTTCTACGGACCGATGCTTGCTGCTTCGTCTCGTGGTAGCTTCTGATACCATTATGGCCCAAATGACTGAATTCAAATATATCATTATGAAGTTCAAAGCAACAGGTTCTATTTTTGCCACAGATAATGAGGCGTTCGCTTTGATTTTGTTGTGTTCACTTCCCGAGAAATATTCGCAGTTTACTAACAGTTTTATTTATGGAAGAGATTCCATTTTTTTGTCTGAGATGAAAGCATGAATGATTTGTGAAGAACAAAGAACCAGATGAAAATCGGTAACAGTTCACGGGATAACAACCACAAAAGTCATGGTCTATTTGCTGAATGAGACCAAGACGGTCAACAATGCAGGAAAAGAAATCATGGTCGCTCCCAATTTCGTAAACCTGATTATCGCAGGAAATCTAAGCAACGAGGAAATTGTAATTATTGTGGCAAACCAGATCATTGGGTCAGAGATTGTCCGAGTTTGAAAAACAAAGACAAGAACAAAGAAGAATCTTCAGCAGTTGCAAGCAAACGAGATACAGGCATCTCAACAATGGTTACTCCACCGAAAGGCGACAGGCATTGGGTGTTGGATACTGGAGCTTCGTGCCATATGATGTTATTTCGAGATTGTTTCACTACTTTCGACGAGTTCGAAAGTAACCATATTTATATGGAAAACAATACATCGTGTATCGCTTGGGGCATCGGTTCAGTCATAATCAAAATATTTGACGGTAGTATTCGAACTTTGTTAAATGTTAAATTTGTATCGTCTATAACTCGTTCTCTGATTTCTGTTGGACAACTGTCCAAACTTGGCTACAAGATTCGGATTGAGAATGGGATTATGTGCATCTCTAGAGGGAACTTTATTGTGATGAAAGTTGAGCATACAAAAAATAACTGGTTTCATGTGGTAGGGAGACAGTGAGTTCTGATGCATGTGTCACAGACTCACGAATAGTCGAGCAATTTAGATGCCACCCGTTTATAGCATCTCAGATTGTGGAACACTTTAGAGAAGAATTTGTAAATTATGTGCAAGCAGAAACTCATTGTAGTTGAGACACCTACGAGTCTCGACTTTTGTTCAGAATG
Source organism: Saussurea involucrata (assembly GCA_033807775.1). Taxonomy (NCBI): domain Eukaryota; kingdom Viridiplantae; phylum Streptophyta; class Magnoliopsida; order Asterales; family Asteraceae; genus Saussurea; species Saussurea involucrata. The sequence goes on along the minus strand of CM066321.1, from coordinate 83,826,278 downwards.
TGTTCCGGGTAAATAGACATGTGTGTCTTTTGGTGTTGGAAAACACAACACCAAAGGGATCCTTGATTGTGTTCATAAAGACGTATAGGGACCATCTTCGACACGGTCTCTCAGTGGACGTAAGTACTATGTTACTTTTATTGATGATTTCTCGCACAAACTCTAGGTGTATGTGATTAAGTTAAAGCTAGATGTTTTTCAAATATTCAAAACTTGGTTAGCACTAGTCGAAGTCAAGACTAGCAGAAAATTAAAGGTGCTAAGATCTAACGATAGTTGTGATTACACTAGTGGTAACTTTAAGGACTTTAGTTCACATAGAGTTCACCTACGTTACAACACACCTGGTGACTCACAGTCAAATGGAGTCATCGAGTGGATGAATAGGATCTAACACTCTGATGTATGTTGGTTACATCTGGTTTCCTAAAATATTTTGGTTGAAGCACTTCACACTATTGTACAGTTTGTGAATTGGTTGTTGTGTTCATCTATTGGGGGGAGATTTCGAAAGAATTTTGGAGGGTAAGGCTAATATCTGTTTGAAATACATATGTGTATGTGGTTGTCCTGTGTATATTCATGTATATATTCATGTGACAGGCCAGGACAAGTTGGATCCCAGAGCCACCACGGGATTCTTACTCGCTCTACAAATGGAATCAAATGTTACCGAATCTGGAACCCAGTCACCCGAAAGGTAATTCATTCTCGACATGTGACCTTCGATGAGTCGATTATGTTTAAGTCTAATTAGAATCAACAGCCCGCTCCTCTCTTATGTTTCTCCTACAGCCAATGGATATGAGATAATTATCATTCCTATTGGTAGAGGTGGTGGTGGAGGCAGTGGCAGATCCAGAATTTTTTCTTAGTAGGGGTGCCTTTTAAGGTAAATTAAGTGCCCCTAAATTTGTCCGGTGTATTTTTAGCCTAAATCCACCATTTCAAGGGATTTCTAAAGTTTTTTGGTTTAATTCAAGGGTTTTTTAAGTTTTCTTTATTGATTTCGAGGGAGTTTTCGGTTTTTTAGTTTATTCGAGGGTGTTTTTTTTTGTTTGGTTTCGATGCACTTTTTTTGGTTGATGAGGTCCCATACAAGTTACTGGGGAGAAGCAAAGGTAGAAACTTATAAATATTATGGTTTTACCTAAGAAGTTCCCTTTACTCTCTTTTAGTGGGGCCCATCCCCCCAATTCTACACATACATCCGCCTTCGGGTGGAGGATATGGAGATAATGGACAGTGATGGCAGCCAATTGTGGTCGATATGGATGTAGAGGTGTTAGTTGTGGAGATGATGGAGGTAGCTGCTAGTGGTGGATGTGATTGGTGTTTGTCGAACAATTGGGGTAGTGGTGGTGGTAACTGGTAACGATGGACGGTTGTGACCATTAAACCAAATATTATATTAGGTTATAAATTACGGTATATCGATAAGTTTTTAGTAATGTCTCATCCTTGTCCATTCTATTTTGGTAGAACATAAAAAAAGTCGTTTTGTCCCATCTAGTCCATGTCTCGTCAAATATGAAACAGTGAGTTTTTGTCTTATCTCATGTCGCACCAAACATAGAACAAATATGTTTATAACCTTGTATTGTTAAGAATGAAATAGTGTACAAAATCATAAATGATTCACGCGACTTTGCCTTGCAACTTAAGTCGCGGCCAAAATCGTTCACGTCCATTTTTTGCCATTAATGTAAAATCATTTGTGATTTTGCACATGACTTGTTATTTTTTTTGTTTTCTTAAATAGTTAGCTTTATCGTTTGAACCTTTGTATATATACATATTGAAATATAGGCATGGGATCATGTGAGAAGTGTCATTTTTGGTGAGAAGTACTTTGAATCAAATACCCTCCCACGAATTGCGGCTTAAAAAAGAATTGATCCAATACATCTTGGTACATTGCATTCTAAAGTCCGTCCATTTCTATTACCAGTATATTTTATTGAACTTTGTATACGTTATTGGATGAAAATAATAAAACTGATTTTAATTTGTGAGGAACAATGTATTTTTTATTACTTAAAATTCTGAAATTCAAGATGTATCAACAAACCACAAAAATAGAACCTAATATGATCTCAGAAGTTATGATCTACAAGTGATACAATTTCACTTATATATATGCTGCAAAGAACAAATAGAACGAGGTTATCAAAACAACACACCAAACACATATATGATTATACCAAATAATCAAATGGATTCATACTGGGCCTTTCAAGCCCGTTTTCAGTAAAACAAAGCCCAATCAGGTTTTCAAGACATGGGCCTGTTTGGGCTTTTTTGTGCCAGCCATCTTGATTAGTTGATTCTTTCCATATAAAGAAACTATAAATCATCTCACCAAAATATATTGATGGATTACCATATCAAAACCAAACAGCTGTTTGCAGCAGACAAGTCTTACCACATTCAATCTTCCCATAAAGTAACAGACAAAATATTGCACTTTTCCAACTTCCCAAAACAACCCAACTCCTAATAACATAACAGATCCCACTATTTCTAAACTTACTTCAGATTTACCTCCTGAACTTCGGGCGCTTCGGAGCGCTGCTACTGGGACCCGCACGCGACTTCCCAAACGCTTTCATCTTTCTCCGTTTCCTCTCCTCCTCACTGTCAGACTCATCCCCATGCTCCCTGTCAGCATTGCTCGCTTCTCGCTCCAACTCCTCCCACGTCTTCCCTTCCTCCTCCTCCGACCCTTCCTCCTCCTCTTCCTCCTCGTCCTCATCCGATTCCACCAACGACGCACTGTCAGAACCCTCGTCTTCTGATTCCGACTCCGGCTCCACATCCGACGGCTCATAACCCTGGTCAGATTCCTGTGAGTTATCGGAATCGGAATCGCTAGCTTCCAAGTTCAAAAACTCCCACCCTCCTTCGTCAATAAAGTTTTGTGGGTCATCGGTGATTGTTTTCAGTATGGCCCGCCAATTCATATTCAGCCTGCTTTCATAATATTTAATATCGGTTGTGTCGAGCCACTCTTTAATCCCGTCAAGCGACGTTGAAGGGATCGAGTCGATTCGGAGCACGTCACGCTTGAAGTCCTTGAACACAATCGCCATGTCGAAATTCTTCTGTCCGAGTCCGACTCTCTCAAGATTCACGATTTCGATCTCACTTAAAGTGACAACAAGAAATGGAGTTTCTATAAGCTCAACTAAGCAGCTTGAAGTTGGAACTATGAAAGCGGAAGCTTTATGTGGGACCCCATGAAAGCCGAGTTCTCTTAAAGGCTGGTCAAATTCAAGGTCAAGCCCTTTGAATTTTGGTTGTCCCCAAAGATCATTGACCCGATTGACAAAATTCTGGAAGTCCATGTTGATCTTGTTTTTACGATCTCTTTCTCTTTGTTCTTCCTCAATCTCATCTGGGTCGTAAGCGGATCTTTTTCCACCTCCAAGAGTTTGCACAACATCCATCACTTCAACATAAAACTGAACATCTTTTGTTTTTTTGTTTCCAACCATGATGTGGTTGTGGAGATGAAAATGGAGCAATGTGATCATTTCCTTCTCTGCTGCCTGGAAAAACGCATGCTTAATGTTGCCGAAAAGAATATCCACGCGTTCATCTGATCTTGATGTCGAATATCTGAACCCATTATCATGAGCTTCTAGAGTACCAGGAAGCTTCCTTCCACGGCCGCCAAACGGGGGACGAATCCAGAGATCAGTCAATCTTATCGGCTTAAATTTGTTCCCTGCAAGCACAAGTTTCTCCTGGGTGACCAATGATGCCCTTTCAGCTCTTTCGGATTCTCTAGAAACAACATTCCTTCTAAGTGTTTTTATCTGTTGTACTACTTCACTAATGTGTCGTGGGTCCTTTGAACGGAACGAGACCTCCTTCAAGAAAATATCCGCCTGATTCTTTATCGTGCTTGGATCATGAGATGAAAAGGGCGTTCCGGGAACATTGAAAATAATACGAATATAGCAGTTTCGGCTGGTATCCGCCTGGCTGGAGACGGTTTTAACAGTTGCCACATGGAAAGGCACCATGCTTCCATATAACGGAATAAGAATGGCCTCGTTCCTTTGGTCTACCTGAATCATCATCTCTCTAGGAGGAGGAAGATCGTTTACAGTTTTATAAGCGATTAGATCGTTTGATGTTCTAGAAGAAGATCTGCCATCCCCTGTTGCATTTTTGCCACCAGCAAGCCGTTGAGCAGTTTCTTCGTTCTTCTGTCTAGCAAGTTCAGCTTGATGCTGCCTCCTAAGCTCTTCTTTCGACATTTCATGGTTGTCTGAACGGAGTGTTGCCTTGGAGTACAAAGCCTCTGTGCGTTTAGTCTCGACTTTAACTTGTGGCCTTTCGTCCTCCTCTTCTTCACCATCATTGAAAGAGTAGGCAACGTCTTTAAAAGCTTTAGAGCTTAATGAAGTCACAACTTCATGGCCAGTAGGAGATATAATAACAGTATCAGAAAGCAATAGAGCATAATTCTGGCTTTTGGCTTTGCTACTCTTTGTCTGCATTTTTTGAAAACCAAGTGAAACATTTAAAACCATACCCGCTTTTAAGATTCTTTCGTTTTTCTCGTTAAGAGCCAATCCAGACTCACGAAACTCAAGACCGATGCCTGTTCCAGCAGATTTTGTCAAATTAGGAATAAATTCAGGTGCTTCCTTCTCAACAACTGCATAAGCAGCCTTATAAACAGCATTCGCCTTATTACCAGGCTTCAATGCACCAACAGCAGCCTCGTGGGCCTTAAGAAGAACCTGATAAGCCTTGCTCTGTGTAGCATTGGAATCAATGAGAAAGGTCCTAGCAACATTCGCGCAGTAGCTATTATATCGGGACCCAAGTGCACAAATTACCACACTAGCAGAGTCATAATATAAATTTTCACCATTACTTTCTGCACTAGGCCTGATATCAAAGTTCCCACCACTTTGAAATATAGGAGGATAGCAGATATCCACATTATCGGCCTTCAGTTTCACCTTGATTCTAGCTGGCTCCAAAATAGCCTTCTCGGTATCTTCCATCAATGATGCATGGGTTACTTTCTTTTCCTCATCGATTACCTTCTCAAGCTTTGGAACAACAAACTGCTTCATTGCAGAAGCAGTGAGATATGCAGCCTTCTTCACATTTGTAAGCTCACCAGCTTCCTTCACAGCAAAAAGATCCGCCAATCCATTTGTTATATCACAAAGCTGCAGGCCTGAGGACTTCATTTTCTCATCCCACTTCTCCAAAAGCTTCCCCTCAGGAGCCTCTTTTGCTATATACCCAAGAACAGGTGTATCATCATTGCCATTTGATTTCTCTTGAGCTTCAATGGCGCATAAAATGGCATCCATTTGAGTAGCCCCATCATCATTTTTTGCTTTCACATGCATCACAACATCCACACCTACCGCCTCTTTAGCAGACTTTTTTACAACATCAAGTAGGGATACCTTCTTCTGGCTGCATAAAAAATGCATCTGCTTCTCGCAGAAAACCATTATTGTATCTGGAAACTCATAGCCAAGCAACCAAATGTTCAGAGATGAAGACTTCAAATAGCGAAGATCTTCAGAAGGAGGTGGGGTAGCAACTGCTAAAGCATTAGCAGATCCCCATAACTCATCTCTGTGTTCTCGCCAATGAGAATAAAGAGACTGTAGCCGCCTGACCAAGGCAGTCGCATCGATTGTATATCCACCTCCAGCTCCACCGGTACCCTTACTGGCAGGTGGATGGTTCCCACCATTCCTATGATCTGCCATTTATTGAATCGCCAATACAGGAGAACCTGTTTAAATAATTCATCAGTTCCAATACTATAATACACAAATTAAAATGTAGAAGACAATTTAGACATTTCGATTGCAGTTCTCATAATAAAAATATAAAATAATTCATGTCTTAACTCTTAAGTAAAACATGGCAAGAATTTCCACCAATTTCAAACAATAATACAAATATACAATCATTCAAATCTGTGTCTTCTCAACTAAATCCGTATTTACAAGGTATGGCATGAAAAAACAAAATACTAAACGTATCTTCTTCATTCAGGAGATATAAACACAGATTCTACTTAAAAACCTAAAATAATTGTATCAATTTAAGATATACATATATTCAGTATCAAAAAAACCAATTCTACCTCAACATCAGAATTCATGTTCCAATTTCCTACAATTCCAAAAGTAATTCAACAATCTCCAAATTCAAAAAACATTGAAGAAAATCCAAACACAGTTAGGTTTTCTACACACAAAAAAAGCCTCACTCAAACAAAATCAAAACTCAAAATCCAAAACGCCGATTGTAACAACAATCCATATACTCAGATTTGCCCTAATATTCATCGTCGTTTTTCGCACTTCAAAATCACGACAAAATTTAATGTTCTCCTTTCTGTATTGCATACAAGTTTTTGTAATATCAATCGTAGATCTGAAAACCTAAACTCCCAAAATTTGTAATAAGAAGAAAATTTACCTGATCGATCGAACAGATATCAGACGAAAATCACCGACGAAACGGCGAAGAAGGGGGCGGCGGCGGTGCAAACGGAGACGGAGAAGACGGCGGAGAAGGGTTGCAATGAGAGGATGAGCGAGGCGGAATAGGGCAAGGTCATTACGTATTTTGGTGCGCTTGTGTTGTATTTTGACTTCCCCGACTAAAATGAAGTAACCCTTTGGTTTTCATCATCGCCTTTTATAGGTGTTATATTGGGCTCCCGCTCCGTGAAAACACATTTCCCCCCATAAATTTTTATCAAATTTCTATTTAAATGACACAAAATTAATTTTCACTTTATTCATCATGAATAATATATAAATGGTATTGTTTTTCGAGAAGTTTGGATTTAACAAAGTCAAAAAAGTACGTATTAAATATCATTTGTAGTGATTGTGTTTGTTTGTTCAGTAGTTGGAGTTTTCTCGTGACGATTAAATACGTGACTTTAAAGAAGGAGGTTTGGTTGGAGTGCAACATGAGATTGATGGAATACACAAATTTGAAAAGAACTTATTCTAATTCGTCGTTAACAAAAGGCACAGTGAACAAAAGGTCTTACGGAGTCTTGTTCTAAAGTCCCACGCATGCCTGCTCTTCATATATAGAGACACGATTCTCAGCATCCTGCCTTTAAAGAGGTGCTTCGATCGATTTCTGATTTGTAAGGTAACTGCTAGTGAAAAAGTTTCGTAACAAAATACATCTTGTCGATCAAGTTATGGAAAACGAGTATCCTACTTTTTTGGCAGCATGATTATATTTGTTAAATTATGGGAATACATTGCATTCGACGTTGATTTAAAAGGGAAAAAAGACTCTTCAACTTTTTATGTTTCATCTCGCTGCAACCTCATCCATTGTATGCAGCATCAAACATGAAGATGATCATTCTTCAACCTTTTCATAATGTTTTTATACCAAAATAGAAGTATTTTGGATCATATCATTTATATCGTAATAATTATTCTTCACTTGTGTCTAAATGTTGGGAGGTTTATGAGATACTGATAAAAGGGAAGGGTTAGGAATACAAAATCATGTAACATATGAATGGCCTTTGGAATTGTTCTTGTAGAAAATACGTTAAAGATAAGATGGAAAATCATGTATAGAACATGGATCTCCAAAAAGACAATGATGTACATGGAACTGAAAGATTTTTTTACTAAATAAGATACATGGAAACTAGAAAGACTGAACGAATTTAGACCATTTGTCTTGTAATATTGATGTATACAGTAGTTATCAAGTTTTGGTTGATCCTTTGTAAAAAAATCTATAATGTAGTAAAAAATGGTTTCACTTCTCTATCCTTAATAAAGCAATGGCATTGACATGACTTATTTTTCTTTTAGAATAAACCTAAGAATCACATCCTAATATTGTGTTTAAAACTCAATGTTCAGGATTAGGTGTTGCCAGCTTTACGCATTTTAACCAATGTAAGTATATGCGAGTCACAGTGAACGCTTGGAAATTAATAGTGTAGATAGTGAGTACAAAGATTCAGAGTTTTTCATGAACTTCTATGTGCAAAATTCAAATAGAGTGAAGTAAACATTTTAGGTTGATTGGTGTGCGAATTACGTAAGAGCATAAACTCAAATAGCATTAAAATTGTGACGGTGTAGCTTGGGCCTACAAAGTGAAAGTGAGTACTTGGTCAAGTATAGTGAACACTCTACTACTACATAGTTAATTTCTTCGGAGATGTACCCTTCATGGCAAGCATTCCAAAATCCTCACAAAGTGACACGTTGTTGAATGATTATTATAGACCCTATTGAGTTTTTAAGTTCAAATGGCATTAAGAGTCGGTGTCATACAAGTGCTTTACCGAAAACATATGCAATCACTCTTGTTATGCAAAACCGGATTTCTTTATGGTTAAAATAAATCTTCTCATGCATCACCCAAGTTGTTGGTATCGACTTATCGTGTCTAGTTCACTCCCGAGTCCAAGACTTAACTATGGATACAAACAAGTGATCGTCTTGTTCATAGATCGAATATTTCCAAGGAATCCACCATGATAGTAACAGCCAAATGTTGTTTCCTTATCACACCCACACCTTAAAGGTATATAACTCATAATGCAAGTGAAGTAACATGAGAAAATAGAAGATTGAAAAACATGTCGAATGTTTAGGTTTACCTATCCTATAATATGCAACAATTAGTGATTCTATGATTTTTGTTAAACCAGATCTATTAGGTAAATTTCATCATCTTCATCGATCTTGAGAAATCTAGATATTACTTAAGAATTGAACACTTTATCTCTCTAACTTTCTCTCACTAGATACTACAATTAAGATCTCTTACCTTGCTTAACAACTAAGCAAGACCTATTTATACTATCTAATTACAACACATTAAAACTAATTACATTGACTTTTACTTAAACTACTTTGACTTTGACTTTACAATATTTGACAAATACATTGACTTTCTCACTAAATCTTGAATACAATATAATGCTCTAACATTCTCCCCCTTTGGATTCAAGATTTAAAAAAATATGGCAATAGTCTTCAGCTCTTGATCTTCAAAACGTTAACTCTGACTGCTTTAAACTCTGAAGCTCTGACAATCTTCAAACAGTTGTATCTTCACAAGTTCACGTTGAACTAGATGCTTTGACAGTCTTTAAACTCTCAGCTTTGAAGAATCTTTAATCAAACTTGAAAAGTCATTGTCTTTCACAATGTAAAGTCAATCATCTTGAATTGTAATCTTCAACAAATCGTCATCAAGTCTTGAACGTGAATTTCAAATCTTTGCATCTTTGAACTTTGTAGCTTTTAAACTTTGAAGCTTTGAACTCAAACTCTTTAAACGATTTCTTGAACTACATATCTTCATCTCTTTGAACTATGTCTCCCTCATGAACAAACTTTGAACATCGATCTCTCTTGAAACATCTCGGAACATCTTGTTGACTTTGACAAACTTTATGCTATTTCTCCCCCTTATTCTTTCATTGACATATCTCCCCATTTTCTTCAGTATGTTATTTCTCCCCCTTTTTGATGATTGTGAGCCTTATGATCATCAAAACTTTCATCAACGTCAGCACTGTCTTTGTTCACCACAAGCAACATTCTCCTCCTTTTGATCTGATAAACCGTCAATTCCAAAAGATATTTTGTAGATCCCAGTTTAATCAAGTAACAATGATATAATTGAATGATAATCGTTTATTGATTGAACATGGAGAGTTACAATATTGGAATTATGAACAAACTCTCTCTAAATAATGAAGCGCACTCTAATATCTATGAACGGCTGAAAACAATCTGACAAAGATTAACCTAAATCAACTCTAATTACACCTTAAATACCTAGGGCCTAAGGTCAAATCCCATGGCCTATTAACACACTAAAGCCCATATTAAACAATTAAAGGCTTTTACAAATAAATAAATAAACCTATTTATTTTTTTATATCACTTTCTATTTTATAGGACTTTTAGTACTAACAATCTTCCCCTAAAGTTATATAAAGAAAAAATTATGATTTTGGAATCTTCAGGTCTTGATATTCTCTTTCTCTTGAATCTTTGACAGATGTTGGTGTTGTTTGGCTTCAGGTCTTTCATGCTCCCCCTTGAATTATGCTCTTGGTCTTCATAGTATCACAGTTGAACCACGAGTTGGTTGTAATCTTTTCTGCACGGGTCATAACAGTTACCCCCCTCAACTTGATAATCTGGGTCTTTGAACTTTTAGAACGTTCTTCCCCCTCTTGATGATGATTTGTGTCTTTGAATCTGTATCAGTTCTCCCCCTCATGATGATTAGGAGTATCCTCAACATCATGTAACTTCAAAGACAACACTGATGAGTAGCAAGATACCAGATAAAACAATTATAGTAACCAATATGGGGTAATCAACTAACACAGAAACACATAGTAACTGTTATCACAACAATTAAAATAATTGTGTGGCCTATGTTCAGAGTTGGCATCGGGGTATCTATGATAGGACTTCCAGTTATCACTGAAGTAAAATTTTAAAAATTACTTCTCAAATTGTTCCGACAATATCACAAAGATATGCGAGTGGAATCACAAAGACTCGTGCATGTGTGAAAGAAATAAATCATATCGATTTGGCTCAAAGATTGATTTAACCTGGGACTCAAGTTAAAAATCAACTGGCACAGTGAATAGAATATCAAGTTCGGAGACCGGAGCTGATGTCTTCCTTTTTCAATATCTAAGACCTCCGAGTGAGGAATAGATAGATTATGTGCTAAATCTCCGTGCATTTATGAAACAAACATCTTTTGTGAGATGCTTGAGTGGCTGGGTGGGGTGACACGAGTTATCGACACTGGGTCCATGTCTGTTTCAATATTCATCTCCAAAGAACGAGAATGAATAGATTGTGTGGTTACCCGGATAACTGACTCGGTTTGGTACGGACCAATAATTCTTTTAAGTCTTGTCACAGCCTCACCATTATTCTTTTCTCTCCAAACTCATCTATCAAGCTAGACCCCTCACTGATGTCTATAGTGGATGTGTTTCTTGGGGTATCCACTGGATTTTCCTTAGCCATTCTCAGCGTTAAAGCTTCTGTCGCCAAGGCGGACAGTTGAGAAGTCAACTTAGCAATCTCGGTTCTATAACTCGCTCTTTCGGAGTCGGATAGTGACTCGGTGTTGGACTTTTTGAGCTTATCAATAGTGGATAAGAGTACAATCCTTTCGGTTTCATAAATGACGTCATCCCTTGCAATCGATTCTTCAAGTTTGAAAATGATGTTTTCCAAAATCAGAGGTGAAACATAACGTTTGAACTCTGATTTATCGTTAGAATCTACATCTGGTGTTGCCGGAACGGGAACCGGAGTTTCCACCGTTTTGGCAAGCGAACAGATGTCGAAGTAATCGTTGGAGAGGTAAGGGGTTTTGCTTTTTAAATAAGACGCATTTAGCGTTTCGTACACGAAAGGAACTTGTACGTTTATATTCTTCTGAGGTTGCTCATCTTTCGATTTTGTGTTATCTTCAGAATTAGAGTTACCGGTTTTAGGTTTTGCCTCTATTTTTGGTAGAGGAATACCTGTTTTTCGTTTAAGATCCTCTTTCTCCTCATCCTCCGGAGATGGCTTAGTCCACTTGATTTTGTACTCAGGATATTTCTTGTCTAGACCCATGAAGTTGAATTCATAAAGAGTGGGGACCTTAGACAAGATTTTCTTTAGGTAACACGGATTATTATATCCGAGTCCCCATTGTGAATTGTAGTACTTGAATTCATTGGGTTTGTTCAAGTGAATGGTTTGGTCTGTTTGACCTCGCTTGTAAAGTTTGGATTCAAGATCCTTAAGCTTGTTAGTCAAATTATCATTTTCTTTTTGAACGGTTAAGCGAAGATTGGCATTCTTATTATTCTCTTCCTGAGACTTATTGAGCTTTTCGGTGATTTTAGATAATTGGGTTTCTAGGGATTCGGTTCTTTTTGAAATGACTGAGCATTCAGATTGATAATTTTCTATCACACATTTATCCTCAGCCTTTTCAATAGCTAGTTTGCCTATGGTATCATATTTTATTTTTGCATCGGCTTCTAGCTTAGAGATTTGCGCTTCTAAATGTGAAACTTTCTCTTTGAGCTCAGAGTAAGTTGGGTAAGACATTGTTACTTGAAAGAAATGATCGTGAGACAATTCAAGATATCGATCAAAAAATAATCAAACGGTGTATCAAAGAATACACAAATGCCCCCCTGCGGCGACTTATCACGTTGTGATCCGGATGTGGTTCCCTATGCAAAAGCAAAATCCGGAACAGAGATCCGGAACCAGGAAGATCCGGTGTGGAGGTCCGGATTGTGAAATCCGGAATATGAAGATTCGGAACCGGAATCAAATGTGGATCCGGAATTGAGAAATCCGGAATGCAAGATTCGGAGTATAAGATCTGGAATGGATGATCCGGAACCGGAGTAGGGATCCGGAATCTAAGATCCGGAATCTAAGGATCCGAAAACTAAGATCTGGAATGTGCGCTAAAAAGGAATCCGGAACTGACAATTAAAGAACCGGAATTGGAGATCCGGTATGCACGATCCAGGGATCCAGAATAAGTTCCGAAATCAAGAATGTGACAGCAAAAGCCGGATCCGGAATCTAAGGATCCGGAATTAGGAAACTGAAATTGAAAGCAATACCGGAAGACTATATGATCCGGAACTTGGAATCCAGTGGTAAGTAGGATCCGGAATCAATGGAATCCGGAATCAACTAATACCGGAACTCAAGAGCAGTTCAAATTCAAACAGACTGGAACTCGAAAACTTACATGGAAATCGATTTTCTGCACCACTTTTGACTTGGGTATTTTCTGCAAACACTTAAGAACCAAAAGAAACAAGTATGGAATGCAAAAACAACTGAACAAATTGATTTATCAAGCACTTTGAAGCAAAAAATTGAGTTTTTCTCAAGAACAGGGAGTAAGAAACCCATAAACCAAAAACTCAAAATTGATGATTTAACACTTAATCAATACGACTCAAAACTCGATATGATTTCAGAAACACAATAAAGATAATTCTTCAAGCCTCAATTTCAAGTTTTTACACCAAAATCAAAGCGAAGAAAAATCGTTTGTCCCTCTGCTCTAATACCACATGTAGATCCCAGTTTAATCAAGTAACAATGATATAATTGAATGATAATCGTTTATTGATTGAACATGGAGAGTTACAATATTGGAATTATGAACAAACTCTCTCTAAACAATGAAGCGCACTCTAATCTTTATGAACGCCTGAAAACAATCTGACAAAGCTTAACCTAAATCAACTCTAATTACACCTTAAATACCTAGGGCCTAAGGTCAAAGCCCATGGCCCATTAACACACTAAAGCACATATTAAACAATTAAAGGCTTTTACAGATAAATAAATAAACCTATTTATTTCTTTATATCACTTTCTATTTTATAGGACTTTTAGTCCTAACATATTTATCCGAATCTTTTCAAATTCAGATAGAATGAATGTGGTAACCCTGAAACAACGTATGAACCAGTTAAAATGCATGTAAGTAGCATGGAGCCACTTAGTACAACAGATGTACTTTGGAAAGGAGCTTTTTGATGTTCACTCCTGTAATACCCCGGGTAAGTTCGTTAGTTAAATGTTAGTTCCGTTAAAATTTTGTTAACTTTAAAAGTGTGAAGTTAAAGGTAAGTTTGGATAAATTATAAGTAAAGGGTGTATTTGGTCATTAGTGAATAACTTAAGGACTAAAGGGGTATATTGATTTGGATATTACCCTTAATGGATTTAGATATTTTAAAAATCAGTATTATCCAGAAAATCAGTTCAGTGTGTATGTGTGTGTTTGGGAGCAAAAGAAGAAAAGAGAAAAGAAGAAAGCTAGGGTTAAGGCTTCAATTGGATTGCTTGGAGACGATTTAAGGTATGCTCCCTGTGTATTTTGTGTTGGTAATTACTAGTTAATGGTTCCTATCGGAGTAGAATCATCAAATTCATGCTTGTGGCTAAAATCTGTCGAATCTGGGGAAAAATGGGGTAAACCGACAGAGGTGTCCGGATAAGTTGAATGTGTCCGGGTAGATTCTTGGGTGGTGTCCGGGTAAGTTGTTGATAGAGTCCGGACGATTTGATTGTTGGTTTCTGGATAATTTAGAGACCGGATGGCATTCGGATTCCTTGTGTTGTCCGGATAAATCGTGTTGTCCGGATTAGTCTTGCTGTCCGGATTACTGAGGTTGTCCGGAAAAGTCATGTTGTCCGGAAAAGGTGTTGTTGTCCGGGTTGTTTGGGTTGTCCGGATACTTTAGCTGTTTTGGTCACTTTTGAGGATTTGAGTTATCTAGAGTTCTTGGTCTTCTAGTATATTTTATGTGATCAGTTAGTAAGGGGATATTTGTATTTAATCTAATTGCAGACTCTGTGGATTGGGATTGATAGACTGAATCTTTGGAAAAGGCTTGGAAGAGTTGTAATAAGCATTCAAGTGCGTTTTACTTTAAACGTTTTCATCTGGGGAACATATATATGTGCTTATATATATATGAGTATATGTGGATTGAGAATTTGTGAAATATATATATATATATATATATATATATATATATATGTGTGTGTGTGTTTATATATATATATGAAAAGGCTATGTGTGATGGTGTGGTATATCGTATATTGAGATACGATTGAGTATATGCTTTTAAATATAAAATAATGAGATGTTATATTTATGTAAGTATTATACTACACGAGAGCACGCCGAACTATGTCGGCTGAAGTGTGTGTCGTAGTTGTTGTACGGCGTTGTTGGTCGTAGATGTTGTACGGCGTTGTGTGTCGTAGTTGTTGTACGGCCTTGATTTATTAGTTGGCTTGCTACCAACTAATATGGCCATGGGAACGAGGATGAGGATGAGTGGAGCACGATGCACGAGTCTTGTTTGGTATTTATATACGTGTGGTATGTTTATATTTTACGAAAGAATTACCAAAGGTTTATCTAAACTATTTTGATACAAAGGATTTACATAAAAGGTTTTATGATGATTTTGGAAAGGACCGGGATTAACTCACTAGACCCGTTTGGTCTAACCCTCATTTTGTTTTCAAAAATATGTTTTCCAGGTTAAGGATCGGCAAAGGAAAGGATTAAGTGTAAGGAGCTTTTGATGGGCGTTGATTAGGAAGCTTAATGTATTTTGTAGTTTCGAGACCGAAGGGACCGTTTGTGGTTTATTATGTATCTTTTATTATGAATGTAATGAAGTTATGCAATGTATGTTATTTGAAGCATGTTTGGAAAACCGGGTTGTTACAAATGGTATCAGAGCCCTAGTTTAAGGGATTTAGGTATTTGTACCCGTACCTAGACTTAAACTGCATGTGAAGTAGGATGTCCTTGATATATTAGAACCTTGGGATGCTAAGTATAAAAGGTAGAAGGAACATCATGTAAGGTAATTTCAGATTACACCTGGCCAGTGTAATTGTGATCTTACAGGTGCATGTTTGGACTGGGATACCTTATTATATGGGGTATGTGCTTATGTGTATATTAATCTTGTGTGAATCTACAGACTGGCAAGCGGTACTCGAAATATGAATAGAAGAGGAGGAGGAAATCCGAATAGTACGAATCCACCAATAGGAACGGGAGGAAGAAGAGGAGAGCGAGAGGGAGGTAGATCCGGAGGTAGAACGGGGAGTAGAACTGGGGGCAGAACCGGAGGTAGAGTTCAGGGGCGAGGTACGGAGTTTATTACCAGAGACGATTTGATGGCGGAGATGGGAAGACTTCAAGCAAATATCCAGACTATGTTCGACCAAGCTCGTCATACTGAAACACCAGATCCTGGTTTGGAAGACGAAATGCCCATTACACCTACGGTCATACCAGTGTCAAGAAGGTGTGATTACAAGATGTTCTTAAACTGTAGACCTCCAACTTACTCAGGAGATAGAGACCCAGTGAAGGCGATGAGATGGTTGAAGGAAATAGAAGCCATCTTCAAGACCAGTAAGTGTGCGGATGAGGACAGAGTATTATACGGAACGGCGATGTTGAAGGCAGAAGCTCTGTACTGGTGGGAAGCTCACATTGATTCCACAAGGTCGGATGTATACTCTACTTTTACTTGGGACGAATTCACAACAGCATTCAAATGACAGTTTTGTTCTCAAGCAGCAGTTAGACAGTTGGAAGAGGAGTTCATGAACCTACACCAGCGAAGTTTATCGGTTAGGGATTACACCGCTCTCTTTCTGGAGAAGTCTCGCTTTGCGGAGTACTATGTTGCCACGGAGGCTCTAAAGATGGAAAGGTTTATTTTTGGGTTAAATGCAGAAATTAGAAAGCTAGTGACTGCAAGAGGACCCGATACCTTCTCAGCCGCAGTGGATGCCGCAGAAAATGTAGAACAGGATAACCGGAGAGACGTTGGTGATAAGAGTGCTGGGAAAAGAAAACTGGAAGAAACGATGTACGATTCGGAAGAATATGAATCCCTGAGGTTTGATAGTTATTCACCTTTCAGACCAGTTGAAAGACCATGTCCAAAATGCAACCGTGTGCATCAAGGAAATTGTTATGTTGATCCTAGAAGTTGTTACAAGTGTGGAGGGGCTGGACATGTCGCTAAGAATTGTCAAGCAAAACCGATTATGTTTCGTTTGCAATTCCCCGGATCATATTCAGTCAGATTGTCCGCAATGGAAAGCACAGCAGGGTAGTATGACGGTAAGACCAACGAGTGTTAGACCGGGAGAGAAACAAGGGCCTGAGGTACCGAAAGCAAAGGGCCGAGTTTTTCAGATGACGAAACAAGAGGTGGAAGAAAGTCCTGATGAGGTTACAGGTATATTTTTATAAACTCTATACGTGCTAAGGTGTTATATGACTTCGGTGCAAAATGGTTTTTGGTATTTCCGTGCTTTTGTTGCTTATCTGTGTTAGAGATATAGGTGGGTGCGGGGTGTCTGTTCAGTTAGTTTCTATGGTTTTGATTGAGTCCGAAGTAGTAGCGATAAGTATTCATTACCTTTTCGCTTAACCGAATTCCGGGACGGAATTCTTTTAAGGGGGAGATGATGTAATACCCCGGGTAAGTTCGTTAGTTAAATGTTAGTTCCGTTAAAATTTTGTTAACTTTAAAAGTGTGAAGTTAAAGGTAAGTTTGGATAAATTATAAGTAAAGGGTGTATTTGGTCATTAGTGAATAACTTAAGGACTAAAGGGGTATATTGATTTGGATATTACCCTTAATGGATTTAGATATTTTAAAAATCAGTATTATCCAGAAAATTAGTTCAGTGTGTATGTGTGTGTTTGGGAGCAAAAGAGGAAAAGAGAAAAGAAGAAAGCTAGGGTTAAGGCTTCAATTGGATTGCTTGGAGACGATTTAAGGTATGTTCCCTGTGTATTTTGTGTTGGTAATTACTAGTTAATGGTTCCTATCGGAGTAGAATCATCAAATTCATGATTGTGGCTAAAATTTGTCGAATCTGGGGAAAAATGGGGTAAACCGACAGAGGTGTCCGGATAAGTTGAATGTGTCCGGGTAGATTCTTGGGTGGTGTCCGGGTAAGTTGTTGATAGAGTCCGGACGATTTGATTGTTGGTTTCCGGATAATTTAGAGACCGGATGGCATTCGGATTCCTTGTGTTGTCCGGATAAATCGTGTTGTCCGGATTAGTCTTGCTGTCCGGATTACTGAGGTTGTCCGGAAAAGTCATGTTGTCCGGAAAAGGTGGTGTTGTCCGGGTTGTTTGGGTTGTCCGGATACTTTAGCTGTTTTGGTCACTTTTGAGGATTTGAGTTATCTAGAGTTCTTGGTCTTCTAGTATATTTTATGTGATCAGTTAGTAAGGGGATATTTGTATTTAATCTAATTGCAGACTCTGTGGATTGGGATTGATAGACTGAATCTTTGGAAAAGGCTTGGAAGAGTTGTAATAAGCATTCAGGTGAGTTTTACTTTAAACGTTTTCATCTGGGGAACATATATATGTGCTTATATATATATGAGTATGTGTGGATTGAGAATTTGTGAAATATATATATATATATATATATATATATATATATATGTGTTTATATATATATATATATATATATATATATATATATATGAAAAGGCTATGTGTGATGGTGTGGTATATCGTATATTGAGATACGATTGAGTATATGCTTTTAAATATAAAATAATGAGATGTTATATTTATGTAATTATTATACTACACGAGAGCACGCCGAACTATGCCGGCTGAAGTGTGTGTCGTAGTTGTTGTACGACGTTGTTGGTCGTAGATGTTGTACGGCGTTGTGTGTCGTAGTTGTTGTACGGCGTTGATTTATTAGTTGGCTTGCTACCAACTAATATGGCCATGGGAACGAGGATGAGGATGAGTGGAGCACGATGCACGAGTCTTGTTTGGTATTTATATACGTGTGGTATGTTTATATTTTACGAAAGAATTACCAAAGGTTTATCTAAACTATTTTGATACAAAGGATTTACATAAAAGGTTTTATAATGATTTTGGAAAGGACCGGGGTTAACTCACTAGACCCGTTTGGTCTAACCCTCATTTTGTTTTCAAAAATATGTTTTCCAGGTTAAGGATCGGCAAAGGAAAGGATTAAGTGTAAGGAGCTTTTGATGGGCGTTGATTAGGAAGCTTAATGTATTTTGTAGTTTCGAGACCGAAGGGACCGTTTGTGGTTTATTATGTATCTTTTATTATGAATGTAATGAAGTTATGCAATGTATGTTATTTGAAGCATGTTTGGAAAACCGGGTTGTTACAACTCCCCCAGGGCTTCCATTCAATCATCGAAAAACACTAAGGAATTTCTATGAACGTTATGACAAGAAAACATATTCCTTGTGTGTACGTGCATGTGTAAGAAATGATTGAAGCAACGTATGCTTGATTATTAGGCTCAAAGTGTGTAAACTGTTGAGACAGCAACAAGTTTTCCACGGACTCAATGTGCATGATCGAAGAGCGAAGGTGGGGCAAACTTCCTTCTTTTTCAATATCCAAACCTTCCGAATGAAGATTAGATAGATTATATGTTGTGTCCCCAAGAAAAATTAAAACATTTCTTTGTTAAGAAAGAAATGAGTAGTTGGTGGGGTTAAAAGCAAGAGTTGGCATGGGCTAACTGCCTGTTTCAATGATGGTCACCAAAGAATGTGAATCAATCAGTAATGTGGCTTCCCGACTCAGAAAATGGTTGGTGCAGAGTTCTCTTATTCTTTTAACTCTGTTCTCACACCCTCTTTCTGTTTTAATCCGCTCACTTCTACCCAAACTCTCATTTACATTTTACCTCAGCACAATGAAATTACTCAACCGGATGAGTTATCTACCCCGCTCTTTGATGTAGACCCCTCACCCCTCAATCACTCAAGGATAACTTTTTGGGTAGGAAACACTGGTTAATGTGGATCCATAGAAGTTTTAAAATCTCACACTGATCCCATGAAATTTTGTCCAAAAAATTTTGTGTTGTTCAACACTTTAGCTTGAATAAGTATAAATCTCAGCATTTGAATGACATTGTCATCAGAATGTATGCTCCTCAATAATCATTAAATATTTGAGAATTTGAACGTTGAAGAGTTCTCAAAACGATGATAAAGAGTGAATGAAATCAATTTGAAGGACTTGTTTGAGACTCTGACAATGTATCAATCGGATCAAATATCATAAATGATAATCATAAAGTATAGGGTATCAAAGAATTGAAATTTGTTTATATGAACAAATATAAACAATCTTTGAATGAAACGCTTAAGTTCTCACGCTGAAATGAGTATGATGCTCAACCAAAACTGAAATACAAACGGGAGTATTACCATCGAAAAATTGTTTCGTTTGGAGACATGGTAATAACAAAGTCAATATGAAGCTGTACCGGTGTGTATGAATACTTGAAATTATAGAAAAGATAATACACAAGTATTAATCTTTGGAAACACACGGTTAGAATTTGATGTTACGATAATCCGAGATCTTCATGAAAAACATTTAAAATCACACTTCTAAATTCATAAAAGCTGTTTGAGAATAGAGAAGTGGTTTGAACATTTAAGGAAAAACGTTTTTTCATGCTTGAAAGTTGTTCTTCTTTCAAACAATCCGAGATTAAGATCAGAAGATACTTATAATCAGAAATGTTTGAGCTCCCCCTCAAATCATGATACAATGATTTAAAATCATATAATCTCCCCCTTAAAATGTGCAAAAGATCTTTATCTTGAACAAAATATGCACAAATTACAAGACTTGGATCAAAATATCCTTAATCATGAAAACGAGTTCTGAATTACCAGGATTGAAAGTAAATTCAGAAGTCATAGTCGTTGAAGACCGAGTCCTGATCTGATATGATCAGAAGTCAAAATCTTTTTGAAGTACGAGTCCTAAACTGATATGTTTAGAAGTCATAATCTTTTTGATGTACGAGTCCTAAACTGATATGTTTAGAAGTCATTTTTTCTTTGAAGAACGAGTTCTAAAATTCTTATACTCCCCCTTAAAAGTACAACTAATCTTCTTCAAAATTATGCACAACTTATCTTCTGTTTTCCAGTCATGTGTTTGTTATACTTATAACATTCAACACTACACATGATGAACCTGCAAAACAGATTAAGTAGATTTTGGTACCCAACAAAACTTGTGTCCTGGTTTGTTAGGTGCAATTTTATTTGAAAAAATTCTGTAAGTACCGTACCAATACGAAACATAAACTTTATGAATAAAATCATTAGTTCCATAGCAAGAACAACCAATTTTCTTTTGTGCTAACCTGATTAATTGATTTACAGAATATACTAAATCAGGTTTGACAAAAGATTTACCTTGATATGCTTTGTTCTTGTTGACATTTGGAGTGGGAACCGTTGATTTTGGAACATCTTTCTCGGGAGTTGTGCCTTTTACTCTCCAAACCATCTTCACCTTCTTGAAGACTTGGTTATCGTTAGACTTAGTAGATTTATTAACTTTAGGCACATTCAAATTATTATCTGAATTATCAAACAGAGGATTATAAAAGAGATTTGAAGGATGAATCTGATCATTTGAGAAACCATATGATCTGTCAAATTCTTTTGAAAAAATGTCTTTATTGAGTGAACTTGAAGCCGTCTTAAATGAACATTCAGAATTAGTTGAGTCAACAAGTGGAGTCTAAACAATCGTATCAGGACTAACTTGTTTTGAAACCTCAACCTTAAAAACAATGTCTTCAAGTTCTTTAACTTTGTTGATTAAAACATTTCTCTCTTCAAAAATTAGATCATATTTCTTTTGAAGACCATATTTTACCTTTTGCTCCTTCATAATATCTGTTGATAAACCAGATAACTTCATTGTTAGCTTCTTTATTTCACTTTGGAAAATCTTTCTTTCGTCTGAAAAAATATCTTTCACACTTTTTGCTCGAAAGTTTTCAACTTTCATCTTTTCAAACTCTTTTCTTTCCAAATCAAGTTCTTTTTCTGTAACACCCTCAAATTTGGAAAGAGCAACTAAATAAAATTTTCGATAAAACATCCAAAATAATAGGATTTCTCCCTGTAATCCAATACGGGAATTACCTCAAATTAAAATCTATGATTAACCTCAAACAATATACAACTCAAGTCTCATTACAAAGGATAAGTTCACATCGGTGTTACTTAACTCGAATACAAGCTTCTATTCCCAAAATAAACGCGGAAGACTTAACTAAGCACTTCACTCCTCGAGCACACTACTAGCATTCATCTCTTCACAATGTCACTAGAATTAACCTCAACCTGTTGCACATGCCGACAAATAAAAAGGTTAGGCTAACGCCTAATGAGTTCAAGAGTTTATAACTTGATTTATATAATTCGTTGAATGAAAGTTTGCGACATAAATCACGATTTCCAAAAGAGTTTATGGAAGGATGTAAACGACTCATTTTCCAACGCACACAAAGTCTATGAGAAAAGTTCTCAAAATGTATAAAGTGTTTTCCAAAATGAATTCCAAACCCAACTCACTCAAAACGTGCTTTGACGTTAAATATCCCCAGTAATTATACACGTGAATAAAACTCTAATATTTAAAACATCCAATAAGGATGAGGCATAGAACTCCGCCAATAAACCCTGAAAGACATCTCATATAAATAAAATGCGTCACCGAAAATATGGATAAAAGAAAATACCCAAAAACAACACCTTTTGGTGAAGGGGGGGGGATTCCATCAAAAATGACGGGCACACAAAGTTAGGTCACTTATGATGTTACTGGATTACACCTCAAGTCCCGGTTTTAGTTCCCATGCCATAAAGACATCACAACCTCAAACCTTTCCCATGCCTTTATTGCCTACTCCGTCGAGTTACACCTCAAGGACTTATGGGACCACATTGTCTATCTAGTCTAGACGAGTTACACCTCAAGGACTTCAATGTCCCCCATTGACTACTCGCTAGTGGCCCCGACCGGCCTACCGCATATAACCATGCGTTCCAATAGTCTATTTCTCGTGCACAAAGAGATATACCATCAAATAAAGACTGACTTACGTGCCTATGGATCCAATGCAACACAGTCTACAATAACATGCCCATCCCGGAATGACTAAAGCACCCGAGCATGTAAATATCAATAATATGCAATAAAATGTATCAAGTTGCAATAAATGCAAACCATAAATAAGACTCCATATTGAACCATCAAACTCGGACAAAATGTTCCTAAGACTCCCTCAAAGTCAAAACCGAGCAAAATGCTCAAAACTCATTAGACCCATAAATAACGGACCTCATAACATAAAATGCATTTAAACATCGCTTAGGTATACATATACCATAAAATCATCATTAACCCAAAACGCCTCACGGGTTATAATAAAGGTTTTCCCCAAATGGACTCATACCCTTAAAACTCTCAAAATGACTCACGACACTAAAATGTGCATTTTCCCAAATGGTTTATAAAATCAATTACACCACATGATTAAACCATTGAATAAACTTCATTTGAGCAATAAATCATTTAAGGACATATTTATGATTTCTACACATCAAAATATCCAAAAATCCCAAATATGGGTGTTTTACAAACTTTATAAAGTTAAACACTTTAAAAGGGGTCAAACTTACCAAATAACTCAACAACTGAGAATTTTAAGTAAAACACACAAATACTTGGAAAATAACATTTTTGGCATGTACAACGTTTTTACAAATCAACTTGAACTCACCTTGCTAGATTTAGGCTAAATCTAGATTTCCCCCAAATTGAGCTCCTTTAAAGAAACTTGAATCTTCAAGCCAAACCCTCCAAAAACCTATTCCAACCATCAAAAACCATATTCAACCATACAAAATCATTCTCCAAACATTTTCATCAATAATCTCAACTTATACCCAAAACCCTAATTTCCATAGATGAAGATATGAGAAGGTTACCTTAACCATAACTTGAATCCACCAACCAAAACACCTCTAGATCACCAACAAAACACCACAAGCTCCAACTCTTCAAAATGGACAAAAAGGTTGAATGAAACCCTAGAAAGCTTTGGGTGAAGAAGATGAAGTGAAAGGGTTTCAATATTTGTTTCCCAAAACCATGGTAGATGAAGAAATCACTTCATGGCTCAAAATCGACTTTGGGGCTTAGGGTTTCGGTTTGGGAGAGAAAGGGTTGAAGGAGAAGAAGTGGGAAATGAAAATGGGTTGTAATGGTGAAAATCACGTTTTTATGCTCCAGGTACCCGACGGCTAAAGTGACGTGAGAGAGTGACACAAGTGTCACTTTCGTTGGGCACTCTCGCCGTGGTCAAATACCTCTCGGTTAAAACCGGCGAGAGTGACACAAGTGTCACTTTCGCTGGTCACTTTAACCGATATTGTACCGAAAGTTGTTTTGGCCATAACTTCTTCGTTTTAGCTCCGTTTTCGCTCTAGAAAGGCCCGTTGGACTCGTATTTGAATTCTCCATCCAACAAGACTATAAAATGTAGGATTTAATCCAAAATCCTATTTTTCATATTTATCTTAAAAGTTCCAAAAATCGGGATGTTACAATCCTCCCTACCTTAAAAGAGATTTCGTCCTCGAAATCTAGTTCCCTTACAACCAATGTCCACCCAGATACGTTACCCCTACATCCGAACGAATGTTCAACTTGCTAGAGTAGTTTCTAACCTCATGGCTTCGGTTGCCTCCCAACCTTACGTGTTCCATGCTTCCCCAACGGCAGATCCCGACTCTAAATCAGTCCAAGGTTGATCACTCCGTAACCAACAAAATCCCCAAATCCAATTATCTCCGCTGTTGAACTGTCACTTAATTCTACCGAGTCCCATTAGACTCCAAAACAGACGGTCGCCACCGACCCATCGATTATACAACTCCAAGAATGCATCCATTTACCAATTCTTTTACCCTTCAAGGAAGGTCATTTAACTACCGCCACTCATCACAATCCGAATTTCTTAAGACCACTACGGGCGATACAATTATCCCTTAAGATTGGACTACCACACTCCAAAGTACACTAATAGTTCTTAGCTCTGAAATCCAAAAGTTGCCACCTAGTTACCCCACCAAGATTCAAATTACTACATAACCTCATACATGAATTTCGTCCATCAAGACTAACCACCAAACATGGTTGCCGAAACGAACAATTTACCACAAGCATTCACAGACTATACCGCGAGCCTCACCTGTCAGATACAAAAGCACACCGACTCTGCAACCGATACCATTCGGCCTACAATAATATCACGTATCGGAACACTCAAACTTCCACGGTCGAGGTTTTACGCACTTACTCTTAACCGGGGTTACTTAACCTTTCCAAGGTTCTAATGAGTTCAAGGTTTTTCAAGTGAAGTACTTTAACAAATATGCCAATCAAAAACCTTTATAGAAATTTTCAACACGAAGGTTTTCACATCGATTTAATCGTATGCATAAAATCTACTACTACCTACTCGGTAATTGTGCAAAAAAATGGACACACTCATCCCACATATGAAGATCATCTTGAAAACCATTTCATCACAATTCAAGTTACTAACAAAACGCAAAAGCATGTTCTACAACTTTTGAAATGAACAACTACGGTCCTAGCATGGATTGATTTATGTCACATACGTAAAGTAATTTCTTGCATTAAGATAATGTGCAACAACATGCTGGTACAATGTTTTCGAAAAAGAACTTAAACGACGTCAAACTCCAAAAATTCTTTCTTTTAACTATAAATGACGCGATGTAAAATTTACCAACAAAATTCGCAACGTGTGAGTTTATTTCACAAAATCGGTGAAACGATCCACAAATACACTTTGGTTAAGATATAAAATGATTTGCGGCGATTCCAAGTTTAAAGACAAAAATCAATACGTTTTCATCATTCGAAGATATTGACTAAAATATCGTGAAGAAATTTCAATTTGGAATATGCATGCAAATTTGTAACATTTTCTTAGTGATTTTCTGAAAATAAAGTTACATGCAACAGCTAGTCCATACTAAAATTCTTTCAAAGTAGAAAATTACATTAAGTCAAATTTCGAAGTTTTCTCATTTGGTCATATAATGACATAGGCATAAAACCTTTTTGACAAGACTCATACAAGTCAATGTATTTTCTCAAAACTTAGGAAATTAGTAAGTGCTTGTAATTGGTTGACACCTAAAAGGATTTAATTCGACTGCAATTTTGAATCGTACGAATAATGCACATTAATGTTCCAAAAACATAAATAACTCCACACAACTCTAGGTTAAGACAAATAGTTTTCCAAAATCCCCATCACGATGCATTTATACCAAAAGTTTTACACTTGTAATATAAATCGTTAAAGTATCAATACTTCAAATTTACTCATCAAAATACTCAAAATACATCTTTTCTCCAAAACCAAAAAGGTTTACAATTTTCCAAAATGTCCATCATGTCAAAATTGACCAAAGTTCAACGACTCACACATTCATGTTTTCAAAATGTTTCGTATCGTAAACCATGCATGATCCCCACAACACTAAAACATACTTTTACTAAATGACCTCCATTTATGCAACAAATTAATAAAACATTTTCATTCACGATTCATTTAACAAAGTGTCGAGGATCAGTGGCTACCAAGTTATGCATACCCCTAGATCAATATAATGCATTTGCATGAAATGATAATAAAATAACTAATTAACCAAAAGCGCATAAAGCAAATCGTTAAGAAATACTATCAGAATGTTCTTTCCTGCATTACTCACGCCACGTATAAATCAATCCGTACATTGAACAGGTTGCAACGAAATGTGTTAACACAAATGTAGGTTCCCAGATTCAAGTTGTCTCATATAAACAACATAAAACAGATAGCGGAAGCATAATATAAAGCTATTAAATATGAGTGATCGTGTAGACGAATATGTAACAGTAAGAGTATCAATAACAATGAACAGTAAATGATAACAAGATCAAGTAAATAAGTTGCTCGTATATTGATATACTTGATTAACACCAAGAACACTTTCTTGTGTGTGTATTATGAAATCTCTCAGGTGACAAATCGTACAGTGATAGTGGAAAGGAATGTAGCAGTATTTGCTCTCACAAATGCAGTAATAATTCTCACTTAAGCTTACAAATGTGTGCTCCACTACCCTTCTATTTATAGTCTGATAAAGTGAAAGACAGTGTACTATCTAACCCTGGGATGACACGTGGAAAGTGTGTCTCCGTCCTTTTAGGGCTGACGTGGAAAGTACGGACACGTGTCTGACACTTAGAGATTTCTACAAGACTTAAGCTTCACAGAGGTCTTCATTCACCAGAGCTCTTACGCCAGAGCTCTGATGGTCTTCTGGTGTGAACAGTTCTTCTGGTGAGACAGAAGAAGTCTTCTGCCAGAGCTCTGTCGAGCTCTGATGATCTTCTGGTTGATTTTCTTCTAAGTCTTCTGCCAGATCTCTGGTGGTCTTCTGACTTGTGATATTTTCAATACTTTTACATCTTGTATACTTGGGGCTAACAATCTCCCCCTAAGTATTGAAAATACAAATAATACTATCTACAGAGAGGTAAACAAAAGACAAAGAGGAGAAAGTCATCCTCTGTGAAACTTGATACTATTCTTTAAAATGATTACAATACATCACAAAGAACTAGTATACTAAGCATAGTACTCTCCTCTTAGAATTCTGTCGAATCTTCTGAATTCTAACATGAGGTCTATCTGGTTGATGTAGAGTCTCATCGCTTCTTCTGGACACTTTTCCCTTGGAAGGTTCAGAATGATGTTTCTTAGATACTGCAGCGACTCACTTGAGTACTTGTGGGTTTCTTCTGATCTTATGGCTTTCTTGATGCCCTTCTGTCGGCAGATAAAGATTG
This sequence comes from Saussurea involucrata, assembly GCA_033807775.1. NCBI lineage: Eukaryota > Viridiplantae > Streptophyta > Magnoliopsida > Asterales > Asteraceae > Saussurea > Saussurea involucrata. The sequence goes on along the minus strand of CM066321.1, from coordinate 83,798,849 downwards.
GTGGATTTCCAACCACAGTTCCTGTTCTGTAATGATCAAAACCCTCAAGACTTTCATTTGGAGGTGCAATCGCCAGTCTCTCAACTTCAAACTCTATGCCTAGCTGAAAGTCAACTTGCGTTCTGAGGTTGATGTGCTCTTGCATAGCATACTGAACTTCGGGCATAGCTGTCCTTGTGGATTTGTATTTTTCGTGATTATTTAAGCAATGAGCATGAAGAGTTATGAGATCATAGGGATTCAGAAGCACAAGATCGTTATCATTGATGGTTTCTATCTTCTTGTCTTCTGAAGATTCCACTGTGTATAGATGATACCGAATTCTGTCATAAGCAAATTTTCTTTCTTCTATCTTCAGAATTTTGCCGATCCCAAAAGATAAGTTGATAGCTTTGTTCAGATGTGATTTTGTTGCAATGAACCTTCGCCTATCGTCGTTAAGTCTGTTTGCTCTGATGGGGTTTAGGTAAGGGTTGTTGGGTACACCGTTTATTGGAATTATATCTCTGTCGGCGTAGAGATATGCAAACACTTCTTCTAATGAAGGGTTTTCTGTGTGTTGGGGTGCAGATTCTGGGTTCTGCTCTGGTGGGTTTTGGGGTTGGTTTTCTGTTAAGTCTAAAATATGTCTTCAAGATTTAATGATAAAGTCAAAGTCAATGTATTATGTGTTTGTGAAAGTCAAACTTAGCTTAATGTCTTGTATAGATCTTAGGTATAAATAGCTTTGTTTAGACTAATCATGTAACTAAGAGAGCATAACTCATATCTTGTAAAATACAGAGAGCTAATAATACAAGATCTACTTTCTCTCTCTACACTCTCTCTCTAGATCTTGTGTGAATTCTTGGTTGATTGATCATATTGGGACACATAATTGGTATCAGAGCAAGTTATTGAAGATCTGCTGAAGAATTTGCACAGATTGAGATCAAAATTGTTAGGTTTTTGAGAGAAATCGGTTGATTTTCTTGATTTTTTCAAGAAAATCTCTTTTTCTCAAAATCTTGCAATTTTTGAGTTTGATTCGTCTGGATTTTGAGTTCATCGTGTTAGAAATCTGTTTTGGAACAAATCTTATTCAAGAATCGAGAGCTAATTTCAAAGATTTGAGGTTCAATTTGTAGATTTTTCAAGATTCTGAACAATTCGATCTTTTCTGTCTGATCAACCATTCAGATTTCGATTCAGTGGTTTTCAGCAAAATTAGTTCACATAATCGTGTTAGAAACTGATTTTCTAACATCTCTGCAAAATTTGAAAGCTTAATTCAAAGATTTGATGGAGATTTGAAGAGATTTTTGGGTTTGATCATCTTGTTGCATCAGATCTGAACTTTGAGCTAGTTCATCTGAACTTTGCGCCACCTTCTTGCTAGAATAAAATCCAGCTTTGCGCCACCTGTTGCTGGAGTAAACTACTAATTTGCGCCACCAACTGGAGTAAAATTGGTTTACATAATCTGTGTGTTTTTAATTTTGAGCTGTATGTGTGTATGCTTGAGCTATGTGTGTGAGTTTGGGGTGCGTGTGTTTTAATTTTGAGCAATGTGTGTGTGTGTTTACAATGTTTACGTGATTAATATGTGAGCTGTGTGTGTGTATGTTTGAGTTGTGTATGTGTGTGTTTCATCTTTGTTTTGCGCCAACAACATATCAAGAAAAAGTCAGATTTGATTCACCTGCTATTCATATTTACGCCACCTACTTACTCTGATTTGCGCCACCATCATCAGTTCAAGGACTTCTTAATTTGCGCCAGCCACATAATCAATTTGCGCCACCTGCTGAAAACATATTGCGCCAACAGAAGAAGAAGTTGTCAAATTCATTCTCTTGTGGCCAAGCTTTTCTTCATTTGCGCCATACTCATGATGTTCAAGAAAAATTAGCTATTTTGCGCCATCCACTTGCTAATTCATTTTCCATTTGTGCCAGCAACATTAATCAATTTGCGCCACCTACTTTGGCGCATTTCAAGATTTGCGCTACCCTCTTTAGCGTTTTTCTAACTTAGAAAATTTTTCGAGTTTTTCTGATTATTAATTGTTTGAATATTACAGATTAGATTTTCCAAAATGAACATACCTCCGGTGCTAGTCAAAGATTCTGATTTTGAACGATGGAGAGTTGCGTTCATCGAGTTTATTGCAAGTAGAGAAAACGGAGAGAATATAATGCGATCTCTTACTGAGGGTCCATTTGTCAAACCTTATGTAGAGATTCCAGCAACAGCTACTGTTCCTGCTTCAAGGGTTCTTAAATCTATCGATGATTATACGCCTGAAGAGAATTTGAGACTTTAAGGGGATAGAGAAGTAAAGTCCTTTCTTATACAAGCTCTCCCGAACCATATCTACAACCGAATTGATTGCTTCAAGAATAATCCGATGATGATGTGGACGCAACTTGAAAAGATAATGCTAGGATCGGCGGTTGCTACTCAGCTAAGACATACAAGATTTATGAACAATTTTGAAGTTGCATTTACAAAGAGAAAGGAAGAAGAAAAGAAAGTCGAGAAAAAGGACACGGAACAGAACATGTCAGAAGCTGAAAATAAAGATCTTAAGGAAAAGGTCATTGAGCTTACAAAGAAGTTGTCTGACATGGAAAAGCTGCTTAAAGTAGAAAGAGAGGATTTCAGAAAAGAAAGAGCTAATCGGTTAAATGACAAAAATTGCTATGAAAAGCATTTTCTTTCTCTTTCTCAGAAAGTTTCTGAACTTGAAAAGACTTCAATTTCTGAGAAGAAAGAAAATGAAGAAAAGAAAGCTCTTGAACTCCGATGCATAAAACTTTCTAAGCAAATTTCAGACTTTGAGAAGGTTTTATTTCTTGAAAAAGAGAAATTGGAGAAGGAACGGCTTGAATTTGAAAATAAAAGGAAAGTCTTTGAAGCGAACAATGAGAAATTGTCAAAGCAAATTTCTGAGCTTCAAAAAGAATTAGATGAAGAAAGACAAGAGCTGGAAAAGAGAAAGAAAGCTGACTTTCAGGCCAGGAGCATCAAAGATGAATTTTCTGTTGAAAGGAAGATATTTCAGCAAGAAATACGAAAGCTAACAAAGAATTTGGCAGTGTTATCAACTGATATTATGATAGAGAAGAGGGTTAAGTCTGACATTCAGAAAAAGCTTGATTTGGTGACCAAGGAACGAAATGACTTATCTTACAAAGGCAAGTCACTTAACAAATCCAAAAACTATTCAGAATGTCCGATTCGTCCTTCTAATCTATTTTATGATCATTCAGTGGATAATTCTTCCAAATTTCAATCTGCTGATCTTCCTACATATAAGAAAGTCAACATGCAATGGATAGTTAAAGGTACGTTTCCTGAAAAAGATGTACCAAAATCATCTGTTCCCAACAAGAACACTAACTTGAAAGGTAAATCTTTTGCTAAACCTGGTTCATTATATTCCGCAAATCATTTAATCAGGTTAGCACAAAAGAATTTTTGCTGTTCTTATTGTGGAACTAATGATTTTATTAAAAATAATAATGTTCAATTTTGGTATGGTACTTATCATTTTCCTTCTTATAGAGCTCCGCTTAACAAGCCAGGACCCAAGACTCGTTGGGTACCAAAATCTACTTAATCTGTTTTTGCAGATTTAGAAGCAAAGCGTTGAACTCTTGGAAGAAGATTACTTGTGCCATTAAGGGGGAGTAAAGAGAATTGGTTTCTAAACACATCAGTTTAGAACCCGGATTTCACAGTTAATGGTTTCTGAATACACCAGTTCAGGACCCGTGCTTCAACGACTATGGCTTCAGAACAATTAAGTTCAGGACCCGTACTTCAAGGACTAATACTTCTCAACAAATCAGTTTAGAACTCATACTTATCATGTGATATCCTTAACTGTCACATCTTTCAATTCAAGGAACAAGTGGTGAAAGGTAACATTGCATTATGTTTCATTTCTACTGCTTTGAAAATTTGAATCTCAACAAATTTAATTCAATGAGATGAAATTTTTCAATTTTCATTCAATGAATTAAATGTGTGCTAAAAGATAATTTTACAAGTATTGTTGTATTATCTGCGTTATATTTGTTTCAACTTTCACCTCTGAAATAAATCGAAAGGTCAGCAAAACATGAATGAAATTATGCTGAATGCTCAAAATTATGTAATTCTGGACTTATTTAGAATATAATGCTCAAAAAGCCTAAATGTTAGAATGATGGATGGAAACGAAAATATGGGTGAAACACTATGTTTTTAAAACCAAGTGATTGAGATGCATCAAATATATACAAATAAAATCATTTAGTTTGAAAGTTTGTACCTGTGGCCTTTCTGGTTTGGGAGAGTAAGTCCTAAGGGGTGCTCGACACCTAGTCCCTAAGGCCAACTGGTATGGGATCGGCTGACCCAAATCCTGCTATAGAACCAGATCGAAAGTCATGTTCTACTGGTACAAATGGGTTTAAGATATATCGATGTGGCCTTTCTGGTTTGGGAAAGTAAGTTCTAGGGGTACTCGACACCTAGTCCCCTAAGGCCAACTGGTCTGGGAGCGGCTGACCCAAATCCTGCTATAGAATCAGATAGAAAGCCATGTTTAACGGTGTGTCTTATTCTTACTAAACTTTTTGATTAAAAGATGCCAATGTGCACAAAATTAAAAGATGCAAATGTGCACAAAATAAAAGATGCCAATGAGCACAAAAGTAAAAGATGCCAATGTGCACACATCTCTTGAAACTTGGGGATATTACAAAGTCGCGATAAACCCGTAAATTTGTGAAAATCCTGATTTTGGACAAATAGTGTGAGTAGAGCAAAGTATTCTTATATGTTTTAGAATTGCATATGCTTGAAGTTAAACATATTTCGCATGCTAGCACACCAAATATATTTAATAAAGGGGTTGAAACTGAACATTTTTAACTTGATATGCAATGATGTCTTGTATTTGAATCCAAACACATGCATTTGATTTCATTTGATTGAAAAATCTGTTAAATTTCATTAAGTTGGATTTCTTTTGTAAAGTTTTCAAATGATCAAATGGTAGTAGTTATAAAATGTAGTTCAATGAATTTTATTTTCTTTGAATAAATTTTTCAACTACTGTGCCTAAATGAAATATATACATATTTTCAGGGGGATAAAACAAATTGCTCCAGAATTCTTAGTTTGAGGGGAGCAAGATTGTTCATTAAGGAGGAGATTGTTCGTGATACTCCGAGACACGACTGAAATTGAAAATAGTTTTCGATGATCATGATGCTCACTTTCATCGAAAAAGGGGGAGAAATTTTGAATTCAATTTCATGTCAAAGAGAATAAAGAAGATTTCGTCTCAAGATAGAAAAAGGGGGAGAATTCTTCTTCAAGAGTTTAAGAAAAATCGATTGATCATCCTGTGATCTCTTTTTCTTAAACTTGTGCTATATTGTGAATATCATTACTGAAGCAAGAATTTCTCAAATCAAAGAAAGAAAAAAGGGGAGAATTCTTCAAGAGTTTAAGAAAAATCGTTTGATCATCTTGTGATCTCTTTTTCTTAAATTTGTGTTTATCAGTACCAAAGTGCCTTGTGTGAAGAAACAAATTCTCCAAGTCGAAGAAAGAAAATCTCCGCCAGATCCCCGTCTGAAGATTTTGTGACAAGTTGACTTTGAAAAGCCAAAGACTGCTGTTCTCAAAATGATTAAATCTTGAATCCAAGGGGGAGATTGTTAAGTCTAAAATATGTCTTCAAGATTTAATGATAAAGTCAAAGTCAAAGTCAATGTATTATGTGTTTGTGAAAGTCAAACTTAGCTTAATGTCTTGTATAGATCTTAGGTATAAATAGCTTTGTTTAGACTAATCATGTAACTAAGAGAGCATAACTCATATCTTGTAAAATACAGAGAGCTAATAATACAAGATCTACTTTCTCTATTTACACACTCTCTCTAGATCTTGTGTGAATTCTTGGTTGATTGATCATATTGGGACACACATTTTCAGTTTGGGTTTCAGCAATCATGGTGTCGGTTTGATTTTCAGGCTCTTCTGTAGTTTGGGTTTGGTGAACTTGGGTTTGGTTTTGGTTTGATTGTTCTTCAGCAGAGAATGGTTCTGTTCTCTCTGGTTCAGTCCTTGGGGATTGGGGAGGAGTGTCAAGGATAATGATCTCTGGTGGTTGAGATGTCGACGCTTCTTCTGGTGCTCTGATCATTCTGTCTTTGAACATGTAGTCGAACTCTATCATCCCCGTCTCTGTTGGAGTTTCCTTTGTCTCCCCAGGTGTCTCTGTTGTTTCCCCTGGTGTCTCGGTCTCTTTCTCTGTCTCTTTCTCTTTCTCCCCTATTTGTTGCTCAGAGGACTCTCATGCGTGTTTATCTGAAGGCCCTGCGGCATCTTTCTGGATGTCATCATCATCATCATCATCCTTATCATCATCATCAGAAGTTTCCACAGTACGTTTGGGAGAGTCTGGGCAACAAACTTACCCTTTTTCTTGGAAGGTTCTCCCTCTGGGCTCCAATATGCAGGTCTCTTGTGTGACACGATCTGTAGAATGGCATCTGTGAAGGTAACAACCGCCTTTTTCAAAACTTCTTCCACCTCTGTCGCAGCAGTTCTGATTTCATCTACTTGACTCTCAAAGTTAAATTTGTGAGAGTCAAGAGATGTTTGGACATGACGTTATGTTGCTTGAGCTTTCTGAACAAACTTGGAAGACACAGTCATCATTCGGCTCAGAACCATCTTTCTAAATCCTCCCATGTAAGCTCGATCGATTGGTTGTGTGTCAGGAAATGGCACATCTGCTTCTGGTGCTGTGGCCTCTTTGATAGCAGTCTTGACAGAGGTATTGATCATCTCTGTCAATGTTCGGATGTTGGAGTCAGACAAGATGCTTGAAGGCATTGGCAGAGTTATGTTGATCGACGTTGTATGATTCTCTGCCATCGTTCTCTTCAAATCAGAGAGTTCTGTGGTCAGCTTCGCTGTCTCCTCTGCTCTGGCCCTTTCGCAGTCGGCAAATTTATGGGAAGTCTCTACATATTTTCTGGTGACCTCTTGCAGCTCTTCTCTGAGAGAAGCATTCTCCTTGTGGATCAGCTCCTCTTTTGCCTCATTGATAAGTTTATACTCATTCAAGGAGTTGCTAATACTGTCACAGAAGCTTTTGAGCTCTGCTCTTGTGACATTATCAGCGGGTGGTGTAACCTTGTCTCCAACACATGGATTCAAGTCAGTCTCGAGCATAGAGACGCCTCCATCAAGAGATGTGTTGATATTGACTCTTGGAGGACTTCCACCCGATCCTTGATGTTCCTTTTCAGGGGATACATCTCTGGGTGTTCTGATCAGAATTTCCTCTTCCAGCTCAGGTTCTGGGGAAGGAAATCTGATGTGTTGAGAAGATTTGGGATCAAGACAGGTCTTCCCTTGTGAGACTAAGTCATACCAATGCCCCTGAGTTGGACATTGCCTACGTGAGATTCTGAAGATCTCAGGACTAGTTTGTGTTAAGTCTATGCAAGCCACAGAGGCTTCAACGTTAGTTGTCCTAACGATGTCCTGGGGCGATTGGACATCAGTACCAAAAATAGATTCCCCGGTTTCGTGCATACCAGAGGCATGAAGAGTTGCCTCTGGTGGTTCAGTCTGGTTAGGGTTCAAGGTGTGCACCTCTGTTTCAATGTCCATTTGGTCTCGATCACCAAGGACAGAATGTGTGATAGCACTGGGAGATGGGCTAGCGAAACGCACATGTGTGTTCATACAAACATCTTCTTCTAAGCTCACATTTCCCTCGGCCCCTAGGGTTTCAGAAGACTCAGATGTCTCTCCCTCTGTTTCCTCTTCGTCACTAGTGCCAGAGGAGGACGAACTCTCTGCCACCTCCTCTGCAGTTTCCCTTACACCCTCTTGGACAGCCTCCAGAGGGGATGCTCTGTCCATTACTTCCTCCTCCTCAATATTAACAGAGGTAGACCCCACTATGGGTACTCTTACCTCTGGTCTCACTACTTCTTCCTCTTCTCTTATCTCACTTGTGGACTCTAACGAAGGCTCAGGACCTAAGTATGCTGGGGATCTCACCTCAGGTTCTTGAGGTTGAGCAACGTGTCTATAGTTATGTAAGGAGATGTGGGTTGGGCTTATCAAAGAGAGCATTGTTTGTGGAATTCTCCTGGTGTTAGGATACGGACCTGATGTAGTCGGTTTGAATCTTGACATTACCCATCCAGGAGTTGGGTTTCCCTGTTGAACGAGTTGTAGGACTGGAAATGCTTCCCTGATCACCAAACTAATGAATCTTGGATATCTGATGTGCTTCAGATTCTTGTGCTCTCCCACCTTTCCTCCTCTCGCCAGAGTTGTAGTCTTTGTATTCACAGCGGTCAGAAGTTCTTTGTAGAGGATTTTGGCATAGTCAAAATGCCTGTGGAAGTATAAGCCGTACATAATTTGAAGAATTTCAGTACTAGCTTGGTCTTGGCTACCACTTTTGCAGGTGAGGGTTCTGTTGAGGATTGAGAACATGAAGTTCCATATCGGGGGTAGATTTCCTCTTTTGAAATCTCCAATCTTGGTAAGGTTTTTGTTGTAGCCCAAGAAACGAACGAACTCGAGAAGAACAAGAGTTTTTGGGGGTTTTTCAAATGCAAGGATGCCCAACTGTTCTTTGGTTTGCATTCCAAAGATCCTTCTGAATGTTTTGTCACGAATGCGAACCGTTCCAGCTCCTCCTTCTCTTCCTGAATCAACGTTCCCAATAATCCCTTTCCTCTCGGGAATGAACTGGCATGCTGTCCACCATTGTTGGACATATATTTGTAGAAGGGTATCATCGTGTCTTGTAATGGCTTGAAAGAGTTCTGAGTTCCTGAAGAACTCAACAAAAACATGGTAAATGGGCAAGAAATTGGCTGGGTTTGCGTCGAATCTGTAGTTATTGTCTACAAACTCGTAGGGTTCGATCACGATTTGATCAACGGGTACTGTTCGGCTTGATTCAGCAGAGTTTGCTTGTTCTGCCATTGTTGCAGGTTTTAGGGGTTTGAAGAACACGAAGGTATTGGAACAAAGGATGGAAGAATATGAAGGTTTGAATACTTAGAAAGCGTAAGAAATGAAATGGGTCGATGGAATGGGTATTTATACTCGAAATATCTGGCTGGATAACCATCGTAGGTACTGTAGGTACTCGAGTGTCAGATTGTGGAGCGACCTCTACAGTGGAACGTGGAAACAACTAACAGTTGGTCTTTCAATCAGAGGATGCCACGTGGGTTTTGATTCTGACAACTTTTGGGCTATCAAACCGTCAAGGTTTAGAGATTTGTGGGTGACATGTGGTTGACTCTCAAGAAATAACCCGCATCTCTGATGACCATTATCAGAGAAATGGCAGAGCTCTGGTGGAACTCTCAGCACATTTGTCTCTGATGACTGATTTTGTTCATTCTTTCAAGTAACCCAAAGTGTTTCACCTTTACCCTAAAATCATTTAAAAATCATGTTTCTGATGTGAGAGTAGTCAAAGAACGAAAGCATAATTGTCTCAGAGATTTCACAGAGTTCTGGTGAACTTCATCAGAGGCTCTGGTGAAATGTCAGAGTTCTGGTAAGTTCTTGACATTTAAAAAAATGTTTTCATCAGAACAGGTTTTCCCTTCCTTAAAAAGATTTTCCTTGGTGTACAAAGAGCAAAATCATTTAGATTTGAAATTGTTTTGACTTGCTCCCCCTTAAACCATGCTTATTTTCCTTTTAAGCTCACCCTAAAATGATGAGCTTAAATGACAGATTTATCTTTTCAACTTTTTCTTTTCTTGCAACCTTTTGAAAGATTAAACTATTTACAAAGAGAAACAAAGTATATACAGATTTTGAATTCACTGAAGAAAATATTGAAGAAGTATGCTGGCAGAGCTCTGAGATGAACATCAGAGGCTCTGGTGAAGTATCCTACTGATAGGCGGGTATCACCCCCCCTAAATCTCACCGCAAGTGTACGGGTCGAAGTCAAGTAATAGTACTAGAAAGTACGAGTATCGAACACAGGGAACTAGGAACTAAGTATCACAATGACTACAATTGCTATTAACTGAACGATCGATATTTTGAGTTGTTGGTATAAACTAATTAATTGCAATCAAAATAACTCAAACACAAAACAATAAACAGCTTAAGAAACTTTGATAGAGAAAACAGTTGAGGGTTGGAAATCCTAAAGCTTTCACATATAAACAATTAACTCGAAACAGTTACCAGTTATTCCCTTTAATGAATACCCAATCTTAAAGTCACCGTTGTTCTTTCTCAAGCAACAACGGGTTTTATTTTAAAATCATGGTTCTTTCTCAAGCAACCACGAGTTTTATCTTGAAAACACAAGTTTTATCTCTCGATCTCAACCTATGGAGTTCAAAACATATTAAGATTAAGATTTCAACAGGACTAAGGCTTACTCGGTATATCTCTATCCCCTTTCTCACCCTAGGCATGCAATTTCTAGTTCTAGTTAACAATTAATTCTCTCGAACTTAATTGAAAACAACAAAACAATTGGAAGCTAGCTAAACTCACAAAAGCATTAAAAACTAAATCACATGCTTCATTAAAATAGGAAAACTGATAAACGTCTCAAATCACATGTTCATATGCTATAAACCAAATTCATTCCAACCCCCAACATCTAGAAATTAGTTCATGTTGGGGGTGGATTCAAACACAAAGAAAGATGAAAACGTGTATGTAAACATAATGATAATGAAAGCGATGAACGTAATGGCGGACTCCCTTCTCTCATGCTCGTATCCACTTTACGTGTTGAACGTGTCTCCAATCGATCCTCTATCGTGGCTCTAAAAGCTCCGAAAAACCTCTGAAAATCGCCCCTAAGCTGCTCCCGGTCGTCGTGTGTGAGGTGTGCCAAGAATGACCTAAAATCCGGAAAAACGCCAAAGTTAAGGAGTGAAACAGGGACATACGCGACTTGTCTCGTGACTTGCAAGTCGCGGCACAAGTCGCCCGGTTTTCTGGATCAGGTTCGGGTCCTGGTTCGGGTGCGGGTCTTGGGCTTGGATCTCGGGCTTCCGTTGGGCTTCGTTTTGGCTCTTTTTGGGCTCTTTTCAGCTTCTTTTCTCGATGATTACTGCCTTTTAAAATACCCGTACATTCCACTAGATAAACCATAAAATTCCGCTTCTTTGCTTAAATACAAGCCAATCTCATTGGTTTCAGGACCGAAAATAACGCCAGAAAGTGGTGTTATCAACAACCCCAAACCGAGCGTTGCTTGTCCCTAAGCAAATTAGCGATAAAATAGAATAAAAACATATATCAGTGAAATAATAGCTGCACAACTCCCAATTGGTACCACGTGATACACTGGTGATTTCCTATACCCGTGAATGCCTATTTCACTCTTGCCTCATCCTTATTCTGTTTGATCTATGACCTTCCATTGTGAGTTGAACTAGTGACTGCTCCGATTCCATTAACGTTGTACTATGTCCAAACATACTAGGGAAAACATTTCGCCTCGACCCTACCTCACGAGATTCTCTCATCTCGCTCGAACCTAGGTTGTCGCACATGTTGTCATGTATAGGAGGTTATATACAAGAATACTCGAAATTTACATGACAACTCTAATGAAGACGCACAAATGTCCTAAAAGTCGATCTCAAAAGGAATCAAATAGCAAGACAAGGACTATCGGTAAAGGTGGTCGTATACCTTAATCACATTTTCCAAAAGATCATCCAGGTCTTTACAAGGGTTGTAATGGGGCTAGGGTTATGGCTGAGAAACGAAGGGTAAAAAGGATAAAAAATCCTCGGCGTGTCAATCATTAGCAGTTCTGAACTTTCTTGCTTCACATTCTATCACTTGTCCCTCTTTGTCACCACTGGAGTCGCTTTGACTCTCTTATTTAACTGCTGTAATTACTATGTAACTAACTGTATTTATTTTGCTCTTTTTTGTGGGGCGTCATTGGCCCTCTTTATTTAATTGGGGCTGCATTGGCCCTCTTTTCTAGCTATTGGGTTATACTGACCCAATCTATTTTCATGGCTGGCCTGTATTTTCTTTTCTGCTCTATATTCTGCTGTTCATTACTGCTTCTGATTGACGCACTTTCGGATAAGGGTTGGCTAAAGTTTTTGGCTAAGGTTTCATGGTGGGATTATAAACGAACAAGGTGAGTGTTTGGCTGCAAAGATGGGTTATGGTTACACACATAATGGGTCGAAAGGAACGATAGCTAAAAATGGTTAAACATACACACATTGCCTGGAATCATCTCTTAAGGTCCACACGATATGGTCTACTATACCCTTACCCAATATCCCGATGGCTGTCTTTGCTACTCAATGCAATAATATAGCGAGATCATTCTATATTCACGACAAGGAACTCGAAGGATCGAATCTTAACAAGACTAATAATACTTAGAACTCAGAATTAAAGAATCTGCGGAATAGAACTTTAATTCACACAATCAAAGAACAATATATCAGAAAACACACAGCTGTTTGTATTCACTAAATCGACTCACAAGCTTACAACCAAACCTCAATCTTGATGAACAGGCTCAATCAAGACGACTTCTACTTCTCTAGAAATAGGGTTCTAAACCTTGAGGTTAATTCTCTCTAAACAAAATCGAATTCTGTATCTCACGTATATGTTTATCGTATTCTGTATATTTTTCGTATCTCTAATAGCTATCTATCAACAACTATTTATACACAATAAGTACAAGATAACTATCAAAAATAAATTGATCTTCTGAATCTTCTTTAAGCATATCTTCATCCATTCCATCTTTATCTCCAATATCTTCGCATCCCAAACTTATCACTTTAGCAGTATTAACTTCATTCAGCATGAGCAGTACTAATATTCTCCAGCAGCATTAATTCATTCTAGCAGTATTAACTCATTCCAGCAGCATTAACTTGTTCCAGCAGCATTAACTTGATTCAACAACATTAACTTGATCCAGCAGCATTAACTTGACTAGCAGTACTAACCTTGTTCCAGCAGCATTAATGTATCAGCAGTACTAACAATGATCTAGCAGTATTAACTTTGTCTTGCAGTAGTAACCATTGCATAAGCAGTACTAACTTTGATCTGGCATCATTAATGTTGTTCTGGCAGTACTAACCATACTTAGCAAATCTTCAGTTCCCAACAATCTCCCCCTAACTTGACTTTTAGAAAGAGAAGTCAAGTTCTTCAGATGATGATGCTTCCAAAACTTAATCTTGAACACACAAGTCAGGATTCAATCCCAAACTTTGATTGATGATCCTTCTTACCAGATATCTTGCCATCTCAGAATCTTTGTCACTCACCAACTTAGTTTTTAGCATTCCATCCAACCTTTTCATGCTGTGCTTGTATATTTTATCCTCCAAATAATACTCATGATATGCATTGTCAAGAGTTATGACATACACACCACAGTTTTCAATAAGCATCCATTTGGTAACAACTTGAAATTGCCTTTCTGTCAAATACTTAACTGCTTCTGTATTGAACATTAGACACAAGTATTCAAGTACCATTTTGGTGATGGACATTCCATTCTCAGTCAGCATATTTCCATAAAGCTTCATTCCCACTTTGAACATCTCTTCCAAGTCTGATCTAGAGCACATCCTTATAAGTCTTCCCCAAGTAGGACAGACTTCAAACTTTCCATCTTCCCTTTTGATTCTAATGAACTCCTTTCTCCCATCTCTCAATGTGTCCCAGAAGATGATCTCAGGAGCCATAGAAGCTAATGGTTTAACTTTGATTGGACTAGTATCAACCACAGTAATATACATATCACATTGAGCATTTGGTAGTGATTGTACATTGCTTGGTTGACCTGATGGAGTTGCCACTTCTTCTTCATCAACTTTTTGATCAGCTTTCTCTTTCACAACTTCCTCCTTAGCTTCTTCTACAATGGGTTCCACCCTAGGTTTCTTTACAACTTTCTTCTTTGAAGCTATAGACTTTGTTCTTGGTCTTTTGTTTGATATCATCTTGGTTCTTTTGAGAGATTTAACAGCTTCAGGAATGGTTTCAGCTGTTTCCTTTGTTTTTGCTGCCTTATGTTTTTCAGCAACATTAACCATTTCTGCTGCTTGAATGGTTTCTGCTGCTTTTTGACTAGCAGCATTAACCATTTCTGCTGCTCTGTTCATTACTGCTTCTTTTACAATCTTTGATACTGCTGCTTCAACACTATTTTTCACAATTTCAGCTACTGCTGCTTCAATCTCAGCAGCATTAACTGTTTCTACTGCTTTTTCTGTTACTGCTGCTTTCTCACTTTCAGATACTGCTGCTTTCTCACTTTCTGCAGTTTCAGATACTGCTGCTTTCTCACTATCTGCAGTTTCAGATACTGCTGCTTTCTCACTTTCTGCTTCCTTTGCAACTTCTGCAATCTGTTCTGCCTCCCCCTCAACCTTATGCTCATTCTCCCCCTCAACCTTTGCATCCTCCATGTTTAGTTCAGTTTCTAACTCCCCCTTTTTGGAAGCATCAGTGGTTGATCTTCTCCTTTTCAGAACAAACTGAGCTTTCTTCCTTCTTTGCAGCAGCTTGGTGATCATCTTCTTATTCTTCTCTATCTTGGTTTGTTGATAAAGAACCACCTTCTTAAGCTCATCAATCTCCTTCTGCTGATTCATGACATCAATGTTGATGTTGGCAATGGTGTCCATCAATTCCTCATAAGTATATCTATCCTCACCTGGTTTAGAAGTGTTTACCTTCATTACAGGATCATTGGAAGTTTTAGTAGGTGTCTCTTGCCTAGCAAAAGCACAACCTACTCCCATGGTTTCTTGGCGCCTGGGTCCTCTGAATGTTTTCACATTCTGAGTTGCCGTGGGGAAGGTCTTAGTGATGTTACCACTGTCCTTCTCTTTGCTAGCAGAAGTAGTGGCAGCCTTGCAGCCCACATGCTCATCCTTCTCCTTAGAGAGCACCTTCTTGGGGTTGGGAGACACCCCTGTGGTTACCCTTTTGATATTCTCTATTGGAGAATGCTCCAATAGAGGGCTTGTAGGCTTTGGGCTATTAGGAGATACACCAAGGGAAGGAACCTTGTGTACCTTTCTTCTTTCAAACTTCTTGGTGATTTTGGGAGAGGGTCTTAAAAGAATGGACTGTGGGATTTCTTTGGTGATGGAAGGTTGGGATAGGCCATTAGTGGGTGTGTCTAATGGGGGCCTTGACCCTGATGCCATACCTTCAGTGGTGTGGGACACAACCATCATTGTAGAGAACAATGGTGTGTCAACTCCTTCCGAGTCCCTAGGAATTCTTCTCATATTTGAGAAAACCTTCCCTTTAGGGGGTTTTGGCACATATACCTCAGCAGACTGAGGTAAATCCGTCAATTCATGGTTAAGTACTTCTTGGACAAACCTGGGATACATGTAAAATCTCTTTTTGGATTCTAGGTTTGCCACAAGATCATTAAAAATCATTACTGAAAAATTGAACTTTCTGTCCGTGGCTAAGCAGACCAAGGCATAAGCAATGGTACTGCTAAACTCACTCCATCCAGTTGTTTTCTTTGAAATACAGTGCAAAAGAGTATGAACAAGAAATCGCCATTGGGTGAAAAACTTTGACTTGTAGAATTTAAAAATTCCAATGGGACCTTCATACCCCATTCTTGGTAAGGTCGAGAATAGTTCATCATTAGAGAGATAGGTTATACCTGAGTGATGCGAATAACCTCCTCTGTGACCTTCAAGGGTTTGTCACAAACCCTTGTTCGAATGATTTTCTGCCCATCTTCGAATATAACAGTGGCATTCTCCCAAAATTGCTTTTGATGCTCGATATATATGGTTGGGCACACTGTTAGGGCATGAGAGATGTGTGTGGACTTGAGAAAATCCACAATATCATGAAATCCTTCGGCCTGCTTCGGCTTCTGAAGCATCGCAATCTCATTGTGCTCATCGACAAACTCCATTGTCGTCATTCTTCCTGAGGATTTGGATAGAAAACACAGAGATTATAGGGAGAAAAGGTTAGAACGAGAGAGAAAAATTTAATGCAAAGAGACGTTATGAACTTTGGCGGGCTGAAAGAGTATTTATAGCAGTCTTAGCCCTGATTTTCTTTAAAAGCAGTATTAACGACTTAGCAGTATTAACGACTGAGCAGTATTAACTGCAAGGCAGTATTAACTACACAGCAGTATTAACTACACAAGCAGTATTAACTACTAAGCAGTATTAACTACTAAGCAGTATTAACAACCAAGCAGTATTAACAACAAAGCAGTATTAACTACACATGCAGTATTAACAACTAAGCAGTATTAACTACACATGCAGTATTAACTACTAAGCAGTATTAAATACACATACAGTATTAACTACTAAGCAGTATTAACTACACATTGGCAGTAGAAAATATGTACTAGCAGTAGTAACTCTGCACTGGCAGTAGTAACTATACTTACACTTTGCAGCACTTGTCAATCTGAGTCATACTGAGGTTCTGAGAAAGCTAGTTAGTAACACTTATCTTACCTTTACTACTTATCTTACCTTTACCACTTATCTTACCTTTACTACTTATCTTACCTTTACCACTTATCTTACCTCCAGCAGGATTATTCCAAAAAGCAACATGTCCTCCATCAATTCTTTTGAAATTCTTGAGGCAGGCCATGTTACCTGTCATGTGCCTGGAGCAACCACTATCAACATGCCAGATGCTCTTCCCCTTGAGCTGTTGGTTGCCCTGCACCTAAGATAAATCAATTAGTTTTTATTGGGAACCCAAGCCGAAGTGGTCTTGGGTCTCCCTTGCTCATCAAAGTACTTGCATTGGGTTTTGATGAGATTTTCAAACTTAGGTACTGCAGAATTGGAGTACTTTGTCAATATGATTGGTCTAGCAGCACAAAAACTAGAAGCAGTATTAACCTTAGAAGAAGTACTGATAGAGTTAGCAGCACTAACAGAGTTAGCAGCACTAACAGAGTTAGCAGCACTAACAGAGTTAGCAGCACTAACACTGCTAGCAGCAGTATTGGCAGTAGTATTGCTTCTAGCAGCACTATCCTTGTCAGCAGTACTATCTGAGGTAGCAGTACTGACATTAGTGCTTTTGGGGACCCACATATTGACACATTCCTTTTCAGTCTTTTTCCTCATGTGGCTTTTGGATTTAGCTTGTTTCTTAGCCACATGGTTCCTTGCAGGCTTCCTATAACCATTTGATTTATGAAAAGGTCTTTGAAAATTTATCCTTTGGTTAATAGGATTGAAATAACAGTGTTTGGCAAGGTGATTCAATCTGCCACAGATAAAACAAGGTTTTGGTCTGTTAATCCTTTGCAGATCAACTCCTTGCTTTTGTGCCCACTGGTTATTCCAATTTCTTTGATTTCCCCTCTTTTTATCATGTTTTTGGGGCTTATTCTCTTGAGATTTCTTGCAAGAACAATGTTCACAAGTATTAGAGTTCACAACAGTGGTCTGTGTATAATGAACTCCCTTTCCCTTTCCAGTCCTTTTCATCTCATTGTTCTTAACACATGGACTTACACATTCCTCATCAGATCCTTCTTTTTCAGTCTTATCCTCAACAACTACTTCATCTAATGGATCTACTTCAGTGGCTCCTTTAGGTAAGTCCTTCCTATCCTTGGTTTCTAATAGGTATATCGTATATTGAGATACGATTGAGTATATGCTTTTAAATATAAAATAATGAGATGTTATATTTATGTAAGTATTATACTACACGAGAGCACGCCGAACTATGCCGGCTGAAGTGTGTGTCGTAGTTGTTGTACGGCGTTGTTGGTCGTAGATGTTGTACGGCGTTGTGTGTCGTAGTTGTTGTACGGCCTTGATTTATTAGTTGGCTTGCTACCAACTAATATGGCCATGGGAACGAGGATGAGGATGAGTGGAGCACGATGCACGAGTCTTGTTTGGTATTTATATACGTGTGGTATGTTTATATTTTACGAAAGAATTACCAAAGGTTTATCTAAACTATTTTGATACAAAGGATTTACATAAAAGGTTTTATAATGATTTTGGAAAGGACCGGGATTAACTCACTAGACCCGTTTGGTCTAACCCTCATTTTGTTTTCAAAAATATGTTTTCCAGGTTAAGGATCGGCAAAGGAAAGGATTAAGTGTAAGGCGCTTTTGATGGGCGTTGATTAGGAAGCTTAATGTATTTTGTAGTTTCGAGACCGAAGGGACCGTTTGTGGTTTATTATGTATCTTTTATTATGAATGTAATGAAGTTATGCAATGTATGTTATTTGAAGCATGTTTGGAAAACCGGGTTGTTACAAATGGTATCAGAGCCCTAGTTTAAGGGATTTAGGTATTTGTACCCGTACCTAGACTTAAACTGCATGTGAAGTAGGATGTCCTTGATATATTAGAACCTTGGGATGCTAAGTATAAAATGTAGAAGGAACATCATGTAAGGTAATTTCAGATTACACCTGGCCAGTGTAATTGTGATCTTACAGGTGCATGTTTGGACTGGGATACCTTATTATATGGGGTATGTGCTTATGTGTATATTAATCTTGTGTGAATCTACAGACTGGCAAGCGGTACTCGAAATATGAATAGAAGAGGAGGAGGAAATCCGAATAGTACGAATCCACCAATAGGAACGGGAGGAAGAAGAGGAGAGCGAGGGGGAGGTAGATCCGGAGGTAGAACGGGGAGTAGAACTGGGGGCAGAACCGGAGGTAGAGTTCAGGGGCGAGGTACGGAGTTTATTACCAGAGACGATTTGATGGCGGAGATGGGAAGACTTCAAGCAAATATCCAGACTATGTTCGACCAAGCTCGTCATACTGAAACACCAGATCCTGGTTTGGAAGACGAAATGCCCATTACACCTACGGTCATACCAGTGTTAAGAAGGTGTGATTACAAGATGTTCTTAAACTGTAGACCTCCAACTTACTCAGGAGATAGAGACCCAGTGAAGGCGATGAGATGGTTGAAGGAAATAGAAGCCATCTTCAAGACCAGTAAGTGTGCGGATGAGGACAGAGTATTATACGGAACGGCGATGTTGAAGGCAGAAGCTCTGTACTGGTGGGAAGCTCACATTGATTCCACAAGGTCGGATGTATACTCTACTTTTACTTGGGACGAATCCACAACAGCATTCAAAGGACAGTTTTGTTCTCAAGCAGCAGTTAGACAGTTGGAAGAGGAGTTCATGAACCTACACCAGCGAAGTTTATCGGTTAGGGATTACACCGCTCTCTTTCTGGAGAAGTCTCGCTTTGCGGAGTACTATGTTGCCACGGAGGCTCTAAAGATGGAAAGGTTTATTTTTGGGTTAAATGCAGAAATTAGAAAGCTAGTGACTGCAAGAGGACCCGATACCTTCTCAGCCGCAGTGGATGCCGCAGAAAATGTAGAACAGGATAACCGGAGAGACGTTGGTGATAAGAGTGCTGGGAAAAGAAAACTGGAAGAAACGATGTACGATTCGGAAGAATATGAATCCCTGAGGTTTGATAGTTATTCACCTTTCAGACCAGTTGAAAGACCATGTCCAAAATGCAACCGTGTGCATCAAGGAAATTGTTATGTTGATCCTAGAAGTTGTTACAAGTGTGGAGGGGCTGGACATGTCGCTAAGAATTGTCAAGCAAAACCGATTATGTTTCGTTTGCAATTCCCCGGATCATATTCAGTCAGATTGTCCGCAATGGAAAGCACAACAGGGTAGTATGACGGTAAGACCAACGAGTGTTAGACCGGGAGAGAAACAAGGGCCTGAGGTACCGAAAGCAAAGGGCCGAGTTTTTCAGATGACGAAACAAGAGGTGGAAGAAAGTCCTAATGAGGTTATAGGTATATTTTTATAAACTCTATACGTGCTAAGGTGTTATATGACTTCGGTGCAAAATGGTTTTTGGTATTTCCGTGCTTTTGTTGCTTATCTGTGTTAGAGATATAGGTGGGTGCGGGGTGTCTGTTCAGTTAGTTTCTATGGTTTTGATTGAGTCCGAAGTAGTAGCGATAAGTATTCATTACCTTTTCGCTTAACCGAATTCCGGGACGGAATTCTTTTAAGGGGGAGATGATGTAATACCCCGGGTAAGTTCGTTAGTTAAATGTTAGTTCCGTTAAAATTTTGTTAACTTTAAAAGTGTGAAGTTAAAGGTAAGTTTGGATAAATTATAAGTAAAGGGTGTATTTGGTCATTAGTGAATAACTTAAGGACTAAAGGGGTATATTGATTTGGATATTACCCTTAATGGATTTAGATATTTTAAAAATCAGTATTATCCAGAAAATTAGTTCAGTGTGTATGTGTGTGTTTGGGAGCAAAAGAGGAAAAGAGAAAAGAAGAAAGCTAGGGTTAAGGCTTCAATTGGATTGCTTGGAGACGATTTAAGGTATGTTCCCTGTGTATTTTGTGTTGGTAATTACTAGTTAATGGTTCCTATCGGAGTAGAATCATCAAATTCATGATTGTGGCTAAAATTTGTCGAATCTGGGGAAAAATGGGGTAAACCGACAGAGGTGTCCGGATAAGTTGAATGTGTCCGGGTAGATTCTTGGGTGGTGTCCGGGTAAGTTGTTGATAGAGTCCGGACGATTTGATTGTTGGTTTCCGGATAATTTAGAGACCGGATGGCATTCGGATTCCTTGTGTTGTCCGGATAAATCGTGTTGTCCGGATTAGTCTTGCTGTCCGGATTACTGAGGTTGTCCGGAAAAGTCATGTTGTCCGGAAAAGGTGGTGTTGTCCGGGTTGTTTGGGTTGTCCGGATACTTTAGCTGTTTTGGTCACTTTTGAGGATTTGAGTTATCTAGAGTTCTTGGTCTTCTAGTATATTTTATGTGATCAGTTAGTAAGGGGATATTTGTATTTAATCTAATTGCAGACTCTGTGGATTGGGATTGATAGACTGAATCTTTGGAAAAGGCTTGGAAGAGTTGTAATAAGCATTCAGGTGAGTTTTACTTTAAACGTTTTCATCTGGGGAACATATATATGTGCTTATATATATATGAGTATGTGTGGATTGAGAATTTGTGAAATATATATATATATATATATATATATATGTTTATATATATATATATATATATATATATGAAAAGGCTATGTGTGATGGTGTGGTATATCGTATATTGAGATACGATTGAGTATATGCTTTTAAATATAAAATAATGAGATGTTATATTTATGTAATTATTATACTACACGAGAGCACGCCGAACTATGCCGGCTGAAGTGTGTGTCGTAGTTGTTGTACGACGTTGTTGGTCGTAGATGTTGTACGACGTTGTGTGTCGTAGTTGTTGTACGGCGTTGATTTATTAGTTGGCTTGCTACCAACTAATATGGCCATGGGAACGAGGATGAGGATGAGTGGAGCACGATGCACGAGTCTTGTTTGGTATTTATATACGTGTGGTATGTTTATATTTTACGAAAGAATTACCAAAGGTTTATCTAAACTATTTTGATACAAAGGATTTACATAAAAGGTTTTATAATGATTTTGGAAAGGACCGGGGTTAACTCACTAGACCCGTTTGGTCTAACCCTCATTTTGTTTTCAAAAATATGTTTTCCAGGTTAAGGATCGACAAAGGAAAGGATTAAGTGTAAGGAGCTTTTGATGGGCGTTGATTAGGAAGCTTAATGTATTTTGTAGTTTCGAGACCGAAGGGACCGTTTGTGGTTTATTATGTATCTTTTATTATGAATGTAATGAAGTTATGCAATGTATGTTATTTGAAGCATGTTTGGAAAACCGGGTTGTTACAACTCCCCCAGGGCTTCCATTCAATCATCGAAAAACACTAAGGAATTTCTATGAACGTTATGACAAGAAAACATATTCCTTGTGTGTACGTGCATGTGTAAGAAATGATTGAAGCAACGTATGCTTGATTATTAGGCTCAAAGTGTGTAAACTGTTGAGACAGCAACAAGTTTTCCACGGACTCAATGTGCATGATCGAAGAGCGAAGGTGGGGCAAACTTCCTTCTTTTTCAATATCCAAACCTTCCGAATGAAGATTAGATAGATTATATGTTGTGTCCCCAAGAAAAATTAAAACATTTCTTTGTTAAGAAAGAAATGAGTAGTTGGTGGGGTTAAAAGCAAGAGTTGGCATGGGCTAACTGCCTGTTTCAATGATGGTCACCAAAGAATGTGAATCAATCAGTAATGTGGCTTCCCGACTCAGAAAATGGTTGGTGCAGAGTTCTCTTATTCTTTTAACTCTGTTCTCACACCCTCTTTCTGTTTTAATCCGCTCACTTCTACCCAAACTCTCATTTACATTTTACCTCAGCACAATGAAATTACTCAACCGGATGAGTTATCTACCCCGCTCTTTGATGTAGACCCCTCACCCCTCAATCACTCAAGGATAACTTTTTGGGTAGGAAACACTGGTTAATGTGGATCCATAGAAGTTTTAAAATCTCACACTGATCCCATGAAATTTTGTCCAAAAAATTTTGTGTTGTTCAACACTTTAGCTTGAATAAGTATAAATCTCAGCATTTGAATGACATTGTCATCAGAATGTATGCTCCTCAATAATCATTAAATATTTGAGAATTTGAACGTTGAAGAGTTCTCAAAACGATGATAAAGAGTGAATGAAATCAATTTGAAGGACTTGTTTGAGACTCTGACAATGTATCAATCGGATCAAATATCATAAATGATAATCATAAAGTATAGGGTATCAAAGAATTGAAATTTGTTTATATGAACAAATATAAACAATCTTTGAATGAAACGCTTAAGTTCTCACGCTGAAATGAGTATGATGCTCAACCAAAACTGAAATACAAACGGGAGTATTACCATCGAAAAATTGTTTCGTTTGGAGACATGGTAATAACAAAGTCAATATGAAGCTGTACCGGTGTGTATGAATACTTGAAATTATAGAAAAGATAATACACAAGTATTAATCTTTGGAAACACACGGTTAGAATTTGATGTTACGATAATCCGAGATCTTCATGAAAAACATTTAAAATCACACTTCTAAATTCATAAAAGCTGTTTGAGAATAGAGAAGTGGTTTGAACATTTAAGGAAAAACGTTTTTTCATGCTTGAAAGTTGTTCTTCTTTCAAACAATCCGAGATTAAGATCAGAAGATACTTATAATCAGAAATGTTTGAGCTCCCCCTCAAATCATGATACAATGATTTAAAATCATATAATCTCCCCCTTAAAATGTGCAAAAGATCTTTATCTTGAACAAAATATGCACAAATTACAAGACTTGGATCAAAATATCCTTAATCATGAAAACGAGTTCTGAATTACCAGGATTGAAAGTAAATTCAGAAGTCATAGTCGTTGAAGACCGAGTCCTGATCTGATATGATCAGAAGTCAAAATCTTTTTGAAGTACGAGTCCTAAACTGATATGTTTAGAAGTCATAATCTTTTTGATGTACGAGTCCTAAACTGATATGTTTAGAAGTCATTTTTTCTTTGAAGAACGAGTTCTAAAATTCTTATACTCCCCCTTAAAAGTACAACTAATCTTCTTCAAAATTATGCACAACTTATCTTCTGTTTTCCAGTCATGTGTTTGTTATACTTATAACATTCAACACTACACATGATGAACCTGCAAAACAGATTAAGTAGATTTTGGTACCCAACAAAACTTGTGTCCTGGTTTGTTAGGTGCAATTTTATTTGAAAAAATTCTGTAAGTACCGTACCAATACGAAACATAAACTTTATGAATAAAATCATTAGTTCCATAGCAAGAACAACCAATTTTCTTTTGTGCTAACCTGATTAATTGATTTACAGAATATACTAAATCAGGTTTGACAAAAGATTTACCTTGATATGCTTTGTTCTTGTTGACATTTGGAGTGGGAACCGTTGATTTTGGAACATCTTTCTCGGGAGTTGTGCCTTTTACTCTCCAAACCATCTTCACCTTCTTGAAGACTTGGTTATCGTTAGACTTAGTAGATTTATTAACTTTAGGCACATTCAAATTATTATCTGAATTATCAAACAGAGGATTATAAAAGAGATTTGAAGGATGAATCTGATCATTTGAGAAACCATATGATCTGTCAAATTCTTTTGAAAAAATGTCTTTATTGAGTGAACTTGAAGCCGTCTTAAATGAACATTCAGAATTAGTTGAGTCAACAAGTGGAGTCTAAACAATCGTATCAGGACTAACTTGTTTTGAAACCTCAACCTTAAAAACAATGTCTTCAAGTTCTTTAACTTTGTTGATTAAAACATTTCTCTCTTCAAAAATTAGATCATATTTCTTTTGAAGACCATATTTTACCTTTTGCTCCTTCACAATATCTGTTGATAAACCAAATAACTTCATTGTTAGCTTCTTTATTTCACTTTGGAAAATCTTTCTTTCGTCTGAAAAAATATCTTTCACACTTTTTGCTTGAAAGTTTTCAACTTTCATCTTTTCAAACTCTTTTCTTTCCAAATCAAGTTCTTTTTCTGTAACACCCTCAAATTTGGAAAGAGCAACTAAATAAAATTTTCGATAAAACATCCAAAATAATAGGATTTCTCCCTGTAATCCAATACGGGAATTACCTCAAATTAAAATCTATGATTAACCTCAAACAATATACAACTCAAGTCTCATTACAAAGGATAAGTTCACATCGGTGTTACTTAACTCGAATACAAGCTTCTATTCCCAAAATAAACGCGGAAGACTTAACTAAGCACTTCACTCCTCGAGCACACTACTAGCATTCATCTCTTCACAATGTCACTAGAATTAACCTCAACCTGTTGCACATGCCGACAAATAAAAAGGTTAGGCTAACGCCTAATGAGTTCAAGAGTTTATAACTTGATTTATATAATTCGTTGAATGAAAGTTTGCGACATAAATCACGATTTCCAAAAGAGTTTATGGAAGGATGTAAACGACTCATTTTCCAACGCACACAAAGTCTATGAGAAAAGTTCTCAAAATGTATAAAGTGTTTTCCAAAATGAATTCCAAACCCAACTCACTCAAAACGTGCTTTGACGTTAAATATCCCCAGTAATTATACACGTGAATAAAACTCTAATATTTAAAACATCCAATAAGGATGAGGCATAGAACTCCGCCAATAAACCCTGAAAGACATCTCATATAAATAAAATGCGTCACCGAAAATATGGATAAAAGAAAATACCCAAAAACAACACCTTTTGGTGAAGGGGGGGGGGGATTCCATCAAAAATGACGGGCACACAAAGTTAGGTCACTTATGATGTTACTGGATTACACCTCAAGTCCCGGTTTTAGTTCCCATGCCATAAAGACATCACAACCTCAAACCTTTCCCATGCCTTTATTGCCTACTCCGTCGAGTTACACCTCAAGGACTTATGGGACCACATTGTCTATCTAGTCTAGACGAGTTACACCTCAAGGACTTCAATATCCCCCATTGCCTACTCGCTAGTGGCCCCGACCGGCCTACCGCATATAACCATGCGTTCCAATAGTCTACTTCTCGTGCACAAAGAGATATACCATCAAATAAAGACTGACTTACGTGCCTATGGATCCAATGCAACACAGTCTACAATAACATGCCCATCCCGGAATGACTAAAGCACCCGAGCATGTAAATATCAATAATATGCAATAAAATGTATCAAGTTGCAATAAATGCAAACCATAAATAAGACTCCATATTGAGCCATCAAACTCGGACAAAATGTTCCTAAGACTCCCTCAAAGTCAAAACCGAGCAAAATGCTCAAAACTCATTAGACCCATAAATAACGGACCTCATAACATAAAATGCATTTAAACATCGCTTAGGTATACATATACCATAAAATCATCATTAACCCAAAACGCCTCACGGGTTATAATAAAGGTTTTCCCCAAATGGACTCATACCCTTAAAACTCTCAAAATGACCCACGACACTAAAATGTGCATTTTCCCAAATGGTTTATAAAATCAATTACACCACATGATTAAACCATTGAATAAACTTCATTTGAGCAATAAATCATTTAAGGACATATTTATGATTTCTACACATCAAAATATCCAAAAATCCCAAATATGGGTGTTTTACAAACTTTATAAAGTTAAACACTTTAAAAGGGGTCAAACTTACCAAATAACTCAACAACTGAGAATTTTAAGTAAAACACACAAATACTTGGAAAATAACATTTTTGGCATGTACAACGTTTTTACAAATCAACTTGAACTCACCTTGCTAGATTTAGGCTAAATCTAGATTTCCCCCAAATTGAGCTCCTTTAAAGAAACTTGAATCTTCAAGCCAAACCCTCCAAAACCTATTCCAACCATCAAAAACCATATTCAATCATACAAAATCATTCTCCAAACATTTTCATCAATAATCTCAACTTATACCCAAAACCCTAATTTCCATAGATGAAGATATGAGAAGGTTACCTTAACCATAACTTGAATCCACCAACCAAAACACCTCTAGATCACCAACAAAACACCACAAGCTCCAACTCTTCAAAATGGACAAAAAGGTTGAATGAAACCCTAGAAAGCTTTGGGTGAAGAAGATGAAGTGAAAGGGTTTCAATATTTGTTTCCCAAAACCATGGTAGATGAAGAAATCACTTCATGGCTCAAAATCGACTTTGGGGCTTAGGGTTTCGGTTTGGGAGAGAAAGGGTTGAAGGAGAAGAAGTGGGAAATGAAAATGGGTTGTAATGGTGAAAATCACGTTTTTATGCTCCAGGTACCCGACGGCTAAAGTGACGTGAGAGAGTGACACAAGTGTCACTTTCGTTGGGCACTCTCGCCGTGGTCAAATAGCTCTCGGTTAAAACCGGCGAGAGTGACACAAGTGTCACTTTCGCTGGTCACTTTAACCGATATTGTACCGAAAGTTGTTTTGGCCATAACTTCTTCGTTTTAGCTCCGTTTTCGCTCTAGAAAGGCCCGTTGGACTCGTATTTGAATTCTCTATCCAACAAGACTATAAAATGTAGGATTTAATCCAAAATCCTATTTTTCATATTTATCTTAAAAGTTCCAAAAATCGGGATGTTACAATCCTCCCTACCTTAAAAGAGATTTCGTCCTCGAAATCTAGTTCCCTTACAACCAATGTCCACCCAGATACGTTACCCCTACATCCGAACGAATGTTCAACTTGCTAGAGTAGTTTCTAACCTCATGGCTTCGGTTGCCTCCCAACCTTACGTGTTCCATGCTTCCCCAACGGCAGATCCCGACTCTAAATCAGTCCAAGGTTGATCACTCCGTAACCAACAAAATCCCCAAATCCAATTATCTCCGCTGTTGAACTGTCACTTAATTCTACCGAGTCCCATTAGACTCCAAAACAGACGGTCGCCACCGACCCATCGATTATACAACTCCAAGAATGCGTCCATTTACCAATTCTTTTACCCTTCAAGGAAGGTCATTTAACTACCGCCACTCATCACAATCCGAATTTCTTAAGACCACTACAAGCGATACAATTATCCCTTAAGATTGGACTACCACACTCCAAAGTACACTAATAGTTCTTAGCTCTGAAATCCAAAAGTTGCCACCTAGTTACCCCACCAAGATTCAAATTACTACAGAACCTCATACATGAATTTCGTCCATCAAGACTAACCACCAAACATGGTTGCCGAAACGAACAATTTACCACAAGCATTCACAGAATATACCGCGAGCCTCACCTGTCAGATACAAAAGCACACCGACTCTGCAACCGATACCATTCGGCCTACAATAATATCACGTATCGGAACACTCAAACTTCCACGGTCGAGGTTTTACGCACTTACTCTTAACCGGGGTTACTTAACCTTTCCAAGGTTCTAATGAGTTCAAGGTTTTTCAAGTGAAGTACTTTAACAAATATGCCAATCAAAAACCTTTATAGAAATTTTCAACACGAAGGTTTTCACATCGATTTAATCGTATGCATAAAATCTACTACTACCTACTCGGTAATTGTGCAAAAAAATGGACACACTCATCCCACATATGAAGATCATCTTGAAAACCATTTCATCACAATTCAAGTTACTAACAAAACGCAAAAGCATGTTCTACAACTTTTGAAATGAACAACTACGGTCCTAGCATGGATTGATTTATGTCACATACGTAAAGTAATTTCTTGCATTAAGATAATGTGCAACAACATGCTGGTACAATGTTTTCGAAAAAGAACTTAAACGACGTCAAACTCCAAAAATTCTTTCTTTTAACTATAAATGACGCGATGTAAAATTTACCAACAAAATTCGCAACGTGTGAGTTTATTTCACAAAATCGGTGAAACGATCCACAAATACACTTTGGTTAAGATATAAAATGATTTGCGGCGATTCCAAGTTTAAAGACAAAAATCAATACGTTTTCATCATTCGAAGATATTGACTAAAATATCGTGAAGAAATTTCAATTTGGAATATGCATGCAAATTTGTAACATTTTCTTAGTGATTTTCTGAAAATAAAGTTACATGCAACAGCTAGTCCATACTAAAATTCTTTCAAAGTAGAAAATTACATTAAGTCAAATTTCGAAGTTTTCTCATTTGGTCATATAATGACATAGGCATAAAACCTTTTTGACAAGACTCATACAAGTCAATGTATTTTCTCAAAACTTAGGAAATTAGTAAGTGCTTGTAATTGGTTGACACCTAAAAGGATTTAATTCGACTGCAATTTTGAATCGTACGAATAATGCACATTAATGTTCCAAAAACATAAATAACTCCACACAACTCTAGGTTAAGACAAATAGTTTTCCAAAATCCCCATCACGATGCATTTATACCAAAAGTTTTACACTTGTAATATAAATCGTTAAAGTATCAATACTTCAAATTTACTCATCAAAATACTCAAAATACATCTTTTCTCCAAAACCAAAAAGGTTTACAATTTTCCAAAATGTCCATCATGTCAAAATTGACCAAAGTTCAACGACTCACACATTCATGTTTTCAAAATGTTTCGTATCGTAAACCATGCATGATCCCCACAACACTAAAACATACTTTTACTAAATGACCTCCATTTATGCAACAAATTAATAAAACATTTTCATTCACGATTCATTTAACAAAGTGTCGAGGATCAGTGGCTACCAAGTTATGCATACCCCTAGATCAATATAATGCATTTGCATGAAATGATAATAAAATAACTAATTAACCAAAAGCGCATAAAGCAAATCGTTAAGAAATACTATCAGAATGTTCTTTCCTGCATTACTCACGCCACGTATAAATCAATCCGTACATTGAACAGGTTGCAACGAAATGTGTTAACACAAATGTAGGTTCCCAGATTCAAGTTGTCTCATATAAACAACATAAAACAGATAGCGGAAGCATAATATAAAGCTATTAAATATGAGTGATCGTGTAGACGAATATGTAACAGTAAGAGTATCAATAACAATGAACAGTAAATGATAACAAGATCAAGTAAATAAGTTGCTCGTATATTGATATACTTGATTAACACCAAGAACACTTTCTTGTGTGTGTATTATGAAATCTCTCAGGTGACAAATCGTACAGTGATAGTGGAAAGGAATGTAGCAGTATTTGCTCTCACAAATGCAGTAATAATTCTCACTTAAGCTTACAAATGTGTGCTCCACTACCCTTCTATTTATAGTCTGATAAAGTGAAAGACAGTGTACTATCTAACCCTGGGATGACACGTGGAAAGTGTGTCTCCGTCCTTTTAGGGCTGACGTGGAAAGTACGGACACGTGTCTGACACTTAGAGATTTCTACAAGACTTAAGCTTCACAGAGGTCTTCATTCACCAGAGCTCTTATGCCAGAGCTCTGATGGTCTTCTGGTGTGAACAGTTCTTCTGGTGAGACAGAAGAAGTCTTCTGCCAGAGCTCTGTCGAGCTCTGATGATCTTCTGGTTGATTTTCTTCTAAGTCTTCTGCCAGATCTCTGGTGGTCTTCTGACTTGTGATATTTTCAATACTTTTACATCTTGTATACTTGGGGCTAACAATCTCCCCCTAAGTATTGAAAATACAAATAATACTATCTACAGATAGGTAAACAAAAGACAAAGAGGAGAAAGTCATCCTCTGTGAAACTTGATACTATTCTTTAAAATGATTACAATACAGCACAAAGAACTAGTATACTAAGCATAGTACTCTCCTCTTAGAATTCTGTCGAATCTTCTGAATTCTAACATGAGGTCTATCTGGTTGATGTAGAGTCTCATCGCTTCTTCTGGACACTTTTCCCTTGGAAGGTTAAGAATGATGTTTCTTAGATACTGCAGCGACTCACTTGAGTACTTGTGGGTTTCTTCTGATCTTATGGCTTTCTTGATGCCCTTCTGTGGCAGATAAAGATTGGTGGATTTCCAACCACAGTTCCTGTTCTGTAATGATCAAAACCCTCAAGACTTTCATTTGGAGGTGCAATCGCCAGTCTCTCAACTTCAAACTCTATGCCTAGCTGAAAGTCAACTTGCGTTCTGAGGTTGATGTGCTCTTGCATAGCATACTGAACTTCGGGCATAGCTGTCCTTGTGGATTTGTATTTTTCGTGATTATTTAAGCAATGAGCATGAAGAGTTATGAGATCATAGGGATTCAGAAGCACAAGATCGTTATCATTGATGGTTTCTATCTTCTTGTCTTCTGAAGATTCCACTGTGTACAGATGATACCGAATTCTGTCATAAGCAAATTTTCTTTCTTCTATCTTCAGAATTTTGCCGATCCCAAAAGATAAGTTGATAGCTTTGTTCAGATGTGATTTTGTTGCAATGAACCTTCGCCTATCGTCGTTAAGTCTGTTTGCTCTGATGGGGTTTAGGTAAGGGTTGTTGGGTACATCGTTTATTGGAATTATATCTCTGTCGGCGTAGAGATATGCAAACACTTCTTCTAATGAAGGGTTTTCTGTGTGTTGGGGTGCAGATTCTGGGTTCTGCTCTGGTGGGTTTTGGGGTTGGTTTTCTGTTAAGTCTAAAATATGTCTTCAAGATTTAATGATAAAGTCAAAGTCAATGTATTATGTGTTTGTGAAAGTCAAACTTAGCTTAATGTCTTGTATAGATCTTAGGTATAAATAGCTTTGTTTAGACTAATCATGTAACTAAGAGAGCATAACTCATATCTTGTAAAATACAGAGAGCTAATAATACAAGATCTACTTTCTCTCTCTACACTCTCTCTCTAGATCTTGTGTGAATTCTTGGTTGATTGATCATATTGGGACACACAATTGGTATCAGAGCAAGTTATTGAAGATCTGCTGAAGAATTTGCACAGATTGAGATCAAAATTGTTAGGTTTTTGAGAGAAATCGGTTGATTTTCTTGATTTTTTCAAGAAAATCTTTTTTTCTCAAAATCTTGCAATTTTTGAGTTTGATTCGTCTGGATTTTGAGTTCATCGTGTTAGAAATCTGTTTTGGAACAAATCTTATTCAAGAATCGAGAGCTAATTTCAAAGATTTGAGGTTCAATTTGTAGATTTTTCAAGATTCTGAACAGTTCGATCTTTTCTGTCTGATCAACCATTCAGATTTCGATTCAGTGGTTTTCAGCAAAATTAGTTCACATAATCGTGTTAGAAACTGGTTTTCTAACATCTCTGCAAAATTTGAAAGCTTAATTCAAAGATTTGATGGAGATTTGAAGAGATTTTTGGGTTTGATCATCTTGTTGCATCAGATCTGAACTTTGAGCTAGTTCATCTGAACTTTGCGCCACCTTCTTGCTAGAATAAAATCCAGCTTTGCGCCACCTGTTGCTGGAGTAAACTACTAATTTGCGCCACCAACTGGAGTAAAATTGGTTTACATAATCTGTGTGTTTTTAATTTTGAGCTGTATGTGTGTATGCTTGAGCTATGTGTGTGAGTTTGGGGTGCGCGTGTTTTAATTTTGAGCAATGTGTGTGTGTTTACAATGTTTACATGATTAATATGTGAGCTGTGTGTGTGTATGTTTGAGTTGTGTATGTGTGTGTTTCATCTTTGTTTTGCGCCAACAACATATCAAGAAAAAGTCAGATTTGATTCACCTGCTATTCATATTTACGCCACCTACTTACTCTGATTTGCGCCACCATCATCAGTTCAAGGACTTCTTAATTTGCGCCAGCCACATAATCAATTTGCGCCACCTGCTGAAAACATATTGCGCCAACAGAAGAAGAAGTTGTCAAATTCATTCTCTTGTGGCCAAGCTTTTCTTCATTTGCGCCATACTCATGATGTTCAAGAAAAATTAGCTATTTTGCGCCATCCACTTGCTAATTCATTTTCCATTTGCGCCAGCAACATTAATCAATTTGCGCCACCTACTTTGGCGCATTTCAAGATTTGCGCTACCCTCTTTAGCGTTTTTCTAACTTAGAAAATTTTTCGAGTTTTTCTGATTATTAATTGTTTGAATATTACAGATTAGATTTTCCAAAATGAACATACCTCCGGTGCTAGTCAAAGATTCTGATTTTGAACGATGGAGAGTTGCGTTCATCGAGTTTATTGCAAGTAGAGAAAACGGAGAGAATATAATGCGATCTCTTATTGAGGGTCCATTTGTCAAACCTTATGTAGAGATTCCAGCAACAGCTACTGTTCCTGCTTCAAGGGTTCTTAAATCTATCGATGATTATACGCCTGAAGAGAATTTGAGACTTTAAGGGGATAGAGAAGTAAAGTCCTTTCTTATACAAGCTCTCCCGAACCATATCTACAACCGAATTGATTGCTTCAAGAATAATCCGATGATGATGTGGACGCAACTTGAAAAGATAATGCTAGGATCGGCGGTTGCTACTCAGCTAAGACATACAAGATTTATGAACAATTTTGAAGTTGCATTTACAAAGAGAAAGGAAGAAGAAAAGAAAGTCGAGAAAAAGGACACGGAACAGAACATGTCAGAAGCTGAAAATAAAGATCTTAAGGAAAAGGTCATTGAGCTTACAAAGAAGTTGTTTGACATGGAAAAGCTTCTTAAAGTAGAAAGAGAGGATTTCAGAAAAGAATGAGTTAATCGGTTAAATGACAAAAATTGCTATGAAAAGCATTTTCTTTCTCTTTCTCAGAAAGTTTCTGAACTTGAAAAGACTTCAATTTCTGAGAAGAAAGAAAATGAAGAAAAAAAAGCTCTTGAACTCCGATGCATAAAACTTTCTAAGCAAATTTCAGACTTTGAGAAGGTTTTATTTCTTGAAAAAGAGAAATTGGAGAAGGAACGGCTTGAATTTGAAAATAAAAGGAAAGTCTTTGAAGCGAACAATGAGAAATTGTCAAAGCAAATTTCTGAGCTTCAAAAAGAATTAGATGAAGAAAGACAAGAGCTGGAAAAGAGAAAGAAAGCTGACTTTCAGGCCAGGAGCGTCAAAGATGAATTTTCTGTTGAAAGGAAGATATTTCAGCAAGAAATACGAAAGCTAACAAAGAATTTGGCAGTGTTATCAACTGATATTATGATAGAGAAGAGGGTTAAGTCTGACATTCAGAAAAAGCTTGATTTGGTGACCAAGGAACGAAATGACTTATCTTACAAAGGCAAGTCACTTAACAAATCCAAAAACTATTCAGAATGTCCGATTCGTCCTTCTAATCTATTTTATGATCATTCAGTGGATAATTCTTCCAAATTTCAATCTGCTGATCTTCCTACATATAAGAAAGTCAACATGCAATGGAGAGTTAAAGGTACGTTTCCTGAAAAAGATGTACCAAAATCATCTGTTCCCAACAAGAACACTAACTTGAAAGGTAAATCTTTTGCTAAACCTGGTTCATTATATTCCGCAAATCATTTAATCAGGTTAGCACAAAAGAATTTTTGCTGTTCTTATTGTGGAACTAATGATTTTATTAAAAATAATAATGTTCAATTTTGGTATGGTACTTATCATTTTCCTTCTTATAGAGCTCCGCTTAACAAGCCAGGACCCAAGACTCGTTGGGTACCAAAATCTACTTAATCTGTTTTTGCAGATTTAGAAGCAAAGCGTTGAACTCTTGGAAGAAGATTACTTGTGCCATTAAGGGGGAGTAAAGAGAATTGGTTTCTAAACACATCAGTTTAGAACCCGGATTTCACAGTTAATGGTTTCTGAATACACCAGTTCAGGACCCGTGCTTCAACGACTATGGCTTCAGAACAATTAAGTTCAGGACCCGTACTTCAAGGACTAATACTTCTCAACAAATCAGTTTAGAACTCATACTTATCATGTGATATCCTTAACTGTCACATCTTTCAATTCAAGGAACAAGTGGTGAAAGGTAACATTGCATTATGTTTCATTTCTACTGCTTTAAAAATTTGAATCTCAACAAATTTAATTCAATGAGATGAAAATTTTCAATTTTCATTCAATGAATTAAATGTGTGCTAAAAGATAATTTTACAAGTATTGTTGTATTATCTGCGTTATATTTGTTTCAACTTTCACCTCTGAAATAAATCGAAAGGTCAGCAAAACATGAATGAAATTATGCTGAATGCTCAAAATTATGTAATTCTGGACTTATTTAGAATATAATGCTCAAAAAGCCTAAATGTTAGAATGATGGATGGAAACGAAAATATGGGTGAAACACTATGTTTTTAAAACCAAGTGATTGAGATGCATCAAATATATACAAATAAAATCATTTAGTTTGAAAGTTTGTACCTGTGGCCTTTCTGGTTTGGGAGAGTAAGTCCTAAGGGGTGCTCAACACCTAGTCCCTAAGGCCAACTGGTATGGGATCGGCTGACCCAAATCCTGCTATAGAACCAGATCGAAAGTCATGTTCTACTGGTACAAATGGGTTTAAGATATATCGATGTGGCCTTTCTGGTTTGGGAAAGTAAGTTCTAGGGGTACTCGGCACCTAGTCCCCTAAGGCCAACTGGTCTGGGAGCGGCTGACCCAAATCCTGCTATAGAATCAGATAGAAAGCCATGTTTAACGGTGTGTCTTATTCTTACTAAACTTTTTGATTAAAAGATGCCAATGTGCACAAAATTAAAAGATGCAAATGTGCACAAAATAAAAGATGCCAATGAGCACAAAAGTAAAAGATGCCAATGTGCACACATCTCTTGAAACTTGGGGATATTACAAAGTCGCGATAAACCCGTAAATTTGTGAAAATCCTGATTTTGGACAAATAGTGTGAGTAGAGCAAAGTATTCTTATATGTTTTAGAATTGCATATGCTTGAAGTTAAACATATTTCGCATGCTAGCACACCAAATATATTTAATAAAGGGGTTGAAACTGAACATTTTTAACTTGATATGCAATGATGTCTTGTATTTGAATCCAAACACATGCATTTGATTTCATTTGATTGAAAAATCTGTTAAATTTCATTAAGTTGGATTTCTTTTGTAAAGTTTTCAAATGATCAAATGGTAGTAGTTATAAAATGTAGTTCAATGAATTTTATTTTCTTTGAATAAATTTTTCAACTACTGTGCCTAAATGAAATATATACATATTTTCAGGGGGATAAAACAAATTGCTCCAGAATTCTTAGTTTGAGGGGAGCAAGATTGTTCATTAAGGAGGAGATTGTTCGTGATACTCCGAGACACGACTGAAATTGAAAATAGTTTTCGATGATCATGATGCTCACTTTCATCGAAAAAGGGGGAGAAATGTTGAATTCAATTTCATGTCAAAGAGAATAAAGAAGATTTCGTCTCAAGATAGAAAAAGGGGGAGAATTCTTCTTCAAGAGTTTAAGAAAAATCGATTGATCATCCTGTGATCTCTTTTTCTTAAACTTGTGCTATATTGTGAATATCATTACTGAAGCAAGAATTTCTCAAATCAAAGAAAGAAAAAAGGGGAGAATTCTTCAAGAGTTTAAGAAAAATCGTTTGATCATCTTGTGATCTCTTTTTCTTAAATTTGTGTTTATCAGTACCAAAGTGCCTTGTGTGAAGAAACAAATTCTCCAAATCGAAGAAAGAAAATCTCTGCCAGATCCCCGTCTGAAGATTTTGTGACAAGTTGACTTTGAAAAGCCAAAGACTGCTGTTCTCAAAATGATTAAATCTTGAATCCAAGGGGGAGATTGTTAAGTCTAAAATATGTCTTCAAGATTTAATGATAAAGTCAAAGTCAATGTATTATGTGTTTGTGAAAGTCAAACTTAGCTTAATGTCTTGTATAGATCTTAGGTATAAATAGCTTTGTTTAGACTAATCATGTAACTAAGAGAGCATAACTCATATCTTGTAAAATACAGAGAGCTAATAATACAAGATCTACTTTCTCTATTTACACTCTCTCTCTAGATCTTGTGTGAATTCTTGGTTGATTGATCATATTGGGACACACATTTTCAGTTTGGGTTTCAGCAATCATGGTGTCGGTTTGATTTTCAGGCTCTTCTGTAGTTTGGGTTTGGTGAACTTGGGTTTGGTTTTGGTTTGATTGTTCTTCAGCAGAGAATGGTTCTGTTCTCTCTGGTTCAGTCCTTGGGGATTGGGGAGGAGTGTCAAGGATAATGATCTCTGGTGGTTGAGATGTCGACGCTTCTTCTGGTGCTCTGATCATTCTGTCTTTGAACATGTAGTCGAACTCTATCATCCCCGTCTCTGTTGGAGTTTCCTTTGTCTCCCCAGGTGTCTCTGTTGTTTCCCCTGGTGTCTCGGTCTCTTTCTCTGTCTCTTTCTCTTTCTCCCCTATTTGTTGCTCAGAGGACTCTCATGCGTGTTTATCTGAAGGCCCTGCGGCATCTTTCTGGATGTCATCATCATCATCATCATCCTTATCATCATCATCAGAAGTTTCCACAGTACGTTTGGGAGAGTCTGGGCAACAAACTTACCCTTTTTCTTGGAAGGTTCTCCCTCTGGGCTCCAATATGCAGGTCTCTTGTGTGACACGGTCTGTAGAATGGCATCTGTGAAGGTAACAACCGCCTTTTTCAAAACTTCTTCCACCTCTGTCGCAGCAGTTCTGATTTCATCTACTTGACTCTCAAAGTTAAATTTGTGAGAGTCAAGAGATGTTTGGACATGACGTTATGTTGCTTGAGCTTTCTGAACAAACTTGGAAGACACAGTCATCATTCGGCTCAGAACCATCTTTCTAAATCCTCCCATGTAAGCTCGATCGATTGGTTGTGTGTCAGGAAATGGCACATCTGCTTCTGGTGCTGTGGCCTCTTTGATAGCAGTCTTGACAGAGGTATTGATCATCTCTGTCAATGTTCGGATGTTGGAGTCAGACAAGATGATTGAAGGCATTGGCAGAGTTCTGTTGATCGACGTTGTATGATTCTCTGCCATCGTTCTCTTCAAATCAGAGAGTTCTGTGGTCAACTTCGCTGTCTCCTCTGCTCTGGCCCTTTCGCAGTCGGCAAATTTATGGGAAGTCTCTACATATTTTCTGGTGACCTCTTGCAGCTCTTCTCTGAGAGAAGCATTCTCCTTGTGGATCAGCTCCTCTTTTGCCTCATTGATAAGTTTATACTCATTCAAGGAGTTGCTAATACTGTCACAGAAGCTTTTGAGCTCTGCTCTTGTGACATTATCAGCGGGTGGTGTAACCTTGTCTCCAACACATGGATTCAAGTCAGTCTCGAGCACAGAGACGCCTCCATCAAGAGATGTGTTGATATTGACTCTTGGAGGACTTCCACCCGATCCTTGATGTTCCTTTTCAGGGGATACATCTATGGGTGTTCTGATCAGAATTTCCTCTTCCAGCTCAGGTTCTGGGGAAGGAAATCTGATGTGTTGAGAAGATCTGGGATCAAGACAGGTCTTCCCTTGTGAGACTAAGTCATACCAATGCCCATGAGTTGGACATTACCTACGTGAGATTCTGAAGATCTCAGGACTAGTTTGTGTTAAGTCTATGCAAGCCACAGAGGCTTCAACGTTAGTTGTCCTAACGATGTCCTGGGGCGATTGGACATCAGTACCAAAAATGGATTCCCCGGTTTCGTGCATACCAGAGGCATGAAGAGTTGCCTCTGGTGGTTCAGTCTGGTTAGGGTTCAAGGTGTACACCTCTGTTTCAATGTCCATTTGGTCTCGATCACCAAGGACAGAATGTGTGATAGCACTGGGAGATGGGCTAGCGAAACGCACATGTGTGTTCATACAAACATCTTCTTCTAAGCTCACATTTCCCTCGGCCCCTAGGGTTTCAGAAGACTCAGATGTCTCTCCCTCTGTTTCCTCTTCGTCACTACTGCCAGAGGAGGACGAACTCTCTGCCACCTCCTCTGCAGTTTCCCTTACACCCTCTTGGACAGCCTCCAGAGGGGATGCTCTGTCCATTACTTCCTCCTCCTCAATATTAACAGAGGTAGACCCCACTATGGGTACTCTTACCTCTGGTCTCACTACTTCTTCCTCTTCTCTTATCTCACTTGTGGACTCTAACGAAGGCTCAGGACCTAAGTATGCTGGGGATCTCACCTCAGGTTCTTGAGGTTGAGCAACATGTCTATAGTTATGTAAGGAGATGTGGGTTGGGCTTATCAAAGAGAGCATTGTTTGTGGAATTCTCCTGGTGTTAGGATACGGACCTGATGTAGTCGGTTTGAATCTTGACATTACCCATCCAGGAGTTGGGTTTCCCTGTTGAACGAGTTGTAGGACTGGAAATGCTTCCCTGATCACCAAACTAATGAATCTTGGATATCTGATGTGCTTCAGATTCTTGTGCTCTCCCACCTTTCCTCCTCACGCCAGAGTTGTAGTCTTTGTATCCACAGCGGTCAGAAGTTCTTTGTAGAGGATTTTGGCATAGTCAAAATGCCTGTGGAAGTATAAGCCGTACATAATTTGAAGAATTTCAGTACTAGCTTGGTCTTGGCTACCACTTTTGCAGGTGAGGGTTCTGTTGAGGATTGAGAACATGAAGTTCCATATCGGGGATAGATTTCCTCTTTTGAAATCTCCAATCTTGGTAAGGTTTTTGTTGTAGCCCAAGAAACGAACGAACTCGAGAAGAACAAGAGTTTTTGGGGGTTTTTCAAATGCAAGGATGCCCAACTGTTCTTTGGTTTGCATTCCAAAGATCCTTCTGAATGTTTTGTCACGAATGCGAACCGTTCCAGCTCCTCCTTCTCTTCCTGAATCAACGTTCCCAATAATCCCTTTCCTCTCGGGAATGAACTGGCATGCTGTCCACCATTGTTGGACATATATTTGTAGAAGGGTATCATCGTGTCTTGTAATGGCTTGAAAGAGTTCTGAGTTCCTGAAGAACTCAACAAAAACATGGTAAATGGGCAAGAAATTGGCTGGGTTTGCGTCGAATCTGTAGTTATTGTCTACAAACTCGTAGGGTTCGATCACGATTTGATCAACGGGTACTGTTCGGCTTGATTCAGCAGAGTTTGCTTGTTCTGCCATTGTTGCAGGTTTTAGGGTTTTGAAGAACACGAAGGTATTGGAACAAAGGAGGGAAGAATATGAAGGTTTGAATACTTAGAAAGCGTAAGAAATGAAATGGGTCGATGGAATGGGTATTTATACTCGAAATATCTGGCTGGATAACCATCGTAGGTACTGTAGGTACTCGAGTGTCAGATTGTGGAGCGACCTCTACAGTGGAACGTGGAAACAACTAACAGTTGGTCTTTCAATCAGAGGATGCCACATGGGTTTTGATTCTGACAACTTTTGGGCTATCAAACCGTCAAGGTTTAGAGATTTGTGGGTGACATGTGGTTGACTCTCAAGAAATAACCCGCATCTCTGATGACCATTATCAGAGAAATGGCAGAGCTCTGGTGGAACTCTCAGCACATTTGTCTCTGATGTTTGATTTTGTTCATTCTTTCAAGTAACCCAAAGTGTTTCACCTTTACCCTAAAATCATTTAAAAATCATGTTTCTGATGTGAGAGTAGTCAAAGAACGAAAGCATAATTGTCTCAGAGATTTCACAGAGTTCTGGTGAACTTCATCAGAGGCTCTGGTGAAATGTCAGAGTTCTGGTAAGTTCTTGACATTTAAAAAAATGTTTTCATCAGAACAGGTTTTCCCTTCCTTAAAAAGATTTTCCTTGGTGTACAAAGAGCAAAATCATTTAGATTTGAAATTGTTTTGACTTGCTCCCCCTTAAACCATGCTTATTTTCCTTTTAAGCTCACCCTAAAATGATGAGCTTAAATGACAGATTTATCTTTTCAGCCTTTTCTTTTCTTGCAACCTTTTGAAAGATTAAACTATTTACAAAGAGAAACAAAGTATATACAGATTTTGAATTCACTGAAGAAAATATTGAAGAAGTATGCTGGCAGAGCTCTGAGATGAACATCAGAGGCTCTGGTGAAGTATCCTACTGATAGGCGGGTATCACCCCCCCTAAATCTCACCGCAAGTGTACGGGTCGAAGTCAAGTAATAGTACTAGAAAGTACGAGTATCGAACACAGGGAACTAGGAACTAAGTATCACAATGACTACAATTGCTATTAACTGAACGATCGATATTTTGAGTTGTTGGTATAAACTAATTAATTGCAATCAAAATAACTCAAACACAAAACAATAAACAGCTTAAGAAACTTTGATAGAGAAAACAGTTGAGGGTTGGAAATCCTAAAGCTTTCACATATAAACAATTAACTCGAAACAGTTACCAGTTATTCCCTTTAATGAATACCCAATCTTAAAGTCACCGTTGTTCTTTCTCAAGCAACAACGGGTTTTATTTTAAAATCATGGTTCTTTCTCAAGCAACCACGAGTTTTATCTTGAAAACACAAGTTTTATCTCTCGATCTCAACCTATGGAGTTCAAAACATATTAAGATTAAGATTTCAACAGGACTAAGGCTTACTCGGTATATCTCTATCCCCTTTCTCACCCTAGGCATGCAATTTCTAGTTCTAGTTAACAATTAATTCTCTCGAACTTAATTGAAAACAACAAAACAATTGGAAGCTAGCTAAACTCACAAAAGCATTAAAAA
Source organism: Saussurea involucrata (assembly GCA_033807775.1). Taxonomy (NCBI): domain Eukaryota; kingdom Viridiplantae; phylum Streptophyta; class Magnoliopsida; order Asterales; family Asteraceae; genus Saussurea; species Saussurea involucrata. The sequence goes on along the minus strand of CM066321.1, from coordinate 83,757,880 downwards.
CTAAATCACATGCTTCATTAAAATAGGAAAACTGATAAACGTCTCAAATCACATGTTCATATGCTATAAACCAAATTCATTCCAACCCCCAACATCTAGAAATTAGTTCATGTTGGGGGTGGATTCAAACACAAAGAAAGAAGATGAAAACGTGTATGTAAACATAATGATAATGAAAGCGATGAACGTAATGGCGGACTCCCTTCTCTCATGCTTGTATCCACTTTACGTGTTGAACGTGTCTCCAATCGATCCTCTATCGTGGCTCTAAAAGCTCCGAAAAACCTCTGAAAATCGCCCCTAAGCTGCTCCCGGTCGTCGTGTGTGAGGTGTGCCAAGAATGACCTAAAATCCGGAAAAACGCCAAAGTTAAGGAGTGAAACAGGGACATACGCGACTTGTCTCGTGACTTGCAAGTCGCGGCACAAGTCGCCCGGTTTTCTGGATCAGGTTCGGGTCCTGGTTCGGGTGCGGGTCTTGGGCTTGGATCTCGGGCTTCCGTTGGACTTCGTTATGGCTCTTTTTGGGCTCTTTTCAGCTTCTTTTCTCGATGATTACTGCCTTTTAAAATACCCGTACATTCCACTAGATAAACCATAAAATTCCGCTTCTTTGCTTAAATACAAGCCAATCTCATTGGTTTCAGGACCGAAAATAACGCCAGAAAGTGGTGTTATCAACAACCCCAAACCGAGCGTTGCTTGTCCCTAAGCAAATTAGCGATAAAATAGAATAAAAACATATATCAGTGAAATAATAGCTGCACAACTCCCAATTGGTACCACGTGATACACTGGTGATTTCCTATACCCGTGAATGCCTATTTCACTCTTGCCTCATCCTTATTCTGTTTGATCTATGACCTTCCATTGTGAGTTGAACTAGTGACTGCTCCGATTCCATTAACGTTGTACTATGTCCAAACATACTAGGGAAAACATTTCGCCTCGACCCTACCTCACGAGATTCTCTCATCTCGCTCGAACCTAGGTTGTCGCACATGTTGTCATGTATAGGAGGTTATATACAAGAATACTCGAAATTTACATGACAACTCTAATGAAAGACGCACAAATGTCCTAAAAGTCGATCTCAGAAGGAATCAAATAGCAAGACAAGGACTATCGGTAAAGGTGGTCGTATACCTAATCACATTTTCCAAAAGATCATCCAGGTCTTTACAAGGGTTGTAATGGGGCTAGGGTTATGGCTGAGAAACGAAGGGTAAAAAGGATAAAAAATCCTCGGCGTGTCAATCATTAGCAGTTCTGAACTTTCTTGCTTCACATTCTATCACTTGTCCCTCTTTGTCACCACTGGAGTCGCTTTGACTCTCTTATTTAACTGCTGTAATTACTATGTAACTTACTGTATTTATTTTGCTCTTTTTTGTGGGGCGTCATTGGCCCTCTTTATTTAATTGGGGCTGCATTGGCCCTCTTTTCTAGCTCTTGGGTTATACTGACCCAATCTATTTTCATGGCTGGCCTGTATTTTCTTTTCTGCTCTATATTCTGCTGTTCATTACTGCTTCTGATTGACGCACTTTCGGATAAGGGTTGGCTAAAGTTTTTGGCTAAGGTTTCATGGTGGGATTAGAAACGAACAAGGTGAGTGTTTGGCTGCAAAGATGGGTTATGGTTACACACATAATGGGTCGAAAGGAACGATAGCTACAAAATGGTTAAACATACACACATTGCCTGGAATCATCTCTTAAGGTCCACACGATATGGTCTACTATACCCTTACCCAATATCCCGATGGCTGTCTTTGCTACTCAATGCAATAATATAGCGAGATCATTCTATATTCACGACAAGGAACTCGAAGGATCGAATCTTAACAAGACTAATAATACTTAGAACTCAGAATTAAAGAATCTGCGGAATAGAACTTTAATTCACACAATCAAAGAACAATATATCAGAAAACACACAGCTGTTTGTATTCACTAAATCGACTCACAAGCTTACAACCAAACCTCAATCTTGATGAACAGGCTCAATCAAGACGACTTCTACTTCTCTAGAAATAGGGTTCTAAACCTTGAGGTTAATTCTCTCTAAACAAAATCGAATTCTGTATCTCACGTATATGTTTATCGTATTCTGTATATTTTTCGTATCTCTAATAGCTATCTATCAACAACTATTTATACACAATAAGTACAAGATAACTATAAAAAATAAATTGATCTTCTGAATCTTCTTTAAGCATATCTTCATCCATTCCATCTTTATCTCCAATATCTTCGCATCCCAAACTTATCACTTTAGCAGTATTAACTTCATTCAGCATGAGCAGTACTAATATTCTCCAGCAGCATTAATTCATTCTAGCAGTATTAACTCATTCCAGCAGCATTAACTTGTTCCAGCAGCATTAACTTGATTCAGCAGCATTAACTTGATCCAACAGCATTAACTTGACTAGCAGTACTAACCTTGTTCCAGCAGCATTAATGTATCAGCAGTACTAACAATGATCTAGAAGTATTATCTTTGTCTTGCAGTAGTAACCATTGCATAAGCAGTACTAACTTTGATCTGGCAGCATTAATGTTGTTCTGGCAGTACTAACCATACTTAGCAAATCTTCAGTTCCCAACAATCTCCCCCTAACTTGACTTTTAGAAAGAGAAGTCAAGTTCTTCAGATGACGATGCTTCCAAAACTTAATCTTGAACACACAAGTCAGGATTCAATCCCAAACTTTGATTGATGATCCTTCTTACCAGATATCTTGCCATCTCAGAATCTTTGTCACTCACCAACTTAGTTTTTAGCATTCCATCCAACCTTTTCATGCTGTGCTTGTATATTTTATCCACCAAATAATACTCATGATATGCATTGTCAAGAGTTATGACATACACACCACAGTTTTCAATAAGCATCCATTTGGTAACAACTTGAAATTGCCTTTCTGTCAAATACTTAACTGCTTCTGTATTGAACATTAGACACAAGTATTCAAGTACCATTTTGGTGATGGACATTCCATTCTCAGTCAGCATATTTCCATAAAGCTTCATTCCCACTTTGAACATCTCTTCCAAGTCTGATCTAGAGCACATCCTTATAAGTCTTCCCCAAGTAGGACAGACTTCAAACTTTCCATCTTCCCTTTTGATTCTAATGAACTCCTTTCTCCCATCTCTCAATGTGTCCCAGAAGATGATCTCAGGAGCCATAGAAGCTAATGGTTTAACTTTGATTGGACTAGTATCAACCACAGTAATATACATATCACATTGAGCATTTGGTAGTGATTGTACATTGCTTGGTTGACCTGATGGAGTTGCCACTTCTTCTTCAGCAACTTTTTGATCAGCTTTCTCTTTCACAACTTCCTCCTTAGCTTCTTCTACAATGGGTTCCACCCTAGGTTTCTTTACAACTTTCTTCTTTGAAGTTATAGACTTTGTTCTTGGTCTTTTGTTTGATATCATCTTGGTTCTTTTGAGAGATTTAACAGCTTCAGGAATGGTTTCAGCTGTTTCCTTTGTTTTTGCTGCCTTATGTTTTTCAGCAACATTAACCATTTCTGCTGCTTGAATGGTTTCTGCTGCTTTTTGACTAGCAGCATTAACCATTTCTGCTGCTCTGTTCATTACTGCTTCTTTTACAATCTTTGATACTGCTGCTTCAACACTATTTTTCACAATTTCAGCTACTGCTGCTTCAATCTCAGCAGCATTAACTGTTTCTACTGCTTTTTCTGTTACTGCTGCTTTCTCACTTTCAGATACTGCTGCTTTCTCACTTTCTGCAGTTTCAGATACTGCTGCTTTCTCACTTTCTGCAGTTTCAGATACTGCTGCTTTCTCACTTTCTGCTTCCTTTGCAACTTCTGCAATCTGTTCTGCCTCCCCCTCAACCTTATGCTCATTCTCCCCCTCAACCTTTGCATCCTCCATGTTTAGTTCAGTTTCTAACTCCCCCTTTTTGGAAGCATCAGTGGTTGATCTTCTCCTTTTCAGAACAAACTGAGCTTTCTTCCTTCTTTGCAGCAGCTTGGTGATCATCTTCTTATTCTTCTCTATCTTGGTTTGTTGATAAAGAACCACCTTCTTAAGCTCATCAATCTCCTTCTGCTGATTCATGACATCAATGTTGATGTTGGCAATGGTGTCCATCAATTCCTCATAAGTATATCTATCCTCACCTGGTTTAGAAGTGTTTACCTTCATTACAGGATCATTGGAAGTTTTAGTAGGTGTCTCTTGCCTAGCAAAAGCACAACCTACTCCCATGGTTTCTTGGCGCCTGGGTCCTCTGAATGTTTTCACATTCTGAGTTGCCGTGGGGAAGGTCTTAGTGATGTTACCACTGTCCTTCTCTTTGCTAGCAGAAGTAGTGGCAGCCTTGCAGCCCACATGCTCATCCTTCTCCTTAGAGAGCACCTTCTTGGGGTTGGGAGACACCCCTGTGGTTACCCTTTTGATATTCTCTATTGGAGAATGCTCCAATAGAGGGCTTGTAGGCTTTGGGCTATTAGGAGATACACCAAGGGAAGGAACCTTGTGTACCTTTCTTCTTTCAAACTTCTTGGTGATTTTGGGAGAGGGTCTTAAAAGAATGGACTGTGGGATTTCTTTGGTGATGGAAGGTTGGGATAGGCCATTAGTGGGTGTGTCTAATGGGGGCCTTGACCCTGATGCCATACCTTCAGTGGTGTGGGACACAACCATCATTGTAGAGAACAATGGTGTGTCAACTCCTTCCGAGTCCCTAGGAATTCTTCTCATATTTGAGAAAACCTTCCCTTTAGGGGGTTTTGGCACATATACCTCAGCAGACTGAGGTAAATCCGTCAATTCATGGTTAAGTACTTCTTGGACAAACCTGGGATACATGTAAAATCTCTTTTTGGATTCTAGGTTTGCCACAAGATCATTAAAAATCATTACTGAAAAATTGAACTTTCTGTCCGTGGCTAAGCAGACCAAGGCATAAGCAATGGTACTGCTAAACTCACTCCATCCAGTTGTTTTCTTTGAAATACAGTGCAAAAGAGTATGAACAAGAAATCGCCATTAGGTGAAAAACTTTGACTTGTAGAATTTAAAAATTCCAATGGGACCTTCATACCCCATTCTTGGTAAGGTCGAGAATAGTTCATCATTAGAGAGATAGGTTATACCTGAGGCATCATCTAAGTGAAGAGTGATGCGAATAACCTCCTCTGTGACCTTCAAGGGTTTGTCACAAACCCTTGTTCGAATGATTTTCTGCCCATCTTCGAATATAACAGTGGCATTCTCCCAAAATTGCTTTTGATGCTCGATATATATGGTTGGGCACACTGTTAGGGCATGAGAGATGTGTGTGGACTTGAGAAAATCCACAATATCATGAAATCCTTCGGCCTGCTTCGGCTTCTGAAGCATCGCAATCTCATTGTGCTCATCGACAAACTCCATTGTCGTCATTCTTCCTGAGGATTTGGATAGAAAACACAGAGATTATAGGGAGAAAAGGTTAGAACGAGAGAGAAAAATTTAATGCAAAGAGACGTTATGAACTTTGGCGGGCTGAAAGAGTATTTATAGCAGTACTAGCCCTGATTTTCTTTAAAAGCAGTATTAACGACTTAGCAGTATTAACGACTGAGCAGTATTAACTGCAAGGCAGTATTAACTACACAGCAGTATTAACTACACAAGCAGTATTAACTACTAAGCAGTATTAACTACTAAGCAGTATTAACAACCAAGCAGTATTAACAACAAAGCAGTATTAACTACATATGCAGTATTAACAACTAAGCAGTATTAACTACGAAGCAGTATTAACTACACATGCAGTATTAACTACTAAGCAGTATTAACTACACATACAGTATTAACTACTAAGCAGTATTAACTACACATTGGCAGTAGAAAATATGTACTAGCAGTAGTAACTCTGCACTGGCAGTAGTAACTATACTTACACTTTGCAGCACTTGTCAATCTGAGTCATACTGAGGTTCTGAGAAAGCTAGTTAGTAACACTTATCTTACCTTTACTACTTATCTTACCTTTACCACTTATCTTACCTTTACTACTTATCTTACCTTTACCACTTATCTTACCTCCAGCAGGATTATTCCAAAAAGCAACATGTCCTCCATCAATTCTTTTGAAATTCTTGAGGCAGGCCATGTTACCTGTCATGTGCCTGGAGCAACCACTATCAACATGCCAGATGCTCTTCTCCTTGAGCTGTTGGTTGCCCTGCACCTAAGATAAATCAATTAGTTTTTATTGGGAACCCAAGCCGAAGTGGTCTTGGGTCTCCCTTGCTCATCAAAGTACTTGCATTGGGTTTTGATGAGATTTTCAAACTTAGGTATTGCAGAATTGGAGTACTTTGTCAATATGATTGGTCTAGCAGCACAAAAACTAGAAGCAGTATTAACCTTAGAAGAAGTACTGACAGAGTTAGCAGCACTAACACTGCTAGCAGCAGTATTGGCAGTAGTATTGCTTCTAGCAGCACTATCCTTGTCAGCAGTACTATCTGAGGTAGCAGTACTGACATTAGTGCTTTTGGGGACCCACATATTGACACATTCCTTTTCAGTCTTTTTCCTCATGTGGCTTTTGGATTTAGCTTGTTTCTTAGCCACATGGTTCCTTGCAGGCTTCCTATAACCATTTGATTTATGAAAAGGTCTTTGAAAATTTATCCTTTGGTTAATAGGATTGAAATAACAGTGTTTGGCAAGGTGATTCAATCTGCCACAGATAAAACAAGGTTTTGGTCTGTTAATCCTTTGCAGATCAACTCCTTGCTTTTGTGCCCACTGGTTATTCCAATTTATTTGATTTCCCCTCTTTTTATCATGTTTTTGGGGCTTATTCTCTTGAGATTTCTTGCAAGAACAATGTTCACAAGTATTAGAGTTCACAACAGTGGTCTGTGTATAATGAACTCCCTTTCCCTTTCCAGTCCTTTTCATCTCATTGTTCTTAACACATGGACTTACACATTCCTCATCAGATCCTTCTTTTTCAGTCTTATCCTCAACAACTACTTCATCTAATTGATCTACTTCAGTGGCTCCTTTAGGTAAGTCCTTCCTATCCTTGGTTTCTAATAGGTCTGACTTAGGAGGGATGTAGTTGTTGTTGTAGGGTGGGGGTGTGGCATTGTACCCTAGGCCTGTTTTCATCTTACTGTGGACTTGAGCATTTATTATGGTGTCCATAACTTTAGAAGCTTTTGAAAACTTTTCAACATCAAGTTTTACTTTCTCAAGTTCTCCTTTTAGTTTCTCACACTCTTCCCTAGACTCTTTCAGTTGGAACTCCAGACCACCCTTTTCCCACTTACAGTAGTTTGTATCATAGGAGTGTTGAAGTTTATTGGCTTGAAAAGCCCTAATCTGTTCTTCAAACTTCTCAACAATTACTACATAGTCTTTTCGGTCCTTTTCTAATCTCTTAAGGTCATCACACATTCCCTGATTGTGATCTCTATACCTTTTAACAGTGTCTATACAAGCTTGAGAACAGAGATTAGATTTTACCTCAGTAGGAATATCTGAGACTTCTGCCATGAGTGCATGATTTTGAATTGCCTCTTCTGCTTGATCACTCCAATCAAATCCCATTCCTTGTTGAGAAACAAGGGCTTGAACAGAGTTTCTGTTCTCAAACTCATTGGGCCTGAGCATGGGAACCTTTGAAACAAGAGTACTGTTTGATTCAATTGTGTTGTCCATAATGATTGTAGAATTCTAAGAAACACAAGCTCTGATACCACTTGTCAGGATCGAATCTTAACAAGACTAATAATACTTAGAACTCAGAATTAAAGAATCTGCGGAATAGAACTTTAATTCACACAATCAAAGAACAATATATCAGAAAACACACAGCTGTTTGTATTCACTAAATCGACTCACAAGCTTACAACCAAACCTCAATCTTGATGATCAGGCTCAATCAAGACGACTTCTACTTCTCTAGAAATAGGGTTCTAAACCTTGAGGTTAATTCTCTCTAAACAAAATCGAATTCTGTATCTCACGTATATGTTTATCGTATTCTGTATATTTTTCGTATCTCTAATAGCTATCTATCAACAACTATTTATACACAATAAGTACAAGATAACTATCAAAAATAAATTGATCTTCTGAATCTTCTTTAAGCATATCTTCATCCATTCCATCTTTATCTCCAATATCTTCGCATCCCAAACTTATCACTTTAGCAGTATTAACTTCATTCAGCATGAGCAGTACTAATATTCTCCAGCAACATTAATTCATTCTAGCAGTATTAACTCATTCCAGCAGCATTAACTTGTTCCAGCAGCATTAACTTGTTCCAGCAGCATTAACTTGATTCAGCAGCATTAACTTGATCCAGCAGCATTAACTTGACTAGCAGTACTAACCTTGTTCCAGCAGCATTAATGTATCAGCAGTACTAACAATGATCTAGCAGTATTAACTTTGTCTTGCAGTAGTAACCATTGCATAAGCAGTACTAACTTTGATCTGGCAGTACTAATGTTGTTCTGGCAGTACTAACCATACTTAGCAAATCTTCAGTTCCCAACAGTATATGAATTAAGTGTTTAAATCCCTCGAAATGAAAAGACGTCTTTTAGGCTCAAATCTCACTAATGGGTGGTCTCCACTAATGTCCCTAGTCATGTCATTTCCCGGTCCTTCCCTAATGGTCACGTCACTATCACGAGATTCTCCCCACAATGGTCGGTCTCTATCATTCAAAACAAAAATTTTAACTAATGCGATCTAAGCATGCAGAGGTGCGGGAAATCTACGTGCATAAACGTGGGCCCAATTGGGCAACCCCAAACCTTACCCACACATTGTCCCCAATGTGCAAGTGTCGGCGTAGGCGATACTAAAACAAGTATCGTTGTGCGGTTATTACAAGTATCAGACAGGCAAGGCATAACATTAAAGCACAAACATCAAAGAGCTAGTCTCATTAAAATGTGGCCACCCCAAACCTAGGTCGTGGCCTAGGTTTGTCAACTAAAGCCAACCCCAAACCTCGGTGAAACCGAGGTTTGCACAGGATTAAAATTGAGTGTGTAGATGTTGGAAAGTGAGGCACCCCAAACCTAAGTGAAACTTAGGTTTGTTGCATCTCGTTTAACTAAAAGGAGACACAACATCGTACACCCCTCGTTACATACGGAGTTAGAACATACCTGTTTGCCCAGACGGAGGAGATCCTCATGAAAGATTGGAGCGCCCAGTTGGAAGACATCGGAGAAAATGGAGAAGGGAAATTGCAAAACAAAAGAAACAAAGCAAAAGACAAGAGAAAGCAAGGAAAACTAAAACACAAAGCAAGATAAGGAAAACACTGCACGAGAAACGACTGGACGCAACAGGAAGCCGCGCGGTTTGGCGCGCGGTTTGGAAACCGCAGCTCAAACCACGTAAGTCTCTGTTTGGAAAACCATCCAGAGACACCCGTGGTTTTTCGCGTGGTTTGTAAGTCACAGGAAATCTCGCGGGACCCACTGTTCCAGCCTTTTTTGTTTTTTTCATTTTTTTTGTAAATAAAATCACTCAAAAACAGAAAATAAAAGAAAACGCAAACCTCGGTGGGTTGCCTCCCACCCAGCGCCGTAGTTACAGTCGTGGCACGACTATGTGGCTCTCAACTTGGCTCGATGTTCGCGGAATTGACTCGCCCACACTTACGGTTTTCCGCAGTTTCGTCCACAACTGGTTTTACTTGATCATCGGACTCCTCTTCACTTCTTTCTCTCACCCTCTCGAACATCTTGAAGACCAACTTCTCGCCACCAACTCTCAGGGTCATCTCTCCTTCCTCCATATCTATCAGTGCTCTGCTCGTGGCCAGAAAGGATCTTCCCAATATCAACGAAACCTTTTCGTCTTCATCCATATCCAGCACCACAAAGTCTACAGGGAAGTAGAACTTGTCAACCTTGATCAGTACGTCTTCTATCACTCCATATGGATATATGAGCGATCTATCCGCGAGTTGAAGTGTCATGTATGTAGGTTTCACTTCCCCCAATCCCAGTTTCCTGAAAATAGAAAGAGGCATTAAGTTAATACTTGCCCCTAAATCACATAATACTTTATTGAAACTAAGATTTCCTATATGAGCGTGTAACATCCCGAAATTTCGTTATATTATGTTATAATATAAAGGAAGTTGTTTGTAATTGAGTTGTATTTAGATGGTATATTTACAAGTATTTGAATCTTTGGGGTTAAAAGTTAAGTAACCAAAGTTAGATGTTTTTATGTAAAGTTAGAAACTTGGAGGTGTATTGGGTCATTTAGCAATAGTGTGTATGGATAAGGGGCTGAACATGAGAAATATCTCATTCTCTTTTGCTGGAGTCGGTCAAAAATCAAGAGAGGGAAAGGAAGAGAGAAAGAAGAAAGAAAGAGAAAGAAGAAAGGAAGAGAAAAGAAGGGATTAAGCTAAAAATCTTGGTAAGAAATTGGTTATGATTTCTGATAAAACTTGTTGTAGATGTATGTTTGTAAACGAATCTGTGTATTGAAATAGATTTCAAAATCATTATCAACAGACTGGAATCAGATTGTGCAAAGTAAAGTGGGTTTTGACCTTTGAGGTGAGTTCATTCACTTTTGATTAAATACATGCTTTCTGTCAAATTAAATGTTAAGACACATGTATAAACTGGTTATGAACTGTATGGGATGGTCTGGAATGAGCTGAATCAAACAGACATCGAATTAGATTGGATTTTACGCTGCAGTTTGAAGGTTTCCGGATGAAACGTCGTATCCGGAAACCCTAGTGATGAATGTCTCCGGACAAGGCAAAGTATCCGGTAATTCTTAAGTTTCTTATAGTTTCCGGATAAATCAAGTTACCGGATGGTATCCGGATTACCTTGGTTTCCGGATGTCATCCGGATTAGTGAAGTATCCGGAAAAGTTGTGTGTAACCGGAAAAGTTGTGTATATCCGGATAGTTTGTGCTGTCCGGTAACCTTTGTTGTCCCGATAATTCTGATGTCCGGATATAGTTTTTGGATGTGATATCTGATTTAGTTTTCTAAAAATAATTTCTAGGGGCGCTACCCCCAGACCCCGCAAGGGCGTTGCCCTTTGACCCCATCCGCTAACCGGGTAGCGGAACCCCCGTGTCAAGTTGCCGAAGGGGAAACAATTGAGGAGGAGGACACGATAGGTTATTTAATATTCTTAGAATTGAGAATATGATACGAGAGTGGCATGATTTGTTGTTATGTATATACGTTAATAAGGTGTAATGGATTTGTAAACACTAGTTGTGTTGGATAACGTAGGATAGGCAAAGTATAATTGCTATTCCTGTTTATAGTGGAATGTAATGAATAGGCAAAGTAGAATTGCTATTCATGTTTAAAAGATGGAATAGGCAAAGTAGAATTGCTATCCACGTGAAATGATTGAATAGGTAAAGTAGAATTACTATTCATATTACAATAATAGAATATGCAAAGTATAGTTGATATTCTTGTTGAAATGGAGGAATAGAGAGGTATAATTGCTATTCCCGTGTATCCTTGGAAATGATTGAATAGGCAAAGTACAATTGCTATTCACAATGATTGATGAATAGACAAGGTAGAATTGTTATTCATGTGTATGATTGAATAGACAAAGTAGAATTGTTATTCGTGTGTATGATTGAATAGACAAAGTAGAATTGTTATTCATACGGAATGTTGGAATAGGCAAAGTATAATTGCTATTCATGTGGATTGATTGAATAGGCAAAGTATAATTGTTATTCATGTGGATTGATTGAATAGGCATGGTAGAATTGCTATTCAGGTTGAATGTTTAAATAGGCATAGTAGAATTGCTATTCAGGTTGAATGTTTGAATAGGCATAGTATAATTGCTATTCAGGTTGAATGTTAGAATATGCATAGTATATTTGCTATTCAGGTTGAAAGATGGATTAGGCAAAGTAGAATTGCTATTCGTATTTGAGATGTGGAAATATGAATTAGACGAAGTGTAGGTGTTATTCTCCTGTGTTTTCGGTGGATTAGAAATAGGCAATATAAATGCTATTTCTGTTTCCATTTCAAGATAAGGTATGAGGATTGAATGTAAGTCCTTAGACTGGATCGATAAGCTAGAATCCTTAATGATTCTTAGTAAGCTCTAGGATATGATGGTATGACTTCCCGATTGTTAGTCATAGTCATGGGACCGGGCATGTTCCCGTCCTTATGAGTCAAGTACGAGTATGGTGAGGATTAGGGTAAGTCAGGTTTGATAAGCCATGTTTACATTTATGTAAAAGCTTTATTTTGAAACTGAATGTTCTCACTAGGCGTTAGCCTAATCGTTTCAAACTCCTTTTCTTACCAGGTATGAGCTCAGGGAAGTTATGGGATGAGAGAAGAGTTTATGGTGACGACAAGTTGATATAATTAACTATTGTTATTATTTTCACTTGTTAAGAATGTTTGTTATGGATAATAGTAATGTAAACCCTTGTTAATTCAGGTTTAAATTTTCCCTGATTTTTAGGGTGTTACAATATGGTATCAGAGCATTAGTTTAAGTGAACTAGGTATGCTAGTGAGATACCTAGACTTAAACTGAGAAGAATGAAGATTTGATTTGTGAGATATGGGTAGAAGCACTAAGACGAGATGGTCTTAAGAGTCGACGGAAATGCTGGAATTAAGGATTGTGATGATGGTAACAAAGATTCTTATGAATATATTGTTATGTAAGTATACTTGTTTATATTTGTTTTGGCAAATGAAAGTGATATCGTTTGACGATACTATTGCTCACATAAGAGTTTCAAGTATAGTACGAGTAATTGAACCATTCAATTAACTCGTTGAGCTTTCCAGATAAGAATCTCTAGAGTGATATGGGTATGTTTGACGATGAATCGTTCACAAGTAATAGATAAAGTGGACAGTAGGATCCAGTATTGATCTACTAGTTTAATAAAGGTTGTGACCCAACCCGATTATGGGATAGTTTATCTTCCGGTAATCGCGTTTTAGAGATAAGTTTGCCTCTCGAGAAGCCTAATCGATGCCGTATTCTGTTCAGTAGCTGCTTTTACCGTGTTCACCGTGCTCGCTAGCTCTCCAACCGTGCTATCCATCTTGGTCATGAACTTCATCATCATATCTTCTAACCCCGGTTTCTTCTCCATAGATGGTCCCTCATTGAAATTCCTTTGGTTGAAACCTGGAGGATGGTAAACATTGTTAGCATTAGAAGAATTAGAAAAATTAGAAGAATTACCTTGCTGTTGTTGACCGGGTTGACTCCATGAAACGTTCGGGTGTTTCTTCCACCCCTCATTGTAGGTATTCGAGAAAGGATCATTCCTCGGTTGGTTGTTCCGGTTTTGTAAGAACTGAACTTGCTCGGGTTCTTGTGGACTACCTCATTTCAAGTGGTTCGTGATCGCAGCTAATTGAGCTTTTATTTCTTTCAGCTCATCCGATTCTTGAACACTCGCAACTCTTCTAACAGCTGATCGTGGAGTGGAAAAACTATGTTCGGCTAGGTTCTCGATCAGCTCGCATGCTTCCTCATAAGTCTTCTCCATTAGGGCTCCACCCGCTGCAGCAGTGATATCATTCTTGAACTGCGGGTGAAGGCCTCCAAAGAAAGTTTGGATAATTACCCAGCCGTGTAACCCGTGGTGAGGACACTTTTTCAACATATCCTTGTATCTCTCCCATGCCTCGTATAGGGTCTCTTGGTCCCATTGCGCGAAGTGAGTAATATCGGCCATTAGTTGAGCAGTTCTTCCCGATGGGAAGAATTTCTGGAGGAATGCGGCCTTCAAGTCTGCCCATGTGGTGATCTGATCCGCTGGTAGGCTCTCTATCCAAATTTTATCTCTACCCTTGAGTGAGAAGCTGAACAGTCTTAGCTTGATGGCATCCTCGTTCACCCCATTGATTTTGAACGTGTTGAATATCCTCTCAAATGCACGAAGATGTGCATGAGGATCTTCTGTCGGGGCCCCTCCGAACTGGTTTTGCTATACCATGACAATGGTACTTGGTTTAATCTCGAAGTAGTTCGCCCCAGTAGTGGGCGGTTGGATGCCTATGCGTGCGACTGCCACGTTTGGATTGGCAAATGACCGCATCGGAACTCTCGCCGGAGGAGGCGGAGGTGGGTTGTTAACAGGTCTCTCGTCGCCCATCTTTAATTGCCTTTGGGCTTTGGATGATTTACGTATCTGACGAGCGGTTCTTTCGATCTCCGGATCAAGTGGTTCGATTTCCTTCCCTCGGGTCTTCCTTGGCATAAACCAATTAGTACCTGAAAAGAAAGTAGGCGAAGTTAGCAATCCAGAAATTGAAAGTGATGGAACAACGTAAATAAAAAAAAATGTTCAATATAATAGCGCTTATAGCTGGTAGTGCTATCAGTTGCAACTAGTTCCCCGGCAACGGCCCCAAAAACTTGATAGGCGGGTATCACCCCCCCTAAATCTTACCGCAAGTGTACGGGTCGAAGTCAAGTAATAGTACTAGAAAGTACGAGTATCGAACACAGGGAACTAGGAACTAAGTATCAAAATGACTACAATTGCTATTAACTGAACGATCGATATTTTGAGTTGTTGGTATAAACTAATTAATTGCAATCAAAATAACTCAAACACAAAATAGTAAACAGCTTAAGAAACTTTGATAGAGAAAACAGTTGAGGGTTGGAAATCCTAAAGCTTTCACAAATAAACAATTAACTCGAAACAGTTACCAGTTATTCCCTTTAATGAATACCCAATCTTAAAGTCACTGTTGTTCTTTCTCAAGCAACAACGGGTTTTATTTTAAAAGCATGGTTCTTTCTCAAGCAACCACGGGTTTTATCTTGAAAACACAAGTTTTATCTCTTGATCTCAACCTATGGAGTTCAAAACATATTAAGATTAAGATTTCAATAGGACTAAGGCTTACTCGGTATATCTCTATCCCCTTTCTCACCCTAGGCATGCAATTTTTAGTTCTAGTTAACAATTAATTCTCTCGATCTTAATTGAAAACAACAAAACAATTGGAAGCTAGCTAAACTCACAAAAGCATTAAAAACTAAATCACATGCTTCATTAAAATAGGAAAACTGATAAACGTCTCAAATCACATGTTCTTATGCTATAAACCAAATTCATTCCAACCCCCAACATCTAGAAATTAGTTCATGTTGGGGGTGGATTCAAACACAAAGAAAGAAGATGAAAACGTGTATGTAAACATAATGATAATGAAAGCGATGAACGTAATGGCGGACTCCCTTCTCTCGTGCTCGTATCCACTTTACGCGTTGAACGTGTCTCCAATCGATCCTCTATCGTGGCTCCAAAAGCTCCGAAAACCTCTGAAAATCGCCCCTAAGCTGCTCCCGGTCGTCGTCGTGTGTGAGGTGTGCCAAGAATGACCTAAAATCCGGAAAAACGCCAAAGTTAAGGAGTGAAACAGGGACATACACGACTTGTCCCGCGACTTGCAAGTCGCGGCACAAGTCGCCCGGTTTTCTAAGGTTGTCTGGATCAGGTTCGGGCGCAGGTCTTGGGCTTGGATCTCGGGCTTCCGTTGGGCTTCGTTTTGGCTCTTTTTGGGCTCTTTTCAGCTTCTTTTCTCAGTGATTACTGCCTTTTAAAATACCTGTACATTCCACTAGATAAACCATAAAATTCCGCTTCTTTGCTTAAATACAAGCCGATCTCATTGGTTTCAGGACCGAAAATAACGCCAGAAAGTGGTGTTATCACCTACCCAACTATTTTGATAGAGCTCTGGGATGATCATCAGAAGCTCTGGTGAATTATAAACAGATTCAGGAGGACATGTTCAGCATACCCATCTTGATGATTAAGAAATTGAATCTCCTTTCATCATAGGCTTTTGTAAACAAGTCAGCAAGTTGGAAGTCAGTTGAAACAAAATACATTTCAATCGTCCCTTTTTCAACACGATCCTTGATAAAATGGCACCTTATGTCGATATGTTTTGTCTTTGAGTGCTGGACTGGATTAGCTGTAATTGCTATTGCACTCTTGGAGTTACACAAAATTGGGACTTTGTTGTACTCCAGGCCATAGTCTTTGAGCAGTGTTTTCATCCAGATCACTTGAGAGCAACAACTAGCAGCAGCAACATATTCTGCTTCTGCTGTAGAAGTTGATACACAGTTCTGTTTCTTGGATGTCCAGCTGACTAGCTTATCTCCAAGCAATTGGCAGCTACCAGAATTACCTTTTCTGTCATTCCTACATCCTCCATAATCTGAATCTGTGTATGCTATGAGCTCAAAACCAGAATTAAGAGGATACTAGAGACCCAAAAATTGACTCCCTTTGAGATATTTAAAGATACGTTTGACAGCAGACAAATGAGATTCCTTAGGATTTGCTTGAAATCTGGCACAAACACAGGTTGCAAACATTATATCAGGTCTTCTTGCAGTTAAATATAAAAGTGACCCTATCATGCCTCTGTAGTTCTTGATATCCACAGATTGACCTTGAGGATCATGGTCAAGTTTAACTCCAGTGGCAATAGGAGTTTTCATAGGATTTGAGTTATTGAGCTTATACTTTTTCAAAATATCAGAGACGTATTTTGATTGACTTATAAAAGTGCCTCTGATGGATTGTTTAACTTGTAAACCAAGGAAGAAAGAAAGTTCTCCCATCATGCTCATTTTAAGTTCACTTTTCACCAAATCCTCAAACCTGTCACAATATTCCTGCCTAGTAGACCCAAAGATAATGTCATCAACATATATCTGTACCAGAAGAATATCATTTTTATACCTCCTAATGAATAAGGTTGTATCGACAGTACCTTTCTCAAAATGGTTGACCAACAGAAAATTTGACAGAGTTTCATACTAGGCTTTGGGGGCTTGTTTAAGGCCATACAGAGCTTTGCCTAGCTTGTATACATGGTCTGGAAACTCTGAACTTTCGAAACCTGGTGGTTGCTGGACGTAGACTTCTTCTTGGAGTTTGCCATTCAGAAAGGCAGATTTCACATCCATTTGGTAGACTTTGAAACCTTTATGGGCAGCATAGGCTAAGAAGATTCTAATTGCTTCTAGCCTAGCCACTGGTGCAAAGGTTTCATCATAATCAATACCTTCTTCTTGGCAGTATCCCTTGGCAACCAACCAAGCTTTGTTTCTGATGATAATATCATCTTCATCTTTCTTGTTTCTAAACACCCACTTGGTTCCAATAGCAGCTTTGTTTTCAGGAAGTGGAACCAAGGACCAAACTTTATTTCTTTCAAATTCCAGAAGCTCCTCTTGCATGGCTTCAATCCAGTTTGGGTCTTCCAGGGCTTCGGAAATCTTCTTCGGCTCAATCATACTTAGGAAATTTACAAAGAAAGCCTCATTGATCGTTGCAGATCTTGTCTTTACACCATCTTCAGCAGCACCTATAATTTGATGATGGGGGCGATCCTTTGTCCATCTGGTCATTGGAGCATGGACAACAGGTGGAGTCTGTGCTTCTGATGGGAAAAGACGTATGTCAGCATCAGAGCTCTGAGGATTGGCACCAGGGCTTTGTGGCACACAACTCTGAAGAGTGGCCTCATTGCTCTGTGATGTACCAACAGGGCTCTGAGAAGGTGAGCTTTCATACAGGGAATTTCTTCCAATATAGGTCAGAGGGGGTGATGATGGCTCTTGTTCAGGTTCTCTTTCATCTAATTCTTGTCCCTCATTTCTCTGAATTTGACCTGTAGACAGAGAAGTAGATGGTTAAGAATTGGAGGGACCTGTCAGAGATGTACCTGTTAAGTTCTGTTCAGCAGAGTTCTGAGCTTGATTGCCTCTGGTGATGTTTTCAGAGGAATCATCATCGAAGAAATCGTTGAATATCAGATTGATATCTTCTTCCCTTGTCTTTGAAGAGCTAGGCTTATCTTCAGTTTATATCCCCTCTAGTGATTTGCAATCAGAGGAACTTGATGAATTTTCATCAAAGGATACATTTATACTTTCTTGAATGACTCTGGTTCTGGTGTTGTAGACTCTGTAGGCTTTAGAGGTTAAGGAATAACCAATAAAGATTCCTTCATCAGCCTTCTTGTCAAACTTGCCCAGATGATCTTTGTCATTCAAGATGTAGCATTTGCAGCAAAAAATATGAAAGTATTTCACATTTGGCCTTCGGTTGTTAATGAGTTCATAAGGAGTCTTCTTGAATCTTTTCACAATTACAGCTCTGTTCTGGGTAAAACAGGCTGTTGAGACTGCCTCTGCCCAGAAGTTGATAGGAAGAATAGAACCTGCCAACATTGTTCTGGCGGCTTCTACCAGAGTTCTGTTCTTTCTCTCCACAACACCATTCTATTGGGGAGTTCTGGCAGCTGAGAAGTTCTGAGAGATTCCTTCCTCTGATAGGTGGGCATCAATTCTGGCATTCTTGAACTCTGTCCCATTATCACTTCTCAACTTTTGAATTTTAAGACCTAACAGAACCTGTATCCTTTTCAACAAATTTATCAGAATTTCTGGGACATCAGATTTTACTCTGATGAACTCAACCCAAGTATATCTAGAAAATTCATCTATAAGAACAAGAATATACTTTTTACCAGACAGACTTTGCACATAAATTGGACCACAAAGATCCACATGAAGCATATGCAAATGTCTAGGGCAATTGTGATCACTTTTTTTCTGTGTGAAGCTCTTTTCAGCTTACCCAATTAACAAACAGAACAAAGATGGTCTTTGTCAAATTTAAGTGAAGGCAGACCTTTCACTAAGTTAAGTCTCACGAGCTTGTCAAGGTTTGAAAAATTCAGATGAGCAAATCTTTTATGCCAGAGCCAGGCATCTTCCTTATTCAAAGAGACTAAACAGAGTTTTTCTGTTGTAGAACTTTGATTAGGATTAAAATTCATTTTATACAGACTCGGAAAGTAACAAAGAACAATATTTCTTCTTAAAATTGACATCGAATCCATGATCACATAGTTGACTTATGCTGAGCAGATTATGATTTAAACCTTCAACATAAGTGTTAGGGTCAATTTATGTTGAATAGAAGTTCAAGGTGTTGTTTGTAATTATTTTATTTGAGCCTAGTTAGTGAATGGTCCGTGGGCTTGTTAACCACGGGCCCGTCGTATATAAAGTTCATTAGCCTTAGAATTATATGCTAGCTGTTCATTTTAACTTTCCAAAGCTTATTGTAATTCTCTCTCAATATTGAAAGTAAAGTGGATGACCAGTTGAAATTATATCGTGTGTTATTATCTATTGATTTCTTATCGTTCGTTGCACGGATCTGGAACTATCAATTGGTATCAGAGCAGACGGACAATCGATTCAAAGTGTTCATATTGAATTCTGGTAAGTTTTTCCTTGATACGGCTGTGTTCTTAGGTGACAATCCAAATTTTGATTCTGTTGAAATTGATTGTTTTCGCTTATTGGATATTGTTAGTATTACTCTTATTAGTGATTCTGCAAGTTTTCATATTCTAATTCGATCGTTTGAGTGAGTTTTAAGCGAATTAAAGGTCAAAAGTTTTGGTTGTGTTCTTGATAAAAATCGAATTTTTAACCATCAAAACTTGTTGTTTTTGCTTCATAATCGATTTGGGTAGTGTTATTTTTGTGTTTGGTCGAGTTCCTAATCTTTCAGGAACGATTTTGAGCAACCCTAGTCGATTCCCAATCAAATTGAAAAGTCCAGCCGCACTTTCCGGATAACAACAGCACTTTCCGGACAATAGCTTATTCTTTCCGGACACGACTCACTTTCCGGGTAAGTTCACTCATTCTCAACCTTTCCGGGTACATTGTTCCGGAAACCCAAAGTTTCCGGTAAAATACTTTATCCGGACAACTCAACGTTTCCGGTAACCTATTTTATCCGGACAACTCAAAGTTTTCGGTCAAGTTGATTCTTTCCGGATTCCAGTCATCCGGTAAGTACCTCATCCGGAAAGCATATCATCCGGAAACTCATTTCATCCGGTAAGTACTTATTTTTACTATTTTATTCGGAAACCTAGTTTGTTCGGATACCCTTTGTTATCCGGAAACCTAGTTTGTCCGGACACTTCCTTCTATCCGGATACTTCTGTGTCTTGAACTGCTTTATTTCAATCTGATCCGGACACTTCCAGATCAGATATCATATCTGGTAAGTTCATTTCTGTTGAATTCTTACCTGTTTCAAATTCAAATCAGTCGTAGAACCTGCGTTAGGATACCACTCGTAGTGCCTTGCGTTAGGTTATCACTTTGAATCGAACACTTCGTCTGACGATCACTCCAGTGCAACTGAAGATGTCTTCACGCGACGCTCTTGCAATCGGTACCGACTCCAAACCACCTTGCCTCTACCAAGGTGAGTACAGCCAATGGAGGGACAGGTTCAAAATCTTCATTGGGTCGAAGGACAACTTCGAGTACATTTGGCGAGCCTTATAAGATGGGCCAATTCCTACACCAATGAAGACCGTTCCACCAGCTCAAGAAGGTGGTGACACACTCGCTGTGAAAAAGGCTCTCACCGATATGACCGACGACGAAAAAGGCATGCTTGAGGCAGAAAAGCATGCTAAGAGATACCTTGTTCAAGCACTGCCCAACACGATCTATACTGCCATCGACAGTTACAAAGATACAGCTAAGGGCATGTGGGATCAAGTGGAAAAGATGATGCGTGGGAGCGAAGTCGGGAATCAGCTAAAGACTAATAGCTCAATAACCAAGTTTGATAGCTTCAAACAGTGCACCGGTGAATCCCTTTCCCAAACTTATGAACGGTTCTGTCTTCTTCTCAACGAGCTCCACAAGAACAAGATTACTCGTTCCAACACTGAGAACGCTCTGAAGTTCCTCAATAACCTTCTGCCTGAGTGGAAAGTGTTTGCATCACACGTCAAGCATAACCATTTGATGGAGAAAGTTGACATCCACGAGCTGTATGAGACGCTTCTTCAAGATGAAGATGAGGTGATGGAAATACTCAAAGAGAAGAAGGCCGCATCCAAGCTAGCTGCTGATCCTCTAGCACTCATGTCTTCCAAACGAGGAAAATCTTATGGCCGATACTCCAAACGCACTCAAAAGCAAAGCGAATATGAGTCAGAACCTGAGGCACAGGAAGACAGTGATTCAGATTCTGAAATAGCAGCCATCAAGAAAGCAATGGCCCTGCTCTCCAAATCCTTCCAACAGAAGTTCTACAAGCAACCGACGTCTAATAATCAGCGCTACTCTACTTCCTCCAACAAGCGCCGTGATTATAAGGACAAGTATGAAGGTAAGAAGAAAGCCGATGAGCCCGATCAATCTGAAAAGAAGGAGAAAACAGAGAAAGATGACCGCAAGGAGAAGAAGAAAGACGAACCCGTGACTTGTTATAACTGCGGGAAGCTTGGTCACTTTGCGAAAGATTGTCGGAGGCCTGTTGTAAAGAATTCTCATTATTACAAGGCTAAGCTCGCACTGATAGAACAGAAAGAGGCAGAAGCAGCTCTTTTTATGGAAGACGACTACTGGTTGGGTCGTTCTGATGATGAAAGCGAGTCTGATGGTGCTGATGCCTTCATGGGATATCACTATCCTGCCGATGAAGAAAAGGCAAGTCAGGTATGTGATTCTAACCAACAAGATTTCTTGAATCAAATGCAATCACTTGCTGAAAGGGTAGATTCCGTTACGGCCACCTCTGATGAACAACCGCTTGAGATTAGATCACTATCTGAAAAGCTAGATGTTCAAAAGAGAATAACTGAGAAATATAAGTCTGAAATTGCTAATGTAAAAGACAAATGCAAAAATCTTTCAATAGCACATAAGGACTTAAGGGCCAAATTATCTGAACTTCAGTCTCAGTTTGATCAGTGTATGAATGAGAAAGCAGAAATTGTTTATCAATGTTCTGCTCTTCAAATTCAGCACAAGGAATTTGTTGCTAAAATTCTTGATCTTGAAACCAAACTTCATAAAAGAGGTCAAACGGATCAGACTACCCATATGAATAAACCAAAGGAGTTCACGTATTTCAACAAAGACTGGGGAATCGGATACGATAACCCGCACTACCTGAAAAAGGGTATAGCCAAAAGACCTATATTGTATGATTTTAGTTGTCTTGGAATAGCCAAAGAGTATCCGGAATATGCAATTAAATGGACTGGTCCTCTTGAACCTGAAAAGGAAGAGGAAACTGAGGAATACAAGCGCACACGCACATCCAAAATGCAACTTCCATTCTGTTATGTATCTTTAAATTATTCCTATGAGAAAAACAAGAAGTACCTCTCGAATGACTACTTCGATTGCTATAAGGTTGTAACGCCCAAGGATTCCTCCAAGAAGGATGAGGTCCAAGCAACCGAAACCAAGACTGAGACGGATGAGTACAATCTCTATGTTCCCCATTTCATCTTGGAAGCAAAGATAGTCGAGTTGGAGGAGTCATTCGAGAAAGAAAGGTCGAATTTTCAAAAGGAAAATCAAGCACTAATCCAGGAACTTGAGAATCTTAAATCAGTCAAAACCGAAACTGTGTCTGATGAAGGACAGGAAATCCTTCGGTGTGAAACACTAAGCTCACATCAAAACTGGCTGCCTTGGCAATAGATGCGATGCAAGAGTATACGAGAAATGGTCAGCTCCAAGAGCAGATTGACCAACTCCAATCTGAAAAGCAGATTTCACCCGATTCTTCCTCTAACTCATCGGACACGTCTTCATGTAAAGCCTTCATAAGCAAAACCTCTTCATCAAAAGACGATAAAGATTCTCAAGACGAGAGTGTGTTAAGGAATTTGAACTCTGATTTTTTCCTAGCTTCTGCACCAAATTCCCCAAAGCACATTGACACTAAGTGTTCCTCGCCTTCCTCGACCGATCCAAGTCCTGTAATTTCGGATGTTGATTTTTCTGAATATATGAACTCCGAAGGCAATTCTGATGAAGAGTTTGAGTCGTTCCCCTTCGACAAACCTCTTCCGAGTCATACTGATTTTTTGTCTCCAGTAGTCAATCGACCAGTCAATTTTCTAAAAGGTGACTGTTCAAAAACAAAGGTCCCAGCTGTGATTAAAATTTCTAAATCTAAACCTGTTTCTCAAACACAATCACAGCCGAGGCAAAAGACCGAGCGATTGCCTATCAAAAATACTGCTTCCTTAAAAGTTGTCAGGATCGATTCCAAACAAGAATAATTATACTTAGAAATCAGAATTAAAGAATCTTGCGGAATAGAACTTTAATTCAAACACACTCAATGAACAACTAATCAGAAAACACAATCTGTTTGTATTCAATACTTCAACTCACAAGTTTACAACCAAACCTCAATCTTGTTGAACAGGCTCAACAAGACGACTTCTACATCTCTAGAAATAGGGTTCTAAACCTTGAGGTTAATTCTCTCTAAAACAAAAACGAATTCTAAATCTCATGCCGAATAGCTATCTATCAAAACTCTATTTATACTAAATAATTACAAGATAACTATCAAAACAAAATTGATCTTCAGAATATTCTTTCATGCTTATCTTCAATCATTCCATATTTATCTCCAACATTCTCGCATTCCATAATTATGATCACAAGCAGCATTAACATCGTTATGCACAAGCAGTACTAACATTGTTCCAGCAGCATTAACTTTTACTTGCAGTACTAACCTTGCTCTGGCAGTAGTATTGTTGTTCTGACAGTACTATTGTTGTTCTGGAAGTACTAATGTTGTTCTGGCAGTACTAATGTTGTTCTGGCAGTACTAACCATACTTGGCAAATCTTCAGTTCCCAACAATCTCCCCCTAACTTGACTTTTTAGGTTGAGAAGTCAAGTTCTTCAGATGATGCTTCCAAAACCTAATCATGAACACATAAATCAGGATTCAAACCCAGGCTTTGATTGATAATCCTTCTCACCAAGTATCTTCCCATTTCAGAATCTTTGTTGCAAGCCAACTTAGCATGTAGCATTCCATTCAACCTTTTCTTGCTGTGCTTGTATGCAACATCCACCAAATAATACTCATGATATGTATAGTCAAGTGTGATGACATACACTCCACATTTTTCAATGAGCATCCAGTTGGTAATGGCTTGAAAATTTCTTTCTATCATATACTGAACTGCTTCTGGTTTGAACATTAGGCACAGGTATTGAAGAACCAATTTGGTGATAGACATCCCTTTCTCATTCAGCATATTTCCATACAGCTTCATTCCAACCTTGTACATCTCCTCTACGTCAGATCTAGAGCACATTCTGATAAGTCTTCCCCATGTAGAACAGACCACATACTTCCCATCTGCTCTTTTGACTCTAATGTACTCCTTTCTCTGATCTGCCAAGGTATCCCAGAAGATGATCTCAGGAGGCATGGAAGATAATGGGTCAACTTTGATTGGATCAGTATTAACCACAGTGATATACATATCACATTGAGCATTTCTTGGTTGACCTGATGGAGTTGCTACTTCTTCTTCAGCAACCTTTGTATCATCTTTCTTTTCTGGAACATCCTCTTCTTTTTCTTCTTCTACCACTGGTTCTACCCTAGGTTTCTTGACAAATTTACTCTTGGTAGATATAGACTTGGTTCTTGTTCTTTTCAGTGACACCAGCTTTTCACCCAGGGTTTCTTCTTGCTTTTTAGGAGTGTTATGTTTGGCTTTAATCAAAGCCTCTGCAACTTCAACTTCTTCCAAAGTAGGCTTTTTAGTTTCTGTTGCTTCCTTTGTTTCTGCTGCTTCTTCCTTTTAGATACTGCTTCTTGCATGGTTTCTGCTGCTTCTTTTGTTTCTGCTGCCTCTTTTGTTTCTGCTGCCTCTGGAATGGTTTTTGCTGCTTCTTTTGTTTCTGCTGCCTCTGGAATGGTTTCTGCTGCTTCTGCTTTTTGACTTTCATCAGCATTAACCGTTTCTGCTGTTGGTTCAGTTTCTGCTTCTTTCTGAATTTCAGCAGCATTAACCGATAGTGCTGTTGGTTCAGTTTCTGCTTCTTTCTGAATTTCAGCAGCATTAACCGTTTCTGCTGTTGGTTCAGTTTCTGCTTCTTTCTGAATTTCAGCAGCATTAACCTTTTCTGCTGCATGATCAGTTTCTGCTTCTTTTGCAATTTCTTCAACACACTAATTCTCCCCCTTTTCCTGTGCACTCTCCATGTTAAATTCAACTTCTGACTCCCCCCTTTTGGGAGCATCATTGTTGGGGCGTCTTCTTTTAAGAACATACTGAGCTTTCTTCTTCCTGTGCATCAACGTTGTAATCAGCTTCTTATGCTTCTCAAGCTGTGTTTGTTGATATAGGACCACTTTCTTGAGTCCATCTATCTCCTTTTGCTGACTTACAACATCTGTGTTGATATTGCCAATGGTTTCCATCAATTCCTCATATGTATATCTATCCTCACCTTGTTTAGGAGTTTTTACTTCCTTTAAAGGATCACTGGAAATTTTAGTAGGTGTCTTTTGCCTAGCAAAAGCACTGCCTACCCCCGTGGTTTCTTGGCACCTGGGACCTCTGAATGATTTCTCATTCTGAGTTGCCGTGAGGAAGGTCTTAGTTATGTTGCCACTGTCCTTCTCTGTGCTAGCAGAAGTAGTGGCAGCCTTGCTACTCACATGCTCAACCTTCTCCTTAGTGAGCACCTTCTTGGGGTTGGGAGACACCCCTGTGGTTTCCCTTTCGATATTCTCTATTGGAGAATGCTCCAATAGAGGGCTTAACGGCTTTGGGCTTGTAGGAGGTACATCAAGGGAAGGAGCCTTGTGTACCATTCTTCTTGTAAACTTTTTGGTTATTTGAGGAGTGGGTCTTTGAAGAATGGACTGAGGAATTTCTTTGGTGATTGAAGGTGGGGTTTGGCTATCAGTGGGTTGGTCTAATGAGGGCCTTGACCCTGATGCCATACCTTCTTGTGTGTGGGACACACCCATCATTGTAGACAACAATGGAGTGTCAACTCCTTCCGAGTCCCTGGAAATTCTTCTCATATTTGAGAAGACCTTTCCTTTAGGGGGTTTAGGTACATATACCTCAGTAAATTGAGGCAAATCCGTCAATTCCTTAGTAATCACTGCTTGGACAAACCTTGGATACATATAAAAACTCTTTTTGGATTCCAGGTTTGACACAAGATCATTGAAAATCATTTGTGAAAAATTAAACTTCCTGGCAGTGGCCAGGCAGACCAGGGCATAAGCAATGGTACTGCTAAACTCACTCCATCCAGTAGTTTTCTTTGAAATGCAGTGCATTAAGGTATGAACAAAGAATCGCCATTGTGTAGAAAATTTAGACTTGAAAAACTTAAAGATTCCAATGGGACCTTCATACCCCATTCTCGTTAAAGTTGAGTATAGATCGTCATTAGGAATAGACGTCATACCTGAGGCATCATCCAATCGAAGAGTGATGCGAATAAGCTCCTCTGTAACATTCAAGGGTTTGTCACACACCCTTGTTTTGATGATTTTCTGCCCATCTTCAGACACCACGGTGGCATTTTCCCAGAACTGCTTCTGATGCTCGGTGTAGATTGTCGGGGTCACCGTTAGGGCATAGGATATATGCGTGGACTTGAGGAAATCCACAATGTCGTGAAAACCTGCGGACTGTTTTGGCTTCTGGAGCATGGCAATCTCGTTGTGTTCGTCGATAAACTCCATTGTACCTGAGGATTCTTGACCGAAAACAGAGATTCTTGGGAGAGAATAGTTAGAAAGAGAGAGAGATGAATAGAATTCAAAGAGACGTTATGAACTTTGGCGGGTTGAAAGAGGTATTTATAGCAGTATTAGCCCTAATTTTTCTTTTAAAGCAGTATTAACGACACATGCAGTATTAAGTACGAAGCAGTATTAACTATGTACTGGCAGTAGTAACTATGCACTAGCAGTAGTAACTATGCACTGGCAGTAGTAACTATGCACTAGCATTAGTAACTAGGCACTGACAGTAGTAACTATGCACTAGCAGTAGTAACTATGCACCGACAGTAGTAACTATGCACTGGCAGTAGTAACTATCCACTGGCAGTAGTAACTATGCACTAGAAGTAGTAACTATGCACTGGCAGTAGTAACTATCCACTGGCAGTAGTAACTATACGTGCACTTTTCAGCACTTGTCAATCTGAGTCATACAGAAGATCCTGAGAAAAAGAGTTAGTAGTACCAAATATAGAAGGAAATACAGGTATAAAAACTGAAAATCGTGACTTTATTCAAGGTTGATCATGCCCACGCTTGTTACCAAGTAAGTGAATCTACCCACATCAAAAGCTTTTGTGAATAGATCAGCAAACTGGTCATTGGTATGAACTTTAGCAACTTGAATTAATTTCTTTTCATTACAATCTCGAATAAAGTGATACCTGATCTCTATGTGCTTTGTTTTTGAGTGTTTGACTGGATTGTTAACAATGCTAATAGCACTGTTGTTGTCAATGAAGATTGGAGTGTGCAGAAATGTTACCCCATAGTCCAACATCTGATTCTGTATCCATAGAACCTGAGAGCAGCAGCTTGCAGCAGCTATATACTCAGCTTCTGTTGTAGATAAGGACACTGTGGTTTGTTTCTTACACTGCCAAGATACTAGTCTTGCACCCAAAAACTGACATCCACCTGAAGTAGAATTCCTATCCATGTTAGCTCCACCCAAGTCACTATCTGAGTATGCAAGTAAATCAAAGGATGATTCATAAGGATACCAGAGACCTAATCTAGGTTGCCCTCTTAGGTATCTAAATATCCTCTTGACTGCATGAAGGTGTGATTGCTTTGGTGTAACTTGAAATCTGGCACATACACATACTGGAAACATAATATCTGGTCTAGAGGCTGTGAGATACATGAGTGATCCAATCATTGATCTGTAATGATGGACATCCACATCCTCCCCCTCAAGATCAACAATGATCTGTTTGTGTGTCTCCATTGGTGTGCTTGCTGGCTTTGAGTCTGATAATCCAAACTTATCCAGGATGTCTTTCACATATTTGGATTGGCATATGAAAATCCCATCCTTCTTCTGTTTCACCTGAAGCCCAAGGAAGAAAGTAAGTTCACCCATGGAACTCATCTTGAAGCTCTTGTGCATTAACTCCTCAAAGTCTTTACACATGTGATCATTTGTGGATCCAAAGATAATGTCATCCACATAGATCTGAACAAGTAGGGTGTCCTTCTTTTTCCTTTTAATGAATAAGGTCTTATCAATGATTCCTCTTTCAAATCCATTTTCCAAGAGATAGGTAGACAGGGTGTCATACCATGCTCTTGGGGCTTGATGTAGACCATAAAGTGCCTTCTTTAACTTGTACACTCTGTCAGGATACAATGGATTCTCAAATCCAGGGGGTTGACAGACATACACTTCTTCATCTATAGTCCCATATAGAAAAGCACTTTTTACATCCATCTGGTAGACCTTGAACTTCATATATGAGGCATAGGCTAGAAACAACCTAATTGCCTCAATCCTTGCAACTGGAGCAAAGACTTCCTCATAGTCTATACCCTCTTCCTGAGTATACCCTTGTGCAACCAGCCTGGCTTTGTTCTTGATCACAATTCCTCTCTCATCCTTCTTATTTCTGAAAATCCACTTGGTGCCAATTGTCCTATGACCTTTTGGAAGGTCCACCAAGTTCCAAACATTCTGTAGCTTGAATTGTAGCAGCTCCTCTTGCATTGCTTCTATCCAACTTGGATCTCTCATAGCATCATAAGCCTTTTTGGGCTCAATTTGGGATAGAAAGCAAGTGAGTACAATATTAACTGTATTTTGCTGATCTTGTAGCTCTTGAAGTCTGCTTTGATTCCTAGTCATCATGGGAGAAGCAATGTCTCCAATTACCAACTCAGGAGGATGATTTTTCTGAGTTCTTGATGGATGACCAGATTCCTCTTGTAAGTTCACATCCAGATTTGACTCATTTAAGTCTGGATTTTCTTCAGCTTCTTCAGTCACTTCAGACTCTCTGGAATTTGGACTTGAAGGCTGATTTTCCTCTATTCTTCTCTCGTCTTCATTCTGAATGGGTTCAGCTTCCTTTTCTTGTTCACAGAAGTCAACAGGATCAATGGTAGGGAGTGGAAATATCACAGACTGAATTCTGTGATCTGATGGTGGTGCATCCCTTTGTCCTGCATTTACATCACTACTGATACCCAAAGAATTAGTGAGTGAATCAATGTCAAATAGCCAACCAGGACCTGAACCAATAGGATTTTGTGTGTTCTCATTGCATTTGACATTGTCACTTTCTTCAATTATTCTAGAAGAGGTATTAAACACTCTGTAAGCCTTACTCTGAGATGAGTAACCAACAAGAAAACCATCATCTGCTTTGCTATCAAACTTACCTAAGTGAGATTTGGTATTGAGAATTGTACAAGGACACCCAAATGGTTTGAAAAATCCAATAAATGGTTTCTTTTTCTGAAAAAGCTCATAAGGTGTCTTGTTTTTAGGCTTTATTACTAAAACTCTGTTTTGGACATAACAAGCAGTATTAACTGCTTCTGCCCAAAAAGTAGTGGGTAGTTTTGAATCAGCTAACAGAGATCTAGCAGCCTCAATCAGTGTCCTATTCCTTCTCTCAGCAACACCATTCTGTTGTGGAGTCCTAGGAGCACTGTATTGTCTCTCAATTCCTTTTTCCTCACAAAAGGTGTTTAGATCAAAGTTTTTAAATTCAGTCCCATTATCTGATCTAATGACTTTCACTTTTTGATTTGATTGGTTTTCAATTCTAAGAATAAAAGATTTGATCAGTCCACTTGTCTCATCTTTAGTTCTCAGAAAATATACCCAAGTAAATCTAGAGTAATCATCAATAATAACTAAACAGTATGACTTCTTGCCAATGCTCATGACATTTGTAGGGCCAAACAGATCCATATGCAACAACTGAAGAGGATTTGAGATAGTGTTTATCTCTTTGGACTTATGAGAAGTTTTGTGTTGTTTGCCTTTGAGACACGCAACACAATGATCATCACATGAATAAACTTTTGATGGTAAACCCCTAACAAGATTATTTTTAACAAGTTTATTCATTGTTTTAAAATTCATGTGACACACCCTTCTGTGCCAAAGTGATGATTCATCCATTGAAGCTTTTGATACCAAACAGTTTAGGGATGAATCAGATGAAACACTTTCTAAATCTAAACAATACACATTATCCTTTCTAGGAGTTCTCAATAGTATCATGTTTTCATCAACTACTTTGAATCTAGGAGCAAGAATAATGCATTCAGAATCAGTAAATAATATACTATGTTTCTTGTCACAGACCTGTGATACACTTAACAGGTTGTATCTCAATTGCTCAACATAGTAAACATCCTCAAATGTCATCTTACCTTTTGATACATCACCTTTACCACTTATCTTACCTCCTGCAGGATTATTCCCAAAAGCAACATGTCCTCCATCAATTCTTTTGAAATTCTTGAGGCAGGCCATGTAACCTGTCATGTGCCTGGAGCAACCACTATCAACATGCCAGATGCTCTTCCCCTTGAGCTGTTGGTTGCCCTGCACATAAGATAAATCAATTAGTTTTTATTGGGAACACAAGCCAAAGTGGTCTTGGGTCTCCCTTGCTCATCAAAGTACTTACATTCAGTTTGGATAAGTTTTTCAACCTGAGGAACTTCAGTACTGGAGTACTTTGTCAAGATGATTGGTCTAGCAGCACAAATAGTGTTAGCAGTACTATCTTTAGAAGAAGTACTAACAGTGTTAGCAGTACTAACACTAGAAGCAGTATTATCTTTAGAAGAAGTACTAACAGTGTTAGCAGTACTAACACTAGAAGCAGTATTATCTTTAGAAGAAGTACTAACAGTGTTAGCAGTACTAACACTAGAAGCAGTATTATCTTTAGAAGAAGTACTAACGGTGTTAGAAGTATTAACACTAGAAGCAGTATTATCTTTAGAAGAAGTACTAACAGTGTTAGCAGTACTAACACTAGTGCTTTTAGGAACCCACATTGTGACACATTCTTTTTCAGTCTTTTTCCTCATGTGGCTTTTGGATTTAGCTTGTTTCTTAGCCACATGGTTCCTTACAGGCTTCCTATAACCATTTGATTTTTGAAAAGTTCTTTGAAAATTTATCCTTTGGTTAATAGGATTGAAATAACAGTGTTTGGCAAGGTGATTCAATTTGCCACAGATAAAACAAGGTTTTGGTCTGTTAATCCTTTGCAGATCAACTCCTTGTTTTTGAGCCCACTGATTATTCCAGTTTCTTTGATTTCCCCTCTTTTTATCATGTTTTTGGGGCTCATTCTTTTGAGAATTTTTGCAAGAACAATGTTCACAAGTATTGGAATTCACAACAGTGGTCTGTGTATAATGAACTCCCTTTCCTTTTTCAGATCTTTTCATCTTATTGTTCTTATCCCAGGGACTTCCACCTTCCTCATTAGTCTTGATGTAATTCTCTAAGGGGATCTCACCACTGACATTCTTGTTCCTTTTCTTAGACTCTTCTTTTTCAGTTTTATCCTCAACAACAACTTCATCTAATGGATCTACTTTAGTGGCTCCTTCAGGTAAGTCCTTCCTATCCTTGGTTTCTAACAGGTCTGACCTAGGAGGGATGTATGTGTTGTTGTAGGGTGGGGGTGTGGCATTGTACCCTAGGCCTGGTTTCATCTTACTGTGGATTTGAGCATTTATTATGGTGTCCATGACTTTAGAAGCACATGAAAACTTTTCAACATCAAGTTTTACTTTCTCAAGTTCTCCTTTTAATTTCTCACATTCCTCCCTAGACTCTTTCAGTTGGATCTCCAGACCATTCTTTTCCCACTTCCAGTAGTTTGTATCATATGAGTGTTGAAGTTCATTGGCTTGAAAAGCCTTAATTTGTTCTTCAAACCTCTCAACAATCACTACATAATCTCTTCTATCCTTTTCTAATCTCTTAAGGTCATCACACATTCCCTGGTTGTGATCTCTATACTTTTTCACAGTGTCTATACAAGCTTGAGAACAGAGATTAGATTTTACCTCAGTAGGAAGATCTGAGACTTCTGCCATGAGTGCATGATTCTGAATTGCCTCTTCTGCTTAATCACTCCAATGAAATCCCATTCCTTGTTGAGAAACAAGGGCTTGAACAGAGTTTCTGTTCTGGTTGAAGCTTCCAGTCTGAGCTTGTTGATGGTTGTTTTGAGATACTCCACCTCTGCATTCTCTGGCAAAGTGTCCCATCTTATGACACTTGTAGCATTCCATCTTAGACTTGTCAAACCCAGCACCATCTTCTCTTCTTTGGGAAAAGTTGTTTCTCCCAGTCCTCTTTATAAACTTCTTCACCCTCATAGAAAGCATAGCCATCTGCCACTTGATATCCATCTCCTCAAGATCATCAGCATTAATCTGTTCTAAGTCATCATTAATTAATGAGGAGTTAACATGACTAGAAAAGAAAGCTTCTAGTACAGAATCATTGGCCTTCTCCTGATTGACTCCACCAGCAGTACTAACTGATTCAGGGTTAGCAGTAGAATCAGTTGATGCTGATAGGAGTGCAGCATTATACACATATCCTGAGGGCTTCTTCTTGGCTTCAACCTCTGCTTCAAATACCCTAAGATCATTGTACAGATCATCGAGCTCTTTATCTTCTAACTGGTCATTCTGTCTGAAAGACACAGTATACATTGTCCATTCCTCACCTAATGATCTTAGAAACTTCCTGTTTACATCATCAGCCTCCATACGAACTCCAACTGTAGCCAATTCTCCAATCAACTTATTAAATCTATCAAAAGTTTGAGTCATAGACTCATTCTTTGTAGAAGTAAAATTTTCATATTGTTGCTTAAGAATTGCCTTCTGGTTCCTCTTGGTGCTCTTGGTACCAGTGAATCTCTTTTCCAATGCATTCCATAAACTCTGAACATCAGTGCAGTGATGAAATTGGTGCTGATACTCATTGGGAATAGCCAAAAGCAGAGTGCTTAAGGCTTTCATCTCTGTTTGTCTAACCTTTCTTTCTGCATCAGTCTTTGGAGGAGGTCTTTTTCCATCTGGTCCAACCCTTCCTTCAGCACATGGACCATTCTCTATAATATCCCAGATGGAATAATTAGTAAGCAAAATATACTGCTTGATTCTAATCTTCAACATGTCAAACTCATTAGGCCTGAGCATGGGAACCTTTGAAACAAGAGTACTGTTTGATTCAACTGTGTTGTCCATAATGATTGTAGATTTCTAAGAAACCAAGCTCTGATACCACTTGTCAGGATCGATTCCAAACAAGAATAATTATACTTAGAAATCAGAATTAAAGAATCTTGCGGAATAGAACTTTAATTCAAACACACTCAATGAACAACTAATCAGAAAACACAATCTGTTTGTATTCAATACTTCAACTCACAAGTTTTCAACCAAACCTCAATCTTGTTGAACAGGCTCAACAAGACGACTTCTACTTCTCTAGAAATAGGGTTCTAAACCTTGAGGTTAATTCTCTCTAAAACAAAAACGAATTCTAAATCTCATGCCGAATAGCTATCTATCAAAACTCTATTTATACTAAATAATTACAAGATAACTATCAAAACAAAATTGATCTTCAGAATATTCTTTCATGCTTATCTTCAATCATTCCATCTTTATCTCCAACATTCTCGCATTCCATAATTATGATCACAAGCAGCATTAACATCCTTATGCACAAGCAGTACTAACATTGTTCCAACAGCATTAACTTTTACTTGCAGTACTAACCTTGCTCTGGCAGTAGTATTGTTGTTCTGGCAGTACTATTGTTGTTCTGGCAGTACTAATGTTGTTATGGCAGTACTAATGTTGTTCTGGCAGTACTAACCATACTTGGTAAATCTTCAGTTCCCAACAAAAGTCACTGACCGTGTTGTCCCTGTTGTTTCAGATAAAAACGGTCGCGCTAAACAAGAAAAACCAAAGTGGGTAGCTAAGGAACTTGTCGAGGATGCAACATCAAAGTCTTTCACTGTTTTTTACCCTAGAATGAACAAAAACGATTGTGCTTTGAATCATAGGAATGATTTTGTTAAACGTGATGTTAAATTTCCAATTAAGCTTTATTCCATTCAACAGTTGATTCAATTATCGCATGATTGTTTGTGTTGTTCTAAATGTGGTTGGAATGGCTTTGATGACATACATAATAATGATTGGTTTGGGTCATATCACATATATAATCATACACCTAAAACCAAACCCCGTAAAACCAACAAGAAACACCATAAACAACGGGGGTCCCAATCAGAGGTTAAACCGCAGCAGGAGAGAAAACCCGTTCCAAAACAGGTTTCTCCTACTGAGGCTAAATCGACACCCAAGAGGCAACTTGCTACTAAACCAGTTCCTCCAAAAGGTGTAAAACCTACACCTAAGAGGCAAGTTCCTCATAAGGGTGTCAAACCTAACCCTCCAGGACCCATGCAAATATGGGTACCTAAAGTCCGCTAAACTTGTTTTTGCAGGACGGTCATGTGTGGTACTTAGACTCTGGATGCTCCAAGCACATGACCGGAAGGAGGGAACTTCTCACGAACTACAAGGAAGAATATGGCGGAGACGTGAGATTTGTGAACAACGACAAGGCGCCGATCGTGGGTTACGACGACATTGTCCAAGACAAGATCACTATCAAGAAGGTATCACACGTCGCGGGATTGGGACACAATCTATTCAGCATCGGCCAATTCTGCGACAAAGATCTCGAGGTTCGGTTCAAAGCCAAAAGGTGTAGAATACTCAATGACGACGGAGTGGAACTGCTGGTTGGAAAGCGCAAGACCAACCTCTACACCATCGACCTCGCAGGCCTGAAGCCCGATAACCCTGTCTGCCTGATGTCAAAGGCAAATTCCGAACAAGCATGGATTTGGCATCGACGTCTTTCGCACCTCAACTTCAAAAGTATCAACAAATTGGTGCTAGGCGGACACGTGAAAGGCATGCCCGATCTTCAATTCGTGAAGGATCGACTCTGTGGGGCATGTGAGATGGAAAAGATGAAGCGAGCATCGCATCAGCCGAAGGCAACTCCGAGCACGTCCCGGTCCCTCGAACTTATCCATATGGATTTGTGTAGACCGATGCGTGTTCAAAGCATCAACAAGCGCAAATATGTCCTGGTGATGGTGGATGACTTCTCGCACTACACATGGGTCAAGTTCCTTCGCTCGAAAGACGAAACTCTGGAGCTGATCATTAACCACTTGAAGTCCATCCAACTAAATCTTCAAAGTCCAGTTCAGACTATCAGGACCGACAACGGGACGGAATTCAAGAACCAAACGGTGAACGATTATCTGACTTCTGTCGGTATTTCGCAAACCTTTTCTGCCGCACGCACTCCTCAACAAAACGGAGTGGTGGAACGATGCAACCGCACCCTTGTCGAAGCGGCTCGTACCATGCTTTCCCAATCCAAACTGCCGCTATTTCTCTGGGCCGAAGCGGTGTCTACTGCCTGCTATACGCAAAACCGCTCCATCATCAACAAGCGGTTCAACAAGACGCCGTACGAGATCATCAATAAACGCATTCCGAATATCAAATA
The DNA here is from genome assembly GCA_033807775.1 of Saussurea involucrata. Taxonomy (NCBI): domain Eukaryota; kingdom Viridiplantae; phylum Streptophyta; class Magnoliopsida; order Asterales; family Asteraceae; genus Saussurea; species Saussurea involucrata. The sequence goes on along the minus strand of CM066321.1, from coordinate 83,722,282 downwards.
CTTCCATGTATTCAGATGCACGTGTTACGTCTTAAATGACAAGGACGATCTTGGCAAATTCAGCCCAAAGGCGGACGAAGGAGTTTTCATCGGATACTCCATGCAGGCTAAGGCGTATCGCGTTTACAACAAACGGACTAAAACCGTTACCGAGAGTGTAAACGTGACATTCGACGAAGCCGAAGATTTGGCTTCTGAACACAACAGTTCAGAACCCGGTTTAACTGGCATGCTAGTTTCCGAACTTCCAAGTTCGGGATCTGCACAAGCAACAGTAAATCCGAATCATGCATCTTCATCGAATGCTGATCTTTCAGATTTAGATTTATTGTTCAAGTATTTTTATGATGACATATTTAACGCTTCTACCCCTCATGTCTCAGCACAACCATGACTCGAGGTTGCTCGTCTTGAGGATTCGGTGAATCTATCCGGTCTGCCACCTTCAACAAGCACGCCTTCCATCACCATGGAGACAACTCAACCGTCATCATCGACTTCTACTGATACTACTGTCCCTCCAGAGGAACCAGTGACAAACCTGGAGATCGCTCCTAATGATTCGTCATCTACAACAATCAACGATCAACTTCTGAATTCCTCGAAACCAGAAGTTGTTCAACCTGCGATGAATCCTCCCCCGTCTCCTCCGAGAAACCAACCGGCACCACTTGAAGCGGTACAAGATCTTCCATCTGGTAACTATGTGGATCCGGACGTATCCCATTCCACTCAACAGCCGCTTCCACACACCACCAAGTGGACGAGAGCTCATCCCCTACATCAAATCATCGGTGATCCCTCCACTCCTGTTCAAACACGAGGCGCATCCGCCAATTTCTGCCTTTTCTCCGGCTTCTTGAGCAAGATCGAGCCGACCAATGTCCGCGAAGCACTCGAAGATCCGGACTGGATCATAGCCATGCAAGAAGAGCTCAACCAATTCGAGGCTCTCAAGGTATGGCGACTTGTTCCACGTCCAACTCACAAGACGGTGATCGGAACCAAGTGGATCTTCAAGAACAAGAAGGATGAGGAAGACATCATAGTATGCAACAAGTGCGTCTAGTGGCTAAGGGATACCGACAACAAGAGGGGATCGACTACAATGAGACCTACGCTCCGGTGGCAAGGATAGAAGCGATACGTATGTTCCTTGCATACGTCGCACACAAGAACTTCACAGTCTTCCAAATGGATGTGAAGACCGCATTCCTCTACGGCGATATCAAGGAAGAATTATACGTGTCACAACCGGAAGGGTTCGTGGACGATTCAAAGCCTGATCATGTCTAAGTTCTAGACAAGGCGCTTTACGGTCTAAAGCAAGCTCCACGAGCCTGGTATAACACTTTATCCGAGTTCTTGCTCAAATCAGAATTCACACGAGGTAAGATAGATTCAACTCTGTTTATCAAGAACGAAAAAGATCATATTGTCTTAGTTCAAGTGTATGTCGATGACATAATTTTCGGTTCTACAAATACTCAGTATGCAAAGAACTTTGCCAACCTTATGGGACAATTTTTTAAAATGAGTATGCTTTGTGAGATGAATTTCTTCCTTGGTCTTCAAGTTAAACAATTGTCGACCAGGATATTCATAAACCAGGCTAAGTACATCCGGGATATTCTTAGGAAATTCCAAATGGAACAGTCCTCACCAATGAAAACTCCCATGGCACCCGGTACAAAGCTTCACGCCGATCCTAACGGAACGGATGTGAACCCTAAACTGTATCGAGGAATGATCGGTTCTTTGATGTATCTAACCACAAGTAGACCGGATATCATGTTCTCACTTTTCTATGCGCCCGATTTCAATCAAAACCAAAGGAGTCTCATTTAATTGCTGTAAAACGAATTTTTCGTTATTTACGTGGTACCGCTGATCTTGGCTTGTGGTACCCGAAAGAGACAAGTTTTGAGCTATCCGCTTATTCTGATGCGGACCACGCAGGCAGCATGATGGACCGGAAGAGCACATCGGGGCATGTGCAGTTCTTGGGAGATAGCCTGGTGAGTTGGGCATCAAAGAAGCAGCAGTGCGTCTCTACGTCGACTGCTGAGGTGGAGTACGTGGCCTCCGCGATCTGCTATTCTCAAGTGATCTGGATGCGCACCCAACTCAAGGACTACGACTTCACATACGTAAAGGTGCCCATTTACTGCGACTCGAAGAGCGCAAATGCCATATCTAGCAACCCGGTCCAACACACTAAGACCAAGCACATCGACGTTCGGTACCATTTCATTAAGGATCACGTTGAAAGAGGTACGACCGAACTCTACTTTGTAAATACTGAGCATCAGTTAGCAGACCTGTTTACAAAACCCTTGGACGAAAAACCTTTTAATACTCTAGTGTTCAAGTTAGGTATGCTAAATCTGAAGACTTGATTCGATTGTGTGCCCGTCACAAGTTCCATACATCTACGGGCAACTGTTCACTCATCATCCGGTGCTCAGACTCCTGATGATTGAGCATACACTTTCTTGCACTTGTATTCTACTTGTCTCAGTTATACAATTAGGTCGAGTCTCTGTATTTATTAGGTAGATTTCGTTTGTTTCCTTTCTTTCCATGTGTGTTTCTTTTCTTTCATAATGTCGTCTATTTTATTTGCTTATATATGTGCTTTCACAAGTGTTCATGTGTTCAGGGGGAGCACAAACCGGTATCAGGTACGTTTACTCTACTGTTGAGGGGGAGCGTCACACACATATTTTTTTTACTACTGAAAAGTTTTTTTGTGTTTGAGGATACTCCCGTGTGCATTTCACACTACGCTCACATTCTGAGGGGGAGCAAATCTCTTTATGATCATCATTTGAGGGGGAGCGACCTTTTTTTTCTTTACATGTATCAAAGTTTTCTTTATGTCGGCCTCTACATTGCACAAGTTTTCACTATTCGAGGGGGAGCAACTTTTTCCCCATGCTCAGTTTGAGGGGGAGCGAGAGAAGGTTCGTTTTTAAATCCGAATAGTCCTATTTTTGCAAAATCTCCAGGAACATGGATTTTTTTTGTAAATTCCATTGTATCCGGACAGGTATCCGGGAACCCTATCTTTTCGGATAGGTTTTCGGACCGGGTCCTTATCCGGATTGGATGGGAACCCGAATACCAAACCCGGACTCTTGGTACATATATAAGGATCCGGAAACCCTAATCCTCACTATCCGGAAAATATTAAAACCTCTCGAAAACCCTGTGCCTTCTCTCTCTCGTTCGGACCATCTCGCAATCCTCGATTCTCACTCCTCTTTCATTCCAAAATCAGGTATGTCATTGGCATCACCATTTCCATCATTAATGGTCATGTTTCTCGCACTTCACACCACAAATCGACCCCAAATTTGGTCGATTGCTTGTATCCGAAAACCCCTTTTGGGTCTATTCGATTTCGGGTTAAATAGGTGACGTACATGACGATTTAGATGACCTAGTATGTTTATATGCGTTCATCGACACTCCCTATATGCTTTAACACCTGTTAAGGACTGCGATTTGCTCGTTTGATGATTTTGAATGTCGTCCGGACACACCTTTCGTGTCCGGAAACTATCAAAGTTATGATGTTTTGTCCGAATTCTCTCTTGAAATAGATATTTTTCCCGGAAACAATCAACGTCCGGAAACCCTAGTTGTCCGAAAACCTCAGGTTTCCAGTAAGTTCAACTACCGGATAGTTGCGGTGTCCGGAATCCTATTTGTTCGGTAACCTTTGTCATCCGGAAACCATTTTGTCCGGAATCCCCATTTTGTCCGGAAACTGTCTTACCATCCAGAAACCTTTGCTGTCCGGATACCTTCTATCCGGACACCATGGTTTGTCCAGAAAGTCTTGTTTTCCATTGTTTGGTCCGGAAACCCCTGTGTTTGTCAATCCAGTACCTGTTCTCTCACTACCAGTCCTCAATCTGTCTCAGATTGAGCCATTTACTACAAAGGTACGCGCCGGAACTTGTTTATCTGTTTTGATTACTAACTTTGGTTATTTTACATATATTCTATGGCGGATCAACAACAACAACAAAATATGGAAGAGCAAATTCCTCCTCAAGAGGAATTTATCGATGAAGCAGCCGATAACGCTTTGGTCGCCCCTGACCATGGCATCGAGATGGAGGCCAACAACCATCATTTGGACGCCACTGAGTTCCGACCACAACCTCAACACCGGGTGGTCGTGGACATATTACTTGGTCACCCTCTTCGTGAGGCCCTCACTTCCACAACCGACGTCCCAATGCTGTACGTCTATCAGGTGTGGCTCTCTGCCCAAGTCATTACTGCTGCCAATTCACAAACCATCACGGCGCAGATCGACAACCACCCCTTCATGCTCACACCTGAGTCCTTCCGGCGTCTACTGTCAGTACCCGAAGCCACCGCCGGCGGACATCAACGCTACGACCCCGCGGTCAACGACACAACCCTCTGTGCTCAAGTACGCGCGCTAGGCTACAACCACGCTCTCGAGCGACCTTCGGCTTTCAACCATAAATATCTGGCGCCCATCTGGTACATGCTGTTAACCATACTGAACATATGTCTCTCATCCAGATGGAAGGGCATAGACCAGTGCACCGGCGACTTCTTGCGTCTATTCCATGCCGTGTGCTACAACAGACACGTCGACTTCGCAATGATAATCTGGCGAGAACTGGTGCAAGCTATTTGACAAATTGGTGGGTCGAAGCAAAAGAAGTTCCTTCCATATCCTCGTTTCCTATCCTTGGCTGTGCGACAACACATGGACGCGAATCCAGCAATACCGCGAAGACTTAACCATCCGGTATGCCCTCCTTTCCACTTGCAATACATGGTGATTCGAAACCCGTCCAACGCCATAGCCATGCCCTTACCTGAAGCCCTACTGGCATACGCGGATCCAAATGTACCGAGTGTGGTAGAATATAGGAGAGAGTTAGCTGCTCCCATGGTCCAACCAGCACCAGAGGGACCTCCCCAGGGAGATAGACTCGAGCGACGTGAGGGTCCTAGGACAAGAAGAGGAAGGGCCCGGGCAGCAGGGGCTCCTAGGCGGGGTGTTTTGAGATATAATGGGAGGGGAACCGAAGTGGGCGGTGCATTGGATACGCGTCCCAGTACTTCCCAGGCCGAAACAAGCCGCCAACCCCCAATTCCCATCACCCGAACGACACCCGAAGCTGGTACATCGTCTAGACCGATGCTTCACCATGACTCCGAGCCTTACTTATCTGATCCTCCTTCGCCAACCCGACATGTTGAAGATGTGGGATCTGACTCCACTGAGTCCGATACGACCCGTGCCATACGGATCTCCTTAATATCTACGAGTATCGGACCAAACCCACACTTTACCGAAGGCATTCCTTTCGACTCACCAACACCACCTCTCATCCCTACTACCCAACCTACCACGGGAGATACAAGGAGACCTGAGGGAGAATTAGTTGAAGAGTTAGCACATGTGAGAAGGAGGGAATTACGGTCGAAAGCGAACCAGGAAAGATTAAGCTGTAAAGATAAAGAGGCTTCTAAGCGACCCCAAACCAGTGTCATTCGGGTTGCCACATCTGCTATCCCGTCTCATCCGTTGGGACGGGGTATTGAAGAAGCCGACGTGGACCCAACGGCGCAATTGCACAACCTCCTCAGCCACTCATCCATCTCTCAAAAGACGGATGTTTCAACTTCTCACGGGGATCAAGCACAACTTCTATCGGTCTCTCACTCGGAGAGTACTGGTATTGAAACAAGAGACCAACCTCCCCCGGTCTCGACTTCTTTGGATGCACTCTTGAGTCTAGAGCCACTTGCTAATATTACTTCTTTGGCTAGGACACAAGATGAGGAAACGAACATCGGTGCTCTTGGTGACCCGATCGGAACCTCCGTAGTGTCTCCGCATTTAAGCGGAACGCGAGGATCGGAGGGAAATCCTACCACGGCTACCCATGTGCCAACCGTGAACGTAGGTGGCTTTGCCTCTAAGGTAGATGCCTCAACGGGTATTCTAAGTGATCCCGGAATTATTTCCACCGACTCTGTGTCAAAGGGATATCTGGACGGCGCCCTAAAGGCCGTCCGCGAGGCTATGGAACATCGCTTTACCAATGAGCTCGACAAACTGAAGACTCTGATCAAAGGTAAAGAGAAAATGGTCGAACCTGAAATTGCACCAACACCTCCACCAGCTCCCGTACAGCCAATTCTTTCGGTGGATACCCTGAAAACCATGCTTCTAGCTCATCTGCTCCAACAATCTGAAACCGACGCCTCTACCGAAGCAGACCTGATCTCCGTTCTGAAATCACAGGTCACTGCTCCTTCGTCATTTGTTACATCTCGATTGGACCATCTTGACATGACTCTTAAGGACTTTCAACAAGCGCTCAACACGCTGTCCGAGAGAGTCAGATCACTCGAAGATACCTGCAAAAGTCAAGCTGGCGGACTCAAGAGAAGGCACGATGACCAGGATGATCCTAATCACCGTGAGGGGGAGAACAAGAGACAAAGATTAACTAAGTCCGCCGCCCCAATCATTCCTGAAGCTACTGTGGTTCAACCGGAACCGTCAACTGCGGCAACTACAACTGAAGAACAACCCGTAGCCGAATTGCCTTTAGTCGAGATGGTACAGGATATGGACATCTCCGATGATGAAGACCCGACGGTTGAAAAGCCTGAGGGAACAACACTGGAATTGGTCAACTTTGATACATCAGATGGATCTACACTCAACCTCATTGATCCAAACACATAGACCGACCCGGAGACCGAAGATGCATGGTATTATAAAGCCGCCAGTGCCGTAAATCTCCAGGTAAATTTGGTCTTTCCTACTGATGAAGACGATAATGTTGACTATGACCAATTTCTGCTGCACAATCTGTATGGTACTCCCGTTCACTCAGCTCAAGCCGTCGAAACTTCTGCAAGACCCGAATCTACAACTGCTGATATTCCGACATCTCCTCAACAACAGCCGACAGCTTCTGATCTTCCTCCTCCTCAACAGCAACAGATCCGATGGGAGAAGATCACGATATTTATTCCTCACCTGGAGGAATGTCTGAAAAGGTTGTTCGTCCACAGGTTACGCCCTATCGAGCCTACCTTTTGCCTTGGTATTTTGTAACACCCGAAAAATCCTAGTAAGTAATAATAGTCCTAATATTTCTTTATATTTTGACTTCTTAGATTATAATTGATTTCCTAAGTAATTTCGGTGATTGTCACTTGTTATTTGATAACTTCCGATAGAAATCAGTAAGTTTATTCCTTAAGGAAATAAATGAAAAATAGATAATAAAGTTAAATATTAGATTTTATGGATTAGTTGGATGGGTAATTTGAATACGAGTCCAACGGTTCTTTCCGGAGCAAAACGGAGTTCTAAATTAGTTTGAGAAGACTAGCAAACAGAAGCCGGCGCCAATGGCTTGGCGCCGATGCATCGGCGCGGGTGATCGGCGCCGATTTCCTGACGTGCCAAAAGGGGGTTAAACCCACCTCTTTACCCTTAGTCATCCACCCTTTTCACATATAACTCTCAAATCCGATTTTTGGTTCTGCTATCCTCTTCTCAAGCGATATCCATCTAAGATTAAGGTAAATTCATATCTATTAATCCTAATCTAATTCAAGCAACTAGTATGTGAATCTTACCCATTTAAACTTGAATTAGGGCATTTCATCTTCACTCTTCTTCTTGGAGCAATTAGGTTCAAGTATTCAAGTTAGGGTGTTAGCAATTGAAGATTTGAGGTGAGTAACTTGTAATTAATTGTTTGTATTACATTTATATACTATTCCTCATCTTGATTTTTGGTATAGCTAATGGGAAATCTTGAATAAATGCTCTTAATGGTTAAGAGGGAAATAAGAGGAGTTCAAGTAAGTTTATGTGGCTTAATTGTGTTTATTACTTTGTATACCATAATAAATGTTGATGTTAAGAGTTTGGTTGGATTATATATCCAAAGTATGTGATATTGAGATGATGACTTAATAGATGTCTTAATGATGAATTGATGGCTTAATGGTCAAAATGGACTTATTCTTGAATTGTAAACATGGTGGTTTATTATTGAAATCATATAGAAAGTGATTTAAATACATGTGGATGTATATGAACTACATGGAAGTAGTATTGATTATGATAAATGGTTGGACCATTGTTAAGTGCTTAATATGCTATGAATATTATTTGGATTAACATATTTGGTATTCACATAATTGGAGGAGCACCTAGTAGGCATTGGAGGATATAATCATACATACCGTGGGGTAAAAATGTATTTTGTTCATACCTTCGGATACCGTGGGGTTTTCCGTTGTGTTATGCCTTGTGACAATACCGTGGGGTATCAATCAAGGTATATCTTCAATTATGATGTAACTGGGTAGCGATATGGGTCTTCTCCATGGAATCCAATTTGTGAATGTATCGAATTGTTATTCCTACATGCCATGATTATGCTCTATGTGCTATGTGTAAACCTCACTTAGGCTTTAAAAAGCCTAACACTTGTTATGTGTTTTATGTGTTACAGATTTTAGTGGTTCCGGACACAAGAAGGTCTAGATCGGGGTTGTGAGCATGGGATCATTATTGGAGAGTTAAAGATTGGAAGATTGATAATAGAACTTTCCGACATCCTTTTTATATTTGATTTGCTATAGTAGTGATCAAATAAGCTAGTGGTCCATTAGTAGTTATAATTAACTAGATCTTTGTATAAATGGTTATGTAATGATAATTATGAATACTTTTACTTTAGTAATGAGTACCACTCTTCCGTTTTATGGAAGTTTTTGTTAACCCCTGTTTTTGGGGTGTTACAAGTTGGTATCAGAGCTTTAGTTTAAGTGAACTAAGTATAATGAGGAAATACTTAGACTTAAGCTGAGATGAATTAAGTTATGAATTGTGAGAGTGGGTAGAAGTATTAAGACGGGATGGCCTTAGGGTCGACAGAAATACGTGAAATTAGTACGGTAACGACGGTAATGAGGATTCTCATGTATGATACATTCATAATCGCAATTAGCTACTGTTATTATGAATATATTGTTACATAAGTATACTTGTTTCTAAATTGTTCCAGTGACTAATGATCGGTAAGGTACGTTTCGTGTGTTTATATTTATATAACCATTTTCAGGGTTAACTTTTGTTCGATAGCGTAGTGATGGTAAAAACACTACCAAGGTCTTTCAATTCTTTGGAGGACAGATCGGTAAATGATTGAGGATTGGAAAGACAACCTGGAACTGGTGGGACTCATGAAAGTCCGCCGAGACAACCTTAAGTAAGTGGATTAAATGTGTGGAAATAGAATGTAAGATGTTTGATCAAGATGGGAATAGTATGAAATGGTTGAGTAAGTGAGCCTTGGAAGGCATGTATATCAAGTGTTAGAAGGTTGAGAGGGTAACCACTGGTTGAAAAATAGGGCGTCAATGATAAGTTGCGAGAGTTAAACGATAGACCTTGTTTGAGTGAATAGCCTTCAATTACAAGTAGAGTTTTATGCATAGTGTCCTCGGGTGAGTGTTACATGGGTTTTTGTGATTTCAAAACAAATTCATAAATAACAATTTAGTCGATGATGAGTCAGTAGGTATACGTGGGTATTAAAAGAAAGAGGTAATACCATTTACGTCGCGCAGTCAAATTTTGAGTTTAGTAATTTGCAAAATACATTATACTTTACAAGAAAAGTTAAATAAAGATGAGTGTGAGAACCGACTAGCTTACTTTGTGTCGGTAATTTCTTGCAACTTTTGTCGTATGAAAAGATTTTCATTAAATATACTACGGTCATAACAATATCGTTTTGGTTGAAAAAGATTAAGTTTTGCGGAAAGTGGTATGTAATTGATTCTCGTGATCGTTGAGCAGTACACTAAAGTTATAAGAATCTTGGGGTCATGTGTACCCAAGTTGCTCCAAGTGTTGTTCTTTAAAAGGAGGAAATGTGCGAAATAATACATTTAATACATTGTTATGTATGAAGGTTATGAACGAATTAAGTCGTAAAATATTGCTATAAGCTAAGAAAGAACTCTGAGATTGGAGAGGTATTAGATAAATCATGGGAGAATGTTTGTAGATTTGGTAATTGTGTTCAAGAGAAAGGTGAACAATGGGAGAGTTGAAAGTGGACTTTAGTGTCGATTGTAAGAAGGTCTATACCTTTGTTTGGTAACTAGAAATACAGTTGGCAAGGGACAGTAGTGTCCGGAGGAAGGATTAGTAGTAATCAAGGAGATGGAATTAGCAAATTGCTATGAGTAGTATGGTGAGACAGTAAGGAAATACTCTCGACGTTAAATAAGAATTTATGGTGATCTTGTGATATTAGTATTGCACGAATAAGTTTGAAATGAAGACGATGAGATGTAAATTGTATTATGTATTGTCGAAAGGATTAAGTTCAGTCCTTATTAATGAATAGATTAAAGAAGTATGGATAGGTCGACTATTGACATTGAAGTCGGCAGTTGTGTAAGATGTATGAGGCCTTTTGCCTGTCACAGGGTGCGGTCTGGGTGTGTCCCGCGTATGCTTGTGCGGGCAGAACTAAATTATGAGCGGTACCGGCATGCTGTTATGCAGAGGGTATGCGCAAAGCGAATATTATCGTGTACGGTGGACTAAGAATGTTGTAGAATGCGGACAATACATATCTTGTGAAACACCATATGTGGGGATTTGAGTGATTGGCGAATAAATCACGAGTGAAAAAGGTTTTGGTTAAATTATTACATAAGTGGAAGTTAGGTGGTCGAAATACGCTTTTAGAAGTTTATTGTAGTTGTACAATAATTATGGTGTGTTATATGTTTAATCGCATTTTAATAAGTGTCGGTTTAACTTTTGGTCTTATGTGCGAGGACAATTTGATGGTCTTGTAATTTTAGTACTTTTGGGACTAGTGATCTATGGCAAAATAATAATATGTATATTTATATTGTGGAGTATATAGAGTTGTACATACGTGTACATATAGATACATATATGAATTGACTTCATTGGGAAAGTAGCAATAAAGGGGTCGTGAGATTATCATGTCTCGAGGCGTGTGTTGCATGATGTGGGATTAGATGTATTTTAAATTTCATGAGTTGATAATTGATAAATGATCAATAGACCCTTTGAGCGGATGGCTTGGTTTTAGATTCGGTTGAGTCTTAAGGGTATTCGTCGGTTTAAATTAACTTGACATAGGCTTGAGGGCTGGAATTACATGAATTGTATTATAATTAAAGTTTACGTAATGTGAATACATTAATTTCTTCTTTTGAGATCATGTATGAAGGTCAAGTTGGAATCGGAAGATTAAAAGTTGAAGGATCACCTTGTGGAGGGGTGTTAGGATAGTGAAAGACTATTGTTGTAGATGAACATTCTACTTATGATATAGATGGTTTATATATAATGAAGAAATAGGCACGAACATAGTAAGAGTATGGACTATGTCGATTTGTGATGTAGTGTGCACTGTATATATAATGGTTGGGAGTCACAAAGAAGTAATAATAAGTGATAAAGAGGGGACATTAGATGAAAGTCTATTCGGGGATTCCAGATGAATAGTGCTAGTTGTCAATAAAGCTGTTGGAATATGTGGTTGTAAGATGGTGTAGTGATTTGGCTATTATTGGAATAGAATGTCGAGCGGTAGTATGAGTTTATCCAAAGTGATTTTGGTTGTGTGAGTCGCTAAATAAGTTTATGATTTTGAATCATAGGAAGTTTAATAAAGATGAGAAAGTGTTATCGGTAGGTGGAAAAGTTGGGGAAAAGAGACAAATAATGATTGGAGGGTAGTACTTCATGCTAACGTAGGAAGTAATGATAGAAAGGTCGGACCTAAGAATGTAGTTATACTACAGGTTCAATGGAATTATCACCTTTGATATATACTATTTTAGTGCTTGATTGCAATATGGTCGCGTAGTGCGATATTGATGTGAGGAAGTGGTAGTACGTATGGGTCATAGATGTAGTAATGGGTGCCGTAGATATAGAAGTATTCAAAAGTGGTGAGTATGCTCCATTTAAAGTGAGTATGGATTTTTTTAGCAGTATACGTTAATGTTATTTTGAGATTTGGAGATTGAGATGTGGATGATGACGGTATTGAAGACCAAGCAATAGTCGGATAAAGGTTTAATGATAAACGGTTACTTTAAGGAGGCTTACAAATCTAAGTTGGGGAGCGGATAATGGGGAAATAAGTAAGATTCATGAAATATGAAAGATGAATCCTTGTTCCTTCTAGATTTTTATTTGTGAATGTAATTCATGTGTGGGTTTGGTTAGAGTGCAACGGTTGGTGATAATTAGGTGTCAACTTTTGGGCTTAAGATCAAACACCTTTAGTTTAATCGGGGAATTGTAACTGATTTTAAAAAGAATGATGGTGATGGTAGTAGTAACCTTAAGATACTCATTTATGATGAGTGGTTTTAGGGAAATAATCTTTGTGTATGGTTAATGAACCTGTCCGTTTGATGATTAATTATTCGAGATGGATTTTGGGGTCTATTAGAGCTCTTTGGATGTGAATGGCCGTTAACGATAGGGACAATTGAAATTATAGATTCGGTTGGTCTCAGTATTAATTGAACCTTAAATTGATGTAGAGTTTGAAACTGAAATCAAGATGTATAGAACATTTTAAGGTTGGGAGACGACTGAAGTCGTATGGTTGGGAGTTTCTTTATGGTTGGAACATTTATCCGTACATAAGTACAACGTATGTGTAGGGACTTTGTTAATAAACAATTGTTCGAGGAATTGTCTTTATAGACCATGTGGATGGAATTTAGATTCCCGTTAGGAATTGTTGAATTTTGGTCGACAGTGAGTCGGTTGACTTTGGGTTGTAAAGAATATAGATTTCGAGGACGAAATCGTTTTAAGGTTGGGAGAATTGTAACACCCGGAAAATCCTAGTAAGTAATAATAGTCCTAATATTTCTTTATATTTTGACTTCTTAGATTATAATTGATTTCCTAAGTAATTTCGGTGATTGTCACTTGTTATTTGATAACTTCCGATAGAAATCAGTAAGTTTATTCCTTAAGGAAATAAATGAAAAATAGATAATAAAGTTAAATATTAGATTTTATGGATTGGTTGGATGGGTAATTTGAATACGAGTCCAACGGTTCTTTCCGGAGCAAAAACGGAGTTCTAACGAAGAAGTTACGGCTAAATTAGTGGAGGTTGAGAAGACTAGCAAACAGAAGCCGGCGCCAATGGCTTGGCGCCGATGCATCGGCGCGGGTGATCGGCGCCGATTTCCTGACGTGCCAAAAGGGGGTTAAACCCACCTCTTTACCCTTAGTCATCCACCCTTTTCACATATAACTCTCAAATCCGATTTTTGGTTCTGCTATCCTCTTCTCAAGCGATATCCATCTAAGATTAAGGTAAATTCATATCTATTAATCCTAATCTAATTCAAGCAACTAGTATGTGAATCTTACCCATTTAAACTTGAATTAGGGCATTTCATCTTCACTCTTCTTCTTGGAGCAATTAGGTTCAAGTATTCAAGTTAGGGTGTTAGCAATTGAAGATTTGAGGTGAGTAACTTGTAATTAATTGTTTGTATTACATTTATATACTATTCCTCATCTTGATTTTTGGTATAGCTAATGGGAAATCTTGAATAAATGCTCTTAATGGTTAAGAGGGAAATAAGAGGAGTTCAAGTAAGTTTATGTGGCTTAATTGTGTTTATTACTTTGTATACCATAATAAATGTTGATGTTAAGAGTTTGGTTGGATTATATATCCAAAGTATGTGATATTGAGATGATGACTTAATAGATGTCTTAATGATGAATTGATGGCTTAATGGTCAAAATGGACTTATTCTTGAATTGTAAACATGGTGGTTTATTATTGAAATCATATAGAAAGTGATTTAAATACATGTGGATGTATATGAACTACATGGAAGTAGTATTGATTATGATAAATGGTTGGACCATTGTTAAGTGCTTAATATGCTATGAATATTATTTGGATTAACATATTTGGTATTCACATAATTGGAGGAGCACCTAGTAGGCATTGGAGGATATAATCATACATACCGTGGGGTAAAAATGTATTTTGTTCATACCTTCGGATACCGTGGGGTTTTCCGTTGTGTTATGCCTTGTGACAATACCGTGGGGTATCAATCAAGGTATATCTTCAATTATGATGTAACTGGGTAGCGATATGGGTCTTCTCCATGGAATCCAATTTGTGAATGTATCGATTTGTTATTCCTACATGCCATGATTATGCTCTATGTGCTATGTGTAAACCTCACTTAGGCTTTAAAAAGCCTAACACTTGTTATGTGTTTTATGTGTTACAGATTTTAGTGGTTCCGGACACAAGAAGGTCTAGATCGGGGTTGTGAGCATGGGATCATTATTGGAGAGTTAAAGATTGGAAGATTGATAATAGAACTTTCCGACATCCTTTTTATATTTGATTTGCTATAGTAGTGATCAAATAAGCTAGTGGTCCATTAGTAGTTATAATTAACTAGATCTTTGTATAAATGGTTATGTAATGATAATTATGAATACTTTTACTTTAGTAATGAGTACCACTCTTCCGTTTTATGGAAGTTTTTGTTAACCCCTGTTTTTGGGGTGTTACAAGTTGGTATCAGAGCTTTAGTTTAAGTGAACTAAGTATAATGAGGAAATACTTAGACTTAAGCTGAGATGAATTAAGTTATGAATTGTGAGAGTGGGTAGAAGTATTAAGACGGGATGGCCTTAAGGTCGACAGAAATACGTGAAATTAGTACGGTAACGACGGTAATGAGGATTCTCATGTATGATACATTCATAATCGCAATTAGCTACTGTTATTATGAATATATTGTTACATAAGTATACTTGTTTCTAAATTGTTCCAGTGACTAATGATCGGTAAGGTACGTTTCGTGTGTTTATATTTATATAACCATTTTCAGGGTTAACTTTTGTTCGATAGCGTAGTGATGGTAAAAACACTACCAAGGTCTTTCAATTCTTTGGAGGACAGATCGGTAAATGATTGAGGATTGGAAAGACAACCTGGAACTGGTGGGACTCATGAAAGTCCGCCGAGACAACCTTAAGTAAGTGGATTAAATGTGTGGAAATAGAATGTAAGATGTTTGATCAAGATGGGAATAGTATGAAATGGTTGAGTAAGTGAGCCTTGGAAGGCATGTATATCAAGTGTTAGAAGGTTGAGAGGGTAACCACTGGTTGAAAAATAGGGCGTCAATGATAAGTTGCGAGAGTTAAACGATAGACCTTGTTTGAGTGAATAGCCTTCAATTACAAGTAGAGTTTTATGCATAGTGTCCTCGGGTGAGTGTTACATGGGTTTTTGTGATTTCAAAACAAATTCATAAATAACAATTTAGTCGATGATGAGTCAGTAGGTATACGTGGGTATTAAAAGAAATCCAATTTGTGAATGTATCTAATTGTTATTCCTACATGCCATGATTATGCTCTATGTGCTATGTGTAAACCTCACTTAGGCTTTAAAAAGCCTAACACTTGTTATGTGTTTTATGTGTTACAGATTTTAGTGGTTCCGGACACAAGAAGGTCTAGATCGGGGTTGTGAGCATGGGATCATTATTGGAGAGTTAAAGATTGGAAGATTGATAATAGAACTTTCCGACATCCTTTTTATATTTGATTTGCTATAGTAGTGATCAAATAAGCTAGTGGTCCATTAGTAGTTATAATTAACTAGATCTTTGTATAAATGGTTATGTAATGATAATTATGAATACTTTTACTTTAGTAATGAGTACCACTCTTCCGTTTTATAGAAGTTTTTGTTAACCCCTGTTTTTGGGGTGTTACATATTTACAGCTCCGACCCGGAATACCAAAGCCAATACGTAAACGCAATGAAGCGGTGTCTACCAGTTAGCCAAGTCCGAACCAAGCATAGGATCACCGAAGTGCTGAATATCAAAACAGGCAGAATTTTGAAAGTTATGTTTCCCATCTTCACCGTCCGACGAGAAGACGGAAATGAATGGCGATTCTCTGAAGCCGACTTCCAGCACCTCCGACCGTTCGACTTCTATGCTATAATGAAAGACCTTCGTACCATATCCGACCGCTTCAAGTAACCAAAGCGCTCGAAGCTGTTCTTCGATTCCTAGTCTGTACCATCATGATGTCCTATCTCTCGGACTTCCAAATGGCAATCGAGAACAGAGCTAAAAAGGTAAACCTGTTAAAGCCGAATCTGAAAGCGCCCGAACTGAAGATGTATCCCGAGAACGCACTGCTTCTGGAACCAGAATTTGGGATAGTCTACATCAACGATCAGAATGAAAATAGATTTCTTCGCTTCAGTCAGGTAGACAGATTCTGCGACGGCACGCTCTTCAAAGTTCAAGATGCTCTTCGAAAAATCATCTCTTTCGAATATGAAAATCAAAGGCTCTCGTATGTTCCCAATCCGAATGAAACTACTGCTCGGAAAGCCTTAGAAATGGTTGAAGAACGCATCGACTATCGCCGTGCTATCAGAATGTTCGAGGTGCACTTTGCGCTCCGTAAAAGATACGTTGATAACTGGCGCGAACTCGAACTTCGATTCAAAGGGGGAGATTGTTAGGGTCAATTTATGTTGAATAGAAGTTCAAGGGGCTGTTTGTAATTCTTTTATTTGAGCCTAGTTAGTGAACGGGCCGTGGGCTTGTTAACCACAGGCCCGTCATATATAAAGTTCCTTAGCCTTAGAATTATAGGCTAGTTGTTCATTTTAACATTCCAAAGCTTATTGTAATTCTCTCTCAATATTGAAAGTAAAGTGGATGACCAGTTGAAATCATATCGTGTGTTATTATCTATTGATTTCTTATCGTTCGTTGCACGGATCTGGAACTATCAATAAGCAACTTTCAAAACTGAAACACCACCATTATTCAAAACACCATAACCTTTAATCTGTCCCTGTCCATCGCCTCCAAAGGTTATTGCACTTCCCATTTTGTCTTTGAATGAAGTCAGCAGCTCCTTATTGCCTGTCATGTGCCTGGAACATCCTTAACACATGAGGCTTCTGCAAGACAAATTAGTTCTTTTTAGGTACCCATTTCATAATGGGTCCTCTCTGGTTAGGCTTAAGGGTGTTAACAGGTTTATCTACTGGCTTTCCATTCTTTGATGGTGTGCTAGAGGATTTTCTCTGCATATTCTGAGCAGTCTTAGGATTTTTTCTTTCAGATGACTGATTCAGAATACAGTGAGGACCGTTCAAATGATTTTGCAACTTTAACAGAAGTTGAATGCAATTGCAGTTGATGGAATGAAATTGATTGGTGCATATTGTGTTTCTTTTCAACATCTGTTGATTGTATGGCATTTGAGGTTGAAAAACCTTAGGACCAGATGTCTTCACATAAATTCTGTCCTGGTTTGCTTTCTTGAAATTGGCATTGTTCCTTGGAACAGATTCTTTAGGCCAAAAAGTATTTTTCCTCTGATTTACTGCAGAGTTAGGGATAGGTTGGTCATTGACTTTCCATTTACCCTTTTGCTCTAGAGTAAATCTGATTGGTTTATACGCATAGGGAACAGAAGTATGGTTCACATAAATACTCTTAGCTTTTTCTCTTCTCTTCTCTTCTATCTCATCAGAAGAAAGAATTCTGATACCCTTATTTTTGAAATCAGGAACTGGTGGGACTCTGGATTGGTTCTTAAAAGGTATGACAGTTTTCAAAACTCCAGATCCAACAAGTACCTGCTTGGGTTTGTGCAAGACATTTTCTTGAGCACAAAAAATTTGCTCATCCACCTCAGAATCATAGTCAGTGTCAGAGTCTAGAAAGTCTCTGGTGGCTCTGGCAGAGGTGTGAGATTTTTTGGGTAAATCAGAGATATTTGCTCTGGTGGACTTGAACTTTCTTAACTTTGGTTTCAAAGCATCAGATGCGACATTTTCTTCAAGAACTCTATTAGATCCTCTTCAAAAGATGTTCTAATTGATTAAAAGGTAGGGGAGAAGACTGGGGCTTCAGGGTTGAGCTCACTCTGTGTTTTGGCACCAGAGGACTCAGCCACATAAGTGACATACTTCTGTCCCTTAAAAGAGTTGAAGTGGAAATTTTCTTTAGGATCAAGACTTTTGACAGAATCAGGAAATTTGATCTCAGTTTTTCCTTGATCAAGAATAAACTTGACAGATGGTTTTGTAACCTTTTCTTGACCTAAGGAGTCATAGCTGACATTCCTGAAATTCAGTCTTCTTGTTTTTGAAACATCTGAGGTTTTAGCTCTTTTGAAAACAGCAGTACCAGAGATCACATTTTCTCGGATTTTCCCGACACAGAAGGCAGAGGACAGAGATGTCTTCTTCCTTCTAGAGTAAGGAGCAAGGTCACTAAAACCCAGACCTTGCGTATCCTTTTGAGAATATATTTTGATATGCACATCTTGTGCATCCTGGTACTTTTTAATCAAGATTTCTTTTCTCTGTAGCGATTGGTGCAAAGCCTCTCTCTCTTTGAAAATAGTCCTTTAGAGCAACTGAGTTAAGCCTTTCGTTTTTAGATTTCTTAACCTTTTCTGTCTTTAGCTTTAAAACTTCCTCATATTCCTTACACTTTTCAGAAAAAGAATTTTCTTTCTGTTTTTGTAAAAGTTCCAGCTCAGACTTTTCTTTGAAAAATCTCTTCCTTCTCCATTTCCAAGAGATTTTTCTCTCTCTTGTAGAAGGACAGATCCTTCTGAGCTAGCTTTCTTAATTCTATTTCTTCTAAAAGCGTTTGTTTCAACATTTGAAATTCTTCAATGAGTAATGACACGTGCATTTCCAGCTCAGAGTCAGATTTTGATTCAGAAGTAGTACATACATTGGCACTAGGTTTAGTGGTCTCCAGCGCTCTGTCGTTTGACTCTATGTTGGGAACTGAAGATTTGCTAAGTATGGTTAGTACTGCCAGAACTACAATACTACTACCAGAACAACATTAGTGCTGCCAGATCAAAGTTAGTACTGCTGAAGCAAAGTTAGTACTGCTTGTCAAGGTTAGTACTGCTGAAGCAAGGTTAGTACTGCTGAGTCAAGTTAATGCTGCTGGATCAAGTTAATACTGCTGGAACATTGTTAGTACTGTTGATACATTAATGATGCTGGAACAAGGTTAGTACTGCTGGATCAAGTTAATGCTGCTGGAACAAGTTAATGCTGCTGGAACAAGTTAATGCTGCTGGAATGAATTAATGCTGCTGGAGAATATTAGTACTGCTCATGCTGAATGAAGTTAATACTGCTAATGTGATAAGTTTGGGATGCGAAGATATTGGCTATAAAGATGGAATGGATGAAGATATGCTTAAAGAAGATTCAGAAGATTAATTTATTTTTGATAGTTATCTTGTACTTATTTTGTATAAATAGATGTTGATAGATAGCTATTCTATAATATACGTGAGAGTTTCTATAGACGAGAGTTTCAGAATACGTTTTGTTTTAGAGAGAATTAACCTCAAGGTTTCGAACCCTATTTCTAGAGAAGTAGAAGTCGTCTTGATTGAGCTTGTTCATCAAGATTGAGGTTTGGTTGTAAGCTTGTGAGTTGAATTAGTGAATACAAACAACTGTGTGTTTTCTGATATATTGTTCTTTGATTGTGTGAATTAAAGTTCTATTCCGCAGATTCTTTAATTCTGAGTTCTAAGTATTATTAGTCTTGTTAAGATTCGATCCTGACAAGTGGTATCAGAGCTTGTGTTTCTTAGAATTCTACAATTATTATGGACAATTCTATTAAATCAAACAGTACTCTTGTTTCTAAGGTTCCTATGCTCAGACCCAATGAGTTTGATATGTGGAAAATTAGAATCAAGCAGTATATTCTGCTTACTGATTATTCCATCTGGGATATCATAGAGAATGGTCCATGTGTTGAAGGAAGAACTGGACAAGATGGCAAAAGACCTCCTCCAAAGACTGATGCAGAGAGAAAAGTCAGACAAATAGAGATGAAGGCCTTAAGCACTTTGCTTTTGGCTATCCCCAATGAATATCAGCATCAATTTCAACACTGCACTGATGCTCAGATTCTGTGGAATGCATTGGAAAAGAGATTCACTGGCACCAAAAGCACCAAGAGGAATCAGAAGGCAATTCTCAAGCAGCAGTATGAAAACTTTACTTCTACTAAGAATGAGTCTATGACTTAAACTTTTGATAGATTTAATAAGCTGATTGGAGAATTGGCCACAGTAGGAGTCAAGATGGAGGCTGATGATGTTAACAGAAAGTTCTTAAGATCATTAGGTGAAGAGTGGACAATGTATACTGTGTCCTTCAGACAGAATGACCAATTGGAAGATAAAGAGCTTGATGATCTTTACAATGATCTTAGAGTCTTTGAAGCAGAGGTTGAAGCCAAAAAGAAGCCCTCTAGATATGTACATAATGCTGCACTCCTTTCAGCATCACCTGATTCTACTGCTAACCCTGAATCAGTTAGTGCTGCTGGAGGAGTCAATCAGGAAAAGACCAATGATTCAGTACTAGAAGCCTTCTTTTCTAGTCATGTTAATTCCTCATTGATTGATGATGACTTGGAACAGATTAATGCTGATGATCTTGAAGAGATGGATATCAAGTGGCAGATGGCTATGCTGTCTATGAGGGTGAAGAGATTCATAAAGAGGACAGGGAGAAACAACTTTTCCCAAAGAAGAGTAGATGGTACTGGATTTGACAAGTCCAAAGTTGAATGCTACAAGTGTCACAAGATGGGACACTTTGCCAGGGAATGCAGAGGTGGAACATCTCACAACAGCCATCAACAAACTCAGGCTGGAAGCTCCAATCAAAACAGAAACTCTATCCAAGCTCTTGTCTCTCAACAAGGAATGGGATTTGATTGGAGTGATCAAGCAGAAGAGGCCATCCAAAATCAAGCACTTATGGCTGAAGTTTAAGATATTCCTACTGAGGTAAAATCTAATCTCTGTTCTCAAGCTTGTATAGACACTGTGAAAAGGTATAGAGATCACAATCAGGGAATGTGTGATGACCTTAAGAGATTAGAAAAGGACAGAAAAGACTATGTAGTAATTGTTGAGAAGTTTGAAGAACAGATTAGGGCTTTTCAAGCCAATGAACTTCAACACTCCTATGATACAAACTACTGGAAATGGGAAAAGGATGGTCTAGAGTTCCAGCTTAGAGAATCCAAGGAAGAGTGTGAGAAACTAAAAGGAGAGCTTGAGAAAGTTAAACTTGATGTAGAAAAGTTTACTTGTGCCTCTAAAGTCATGGACAACATAATCAACTCTCAAATCCATAGTACGTTGAAACCAGGCATAGGGTACAATGCCACACCCCCACCCTACAACAACAACTACATCCCTCCTAAGTCAGACCTATTAGAAACCAAGGATAAGAAGGACTTACCTGAAGGAGCCACTGAAGTAGATCCATTAGATGAAGTAGTTGTTGAGGATAAGACTGAAAAAGAAGGATCTGATGAGGAATATGTAAGTCCATGTGTTAAGAACAATGAGATGAAAAGGACTGGAAAGGGAAAGGGAGTTCATTATACACAGACCACTGTTGTGAACTCTAATACTTGTGAACATTGTTCTTGCAAGAAATCTCAAGAGAATAAGCCCCAAAAACATGATAAAAAGAGGGGAAATCAAAGAAATTGGAATAACCAGTGGGCACAAAAGCAAGGAGTTGATCTTCAAAGGATTAACAGACCAAAACCTTGTTTTATTTGTGGCAAATTGAATCATCTTGCCAAACACTGTTATTTCAATCCTATTAACCAAAGGATAAATTTTCAAAGACCTTTTCATAAATCAAATGGTTATAGGAAGCCTGCAAGGAACCATGTGGCTAAGAAACAAGCAAAATCCAAAAGCCACATGAGAAAACAGACTGAAAAGGAATGTGTCAATATGTGGGTCCCCAAAAGCACTAATGTTAGTACTGCTACCTCAGATAGTACTGCTAACAAGGATAGTGCTGCTAGAAGCAATACTACTGCCAATACTGCTGCTAGCAGTGTTAGTGCTGCTAACTCTGTTAGTGCTGCTAACTCTGTTAGTGCTGCTAACTCTGTTAGTGCTGCTAACTCTGTTAGTGCTGCTAACTCTGTTAGTGCTGCTAACTCTGTTAGTGCTGTTAACTCTGTTAGTGCTGCTAACTCTGTTAGTGCTGCTAACTCTGTTAGTACTTCTTCTAAGGTTAATACTGCTTCTAGTTTTTGTGCTGCTAGACCAATCATATTGACAAAGTACTCCAATTCTGCAGTACCTAAGTTTGAAAATCTCATCAAAACCCAGTGCAAGTACTTTGATGAGCAAGGGAGACCCAAGACCACTTTGGCTTGGGTTCCCAATAAAAACTAATTGATTTATCTTATGTGCAGGGCAACCAACAGCTCAAGGGGAAGAGCATCTGGCATGTTGATAGTGGTTGCTCCAGGCACATGACAGGTAACATGGCATGCCTCAAGAATTTCAAAAGAATTGATGGAGGACATGTTGCTTTTGGGAATAATCCTGCAGGAGGTAAAATAAGTGGTAAAGGTGATGTGTCAAAAGGTAAGATGACATTTGAGGATGTTTACTATGTTGAGCAATTGAGATACAACCTGTTAAGTGTATCACAGGTCTGTGACAAGAAACATAGTATATTGTTTATTGATTCTGAATGCATTATTCTTGCTCCTGGATTCAAAGTAGTTGATGAAAACATGATACTATTGAGAACTCCTAGAAAGGATAATGTGTATTGTTTAGACTTAGAAAGTGTTTCATCTGATTCATCTCTAAACTGTTTGGTTTCAAAAGCTTCAATAGATGAATCATCACTTTGGCACAAAAGGATGTGTCACATGAATTTTAAAACAATGAATAAACTTGTTAAAAATAATCTTGTTAGAGGTTTACCATCAAAAGTCTATTCATGTGATGATCATTGTGTTGCATGTCTCAAAGGCAAACAACACAAAACTTCTCATAAGTCCAAAGAGATAAACACTATCTCAAATCCTCTTCAGTTGTTGCATATGGATCTGTTTGGCCCTACAAATGTCATGAGCATTGGCAAGAAGTCATACTGTTTAGTTATTGTTGATGATTACTCTAGATTTACTTGGGTATATTTTCTGAGAACTAAAGATGAGACAAGTGGACTGATCAAATCTTTTATTCTTAGAATTGAAAACCAATCAAATCAAAAAGTGAAAGTCATTAGATCAGATAATGGGACTGAATTTAAAAACTTTGATCTAAACACCTTTTGTGAGGAAAAAGGAATTGAGAGACAATACAGTGCTCCTAGGACTCCACAACAGAATGGTGTTGCTGAGAGAAGGAATAAGACACTGATTGAGGCTGCTAGATCTCTGTTAGCTGATTCAAAATTGCCCACTACTTTTTGGGCAGAAGCAGTTAATACTGCTTGTTATGTTCAAAACAGAGTGTTGGTAATAAAGCCTAAAAACAAGACACCTTATGAGCTTTTTCTGAAAAAGAAACCATTTATTGGATTTTTCAAACCATTTGGGTGTCCTTGTACAATTCTCAATACCAAATCTCACTTAGGTAAGTTTGATAGCAAAGCAGATGATGGTTTTCTTGTTGGTTACTCATCTCAGAGTAAGGCTTACAGAGTGTTTAATACCTCTTCTAGAATAATTGAAGAAAGTGACAATGTCAAATGCAATGAGAACACACCAAATCCTATTGGTTCAGGTCCTGATTGGCTGTTTGACATTGATTCACTCACTAATTCTTTAGGTTTCAATAGTGATGTAAATGCAGGACAAAGGGATGCACCACCATCAGATCACAGAATTCAGTCTGTGATATTTCCACTCCCTACCATTGATCCTGTTGACTTCTGTGAACAAGAAATTGAGGCTGAACCCATTCAGAATGAAGAAGAGAGAAGAGTAGAGGAAGAGCAGCCTTCAAGTCCAAATTCCAGAGAGTCTGAAGTGACTGAAGAAGCTGAAGAAGATCCAACCTTAAATGAGTCAAATCTGGATGGGAACTTAGTTGAGGAACCTGGTCATCCATCAAGAACTCAGAAAAATCATCCTCCTGAGTTGGTTATAGGAGACATTGCTTCTCCCATGATGACTAGGAAACAAAGCAGACTTCAAGAGCTACAAGATCAGCAGAATACAGTTAATACTGTACTTACTTGCTTTCTATCCCAAATTGAGCCCAAAAAGGCTTATGATGCAATGAAAGATCCAAGTTGGATAGAAGCAATGCAAGAGGAGCTGCTACAGTTTAAATTACAGGATGTTTGGGACTTGGTGGACCTTCCAAAAGGTCATAGAGCAATTGGCACCAAGTGGATTTTTAGAAACAAGAAGGATGACAGAGGAATTGTGATCAGAAACAAAGCAAGGCTGGTTGCACAAGGGTATACTCAGGAAGAGGGCATTGACTATGAGGAAGTCTTTGCTCCAGTGGCAAGGATTGAAGCAATTAGGCTATTTCTAGCCTATGCCTCATACATGAAGTTCAAGGTATACCAAATGGATGTAAAAAGTGCTTTTCTGTATGGAAGTATTGATGAAGAAGTATATGTCTGTCAACCCCCTGGATTTGAGAATCCATTGCACCCTGACAGAGTGTACAAGTTGAAGAAGGCACTTTATGGTTTACATCAAGCCCCAAGAGCATGGTATGACACCCTGTCTACCTATCTCTTGGAAACTGACTTTGAAAGAGGAGTCATTGACAAGACCTTGTTCATTAAGAGGAGAAAGAAAGACACACTACTTGTTCAGATCTATGTGGATGACATCATCTTTGGATCCACAAATGATCACATGTGTAAAGAGTTTGAAGAGTTAATGCACAAGAGCTTCAAGATGAGTTCCATGGGAGAACTTACTTTCTTCCTTGGGCTTCAGGTGAAACAGAGGAAAGATGGGATTTTCATAAGCCAATCCAAATATGTGAAAGACATCCTGGACAAGTATGGTTTAACAGACTCAAAGCCAGCAAGCACACCAATGGAGACACACAAACAGATCACTGCAGATCTTGAGGGGGAGGATGTGGATGTCCATCATTACAGATCTATGATTGGATCACTCATGTATCTCACAGCCTCTAGACCAGACATTATGTTTCCAGTATGTGTTTGTGCCAGATTTCAGGTTACACCTAAGCAATCACACCTTCATGCAGTCAAAAGAATTTTTAGATACCTAAGAGGGCAACCTAGATTAGGTCTTTGGTATCCTTATGAATCTTCATTTGATTTGCTTGCATACTCAGACAGTGACTTAGGTGGAGCTAACATGGATAGGAAGTCTACTTCAGGTGGATGTCAGTTTTTGGGTGCAAGACTTGTATCATGGCAGTGTAAGAAACAAACCACAGTGTCCTTATCTACAACAGAAGCTGAGTATATAGCTGCTGCAAGTTGCTGTTCTCAGGTGTTATGGATTCAGAATCAAATGTTGGACTATGGGGTAACATTTCTTCACACTCCAATCTTCATTGACAACAACAGTGCCATTAGCATTGTTAACAATCCTGTCAAGCACTCAAAAACAAAGCACATAGAGATCAGGTATCACTTTATTAGAGACTGTAATGAAAAGAAATTGATTCAAGTTGCTAAAGTTCATACCAATGAACAGTTTGCAGATCTATTCACAAAAGCTTTTGATGTGGGTAGATTCACTTTCTTGGTAGCAAGAGTGGGCTTGATCAACCTTGAATAAATTCATGATTTTTAATTTTTTTATACCTGTATTTCTTTGTATATTTGGTATTACTAACTAGCTTTCTCAGAACCTCAGTATGACTCAGATTGACAAAGTGTTGCAAAGTGTAAGTATAGTTACTACTGCCAGTGCAGAGTTACTACTGCTAGTACATATTTTCTACTGCCAATGTGTAGTTAATACTGCTTTGTAGTTAATACTGCTTAGTAGTTAATACTGCTTTGTAGTTAATACTGCTTAGTAGTTAATACTGCATGTGTAGTTAATACTGCTTTGTAGTTAATACTGCTTAGTAGTTAATACTGCATGTGTAGTTAATACTGCTTAGTAGTTAATACTACTTTGTTGTTAATACTGCTTAGTAGTTAATACTGCTTTGTTGTTAATACTGCTTAGTAGTTAATACTGCTTAGTAGTTAATACTGCTTAGTAGTTAATACTGCTTGTGTAGTTAATACTGCTGTGTAGTTAATACTGCCTTGCAGTTAATACTGCTCAGTCGTTAATACTGCTTTTAAAGAAAATCAGGGCTAGTACTGCTATAAATACTCTTTCAGCCCGCCAAAGTTCATAACGTCTCTTTGCATTCATTTTATCTCTCTCTCTCTCGTTCTAACCTTTTCTCCCTAGAATCTCTGTGTTTTCTATCCAAATCCTCAGGAAGAATGACGACAATGGAGTTTGTCGATGAGCACAATGAGATTGCGATGCTTCAGAAGCCAAAGCAGGCCGCAGGATTTCATGATATTGTGGATTTTCTCAAGTCCACACACATCTCTCATGCCCTAACAGTGTGCCCAACCATATATATCGAGCATCAAAAGCAATTTTGGGAGAATGCCAATGTTATATTCGAAGATGGGCAGAAAATCATTCGAACAAGGGTTTGTGACAAACCCTTGAAGGTCACAGAGGAGGTTATTCGCATCACTCTTCACTTAGATGATGCCTCAGGTATAACCTATCTCTCTAATGATGAACTTTTCTCGACCTTACCAAGAATGGGGTATGAAGGTCCCATTGGAATTTTTAAATTCTACAAGTCAAATTTTTTCACCAAATGGCGATTTCTTGTTCATACTCTTATGCACTGTATTTCAAAGAAAACCACTGGATGGAGTGAGTTTAGCAGTACCATTGCTTATGCCTTGGTCTGCTTAGCCACTGCCAGAAAGTTCAACTTTTCAGCAATGATTTTTAATGATCTTGTGGCAAACCTAGAATCCAAAAAGAGATTTTACATGTATCCCAGGTTTGTCCAAGAAGTAATTAACCATGAATTGACGGATTTACCTCAGTCTGCTGAGGTATATGCCAAAACCCCCTAAAGGGAAGGTTTTCTCAAATATGAGAAGAATTCCTAGGGACTCGGAAGGAGTTGACACACCATTGTTCTCTACAATGATGGTTGTGTCCCACACCACTGAAGGTATGGCATCAGGGTCAAGGCCCCCATTAGACACACCCACTGATGGCCAATCCCAACCTTCCATCACCAAAGAAATCCCACAGTCCATTCTTTTAAGACCCTCTCCCAAAATCACCAAGAAGTTTGAAAGAAGAAAGGTACACAAGGTTCCTTCCCTTGGTGTATCTCCTAATAGTCCAAAGCCTACAAGCCCTCTATTGGAGCATTCTCTAATAGAGAATATCAAAAGGGTAACCACAGGGGTGTCTCCCAACCCCAAGAAGGTGCTCTCTAAGGAGAAGGATGAGCATGTGGGCTGCAAGGCTGCCACTACTTCTGCTAGCAAAGAGAAGGACAGTGGTAACATCACTAAGACCTTCCCCACGGCAACTCAGAATGTGAAAACATTCAGAGGACCCAGGCGCCAAGAAACCATGGGAGTAGGTTGTGCTTTTTCTAGGCAAGAGACACCTACTAAAACTTCCAATGATCCTGTAATGAAGGTAAACACTTCTAAACCAGGTGAGGATAGATATACTTATGAGGAATTGATGGACACCATTGCCAACATCAACATTGATGTCATGAATCAGCAGAAGGAGATTGATGAGCTTAAGAAGGTGGTTCTTTATCAACACACCAAGATAGAGAAGAATAAGAAGATGATCACCAAACTGCTGCAAACAAGGAAGAAAGCTCAGTTTGTTCTGAAAAGGAGAAGATCAA
The DNA here is from genome assembly GCA_033807775.1 of Saussurea involucrata. NCBI lineage: Eukaryota > Viridiplantae > Streptophyta > Magnoliopsida > Asterales > Asteraceae > Saussurea > Saussurea involucrata. Next base: position 83,694,363 of record CM066321.1, on the reverse strand, counting down.
CCACTGATGCTTCCAAAAAGGGGGAGTTAGAAACTGAACTAAACATGGAGGATGCAAAGGTTGAGGGGGAGAATGAGCATAAGGTTGAGGGGGAGGTTGAGCAGGTTGCAGAAGTTGCAAAGAAAGCAGAAAGTGAGAAAGCAGCAGTAACTGAAACTGCAGAAAGTGAGAAAACAGCAGTAACTGAAACTGCAGAAAGTGAGAAAGCAGCAGTAACAGAAACCACAGAAAAAGAAGTAGAAACAGTTAATGCTGCAGTATCTGAGATTGAAGCAGCAGTAGCTGAAATTGTGAAGAATCTTGTTGAAGCAGCAGTATCAAAGATTGTAAAAGAAGCAGTAATAAATAGAGCAGCATAAATGGTTAATGCTGCTAGTCAAAAAGCAGCAGAAACCATTCAAGCAGCAGAAATGGTTAAAGTTGCTGAAAAACATAAGGCAGCAGAAACCATCCCTGAAGCAGCAGAAACAAAGGAAACAACTGAAACCATTCCTGAAGCTGTTAAATCACTCAAAAGAACCAAGATGGTGTCAAACAAAAGACCAAGAACAAAGTCTATAGCTTCAAAGAAGAAAGTTGTAAAGAAGCCTAGGGTGGAACCCATTGTAGAAGAAGCTAAGGAGGAAGTTGTGAAAGAGAAAGCTGATCAAAAAGTTGCTGAAGAAGAAGTGGCAACTCCATCAGGTCAACCAAGCAATGTACAATCACTACCAAATGCTCAATGTGATATGCATATTACTGTGGTTGATACTAATCCAATCAAAGTTAAACCATTAGCTTCTATGGCTCCTGAGATCATCTTCTGGGACACATTGAGAGATGGGAGAAAGGAGTACATTAGAATAAAAAGAGCAGATGGGAAGTTTGAAGTCAGTTCTACTTGGGGAAGACTTATAAGGATGTGCTCTAGATCAGACTTGGAAGAGATGTTTAAAGTGGGAATGAAGCTGTATGGAAATATGCTGACTGAGAATGGAATGTCCATCACCAAAATGGTACTTGAATACTTGTGTCTAATGTTCAATACAGAAGCAGTTAAGTATTTGACAGAAAGGCAATTTCAAGTTGTTACCAAATGGATGCTTATTGAAAACTGTGGTGTGTATGTCATAACTCTTGACTATGCATATCATGAGTATTATTTGGTGGATAAAATATACAAGCACAGCATGAAAAGGTTGGATGGAATGCTAAAAACTAAGTTGGTGAGTGACAAAGATTCTGAGATGGCAAGATACCTGGTAAGAAGGATCATCAATCAAAGTTTGGGATTGAATCCTGACTTGTGTGTTCAAGATTAAGTTTTGGAAGCATCATCATCTGAAGAACTTGACTTCTCTTTCTAAAAGTCAAGTTAGGGGGAGATTGTTGGGAACTGAAGATTTGCTAAGTATGGTTAGTACTGCCAGAACTACAATACTACTGCCAGAACAACATTGGTGCTGCCAGATCAAAGTTAGTACTGCTTGTCAAGGTTAGTACTGCTGAAGCAAAGTTAGTACTGCTTGTCAAGGTTAGTACTGCTGAAGCAAGGTTAGTACTGTTGAGTCAAGTTAATGCTGCTGGATCAAGTTAATACTGCTGGAACATTGTTAGTACTGCTGATACATTAATGCTGCTGGAACAAGGTTAGTACTGTTGGATCAAGTTAATGCTGCTGGAACAAGTTAATGCTGCTGGAACAAGTTAATGCTGCTGGAATGAATTAATGCTGCTGGAGAATATTAGTACTGCTCATGCTGAATGAAGTTAATACTGCTAATGTGATAAGTTTGGGATGCGAAGATATTGGATATAAAGATGGAATGGATGAAGATATGCTTAAAGAAGATTCAAAAGATTAATTTATTTTTGATAGTTATCTTGTACTTATTTTGTATAAATAGATGTTGATAGATAGCTATTCTATAATATACGTGAGAGTTTCTATAGACGAGAGTTTCAGAATACGTTTTGTTTTAGAGAGAATTAACCTCAAGGTTTCGAACCCTATTTCTAGAGAAGTAGAAGTCGTCTTGATTGAGCCTGTTCATCAAGATTGAGGTTTGGTTGTAAGCTTGTGAGTTGAATTAGTGAATACAAACAGCTGTGTGTTTTCTGATATATTGTTCTTTGATTGTGTGAATTAAAGTTCTATTCCACAGATTCTTTAATTCTGAGTTCTAAGTATTATTAGTCTTGTTAAGATTCGATCCTGACACTCTATCACAGAAAGAGCACATGCATTCTGAGACACATCTGCCTCTGTTGATCTTTCTGGCATCTCTCCAGTCATCGAGTCAGCTACCTCTTCCAAACTTTCATCATCGACAGCAACCCCGCAGAAATTGGCTTGCTCTGGTTCGTCATCAGAGGACGAGTCAGAGATCCAATTTTCCATCACAACTACATAACTTATCTCTCTGAAGTTATTGTTAGGACAACCTTAAGGGGGGTAAAGGTTGTATTTAAAAATATTTCACAAATAAAAATTCTCTTATCAAAATCAACAACAAATATTGCATGCACAACAAATATATAAATAAAATTAAGTGCACAACGGGAATATAAAGAGATAAGGGTAGAGAATATTGATACCGACACCGAGATTTAAAGTGGTTCACCACCAACTGGCTGGCTAGTCCACTTGCCGAGACACTTCTCGACACACTGATTCACTATAAGTGTTCTTTATGGTAGAACACAAACCTTGATACAATGATAATAAAATCTCTTGCTTTTGCTCGAGAACGTGAATCACTCACACTATTCAAATACTTACAAGAGAATATATCTCACAATATTGATCACTCTTGTATAAGTATAACACTTGGATTTTTGAGGGTTTGATCACTCAAAAAAATATATTGAATAAGTGATTTAAATGAATGGATGTAGCTGAGAGTTTCTCCAAAAAATGGGTATTCAATTCTGTTTTTTTTTGGAGTTGAGAATGCTGCATGATATTTATACTTGGAAGCAGCAACGGTCGAATGGGTACCGCCTGAAGAAAACAGCTCGGCGCCAGAGAGGAGTCACATCCATTGTTGAAAGACCATAGCTTAAAATAGCATCTGAATTCTTTTTGCATTCTTCCAAAAAGAGTCAACAATATTCTTTTGGCTTAAATTTAAATTTTAAACTCAACACTTTTCTAAATTTATTTAAATCAAGGATTTAATTAAAATATTGGGTTAGGTTTTTGAAATATCCAAGTGGTATATTATTTTAGGGTGTTTATTATTATGAGATATATGATGACGTAAACACCAGTCTTGGACTCTTCAGATAAAATCTTCATGTTGTCCAATTAACTGCACACTTGGATAAAATTGTTAGAAAAACAATAATACGGTGTGTTTGTAATCATCAAAATAAATATATAAAATATATAGAGATGTGGTACACTTGCACCAACAATCTCCCCCTTTTTGATGATGACAAACACAACCGCTAAACACGAGAGCATACTCGGTTTCTCTCCCCCTTTTGTCGAAGCAAAAAGGGTTAAGAAAGACGTTATGCTCCCCCTCGAGAGATGCTCCCCCTCAAGAGATGCTCCCCCTCAAAATATGCAAATAATTGAGAGTAGCAGTATCTCATGGGTTATACTCAAGCATGCCTAAACCAAGTCTTAATTTAAAGAACGATTTTTTGTTTAGGGCTTTAGTAAAAATATCGGCCAAATTGTCTTCGGAATCAACTTTTTCAAGCACGATGTGGCCTTTTTGAACATTATCTCGTAGAAAATGATGTCGCAACTCAATATGTTTGGTACGAGAATGTAAAACGGGATTTTTACTTAGGATTATGGCACTTGAGTTATCACACATAATTGGAATTTTGGACTGACGTACCTCAAAGTCGGTAAGTGTGTGCTTCATCCATAGAACTTGAGCACACGCTCTCGCGGCGGCTACATATTCCGCTTCGGTAGTGGATAAGGCTACGGAATGTTGTTTCTTGGAAAACCAAGACACAAGCGAGAGACCTATAAAGGCACATACTCCACTAGTGCTTTTTCGATCAACCATCGAGCCACCAAGATCGGAATCGGTGAAGCATGTTACTTCTAGCTCGGGTTGTTTTGGATACCATAGTCCAAGATTCGTAGTCCCTCTAAGATATCTAAAAATACGCTTGACGGCTTCATAGTGAGATTGTTTAGGGGAAGATTGAAAGCGAGCACATAAACACACACTATACATGATATCAGGTCTACTAGCAGTTAAATACAATAAGCTACCAATCATGCCACGATAAATCTTTTCATTAAAATCGGTTCCCTCTTCGTCACTAGATAATTTTAGATTGGTGGTCATCGGAGTTTCAACAGGTTTGACATTTTCAAAATTAAACTTTTTCAACATGTCTTTACAGTATTTTGATTGACTTATAAAGGTACCATTTTCACTTTGTTTTATTTGCAATCCTAAGAAGAATTTTAATTCTCCCATCATGCTCATTTCAAATTCATTAGTCATTTTTGTAGCAAATTCATTACAAAGATTTTCATTTGTAGAACCAAAGATAATATCATCAACATACACTTGCACAACCACAATATCATTTTGAGCATATTTGACAAACAAAGTATTATCTATTTTACCCATAATATAACCACTTGTAATTAAAAAAGATTTTAATCTATCATACCACGCACGCGGAGCTTGCTTTAAACCATAAAGCGCCTTTTTTAATTTATAAACATGCGTCGGATTTTCAAAATTTTCAAAGCCGGGAGGTTGGGAAACATATACCTCCTCATTTATAAAACCATTTAGGAAAGCACTTTTGACATCCATTTGATATAATTTAAAATTTTTAGCATTTGCAAAAGCGAGAAGCATTCGAATAGACTCTAACCTTGCAACTGGTGCAAAGGTTTCATCATAATCGATACCTTCTTGTTGATTGTACCCCTTGGCAACTAAACGTGCCTTGTTTCGGGTGACTTCACCGTTTTCGTCTACCTTGTTACGAAAGACCCATCGTGTGCCAATAATGGTTTGACCGCTAGGGCAAGGAACTAAGTCCCACACATCATTCCTAGTAAACTGGTTTAACTCTTCTTGCATGGCCATTATCCAATCCTCATCACCTAAAGCTTCTTCTATGTTTTTAGGTTCTATGGCTGAGATAAAGGCGTGAAAGGCACAAAGGGTATGGATTTGTGATCTAGTCGTTCTTTGGTTTAGGTCACCTATGATTTGATCTACGGGATGGCCTCTAGATGTTCTAAGGTTAGGATCATCTACTCCTTGTGGAACATAACATGGAGGGGCATCACTAGATTCTACATTGTTTGTAAGAGATTGGGTACCTAAGTCCAAGGTTCTAAGATGTTGGGCTAGTGCATCTCCTTCACAACCATTATCATTTACTAAGGGTGCACTAGGTTTAGGAGGACTTTCATCAAAGCTTACATTTAGGGATTCTTCTACAACCATGGTCTCTTTATTAAGGACTCTATAGGCTTTGTTATTCCAAGAATAACCAAGGAATACTCCCTCATAGGCTTTTGGGTCAAATTTGGTCAAATAAGATTTGGTATCTAAAATAAAACATTTACAACCAAATACCTTAAGATGGGCTAAGGAAGGCTTTCTACCACGTAGGATCTCATAAGGGGTCTTATTTAGGATACTCCTAATTAGCACACGATTGAGGACATAGGTCGCGGTAGCTACGGCATCACACCAAAACTTTTGGGGAACTTGATGTTCATTGAGCATAGTCCTACTCATTTCTTGTAGGGTTCTATTTTTCCTCTCCACAACCCCATTAGATTGAGGAGTGCGAGGAGCAGAAAAATTGTGCGTTATACCATATTTGTCGCAAAACGCACCAAATTGAGTTTCATTATCGAATTCGCGTCCATGGTCCGTACGAATCGAAACAATCGTGCAACCTTGTTGGTTTTGAATTCGTTTTCCCAAAATCTTAAATTTTTCAAAAGCTTCATTTTTATGTTTTAAAAACAAAGTCCACGTATATCGGGAAAAATCATCTACAATTACTAGAGTGTAATAATTTCCTCCAAAACTTTGAATGGCCATAGGGCCAAAAAGATCCATGTGTAAAAGTTCTAAAACTCTTTTAGTTGAAATCACATTTTTTGATTTATGAGAAACATGAGTTTGTTTGCCGACACGACATGCATCACAAAAATGATTATCAAATTTTAATTTTGGAAGGTCACTCACAAGCTCCTTATTTTTCAAATTTTGAATTAATCTAAGGTTAGCGTGACCTAAACGTCTATGCCACAAAGTCGAATTATCATATACGGAAGATAAACAAACATTTTCATTTACATCAGTTTTACAAACATAAAGATTTCCTTTTATAACCCCATTCAAAAGAACTTTACCATTTTTCAGAATTTTGCAAGAGTCTTCTTCAAAAACAACAATTATACCATTTTTGCACAGTTGACGAACACTTAGCAAGTTAAATTTCAAATTATCAACATGCGTAACATCTAAAAATGTAACATTGTTGCAAGAAATTGTACCTTTCCCAATTACCTTTCCTTTGGAGTTTCCTCCAAAAATTACTAGTCCACCATCACATGACTCATATGATGAAAAAAGATTATGGTTTCCGGTCATGTGACGTGTGCATCCACTATCAAGAATCCAATCCATATCAAGATTTATCTACAACATTTAAAGTACAACTTTTATGGTCCCCACATCTTATGGGTCCTTTGAAAGTTAGTCTAGAAAGCATAGAAAACCACATATAATAATAAATATATTTTCACAAAAAATATACAGACAAGAAAATTATTTACTCAACCCTTTTCGGTAGCTCTACTTGGAAGCGACCAGGAAAGACGGTGAGGGTGGTAAGCGCGAAGGCACTTTAAAAACCGACCTCATTAGAATTCGAAGAATTCGCCTTTATCTTTCCTAGACACCGTATCCAAATAGGTGAGCCTATTCGGAGTTGATTCATAATTTTCAAACACAGAATATATATATATATGTATATAATATATATATACAAAAAAAATTTAAAACCATAAACGCATGCCACCGGGATTATCAACACTAAAGGAGCCTTTAGGAATCCACTTTGGTACCATTTTAATTTTACGATCATATTTATCAAAGACGTAAAAAGGAGCATGCATATTCACACTATTTTTTGGTCTAGAAAATTTACTATTATACATGCATGCATAAGATTTCCTAGACTTATAGTTCACATTATTTATGTTGGACATATATGAGGATTTTTGCACATAGGGTTTTCTCATTTCAACATTTTTAGGTGGTTCAAAATATCTTTTGATAGGCATACATAAGCACTTATCTTTACACGTATCGGAACCAACGCCTTTTCTACAATTAGTGCTATTTGACATATTTAACATTTTAAGCACTTTCTCATTGCTACTTTGAAAGGCATGTGCTAACAAATTATCTTTTTCAAGTTTATCACATTTTTCTTTTAAACATGCATTTTCCTTTTTAAGCACATCACAATTAGCACATAAATCATTTTCAACTATTCTTTTCTCAAGGCATGCAATTTTTTTATTTAAAATGTCACAAGAATTGCAAACATATTTTTCACTTAATTTATTTTCTAAATTTATGATTTTTTTCATTATCGCATGCAATTTTTTGTTTGCTATCATGAATTTCTTTTTTACTTAATAATAATTCTTCCTTTAATTTTGCGTTCTCATCTTTATAATTATTTGTAAGCATAACCATTTTTTGAAAGGCATCATTTAACATATCAAGATCATCATCATCATTACATTCATCATCGCTAGAGTAATTTGAGTAACACGAGTTTACCTCATCGTCGCTTTCCGCCATGAGACAAATGGCTTCATACTCATTTTCATCTTCACTTGCGCTCCACGCGCCTCCAACGAAGGCTTTCTCCTTCTTGATTTTAGGTTTATTTCTTTTTGGACACTCGTTGGCATAGTGATCCTTGTCTCCACATGAGTAGCAAAAACCCTTCTTTTTCTTGGCTTCTTCATCATCACTTGATTCGCCATTTTTATTTATTTTGTCGTTCCGTTTATGGAACTTTCGGCTTCGGTTTTCTCCACCACGGCGATAATCTCCTTTTCTTTGAAACCTATCATTTCTTGAAAACTTTTTGTTAGCTAAAAGTTTAGAAAAATTTCTTACCAACATGGCTACATCGTCAAGATGTTCGGGTTGATCCTTTGAGGAGCTAGCTTTCTCCTTCTTTTTCTTCTTCTCCTTCTCGTCACTTGAAGTTGAAGCTTTAAGCGCCAAAGATTTCTTTTTATCATGCTCCCGATCTTTGTTCCTTTTTAGTGCAATTTCATGCACTTTGAGATTTCCAATGAGATCATCTAATTTCATCATTGAGAGGTCACGGGAGTCTTCCAAGGATGTGATTTTCGGCATCCACTCCGGAGGAAGCGCTCGAAGAATTTTTCGCACGTAGTCTTCGTTAGGATATGTTCTACCAAGACCTTTCAAGCTCACCATGATAAGGTTAAAACGTTTAAACATTGAGTCGATTGACTCATCTTTTAACATCTCAAACATTTCATAATCATGTACAAGAATATTTATTTTTGAGCTTTTGACTTGAGAATTTCCTCTATGAGTATTATTTAGATTTTCCCAAATATCGTGAGCAGTTTCACAAGAATAAACACGTTCAATCTCATCTTTAGTAAGTGCCGAAAAAAGAATATTTTTAGCTTCAAAATTTAAGCAAACCCAAGCATCCTCAGCGGCGGACCATTCCGCTACTGGTTTTTCACTAATTACTCCATCTTTGGTTTTGGTGGGTTTATAATCTCCATTTTTAATAATGTCCCAAATTTTTCGACTTTTGCCACGAACGTAGCATTCAAAAAGATTTGCCCAAAGACCAAAATTTTCGGTGTCAATTTGCGGAATCTTTGTAGAAATAATTCCCTCAGAGGTTGCCATTTAAAATATAAGAACAAGTTTTTTAAAAGGCACAAATATTTTTAAAGAAACTTGCAACCCGCTCTGATACCAATTGTTAGGACAACCTTAGGGGGGGTAAAGGTTGTATTTAAAAATATTTCACAAATAAAAATTCTCTTATCAAAATCAACAACAAATATTGCATGCACAACAAATATATAAATAAAATTAAGTGCACAACGGGAATATAAAGAGATAAGGGTAGAGAATATTGATACCGACACCGAGATTTAAAGTGGTTCACCACCAACTGGCTGGCTAGTCCACTTGCCGAGACACTTCTCGACACACTGATTCACTATAAGTGTTCTTTATGGTAGAACACAAACCTTGATACAATGATAATAAAATCTCTTGCTTTTGCTCGAGAACGTGAATCACTCACACTATTCAAATACTTACAAGAGAATATATCTCACAATATTGATCACTCTTGTATAAGTATAACACTTGGATTTTTGAGGGTTTGATCACTCAAAAAAATATATTGAATAAGTGATTTAAATGAATGGATGTAGCTGAGAGTTTCTCCAAAAAATGGGTATTCAATTCTGTTTTTTTTGGAGTTGAGAATGCTGCATGATATTTATACTTGGAAGCAGCAACGGTCGAATGGGTACCGCCTGAAGAAAACAGCTCGGCGCCAGAGAGGAGTCACATCCATTGTTGAAAGACCATAGCTTAAAATAGCATCTGAATTCTTTTTACATTCTTCCAAAAAGAGTCAACAATATTCTTTTGGCTTAAATTTAAATTTTAAACTCAACACTTTTCTAAATTTATTTAAATCAAGGATTTAATTAAAATATTGGGTTAGGTTTTTGAAATATCCAAGTGGTATATTATTTTAGGGTGTTTATTATTATGAGATATATGATGACGTAAACACCAGTCTTGGACTCTTCAGATAAAATCTTCATGTTGTCCAATTAACTGCACACTTGGATAAAATTGTTAGAAAAACAATAATACGGTGTGTTTGTAATCATCAAAATAAATATATAAAATATATAGAGATGTGGTACACTTGCACCAACAGTTATATTTATACTTGTTCTTATAGTAGTCCTGGTCCTTTACCAGCCTACCCTTACAGTTTGCAGTGAAATGGCCGGGTTTGCCACATCGAAAACATCTTCCATCATTCTGGTTGATGGGCTGGGCAGCATCAGCTTGCTTCTGGGGGGCTGGAGGATTGTATTTTTGTTGTGGTCTTTGCTCTGGTGGAGCTCTGTTGTTATTCTGATGGTGAGGTGCAGCATAACCTCTCTTCTCGTCTCTCTCTTCTCTGTCATATCTTCCTCTCCTATCAAATACTTTATTACCAAATCTCTTGTTAAAGTTTTGAGTTATTAAGGCAAGAGATTGAGCAAAAGCATTGATATCCGCATCATCGTCTGATGAACTTTCCTCTGCATCACTTTCAGCAACCAAACTTTTCTTTCCCTTTTTTCACAGCTTTCTCCTTCTTCTTTTCTCTGCTAGTACTTTCTCTGTTGGATTTTCCTTCAGTGGAAGTTTTTGAGTCAGATATTAAAGCTATTGGACCTGCAATGGTGAATTTGCCCTTTTGTTTGACAACATCCTTCTCTTGTGCATCAAGAGTGCCATACACATCAGTGAGAGACCATGCATCCAAATCTTGGTTAGCTTGTAGAGACATGGATAGATTCAACCATTCATCATTTAAACTTTTCAAGAATAAGACATTGTTATCTTCCTTCGACCGAACAACCTCACATTTCTTACATTTGTTTATTAAAACATTGAATCTGTTGTAGGTCTGTTGTAAGGTTTCCTCATGAAGTGCTTTGAAATCATTGTATTCATTAATACATTGGGTCCTTCTATTCTTTCTGGTTTTTATACCACCTTCGAGTTGATTTAGAAGTTGATCCCATATTTCTTTTGCAGTAACACTTGAGTCTAGTTCTTGGAAAATATCGTTTGGAATGGCCATAATCAGAAGTCTAACTGCCTTGAGGTCATTTTCCATTTTGAGTTTTTCTTCCTCAGTGAATCCAGTGGTTTTAACTTCAAAGTGAGCAGGAACCTCAGCAGTAGTTTCTGTTGCGAGTACACGAGGAACCAAAACCATAGGTTGGAATGGTCCATCAGTGACAGATCGCATTAGGTCTCTATCCATCCCATCAAAGAAGTTAACCATCATAATCTTCCATTGAGGATATTCATCTCTCAGAAGAGTGGGAGGTTTGGTTAGAGAACCAGCAGTGTAGATAGCATTGATGTTGTTGTCAGCCATCTTTTCAGAAAATAGAGTACGAAGATTTCGAAAGGTTTTAAAAGGGTTTTGAACTGAAAGTATATGAACAGTAACCAATGGAACAGTAACTAAAGTAGAGAAGATATTCAGACTATTTAGGAAGCTTAAACAGGTGTTAAAAGAACTTTGAACTTCTAAGCAATAAACAGAGTATACTATGAAGCTTTTGAAAACAAACACAATCAACAACAGTGAATCAACCTGGTTAGATTGGATCGATTTGATTTAAGCAAATCAATCTGCTCTAATACCAATTGTAGGTTCCCAGATTCAAGTTGTCTCATATAAACAGCATAAAACAGATAGCAGAAGCATAATATAAAGCTATTAAATATGAGTGATCGTGTAGACGAATATGTAACAGTGAGAGTATCAATAACAATGAACAGTAAATGATAACAATATCAAGTAAATAAGCTGCTCGTATATTGATATACTTGAATAACACCAAGAACACTTTCTTGTATGTGTATTCTGAAATCTCTCAGGTGACAAATCGTACAGTGACAGTGGAAAGGAATGTAGCAGTATTTGCTCTCACAAATGCACTAATATATCTCACTTAAGCTTACATATGTGTGCTCCACTACCCTTCTATTTATAGTCTGATAAAGTGAAAGACAGTGTACTATCTAACCTTGGGATGACACGTGGAAAGTGTGTCTCCGTCCTTTTAGGGCTGACGTGGAAAGTACGAACACGTGTCTGACACTTAGAGATTTCTACGAGACTTAAGCTTCACAGAGGTCTTCATTCACCAGAGCTCTTACGCCAGAGCTCTGATGGTCTTCTGGTGTGAACAATTCTTCTGGTGAGACAGAAGAAGTCTTCTGCCACAGCTCTGTCGAGCTCTGATGATCTTCTGGTTGATTTTCTTCTAAGTCTTCTGTCGGATCTCTGGTGGTCTTCTGACTTGTGATATTTTCAATACTTTTACATCTTGTATACTTGGGGCTAACAACAAATCTTCAAAAGAGAAAATATACGACGCTAAAATTCCAAAAAAAATCCTTTTGGTTGTCTTGCGGCATAAAATAACATTTCTCAACAAACCCGCATGAGACAAAACGCCCAATATAATCCAAAATCAACACACATAATAACTAAAGTATGCACATTACAAAATTGCACTCACGCGACACAAAACGTCGTAAAACAAAACTCCGTAAAACTCTATGGGCTCTATGGCCTCAAATTAACCAAATGGTGCTGAACCTTTCGCTTCCAAAAAATCAAATTGCATAAAGCAAAATCATGACTAAAATGTCAAAATTCCGAAAATTCCCTTTATGTTGTAATACAATCTAAACAACACTTTTCGACACAACTTGCATTAAATAAATTTTCCAATAAAGCTCAACATACCCATAATGGAAGGAAGGTAACTCTCCGTCCAAACCTTAACATATTTAGAGGAGATCCAATGTTAAAGTCATAAGCCGTAGTTACTTGTCCAACGTCCTAAATATCATTAAAATATGGATATCACTATATCCGAAAATAACGTTGAACAACAACAAAATAAAGCAAGTCCCGACAAAGTTTGAAATCTCCGCAATAAATTAATTTCATGCACGTTCAAAACCATGATTTAAAATCTTGTGTGTGCTAAACGTTTTTCCCAGATTTGTAACATAATCCACAAGAGGATTTGAAACACAAGAAATAACTGATGCAATTTATTTTTTAAAAAAATGAATACATTTTGTGCATGAATTTAGTCGGCACTCAACGTCTCAAACCACACTCCTCCAAAATCCTCCAGTTACACTATCGTCACCCAGATTCTCAAACATCTTAAAACAAATTGAAAGTTGCATCAATTTTCCTTACAATTTCTTTCCGAATTAAGATCGATTCAATGAGCCTATGGTTCTAATCCAACCATCAACTTCGACCCGAAATGACCCACTTAATGCAATTATCATGCTTATTGTCACTCCACGTGATTAATGCTAAAATCGTGAATCTCTTCCAACGACTACTCGCTTAGAAACTTCTTCACTACCCCAACGGTCATCACACTAAAGTAGTTCAAGTATGCGCATGTAACTAGTAGGTTCACTATAACACTGGCCAGGTGTAATTACGAACGTACCGTACACGATTATCCTTGCTACGCTCGACGTGAATCTCGTTTCTAGCGACTCCATTAACCTCAAAACATCCTATCTTAAAGTGCCTAAAAGTGCAATTTCACATTCATTTACTTAAAAGAACGCTAGTTTGAGTCTAGGTATCTCAAAATCAACACCTAATTCTCTCAAACTTATGCTCTGATACCAACTTGTAACACCCTCAAATTTTGAAAGAACAACTAAATAAAATTTTCGATAAAACATCCAAAATAATAGGATTTCCCCCTGTAATCCAATACGGGAAATACCTCAAATTAAAATCTATGATTAACCTCAAACAATATACAACTCAAGTCTCATTACAAAGGCTAAGTTCACATCGGTGTTACTTAACTCGAATACAAGCTTCTATTCCCAAAATAAACGCGGAAGACTTAACTAAGCACTTCACTCCTTGAGCACACTACTAGCACTCATCTCTTCACAATGTCACTAGAATTAACCCCAACCTGAACCTGTTGCACATGCCGACAAATAAAAAGGTTAGGCTAACGCCTAGTGAGTTCAAGAGTTTATAACATGATTTATATAATTCGTTGAATGAAAGTTTGCGACATAAATCACGATTTCCAAAAGATTTTATGGAAGGATGTAAACGACTCATTTTCCAACGCACACAAAGTCTATGAGAAAAGTTCTCAAAATGTATAAAACGTTTTCCAAAATGAATTCCAATCCCAACTCACTCAAAACGTGCTTTGACGTTAAATATCCCCAGTAATTATACACGTGAATAAAACTCTAATATTTAAAACATCCAATAAGGATGAGGCATAGAACTCCACCAATAAACCCTGAAAGACATCTCATATAAATAAAATGCGTCACCGAAAATATGGATAAAAGTAAATACCCAAAAACAACACCTTTCGGTGACGGGGGAGACCCGATTCCATCGAAAATGACGGGCACACAAAGTTAGGTCACTTATGATGTTACTGGATTACACCTCAAGTCCTGATTTTAGTTCTCATGCCATAAAGACATCACAACCTCAAACCTTTCCCATGCCTTTATTGCCTACTCCGTCGAGTTACACCTCAAGGACTTATGGGACCACATTGCCTATCCAGTCTAGACGAGTTACACCTCAAGGACTTCAATGTCCCCCATTGCCTACTCGCTAGTGGCCCTGACCGGCCTACCTCATATAACCATGTGTTCCAATAGTCCACTCCTCGTGTACAAAGAGATAGACCATCAAATAAAGACAGACTTACGTGCCTATGGATCCAATGCAACACAGTCTACAATAACATGCCCATCCCGGAATGACTAAAGCACCCGAGCATGTAAATATTAATGATATGCAATAAAATGTATCAAGTTGCAAAAAATGCAAACCATATATAAGACTCCATATTGAGCCATCAAACTCGGACAAAATGTTCCCAAGACTCCCTCAAAGTCAAAACCGAGCAAAATGCTCAAAACTCATTAGACCCATAAATAACGGACCTCATAACATAAAATGCATTTAAACATCGCTTAGGTATACATATACCACAAAATCATCATTAACCCAAAACTCGTCACGGGTTAGAATAAAGGTTTTCCCCAAATGGACTCATACCCTTAAAATTCTCAAAATGACTCATGACACTAAAATGTGCATTTTCCCAAATGGTTTATAAAATAAATTACACCAACATGATTAAACCATTGAATAAACTTCATTTGAGCAATAAATCATTTAAGGACATATTTATGATTTCTACACATCAAAATATCCAAAAATCCCAAATATGGGTGTTTTACAAACTTTATAAAGTTAAACACTTTAAAAGGGGTCAAACTTACCAAATAACTCAACAATTGATAATTTTAAGTAAAACACACAAATACTCATTTTTGGCATGTACAACGTTTTCACAAATCAACTTGAACTCACCTTGCTAGATTTAGGCTAAATCTAGATTTTCCCCAAATTGAGCTCCTTTAAAGAAACTTGAATCTTCAAGCCAAATCCTCCAAAAACCTATTCCAACCATCAAAAACCATATTCAACCATACAAAATCATTCCCCAAACATTTTCATCAATAATCTCAACTTATTCCCAAAACCCTAATTTCCATAGATGAAGATATGAGAAGGTTACCTTAACCATAACTTGAATCCACCAACCAAAACACCTCTAGATCACCAACAAAACACTACAAGCTCCAACTCTTCAAAATGGACAAAAAGGTTGAATGAAACTTTAGAAAACTTTGGGTGAAGAAGATGAAGTGAAAGGGTTTCAAGATTTGTTTCCCAAAACCATGGCAGATGAAGAAATCACTTCCAAATTTCGAATCTTGTGGCTAAATGGCTTAAAATCGACTTTGGGGCTTAGGGTTTTAGTTTGGGAGAGAAAGGGTTGAAAGAGAAGAAGCGGGAAATGAAAAATGGGTTGAAATGGTGAAAATCACGTTTTTATGCTCCAGGTACCCGACGGCTAAAGTGACGTGCGAGAGTGACACAAGTGTCATTGTCGCTGGGCACTCTCGCCGTGGTCAAATGTCTCTCGGTACAAAACCGGCGAGAGTGACACGCAAGAGTGACACAAGTGTCACTTTCGCTGGTCACTTAAGCCGAGATTGTACCGAAAGTTGTTTTGGCCATAACTTCTTCATTTTAGCCATGTTTTCGCTCTGGAAAGGCTCGTTGGACTCGTATTTGAATTCTCCATCCAACAAGACTATAAAATGTAGGATTTAATCCAAAATCCTATTTTTCATATTTATCTTAAAAGTTTCCAAAATTCGGGATGTTACATTTTCCAAATCAAATATTTTTTGTGAAAGCTCAACACATTTTGCTTCAAAAGATTTTATTTCAGCATCAAAAGCTATTCTTTCTTTCTCAAAATTGTCCCTGTCAATTATCAAGACTTTCTCAAAGTCAGAAACTTGTGTTGAAAGTTTGATACATTTTAGCTCAACAATTTTCTTTTCTTCAAAATATTTCTTTGAAAAATCTGACAACTTTTGTATGAAAACTTATTCAAATTGATCTTTTTCTTTTGAAAAATTAGTTTCAAAAACAGAAAGTTTTCTTTTCAAATCAGCATTTTCACTTTCTAAAGTTGTTTCTTTCTCTTGAAGCTTTTTCAATTTATCTCGAAGACTTGAACTCTCCTTCTCTTTCGTGGCTTCAATACCTGTAATTTCAGTTTCAAGATCAGTAATTATGTTTATTAGTTTAAGATTTTCAACTTCCAAAGATATAGCTTTCTCTTGAAGTCTCTTCATATCAAACAGAAGAGTTGTGTCTTCTTCTTTTTCATCTTTCATTTGTGTGACTTGAAGATCAACAATTTGTCTTCATAAATATTCTATCACCAAATATTGATGATAAATGTACTGATCATCAGATGTAGACATTGTTGGAAACCTGAAAAAAAAAATATCAAACACAAAAATTAGTTGTAAAATATCAAAATATTACCTAATAGAGTGATCGTAAAGAGAAACTTCGCTTAGAAGTTTAATTATGTGCACACTCGAAAAATTATAAAATCGGATAAACATAATTCAAGTCAGAAATTTTTTCAAAAAATTAAAATATGAAAAACAAATTGTAAATTTGTCTTCCAAAAATTAATTCTGAAAATCAGCGCGGAAATTTTAACTTTAATCGGTGAACCTGCAAAAAATATGAGAAAAAAATATCAGTTACGAATTAATGCAGGCACAATTACAAAAGACGTAAAATGAAAAATAAACGAAAAAACAAGGACTAAAAAACGACACAAAATGACCAAAAGCGAAAAAAAATACAAAATATAGGGACTAAAACCAACAAAATATGAAACTAACACGAAAAATAAGGACTAAAAGTGAAAAATACTAAGACTTGACAAAAACAAGAACTAAAAATGACAAAAACTGAAAATTAAAAACTAAAAGGACTAAACTTGTAAAATTCTAAAAGATAAAAACTACAAGGACTAAAAATGTAAAAATTCTAAACCTTAAAACTACAGGGACTCAAAGTGACACAAAACAAAACTTTATACTACAGGGACTAAATTTGACGGACCTTAAAAGACTAAGTACAGGGACTAAACTGTAAAATCTGAAACTACTAACAGACTTAACTGGAAAACTACCGAAAGGACAAAAAATGTAAAAAAATTAACGGAAAAACTAACGAACAGTTAACTAAATCACCCTAACTGAACTAACTGAAAACTAACAGATAAAGGACTAAAAATGTTAAACTTTTAATGACACTAACGGAACAGACTAACCGACTCTGACGGATTTAACGGAAAAGACCTAAAATGTCACAAAACTAACGGAGAAGTAACGGAAATCGTTAATTCACTATTCATCATCTTCTCCATCACGACCCAATCTGCAAAAATTGTTATGGAACCGAACTTTTCGACCGAAACTCTTCGTTTATGATCCCTTAAGCTCCCTTAACTGATTAGAAGTCGAAACTCGCTCCGAATCTCTCGATATTTGCAACCGAACAATACCGAAAAACCGAATTTTCTTCGAAACCTTCTCATATGCTTCTGTTTCTTCGAAGGATGTGTTTCTTTACGATAGAAACTCTTCGATTAAGCTTCTTGATCAATAACACCACAAAGAGTCATTCCAATTTCAACCGAAAAATTCCGAAAATTAATCGAAACTTTCGAAGAATCGTGAACTAATGTTTTCTTGAACTTGTGGTTTCACTTGTTGTAAGAAACAAACAGCAAGATTAAACTGTTTCCCGATTAACCTGTTTCCCGGATGAACGGTACGAAAGTTGTTTCCCGGAAAAGATGAACTTACCGGATGATATATGGATTCCGGATGATTTCAAATCAGGCCTGGACAAAATGTTTTCCGGATGAAAAGAATTCCCGGAAGAAAGGTTACTTCCCGGGAAAAAAAATTACCGGAAAAACAATTTTTCCGGATGCAAGCTTACCGGATGAAATTTTCAATGCCAACTCTATCATAGTTTGGTGGCAGCTCTGCTTCCCAATAACTATTTGACTTCTCATTTCCCATAGACTGGATAAATGCAACCTTCTCGGGAAGCCATGTGTCCAGTGTAGCTGATCTCACCTTTGATATGTGCACCCGAATTCCAATGTATGCCACGTGAACCAAAATTGCATATAGAAAAGTTTGACTAATTAAAAACTTTTTGACTTTTTCTTTCATCTTCCTTCTTGTTTACTTCATTGTTGATACCTGCGATTCCAACAAACTTAAAAAGGAATATTAATCTTTGATATTAAAGATCAAAAATCATCACAAACAACATTCTGATAACAACTCAATTAAAATTTGGATTAAAAAATCAGATCTGAACTTTTTGCTCAAGAACATCTTCAACAACACCTTGAATCTAAAACTTTCAAAAATGAAGTTTATGGATTAAAACTTGAAAACAATGATTGATTCATGTCTAAAATCAGTGTTAGAAACAAATTTGCACAAAAACGAATCAAATCAACAACAAATTGCAAAATCACTATTCAAAAAAATTTGACAGACCACTTTTTTCAAGAACACAAATTTTTTCAAATTCTTCAAATTGATCAAATCTTGTTGCGTTTTTGATAATCTTTTGATGCAAAACTGATTTAAAACAATGGAGAAACACTTTGCAAACAAAATCAAACAAAAAAACGAACTAGAATCATCAAACCCATTTGTGATCTTCAAGAACTCTAAAAATGGAGATTTTCTTCAATTTTCTTCAAATCTTATTGATTTTTGGACGAATTTATGCACATTTTGATCTCCCAAAGCTCTGATACCAGTTGTTAAACCAGATCTATTAGGTAAATGTCATCATCTTCATTGATCTTGAGAAATCTAGATATTACATGATAATTGAATACTTTATCTCTCTAACTTTCTCTTACTAGATATTACAATTAAGATCTCTGACCTTGCTCAACAACTAAGCAAGACCTATTTATACTATCTAATTACAATACATTAAAACTAAATACATTGACTTTTACTTAAACTACTTTGACTGCTTTGACTTTTACTTTGACTTTACAATATTTGACAAATACATTGACTTTCTCACTAAATCTTGAATACAATATAATGCTCTAACAATTTTATATCAATAAAAGTATTAAATTTGAAAAACATTTTTATTTTCATATTCGCACTTCTACATGTACTTGTTGTGTGTTTGTCATCCAGGACCAACAATATCATATTATCGTAGGTAACTGTCTATCTCAAAGTGACTTGTCCAGATATTGCACATGTTCATGTTATTAGCTGGTTTGTTAATGCATCTATTACAACTCATTGAGTTATTGTTCTGTGTATTCTCATGTATCTTCGAGGTACTCATTTTTAGGATGTTGATTAGGATGACAATCCTACGGATCAGAAGTCAACCACCAAATTACGTATATTTCTTGGATATTATCTAACTTCTCAGAAGTCAAACATAGTTATTGATATTTGTCACTCTACTCCCTTACATTTTAATAACCAAAGTGCAATTTAGATTGCACGTAATCCAGTTTTTTCACGAAAGAACCAAACATATTGAGATTCATCTAGGGGACAGATTCATTGTTGTATGGTTGACCAGTGATTACCAACGACTGAACCAATAGATCCTTTAGAAAGGTAAACACACTTGAGCTTTGAATAAAAAATAGTAGATCTCCTAGGTTTACTATTTTCATTCAGTACATAATATTTAATTAGTTGAAAGGTCCGGTTTAAGTCCTCCATTAGGGTGACGAGGGGCAAAGTAACAAGAGGAGGAGTGGAACACTCTAAGTGTGTCGTTTGTCGGATGCCTAGAAAAAAACAAAAGTCATGGTTGGTGTAACACCCTCAAATTTGGAAAAAACAACTAAACAAAAACTTTGATTTAACAACAAACAATGACAAAAATCCTTATACAAACCACTCTTAGAAATACCTCGAAAGTAAAATGGTAACAACTTCCATAATTCAATATCCTAAGTCTTACACCAAGATATAAAAGGTTGGGTGCTACTCCACTCAATACAAGGTTGTTATTCCCAAAACGCGGAAAACTTCAACAAGCCACTTACTTCTTGAACTCATATCTAGCTCGCAACTCTTCCCAGTGTCGCTAGAAATAATACCCAACTGGAACTGTTGTGCATGCCGATTGCCGACAAATAAAAAGGTTAGGCTAACGCCTAGTGAGTTCAAGAGTTTTTATCAAGATTAAAATAGTTTGTTAAACCAAATGAGTACACTCAAAATCATGATTTTCCAAAAAAAGATTATAATTAAGTATGTGAACATAGTTTGTGGCTAAATGGCTCAAAATCGACTTTGGGGCTTAGGGTTTCGGTTTGGGAGAGAAAGAGATGAAGGGGGAGAAGTGGGAAATGAAAAATGGGGTTGAAATGGTGAAAATCACGTTTTTATGCTCCAGGTGCCCGACGGCTAAAGTGACGTGCGAGAGTGACAGTTGTGACTTTCGCTGGGCACTCTCGCCATGGTCCCATGCCTCTTGGTACAAAATCGGCGATTGTGACACATGTCACTTTTGCTGGTTACTTTAGCCGAAGTTGTACCAAAAGTTTCTTTGGCCGTAACTTCTTCGTTTTAACTCCGTTTTCGCTCCGGAAAGGCCTGTTGGACTCGTATTTGAATCATCCGTCCAACAAGACAATAATATATAGGATTTAATCCAAAATTTAATTTTCATATTTATCTTAAAATGTCGATACCTTCCAAAGATCGGGGTGTTACAGTTGGGAAGACGATTCTAACTTTGGTTGCAGGGCCTTTTAGGCTTTATTAGTAACTAAAAAGATAGAAAGGATTTTTCTGGTTGAGACCATATAATATAAAGCTTTCTTCACTTAATAGGCAAGGGGAAGTTTGTAGAGATATAAGAGAGGGACTAAATAGATAGAAATATATGCAAATTCTAACATCACCATAACCCACTTTGTTTTCTTGTTCCTTACTCATGGAGAGACATAGTGAAAAATATGGGATTTGAATTGATGCCTTATGTTTTCGCGTCATTTTTGTTCAACATGTTCTGTTTCAAGGTAGTATTGGATAGAATACTTGGGTTCCTTCATACATATAAGGATAATGTCAGTAAAAAAGCGAACCCTTCTTTTATAAGATACAAGAGCAAAACAACCAACCTATTGATATTGGAAGACCTTGTTGTTTTGAATTGATGGGCGATTTTGTTTTTGAAAACCTTCATTTTGATATTGTTTCCCAAAAAAATCATCATCCTCCATGAAATTGATTAGACTATTCTCACAACTGTAAGTTGATGTGAACGAAACTATTGAGATTCAGCTAGGGGACGGATTCACCGTTGTATGTCTGACTAGTTATTACCAACGACTGGACCAATAGATCCTTTAGAAAGGTAAATGATAACGCCAATTTTTGGCGTTATTATTGGTCTACAAACCACGAAGAGTGGCTTGTTTTGAAGCAAAGCAGTTTTGCTTTCACGTATTTCCAGTGAATTGTGCAGGTGTCCCGAGAGGAAGCTACAGTAGAGAAAACGAGCAGAAAAGGCTGAAAAAGAAGCTAAGCGAGGCCAAACGGAAGCCCAAGATGCAAGCCTAAGAACCAATCCCAAGATCCAATCCAAGCCTGGACCAGAGCCAAAAAGCAACACGCGCGACTTCCCACGCGACTTCATGTCGCGGGGAAAGTCGCGCAACCCTCTGTTTCAGTTTTATGTTTAGCGTTTTTCTGGAATTAGGGCATTATCGATTCAGGTGCGACGGGAGGCTGAGAAGAGGCGATTTTCAGAGGGGATTTTGTCACTTTTGAGCCACGATAGAGAACCGATTGATGAGGAGTTCACCACCATTAGCGGATTAGAGCCGATAGAAGGATTTCATCAGTACAACATTCACGTTCATGATCACGATGCTTTCACACACTAATTTCTACCTTTTATTTGTGTTTTCGTCCATCCCCAACATGAACTAATCTTTAGATGTTGGGGGTTGAAATAACTATGGTTTTTATTAGAGATGACGTGTAACCGAAGGATTTTATCGTTTGATCTATGAAGCATTTGATTTCAGTTTTCTTATACAATTGATTTTCATGGTTTTTGATTAAGTTCGAGAGAATTAATTAACAACTAGATCAGATAATCAGGTGCCGAAACGGAGATTCGGGTAGAGATAGCTGAATCACCTTTTTGCTCTGTAAAGTTTAACCTAATGTGTTTTAAGGTCATCGGTGGAAACCGAGAGATAAAACTAGTGAGTTTTAAGATAAAATCTATTATTGCTTGAGAGAGGATAACGGTGAATTTCAAAACTAGGGTTCATAGAAATAATCGGTAACAATTGTTCGGATTTTTGTTTGTCGATAGCATAACCATAGGAATTCCAACCCTCAACCTTAACTCTATCAAAGTATTTTCCAATATTTCGTCTATCAATTTTAGTTTTACTTACTTTTAAACAATTTCTAAACCACAAACCAAAATTTCGACCGTTCAGTTAATAGCAATTGTAGTCATTGTGATACTCAGTTCCTAGTTCCCTTGGTTCGATACTCATACTTTCCGTACTATTACTTGATTCGACCCGTACACTTGCGGTTAGATCAGAGGTGTGTAAACCCGCCTATCAAGTTTTTGGCGCCGTTGCCGGGGAACTAGTTTGCACTGATAGCACTACCAGCTATAAGCGCTATTATATTGAACATTTGTTTTTTTATTTACTTTTATTCAGTTTTTGGGTTGCTAATTTTTGTACTTTCATTTTCAGGTACTAATTGGTTTATGCTAAGAAGAACCCGAGGGAAAGGCACAAAACCGATCGATCCAGAGATTGAAAGAACAACTCGCCTATTACGAAAAGCAGCCAAAGTCAGAAGACAACTGAGAATGGGCGACGAAATCCCTGTCAACAACCTGCCTCCGCCTCCTCTGGCGAGAGTTCCGATGCGGTCATTTGCCAATCCGAATGTGGCAGCCACACCCATGGGCATACAACCTCCAATAACTGGCGCGAATTACTTTGAAATAAAGCCGAGCACGATTGTTATGGTTCAACAACACCAGTTTGGAGGAGCACCGACAGAAGATCCTTACGGACACCTCCGTGCATTCGAACGGATATGCAACACTTTCAAGATCAACGGAGTGAATGAGGATGTAATTAAGTTACGTTTATTCTGTTTTCACTCAAGGGTAGAGAAGAGACCTGGATAGAAAACCTACCGACAGATCTGATCACAACCTGGGCGGAATTGAAAGTTGCGTTTCTCCAGAAGTTCTTCCCACCGGGTAGGACCGCCCAACTTATGGAGGACATCACGCATTTCACTCAATGGGATCAAGAAACACAGTATGAAGCATGGGAGAGGTATAAGGACATGCTGAAAAAATGTCCTCATCATGGACTACATGGCTGGGTTGTCATCCAGACATTTTTCAGTGGACTTCACCTGCAGTTTAAAAACGATATTACGGCTGCAGCGGGTGGAGCTCTAATGGATAAGTCATATGAGGAAGTATGTGAGTTGATTGAGAACCTGGCCAAACACAGCTATGCCACTCTGAGATCAGCACTTAGACGTGTTGCTAGCGTACAAGAGAATGAGGAGTTGAAAGCCATCAAGGCTCAGTTGGCCGCACTCACCAACCAATTGAAAGGGTCTTCTATCCAACCAACATTTATGATGGAAAAGGGTATGCCGGAGATGGCTCCACCGGTGAACGAGCCTGAATAGGTCCAATTCTTACAGAATCGGAACAATCGGCCACAAAACGACCCATTTTTTAATACATACAATGAAGGCTGGAAAAGACACCCGAATTTCTCATAGAGTCAACCACAAGGCCAACCGAAGGAAACCATGGCCCATCAACAACAACATCAATACGGTAATAATTCCAACTTTTCTAACTCTTCTCAATATAACAACGTTTATCGTCCTCCAGGTTACAACCAAAGGAAGTTTGACAAAGGACAATCCAGAGAGAAGAAGCCAGGACTGGAAGTCATGATGATGAAGTTCATGTCCAAGATGGACAACACTGTTGAGGGATTAGCCAAAACGGTAAGTACAGTGAAGGCGGCTACTGATAAAAACACTGCCTCAATAAAGCTCCTTGAAAGGCAAGTGGGGCAAATTTCTGAAGCCCTACAAAATCGAGCTCCCGATCAGTTTCCTAGTCAAATCGAAAGGAAACCACGTAAAGACTGCAAGGCCATTCATCTGAGAAGTGGCAAGGAGCTGAGTGGAGATCCTACATGAGAGGCGTTGTCAAAAGAGAATGATCCCAAGGTGAAAGAAGTTGAGCCTATAGAAGTAGAAGAGATGGAAGCCGACGAAGAGATAGAGATGGAAAATCCGAAGAGTGAAGAGAAAAAGAAAGAGAAACCAAGTGTTCAAAAGCAACCACCGGTTAAGCCGGTCACACCAAAAGTGCCATATCCGAACAGGCTTAAAGCCCACAGGGACGATCTAAATTTTTCTAAGTTTCTTGAAGTCTTTAAGAAAATTCATATTAACATCCCTTTTGCAGATGCATTGGCACAAATGCCCTCATACGTAAAGTTCTTGAAAGACATCCTCTCTAACAAGAGGAAGATTGAGGAGCATGCAACAGTTGCACTTACTGAGGAGTGCAGCGCGATCATCCAGCACAAGCTTCCCCCGAAGCTTAAGGATCCAGGGAGTTTTACTATACCTGTTCATATTGGAAACTCTGAATTTAGTAAAGCTTTATGTGATCTTGGAGCTAGCATTAACTTGATGCCTTTTTATCTATTTTCAGGAAACTCGGACTTGGGGAAGTGCAACCTACAAATGTTACCCTTCAACTCGCTGACAGATCCATCAAGTACCCGTATGGAGTGATAGAAGATGTGCTGATCAAGGTGGACAAGTTCTACTTCCCGGTAGACTTTGTGGTGCTCGATATGGATGAAGACAAGGAGATTCCGTTGATACTTGGCCAACCATTTTTGGCCATGGGAGGAGCACTGATCGATGTGAAAGGGGGAAAGTTAACATTGAGAGTGGGCGAAGAAGAAACTGTCTTTAATGTTTTCCGGGCAGCTAAGCAAGGCACGAGACCTAATGAGTGTTATCGAGTGGATGTAATGGAATCTATGCCTCAAGAGATGTATAATCAGCAAGTGTCGGATGATCATCTCATGAAGGCATTAGTTGGCATTGATACCGATCAAGAAAGTGAGCCAATATTGCAACTCAATGCACTACCATTTTACAAAGGCCCGAGACGACCGATTATTGAGGATTTGGGAGCACCAATTCCCAAGTCCGAACCCTCATCGAAGACACCTCCAAAGCTCGAGCTTAAATCATTGCCCGATCATCTCGAGTATGCATACTTGGGAGAAAAAGATACACTTCCGACGATCATATCGTCCAAGCTGAGCCCCGACAAGAAAGAAAAGTTACTACGGGTTCTTAGAGAGCATCAAACCGCTATTGGATGGACGGTAGCTGATCTGAAGGGTTTGAGCCCCACATTTTGTTCACATCCCATAAATCTTGAATACGGCCACCGACCGGTCGTCCAATACTAACGCTGGCTTAACCTGAATATGAAAGAGGTGGTCCGCAAGGAGGTATTGAAACTCCTTGATGCTAGAATTATATATCCAGTTCCTGATAGCCCGTGGGTGAGCCCAATTCAAGTAGTACCCAAGAAAGGTGGC
Source organism: Saussurea involucrata (assembly GCA_033807775.1). Taxonomy (NCBI): domain Eukaryota; kingdom Viridiplantae; phylum Streptophyta; class Magnoliopsida; order Asterales; family Asteraceae; genus Saussurea; species Saussurea involucrata. The sequence continues at coordinate 83,668,343 of CM066321.1, read as the reverse complement.
ATCATAGTGATCCGGGACAATAACAACGAACTTATTCCCTCTCGGACAGTTATCGGTTGGAGGGTGTGTATAGACTACCGAAAACTGAATGATGCAACCAAGAAGGATCATTTTCCTCTTCCATTCATTCATCAGATGTTGGAACATTTATCCGGACACAAATACTATTGTTTCTTAGACGGCTATTTCGGGTACAACCAGATTTCTTTCGCACCCGAAGATCAAGATAAAACGACATTCACTTGTCCATACGACACATTCACGTACCGCCGTATGCCCTTTGGCTTGTGTAATGCTCCGGCCACCTTCCAGCGATGTACGATGGAAATCTTCTCAGATATGGTGGAACGGACCATCGAGATCTTCATGGATGACTTTTCAGTATTTGGGCCTTCTTTCGACACATGTTTAGCGCACTTGGAAGCCGTGCTACAAAGGTGCAAGGAAACAAGCCTTGTACTGAATTAGGAGAGTGTCACTTTATGGTGACTGAGGGAATCGTACTTGGCCACAAAGTGTCAAAGGCGGGAATTGAAGTTGACAAAGCAAAGGTGGCGGTGATCGAGAATCTTCCATATCCGAATTCCGTCAAGGGAGACCGAAGCTTTTTGGGACACACCGGGTTTTACCGGCGATTTATCAAGGATTTCTCTAAAATTACTAAACCTTTGTGTTCTTTACTTCTTAATGATGCCAAAATCAATTTTACTAATGAGTGCATTCTTGCTTTTGACACGTTGAAAAAGGAGTTGATTTCAGCACCAATTCTCACGGCTCCAGATTGGAGTCTCCCATTTGTCCTCATGTGTGATGCGAGTGATACCGCCGTTGGAGCGGTGTTGGGCCAAAGAAAAGAGAAGAGGACGCATGTGATTTACTATGCCAGCAAGACGCTAGACGACGCTCAAATTAATTACGCGACCACCGAGAAAGAGCTATTAGCCGTCGTTTATGCATGTGAGAAATTTCGATCTTATCTGGTCGGGGCGAAAGTAATTGTGTACACCGACCATTCAGCTTTGAAGTATCTTATGGCCAAGAAAGATGTTAAGCCGAGACTTATTCGTTGGGTGCTTCTACTCCAAATATTTGATTTGGAAATTCTAGACAAGAAGGGGTCCGAGAATACCGTGGCGGGCCACCTTTCGAGGCTTGAGGGAAGTGAAGACCAAGGCAAAGACAAGACCATCATCAATAATTCCTTCCCGGATGAGCAGCTCTTCAAGGTTAGTCACTCGGAACCGTGGTTTGCCAACTTAGTAAACTGCTTGGTGGGAGGAGTGGTGCCTTATCAGTTAAACTCTCATCAAAAGAAAAGATTTTTCTTCGAGGCCAAACGGTATTATTGAAACGAACCTTATCTGTACAAGCTATGTGCTGACGGTATGATCCGAAAATGTGTACCGGACGAAGAGAAGGCCAACATTCTAACTCATTGCCATACCTTAGAATGTGGAGGCCACTTCAACACCGACAGAACAGTTGCGAAGGTCTTGCAATCCAGTTTCTTTTGGCCCTCAATGTTCAAGAAGACTAGAGACTTCATCTCTAAGTGCGATCGCTGTCAAAGAACGGAAAACATATTGAAGAGAGATGAAATGCCCATGAGAATCTTCAAGGAGGTTGAGGTATTTGATGTTTCGGGGATCGACTTCATGGGTCCATTCCCGAACTCTCACCGTAATGAATACATCTTAGTAGCGGTAGATTACGTCTCCAAGTAGGTGGAGGTAATCGCAAGCCCCACGAACGACTCCAAGGTAGTGATCAACTTCTTGTGGAAGAATATATTCTCATGGTTTGGGGTTCCGAAAGCGCTGATAAGTGATGGTGGTAGCAACTTCTGCAACCGGTATTTGGAGGCGGTACTCAGGAAATACTCGGTGAAGCACAAAGTGACTATACCTTATCACCTACAAGACAATGGCTTAGCCGAGGTGTCTAACCGGGAGCTAAAACAAATTCTCGAGAAGATCGTAAGTGCATCACGGAAAGATTGGTCTATCAAGTTAGATGACGCACTTTGGGCCTACCGAACAGCCTTCAAGACACCAATTGGCACCACACCATATCGGCTCGTGTTCGGGAAATCGTGCCACTTACCTGTCGAGCTTGAACATAGAGCGTATTGGGTGATCAAGATGCTCAACATGGATTTCAAGGCGGTCGGGCAACGCCGGTTTTTGCAATTGATCGAGCTCGAGGATATCAGACGAGACGCCTTCGAGAATGCCGCTATCTTCAAAGAAAGAACAAAGCGATTCCATGACAAGGGTCTACAACCAAAGGTAATCTCACCTGGAATGCAAGTTCTATTATTTAATTCTCGCCTTCGTTTGTTTCCAGGTAAGCTGAAATCCAAGTGGTCCGGACCATTCCCCGTGACGGAAGTTTTTCCATATGGCACCGTCGAGCTACAAGGAAGTGATGGAGCAACGTGTGGATCCCAGTTTAGTGCAATGTAGTAGAAATCACGAACAAATAAGCAATAAGAATAATGATTTCAACTCGTCATCCATATAACATTCATAAACCTTTTTCAGAGTGTTTACAATGTTTTAGCAATTTAGAATAATGACGATTCCTACAATTGTGTTGATTAACCTGCATAATAGACTAAACGAATCTATTTATACCTAGGCTATTGACTTGAGGCCCATGGCCCATTACATTATATAAGCCCAAATACAAAGTTACAATTTATTCCCTTGAACTTCCATTCAATCAGATTTTAATCCCAACAATCTCCCCCTTTGAATCGAAGTTCAATCCCGCGCCAATTCGAAGCGTATCTCTTTCGGAGTGTAAACAGAATCTCGAAGCTTCAGATGGCTTTACGAAACTCAATGCGGTATTCAATAATTTCCAAGGCGTCTCGGGCGTTTGTTTCGTTTAGACTTGCAACAAACGATGTCCGAAGTTCTTTTTCGTTGGTGATTATGTCTCTTAGAGCATCTCTGACCTTTAGCAGAGTTTTGTCGCAAAATCTTTCAACTTGACTAAATCGGAGAAACTTCTTTTCGTTTTATTCGTTGAGATATACGATTCCGAATTCTGGTTGAAGCAACAAACTGTTGACAGGATACATCTTCAATTCAGGGGCATTCTGATCAGGTTTCAGCAAGTTGATCTTCTTCGTCCAGTGCTCGATTCCCATTTGAAAATCAGTAATGTATGACATTGTTACCTTGTATTTCAGGAATCGCTTTACAGCTTCAAGCGCTTTGGTGATGTGGAGAGGTCGGATCGTTCGAGTTCGAAGGTCTTTGAGGATGGCGTGAAAGTCGTTCAGTCGGAGATTCTTGAAGTCGGCTTCGGAGAATATCCATTCTTTCCCATCTTCTCTTTTGACGGTAAAGACTGGGTACCAGATCTTCAAGATTTGGCCAGATCGGATGTTGATGACTACGGTGATCTTGTGTTTGGTTCTGACCTGACTGACGGGTAAACACCTTTTCATTACCTCAAGATATTTTTTCTTGTAAGCATCGTCGAACTTAGCTAATCCGAGGCAGAAAGTTGGGTCAAGCACACACAATTTGTGGACGAACAACCTTTTCAGGGAATCCTCTAGGAAGGGGATGAGGATAATGATTTTCTTCCATCTGACAGGTTGTGGTGGTTGATCAGATGCGGTTTGTTGCTGAGGAGATGTCGGATGTGCTGAAGTAGAAGATTCAGGAATCAGATCAGCATAGGCAGGTATACTCTGAATGGATTGCAACAAGAACTGATCGTAATCAAAGTCGTCGTCGGCATCGATAGGGAAGAACAAATTTATCTCGAAGTTTATAGCACTGGAGGCTTTTTTATACCATGCATTTTCGGTCTCCGGGTCGATTTTCGAATCAAGGTCTATCAAATCAAGTGCAACCCTTTCTGGTGCGGTGTAGACGATCAGTGCTTGAGATTCTCGCTCGAGCTTTTCAACCATTGGGTCTTCATCATCTGAGATGTCCATTTATAACCATCTCGGCTAGACTTAGACGTGTTTGTGGCTGGTCTTCTGATGGTGCCACAGCTGATGACGGTTTCGGTTGAACCACCGGAGTAGATTCGATGTTGATTGGCTCGGACTCAGTTAATCTTTGACGTTTGTTCTCCCCCTCACGATGATCAGGATCATCCTGGTCATCGTGTCAGCGTTTGAGTCCGCCAGCTTGACTCTTGCAGGTATTTTCGAGAGAGGCGACCCTGTCGGACAGAGTTGTAAGGGCGTTCTGAACGTCCTTCAGAGTCGTGTCAAGATGATCCAATCTGCTGTTGATGGATGACGGCTGAGTAGATGCTTGTGATCGGAGTACTGAGATTAAATCTGCTTCAGTCGAGGAGTTAGTGTTGTTGTGTTGGAGCAGCTGGGCGAGGAGCATGGTCTTTAGACCGTCCACCGAATAGGATTGCTGAGCAGGTGCCGGTGGAGGTGTTGGTGCAGTTTCGGCTTCTACCACTTTCTCCTTCCCTTTGAGTAGGCTTTTTACCTTATCGAGCTTCGTTCTAAACTCCTTTTCCATAGCTTCTCAGACAGCCTTTAAGGCGCCGTCCAGATATTTCCTTGACACAAAGTCAGGTAAATCACCGTCGGGATCACTTAGACTACCGATTAAGGTTACAACTGTTGAATCAACAGAAGTACCACCAACGTTCATAGTTGGCGTGTCATTAACTATGGTAGGATTTCCATCCGATCCTCGTAATCCGCTCAAAGGCAGACTTACTACGGATGTTCCGATCGGTTCACTTGATTCACCGATGTTAGCAGTATCAAATTGTGTCCTAGCCAAAGAAGATGTTATAATATCAAAAGGCTCTAGACTCAATGGTGCACAGAAAGAAGTCGAGAACGGGGGAGGCTGTTCTCTTGTTTCAATATCGAAACTCTCCGAGTGAGAGAACGATAGACTTTATGCTATGTCCCCGTGAGAAGTTGAAACAACCAGCTGTTGAGAGCTGGTTGAGTGGCTAGGGAGAGCGTGCATTTGCGTCACTAGGTCCACGACGTCTTCTTCAATGTCTCGTCCCAACGGATGAGACGAGGCAGCAGATGTAGCTACCTGGGCGACTCTGGCTCGGATGCGCTCATTTTCCGCTCTATTTTGGAGACTCACTCTCTCGTTATTCTTTTTCGATCTCCATTCTCTCCTTCTCACTTGTTCTAAGTTTTCAACTAATTCTCCCTCCTCTCTCCTTATGTCTCCTATAATAGGCCGGGATGTATGAATGTCGGAGGGTGTGGGTGAGTTAGATGGAGATTCTTCAGTCATCGACTGGCGACGTCCGATATGGGTGGTATCATTGAAATACGAATGGCTTGATCCGTATCAGAGTCGGTCGTTTCAGAGTCGGGGACGCCGGTTTGGGTGAATGGTGAAATAGGTTCGGTGGTGTCGGTTCCGGGGTCCTCTTCGAGTAGTGGGGCAGTGACAACTGGGACCTCGTGTAGAGTAGTCGACGGTCCGACTTCAACGGTTGTACGGGTGGTCGAGATGGTGTTTGGAGGGGTAGGTGGTCTACTTGTAGACGGTCGGGAAGAATGGCTTGTGGAAGGTCGAGTGGCATGGCTTGTACTGGCATGCAGATCCTCCGTACCGCCCGCTTCGGTTCCCCTTACAGAGTGTACTCTCAACATGCCCCGTTCGGGAGCCCCAGCTACCCGGACTCTACCGCCTCTTGTCCTTGGACCCTCACATCGCTCAGGCATAACTCCTTGGGGAGGTCCCTCTGGCTCTGGCTAGACCATAGGAGCACCTAAAGCTCGCCTGTATTCTATAACACTCAGTGCTTGCGGATCTGCGTATGCCAGTAAGGCTTGGGGTATAGGCATGGCTTGGGCATTAGACGGGTTGCGAATAACAAGATAGTGTAAACTAAATTGACGCCAAGTATTTCCGGTTGAAAGCGGATGGGCGGTTGAGTGCATGATTGTATCTGAGTGCACGAATTTTGGCACATAAAGTGTCGTCGTTGATTGTGGGGTTGAACGCAACTCGGCCCTCGATAGTGGCCTCTGGTAGTGAGAGTAGGCGTCAGAACATGTCGGGTGTGAGAGCGAACGGATGATGATCGACCGTGGCCGTAATTGTCTGAGAGTTGTGCACCGTGACGACCTGGATGGTGTTCCAGACTTGTTGTAGATAAATGACCGGAACGTCGATGGTTGCGGTGAGTGCATAGCGAAGTGGATGGCCGCGTAGGATGTCCATGACCACACGATGTTGTGGTCAGAACTCAGCAACGTCGAGGTGGTGGTTGTTCCCCTCGATCTCAGAGATGTTGTCCGGGTGAACGAGGGAGTTATCGGCCGCCTCGTCAATGAATTCCTCATGAGGAGGATTGCCTTGTGGTTATTGTTGATCCGCCATTTGAGTACCTGTAAGACACGATATTAGACTATGGGTGGATTCAAAAAAATTGTCGGTGCGTACCTTGGCGAAGATCGGCTCAATCTGGAACAGAGTGAGGAATGGCAGTGAAACATGGTACTGAAATAGCCAAATTGTCCAGACAAAGAATGTATCCGGGTACAATGGTCACCAGATAACAAAAGTTACCGGGTTCATTGGTATCCGGATACATATGGTTACCGGACAAGTTGAGGTTACCGGACAAAAGGAAGTTACCGGACAAAATTGAACTTACCGGTCAACAAGGTTACCGGATGAACAAGGATACCGGACAAGCATGAACTACCCGGATAGTTGAACTTACCGGATACCAAATTTTTTTCGGACAACTTGGGTTACCGGGTGAGATGCTTACCGGATAAAGTGAGGTTACCGGATGAGATGGTTACCGGAAAAAATATCTATGATTTGAAAGTTTCCGGATAACTTTGAGTGTGTCCGGATAGTTTGAAACTATCCGGACGACATTCGGTCAGATCAAATCGGCCAAAATCTAAACCAAAACACAAATAGTAACCTAATCATGTCTAATCGGTTTAACCAGCAGTAAACAACCAAGAATCGACCCTAAATCAACTCCACTTAGACAAAATATGAACCGACATATGGGCTGAGGCCGAATGGGCCTATCGATCCAGAAAATGATCGATTTGGAGTGTGATTTGTGTGGGAAATCGTGCGAAAATGATAGGAGATTTGAAATAGAGTACATACCAGTGATTGGAAGTCGAAATCACATGTGTTTGGAGAAAAAAACTTGAGTATCCAAGAGAGAGAAGTCGAGAGTGTTTTTGCGAGAGAGTTTCTGGGGAAAAATGAACAGATGTGTCCGGATTGTATATATATGGGCCGAGGTATCCGGGTGGGTCGTCCGGATAGCTATCCGGTTCGGATACCTATCCGGATACCTTTCCGGATACATTTGAAATGTTTCAAAATTGACCCTCGTATTTTCAAAGACTTGACTTTTATTTCCAAAAAAACATTTAGAGAGTCTTAAAACACGCTCCCCCTCAAATTTTGCACACAAATGGAATGCTCCCCCTCGGATTGTGCAAGTGATGGGGTTTTAAGAAAAACATTGAGAAGAGCCACAAAAAAAAACTTATGATGTTAAGAAAAATTATGTGACACTCCCCCTCAAATGTAGAACATACTTACTTAATGGACATAAGCTTATGTGCTCTCCCTGAACACATGAACAAAGTTGCGAAACGTACAGATATACTGAAGAATAAAGTAGACGACAATAATGAAACATGAAAGGAAATCACAACCGAAATGAAAGCAAACAAACAAAATCTACCTAATTAATACATAGATTTAACGGAAATATGTGTACGATACAAGTAGAATACAGATGCGAGGAAGTGTGTACTCGATCATTCGGAGTTTAGACAACAGATGATGAATAGGCAGTTCCTCGTAGGTGTATGCAACTTGAATCGGGCGCACGGTTCGGTTAAATCGTCAGATTTAGCATACCAAGCTTGGACACAAGATAGTTAAAACGTTTTTCGTCCAAGGGTTTTGTAAAGAGGTCTGCTAACTGATGTTCAGTATTAACGAAGTAGAGTTCGATTGTACCTCTTTCGACGTGATCCTTGATAAAATGGTACCGAACGTCTATGTGCTTCGTCTTAGTGTGCTGGACCGGATTGCCGGAAATGGCAATTGCGTTCTTCGAGTCGCAGTAAATGGGCACTTGTGAATATGTGAAGCCATAGTCTTTGAGCTGAGTGCGCATCCATATGACTTGGGAACAGCAGGTCGCGGCGGCCACGTATTTCGCCTCAGCAGTCAATGTGGAGACGCACTGCTGCTTCTTGGATGCCCAACTGATTAGGCTATCGCCCAGGAACTGCACGTGTCCCGATGTGCTTTTTCGATCCAGCATGCTTCCCGCATGGTCCGCGTCTGAGTATGCCGTGAGCTCAAAACCTATCTCTTTCGGGTACCACACGCTAAGATCAGCAGTACCTTTTAAGTAACGTAAAATTCGTTTTACCGCAATTAAGTGAGACTCTTTTGGTTTTGATTGAAAACGGGCACATAGAAATGTTGAGAACATGATATCCGGTCTACTCTCCGTCAAGTACATCAAAGAACCTATCATCCCTCGGTATGTTTTGGTATCCACATCCTTTCCGTTAGGATCGGCGTGTAATCGCGTATCGGGGGTCATGGGAGTTTTCATGGGTGAGGACTGTTCCATCTGTTATTTCCGAAGAATATCCCATATGTACTTAGCTTGGTTTATGAATATCCCGGTCGATAGTTGTTTAACTTGAAGACCGAGGAAAAAATTCATCTCACTTAACATGCTCATTTGAAAGTACTCTCCCATGAGTTTTGAAAAATTCTTAAAATACTGAGGGTTAGTGGAACCGAAAATGATGTCATTAACGTAGACTTGGACTAAGATTATGTGACCTTTTTCATACTTAATAAACAAAGTTGTATCAATTTTATCTTTTGAAAATCCTGCTTTGATTAATAATTTAGACAGAGCATCATACCAGGCACGTGGAGCTTGTTTGAGACCATATAGAGCCTTGTCGAGGATATACACATGGTTTGGCTTGAAGTCATCCACGAACCGGGTCGGTTGCGATACGTACACTTCTTCCTTGATAACGCCGTTGAGGAAGACGATCTTGACATCCATTTGGAAGACCGTGAAGTTCTTGTGTGCGGCGTATGCAAGGAACATACGAATGGCTTCTTTCCGCGCTACCGGCGCGTATGTCTCGTCGTAGTTGATTCCCTCTTCCTGGAGGTATCCTTTGGCCATGAGGCGCGCCTTGTTGTGAACAACGATGCCATCTTCATCTTTCTTGTTCTTGAATATCCATTTCGTACCGATGACCGTCTTGTTAGATGGACGTGGCTCGTTGCCATACCTTGAGGGCCTCAAATTGGTTGAGTTCCTCTTGCATCGCCATGACCCAGTCCGGATCATTTAGAGCTTCAGAGACGGTGTTTGGCTCGATCTTTCTTAGAAAGCCGGATAACAAGCAGAAGTTGGCAGATGCACCCCGCGTCCGAACTGGAGTTGAAGGATCGCCGATGATCTGGTGTAGATGGTGTGCTTTGGTTCATTTGGTGGTGTGTGGAAGCGGTTGATGAGTTGCGTGAGAGTTGTCCGGGTCCACATACGCACCAGGGGGAAGATCTTGAACTGTTTCAAGAGAAGACGGACGGTTCCTTGGAGGAGACGGAGCGGGATTCGTCAATGGTTGAGCAACTTCCGGTTCTAGGGAATTCAGAGGTTGATCATTGTGAGTTGTAGAGGACGAATCTTCAGGAGCGATCTCCAGAATTTGTACAGGTTCCTCCGAGGGATTAGCCGTTTCTGTAGTCATGTCTGTTGAACTTTGAGGAGATTCCAGAGTAAGGGCTGGAGTGCTTGTTGAAGGCGGCGGACCAGAGAGATTCGCCGAGTTCTCGATTTGAGCAGCTTCATTCCTAGGTTGCACAATCACACGAGGATTAGGCATATTAAAGAATTCATCGTAAAAGTGCTCAAAAAGTAAATCTAAATCAGAAAAATGTGATTTTGACGTAGATGCATGATTTGGATTTACTGGGGTTTGTGTAGATCCCGAACGTGAGAGTTCGGAAGCTAACACACCAGTTAAAGCGGGTTCTGAACCGATTTGTTCAGAAGCCAAATCTGCGGCTTCGTCAAAAGTCACGTTTACTCTTTCGATGACGGATTTGGTCCGTTTGTTGTAAACGCGAGAAGCCTTAGCCTGCATTGAGTATCCAATGAATACTCTTTCATCTGCCTTTGGACTGAACTTTCCGAGGTCATCCTTGTCGTTTAAGACGTAGCACGTGCACCCGAATGCGTGGAAATACTTGATAATCGGGTTGCGGTTGTTGATGATCTCGTACGAAGTTTTGTTGAACCGCTTGTTGATGATGGAGCGGTTTTGTGTGTAATAGGCAGTTGCAACGGCTTTAGCCCAGAGAAAAAATGGCCGCTTTGATTGTGACAGCATCGTGCGAGCAACTTCGATGAGGGTACGGTTCCGCCGTTATACCACTCCGTTTTGCTGAGGAGTCCTTACGGCAGAAAAGTTTTGCGAAATACCAACAGATGTCATGTATTCGTTCAATGTTTGGTTCTTGAACTCCGTCCCGTTGTCCGTCCTGATAGACTGAACTGGCTGTCGTAGATTCAGTTGAATGATCTTCAGATGGGTGATTATGAGTTCCGATGTTTCGTCTTTCGAGTGCAGGAACTTTACCCATGTGTAGCGCGAGAAATCGTCGACCATCACTAGGACATACTTCTTCTTGTTGATACTCTGAACACGCATCGGTCCTCACAAATCCATATGGATGAGTTCGAGGGACCGGGACGTGCTCGGAGCGGCCTTCGGCTTGTGAGTTGCTCGCTTCATTTTTCCCATCTCTCATGCCCCGCAGAGTCTGTCCTTCTCGAACTTGAGCTCAGGCATGCCTTTTACGTGTCCACCTAGCACCAGCTTGTTGATTATCTTGAAGTTGAGGTGCGAGAGTCGTCGATGCCATATCCACGCTTGTTAAGAGTTGGTCTTCGACATAAGGCAGACGGAGTCATCGGTCTTTAGGGCAGAGATGTCGATGGTGTAGAGGTTGGTCTTTCGAGTTCCAACAAGTAGCTCCTTTCCGTCTTCAGTGCGGACGCTACTCCTGTTAGCTTTGAATTTGACCTCGAGATCTTTGTCATAGAACTCTCCGATGCTGAACAGATTGTGTCCCAATCCCGCGACGTATGACACCTTCTTGATCGTGATCTTATCTTGAACAATATCGCCGTAGCCCATAATCGGCTCTTTGTCATCGTTCCCAAACCTCACGTCTCCACAAAATATCTCTGTGAAGTTCGTGAGCAGCTCCCTCCTTCCGGTCATGTGCTTGGAGCATCCTGAGTCTAAGTACCACACATGACCGTCCTGCAAAAACAAGATTAAGGGTTAGGTTTAACACATGTCTGGGGAGCCCATTTGAATTGGGTTTCCTTTTGGGCTTACGAGATTTACGCTTAGGCTTTGAATTATAAACATGATAAGACCCAAACCAATCAGTTTCATAGCGATTATCATTGAAATCATTCAATTCACAGTTAGAACAACACAAACAATCATGGGATAATTGAAGCAATTACTGTATAGAATAAAGTCTTAACGAAAATTTAATACTTTGTCCAACAGAATCATTCAAATTATGAAAACCACAATCATTAATGTTTTTCTTATAATTGAAAGCAGAATTAAATGACTTCGACTCCGACTTGTTCTTGTTAGATCCTTTGGCTACCCACTTTGGTTTGTCTTGTTTTACACGACCATTTTTATCTGAAAAATCATTAACGGCATGGTCAGCAGAGTTTGAGTAGGAAGAATTTCTATCATTTGATCAACCGGTCTTTTGCCGCGGCTGTGAACGTTTTTGAGATTGAGACTCGGTTTTAGAAACATTGTTCACAGTCGGGGTCTTGAGTTTTGAAGAACTCTCGCCTTTAAGAAATTTGACCGGACGATTCACAGCTTTAGAAAGAAAGTCGGTGTGATTCGGAAGAGGTTTGTCAAACTCAAACTTAGGAAACTCTTCATCTGAACTTTCATCGGAATTCATGTATGCAGAAAAATCAATATCATGGACAGATGGACTAGGATTGGTTGAGGGAGGCGAGGAACACTTTGAGTCTGTGTTATTGGAAGAATCTGGTGCAGAAGCTTTTTGAAATTCATAGTTAAGATTCTTTACAACACAGTCATCTTGAGACTCTTTTCCTTTTCGCGAAGAAATTTTGCCAATAAAGGCCTTACACGAAGATGTATCAGATGAGTCCGAATAAGGTTCGGGTAGATTCACTTTTCCTTTTTGGAGTTGGTCAAACTTATCTTGGAGTTGACCTTTACTCAGTTGCTCGTGCATCACTTCTGTTGCCAAAGCAGACAGTTTGGACATGAGCCGATTGATTTCTCCCCGAAGTACTTCCGTTTCCTCAACAGATACATATTCGGTTTTGGTGGATTTGAGTTTCTCAAGTTTAGTTATAAACTCTTGTTTTTCCTTCTAAAAATTAGTCCGTTCCTTTTCGAGTGTCTCCTCTAACTCGACTATTTTTTATTCCCAAATGAGAGGAGGAACATAGAGTTTAAACTCGTTCGTCTCAATTTTGGGTTCAGGTGCTGGGGCCTCATCCTTATTGGAGAAATCCTTGGGCTTCGCAAACTTATAGCCGTGAAAGTAGTCATTCGAAAGATACTTAGATTTGTTTTTCCTGTAGGGATAGTTAAGAGGTTCATACGCAAAAGGTAATTGCATTTTAGTGGTGTGTGCGCGTTTGTATTCCTTAGTTTCCTCTTCCTTTTCCTTGAGAGGTCCAGTCCAATCGATTTTGTATTCGGGGTACTTTTTGTCGAGACCAAAGAAATTGAATTCGTAAAGCGTAGGTCTCATTGTCAAAATCTTTTTCAAATAATGTGGGTTGTCGTACCCAATTCCCCATTCTTTGTTAAAGTACATGAATTCCTTACGTTTGTTCATGTGAATTGTCTGATCAGTTTGACCTCTTTTGTGAAGTTTAGTTTCAAGATCAGTGATTTTAGCAACAATCTCTTTGTGTTGGATTTTAAGAGAGGAGCATTGATAGATAATCTCTGCTTTCTCATCCTCACACTGATCAAGCTTTAAATTCAACTCAGATATCTTGGCCCTTAAGTCCTTTGGTGCTATTGAAAGATTTGTACATTTTTTTCTTTAAGGTTAGCATTATCGGACTTATACTTTTCAGTGATACGCTTTTGAACATCTAGCTTTTCTTTTAACGAGTTAATTTCAACCAGTTGTTCATTAGTGGATGCTTTAAAGGATTATATTCTTTGAACAAGTGGTTGCATCTGATCGATTAAGTTTTGATGGATAGGGTCACATACCTGACAAAGGTTTGCTTTTTCTGATGGAGGAGAGTGGTTGCCCATGAAAGCATCAGCATCTTCAGAATACCTTTCACTGTCGGAACGATTAAGCCAGTGGTCGTCTTCGACTAACAGTGTCTTTCCTGCAGCTTTCTGTTCTGCTAACAGAAGTTTCGCCTTGTAGTATTCCACGTTACGCACAACTGGCTTTCGACAGTCCTTCGCAAAGTGACCCAATTTGTCGCAGTTATAGCACGTGACAGGCTCGTCCTTCTTCTTTGACTCGGGCTTTCGATCGTTCTTTTCATTCTTCTCCTTGTGATCAGATTGCTTGTGCTCATCAGACTTTCTTTTTCCTTCATATTTGTCCTTATAATCATGGCGCTTGTTGGGAGTTGTGGAGTAGCGATGATTATTAGACGAAGGTTTCTTGTAAAACTTGTTTCTCTGAAATGACTTGGTGATGAGGGCCATTGCTTTCTTTATTTGAGTCAGCTCAGGATCAGAGTCACTTTCTTCTGATTCTTCAGACTCTAGTTCAGACTCACTGGACTCTGGGGTTCTCTTGGAGTGACGACTGGAAGACTTGCCGCTTTTTGAAGATACGAGAGCGAGTGGATCGGCATGTGACTTGGAAGAGGATTTCTGACTGCTCATTATCTCCATGACTTCATCCTCGTCCTGCATGAGCATCTCGTAGAGTTCATGGATTGGAACGTTCTCAATCAAATTGTTGTGTTTGATGTGAGAAGCGAACACTTTCCATTCTGGCAGGAGATTGTTTAGGAATTTGAGGGCATTCTCCGTGTTAGATTGAGTGATCTTGTTTTTGTGGAGCTCGTTCAGTAGAAGGCAAAAACGTTCATATGCCTGAGTGATTGATTCGCCCTTGCGTTGCTTGAAACCGTCAAATTTGGTGATGCAGCTGTTGACCTTCAGTTGGCTTCCTACTTTGCTCCCGCTCATCATCTTCTCAACTTGATCCCACATGCCTTTGGAAGTGTCCTTGTAGCTGTCTATTGCCGTGTAGATCTCATTCGGTAGACTCTAGACTAGATATCTTTTGGCATGCTTTTCACCATCAAATCTGTTCTTTTCCTCATCAGTCATCTGCATGTATGTCTTGGGCTCAGGTCGAGCTGCAACACCTCCTGCTTGAGCTTGTACAATATTCATCGGAGTTTCTTGTGGGCCTTCAAAGAGAGCTCACCAGATGTAGTGGAAGTTGTCTTTAGCTTCGATGAAGATGATGAATCTGTCTCGCCATTGACTGTATTCGCCCCGATAGAGAGTCGGAGGCTTGGCGTCGGTACCGATTGCTAGCGTGTCGCGAGACATTTTTGAAGTGTGCACTAAGGTGATCGTCAGATGTAGGGTTGATTCAGAGTGAAATCCTAACGCAAGGCACTACGGGTGAAAGTCCTAACGCAGGTTCTAAGAGTGATACTAAGGTAAAATACTGGTAAGAGTTTGAACACAAACTTACCAGATAGGAATCCGAAAAACTGAAGTGTCCGAATAACAGAGGTTACCGGATAAAACAATTGTTACCAGATAACTTAAAGTTATCGGATAAACTAGACTTACTGGGAAAAATAGAGTAACCAGATAAAAGAGTATTTGACCGAATAAAAGAAAACTTACCGGAAACTAGGAGTGTTCGAAGAGTGGTTCGGGAAGTGAGACTTACCGGGTAAATTGCGTCCGGACAGATGAGGTGTTCGAACAGGTTGTATATGGGAAAAATACCGGATAGATTGAACAACCCGGATAGATACCGGATACTCGGATTACCGGATACGAACACAATCCGGACATATGTTGTCCGAAAACTTGCGAGAAAAATATACTTACCCAGAAACTTGTAATGGCGTTCGGACAGTGCAGCTGGCTACTTAATCGAATCGAATAGCGAATTAGGGTTGTTTGATTTTTGTTCCTGAAAGATTAGGAAACAAACAAAACACCAAAATAACAACACCCTAATCGATTTCTAAGCAAAAATCATGATTTTGAAGAGAAAAATTGAACTTTTAATAAGAAGAGAGACCAAAGTTTGAAAAACTTGATTTTGCGAGAAACCACTCAAACGACCAAATTTGATTATGAAACTTTGCAGAAACACTTATGACATCAATACTAATCGAATGAGATAAGCAGAACCACACAATTTTGTCAGAATCAAAATATGATATTGTAGAACTCAAGAATACAGTCGACAAACACTAACCAGAAACTTACCAAAAACCTTGAATCAACCAATCTGTACGCTCTGATACCAATTGTGGATCCCAGTTTAGTGAAATGTAGTAGAAATCACGAACAAATAAACAATAAGAATAACAATTTCAACTCGTCATCCATATAACATTCATAAACCTTTTCAGAGTGTTTACAATGTTTTAGCAATTCAGAATAATGACGATTCCTACAATTGTGTTGATTAACCTGCATAATAGACTAAACTAATCTATTTATACCTAGGCTATTGACTTGAGGCCCATGGCCCATTACATTATATAAGCCCAAATACAAAGTTACAATTTATTCCCTTGAACTTCCATTCAATCAGATTTTAATCCCAACACAACGTTCAAAGTTAACGGGCAGAGGGTGAAGCCTTACTACGGAGGAGAAACGGTGGTAGTTGACGCCACGTTTCTGGATGAACCGAAGGAATGATCCGACATAAGGTCGAGCCACGACCGAAACCAAGGCGCTGGGTGGGAGGCAACCTACCGAGGTTTGCTTTTAGTTCTAATTTAAGTCATTTTAGTGTGTTTTTAATTTATTTATAAAAAAGAAAAAAAAATAGGTGTCTCAAACAGTGAGTTACACGACTTTCCACGCGGCTACAAACCGCGATGGAAACCGCGTAACCCTCTATTTGAAAATCGAAACAGTGAGTTACGCGACTTCATACTGCGGTGGAAACCACGTAACCCTTTGTTTAGGTTTTCCACTTTCTACACGCGCGACTTTCCCCGCAGGTTTATACCGCGTGGGAAACCGCGCACCCTTCTGACGCCTGCAGTTAGGGTTTTCTTTGAGCTTTGCTTCATTTTTTCATTCTCTTCATTTCTTCTTTATTCTTCTTCATCTCTTCTCTCTTCCCTCTCGTTTTTCCCTATCTCTCTACTCCAATTTCAAGGATCTCCTCTCTTTCTTATCAAGATCAAAAGGTATGTGCTCCACCTCTTCTCCCTTATTCTTCATTACAACTATCTTGTGTGATTATGTGTATTCTTGTTCCCAATTCTTCATGCTTCCCCAATTTTAACGTTCTTCCCCAATTTCACATGATGCTCTCCAATGTGTTGAATCCTTGCAATTGCTAGTGCCTAGTTGTTTAAATAATACTTAGGTTGCATATGCATGTTCATTTGTTGTTAATTTTGACTTCACATGAGAATCTCCAAGTTTAATGCAATCTAGTATGCTTAATTTTGTGAGGATTTGTTCTTAAAATGTGTGATTGGGAACTTTTGGGAAGTAGTATAGGAATTATTTTTTGGGATGCCATAATTTTGTTGAATCACTCCCACCTTTGTGCCTAAGTGGTAAGTTTGGGACTTTTTGGTAACATAAAGTCCTTATTTTTAATATTTATGGGAGTGATTGTGCAAGCATCACAAAACCTCGGTTCCACCAAGGTTTGGGGTTCGTTGAAATTGTCCAATGGTGAAAACCATTGATGACCTTTTAGATGCATGCTGTGGGGATTAGGTGGCTTTGTGCTTATTGAATATGTCGCTTGTGTTAAGAAATCTATTTGGTTGGCCAATATGTGTTTATATGAGTTGGTGTGTGATGATTGGTGCTTACTTGCTAGTTAAAAGAGACTCAACAAACCTAAGTTTCACTTAGGTTTGGGGTGGCCATTGTTTTAACATCCACACACATACACACCCCATTGCAAACCTCGGTTTTACCGAGGTTTGGTATGCCATATTTGATCAAACCTAGGCAAAGGCCTAGGTTAGGGGTGGCCGTTGATGATTAGACTAATTTTGGGTTATCCCTTTGCAGCATAATGAGGCATCACTCGAACAAACAACTCAACTTCGGCGACTACCCTCGCACCAGGATGCTAGAGAGAGACAAATTGCAGAATACCGAGGCCGACGATAAGGACGCCCGACGCGCGCAGATGAACGAGAAGAACTGTCAGCCTTTCGCGGAGCGAGGCATCCGGTTGGACGGGCTACCGGCGGGATCACGGGTGACCGAGATCATCCGGGAACAACAGTGGACCTACTTCATCCGATCCACTCCCATGTATGACGCCGAGGTCGTCAAGGCCTTCTATGCCAACATGCACCCGACCACCTACCATGACCGATACACCGTGATGGTCCGAGGGGTGCGCGTCCGGATCTCACCGGACGACATTTGTGCGTACCATCAAGTGCCACGACGCCGCGAATTGGCAATGAGTTACGGGATGTCCCGTCATGAGGCATTCATCGTCCAACTAAGCCCGGTCATTGCTGGATCCCTCCGACGGAACGGAAGGACAGATTGGGATAACACGAACACGCACATCCTCAAGAGTGATCTTCACTACGACCTGGCCTTTCTGATGCTATTCGTCAAGGCTAGTCTGAAGCCTTCCAGCCACAACACCACGACTGATAGTCAGATTGCTGAAGTGCTCTATTCACTTCAACACAATCTTCCCATGGACACCGACCACATTATTTGGATGGAGATCTGAGTCTCGGGTATGTCTCTTGATGGGATTCTACCCTTTCCTTTCCTTATTACACATTTTTGCAGGGAAGCTGGGGTCCCGATCGGGAACCTGACCAGACCGAAGAGAGACTTCGCAGAGCGCCAGTACAGAGCACAGATCACGGCAACGGCGAAGCCCGAGAGTCACCGGGAGAGGGACCCGAGAAGTTGGCGACGAGCAGCAGCCCGGTCGGAGCCGATTCTACCCGACTCAGATTCCGAGGACCCAGATTTTGATCCCACTGCACCGCAGGCCGACCAGGAGGAGCATTCCGGTGACACTCCTTCATACATACGGCGATTGGCCCAGCAGACGGAGGTCGGGTTTCGTGATATGAACCATCGACTCGATGGGTTTTCCATACGCCTTACTCAGTACGACATACCAGAAGTGACCAATCCAGCACAAGGCTAAAGGAGAGTGCGCGGAAGGCAATCAGGGGGAGCATCTTCGTCACAGCCCCATTAGTCATGGGTTGTCTTTTCGTTAGCTTCTCAGTCGTTTTTTCTGTTTCGATGTTTTGATGTATTGTGTTAATGCTTTCGTCTTATTTGATGACTGTAATAACTGCATACTTGTATTCGTCTCTTTTTGTACCGCTCCAAATTAACACTTGCACATTGGGGATAATGTGTGGGTAAGGTTTGGATAGTCTTTTCTTCGCCAAATTGCCCGAAGCCTATGCTTTTTTGAATCCAATCGTAGATGTTATGCCAGTAATACCCCTGTTCTTTTTTTCTTTTAGCCTTTGTTTGGCAAGCTGCTGTAAGTTTTCGATAAGATCTTTAATACAATCCTAGAAAATTCATGATTTATTCGAGAAAAATTATAACAATTGATAAGATCAAATAAGTCTGATAGTATGAACCTTCGATTCAAACATTGAAATTCTTGGATAGCTGCGAAAAATCCGGTTTGCCCCATTTCCCGATTCTAACCCTTTTTCCGGCGAAAGACCTTATTAGGTTAGGGTTCCTTACAATATATAATTGTGGGTATGAAAGTGATTTGCGGTAATCAAAGACTCTTATTACATTATTGCACGTAGATTTTCTCCGTATTTTGAATGTCTAGATCATGTAAGCCAAAATCTTTATGTTGAATGATTGAGACCGACCATTGATGGGTGAATCTTACGATAGCAATATGACCATTAGGGGAAGACCGGGAAAAGGTATGACTAGGGACATTAGTGGAGACCAGTAGTGAGATTCGAGCCTAAAATGACGTACTTCATTGCGAGGGAATTAAACATAAAATCTGATACACCTTTTCAATTTCCTTGTTGTGGTTATAGATTGATCTCACTATAATTTCACATTGAGTAGCAAAGACGGCCATGATACCAAATCTGTCACACCCTGCTAAAGCGGAAACACGAGGTATAACAGCGTAGGGTTTCATTCAAAAGGTAACAGACAACACCAACCACAACATTTAATAAAGTAGTACAAGTTAATGCAATACAACATCTTAACCAACTTGTTCCAAAAGAAATTATGGCGGTTACAAAAATTAACAAAAGAAGTTTTAAGGTTCTTGGTGTTGATGTCATCACACAATATGCACCCTACATGCCTTCACTTACTTATTAGTACCTGAAAAGCATGATAAAAGAAAAGGGTCAACTACAAAGAGTTGGTGAGTTCACAGGTTTTCATATGCACTAAAAATAATTTTGTATGCAGAAATTGTTATTGTGAAACGTTTGTTCACACGAAGTTTAAGTAACCAGTTGTTCGAGTATTTGCACAAGGTATAATGTATGCAATGATGTAATAGCATTGAGCCACTACCAAACCTTCCAACAAACCAACGCCCCTTATATTATTCACGTCCTACCTCAGCGGTGAAATAATTCCACATGGGTAAGACCATTGTTGTTACTGGTAAAGTGCACTTCTAGCTCGTCAGCTTAAAGTGGGGTTGTCAATCCAAATAGTGCTACCCACAAATACCATTGGCTCATAATTAGTTAATAAGTAGTGTCTAACAAGTGGGGACTTTTTCATTTAAAACTCAAGCACATCAAAAAGTATACATACCTTGGTGCACAAACAATTAAATTTAAGGTTCAACATTTCATAGCATAATTCAATCAATTTGAAATTCAATATCATGCTTTTCACCCCAAATTGTAACAAAAGAGTAAAAAGGGGCTGTGAATACTCACAATGTTCAGCAAAGATTTCCAAGAGTTGCCGCACGGTTGCCCAAATGCCCGGTTCTAGGTCCTTCCTATGGAAGTGAAACACATTATCAGTTTTGGGTCTAACTCTTAGGGCTAACGCATTGCTTAGCTCATCATATCTTATAAAATGCCTTAGTGTTAGTTATTAAGTGTAAGTATTATTTCGCGTTGTTGATCTCAAGTAAATTATTGGTTTAAAAGGTTTGTAGAATTTTATTGTTACATAAATAATTTATATGTTGTATATAGCATTTAATCCATTGTACCATGTTTTATAATTCCGTCATGATGAATCCTTTCATTAATTATACATATTTATTTGTATTTCTTAATTATCTTGTGTTTTATCCTAAGTTCGAATTTTTATAAATCTCTTATTTATTTGGGTAACATTCATATATATATGTATGCATTGTTCTTGTTTGGGGTCTTGACAAAATCTACAATTTATATGCTTTTTATCTTTTAATATTAATTCCTAAAAATCTCTTTTTCTTGAATTAGGGTTTTTACTTTTCTGATGGCAGAAATATAAGTCCACTTATGGTCATAATTAAATGTTTTCTCGAATTCTTATTTAATCAAAATTTTATATACTTAAATTTAATGTCTTAGGGAACTTTTGACATAAGTATCACCAGTTTTAGAGGTGGTTAGGTATTTTAATCATTATGATTAAGTTTAAGTGTCACAGTCACCAAGACAGCCTGCACATTCTTTTTGTCACGTCCATTTGGAGGGTCAAATCTCAACATTTTTCAGTGATTCAAATTGGGTTTTAAACTTAACTCACAGATGTATCTTCCAGAAAAAATTCATCATTTTTGGTTATATATTAAGGGAGTTATGACTGTTTTAAGATAGAGACTTTACCATGCCAGATTCTGGTTTCTTGCACACTTATCTTGGTTTGAATGGTTGAGACCTCAATTCTTAATATTTTTTTGTGAATCCACTTTTTTTTGAACTATAACTCATTAAAATAATTTCCAGAAAAAAAATCAAGAATTTTAGTGGAATAATAAGAGATAAAAAGCATATAAATTGTAGATTTTGTCAAGACCCCAAATAAGAACAATACATACATATATATATGAATGTATGAATGTTACCCAAATAAATAAGAGATTTATAAAAATTCGAACTTAGGATAAAACACAAGATAATTAAGAAATACAAATAAATATGTATAATTAATGAAAGGATTCATCATGACGGAATTATAAAACATGGTACAATGGATTAAATGCTATATACAACATATAAATTAATTATATAACAATAAAATTCTACAAACCTTTTAAACCAATAATTTACTTGAGATTAACAACGCGAAATAATACTTACACTTAATAACTAACACTAAGGAATTTTATAAGATATGATGAGCTAAGCAATGCGTTAGCCCTAAGAGTTAGACCCAAAACTGATAATGTGTTTCACTTCCATAGGAAGGACCTAGAACCGGGCATTTGGGCAACCGTGCGGCAACTCTTGGAAATCTTTGCAATCCATCCAAAGTATAGGGAACGTGTTCGGTGGAGGTGTTTATTTATGAACCAAGATATTGAAATAGAGTTGGGTCACGTGGCCATGGTAAAAAATTGTTAAAGTTAGTTGAGTTAGAATATTAATTATTAAATTGTCAAGTTAATTATTAATTATTAATAATTATCAGAAATGTCGGCGTCGGGCTTAATTATAGGACCCGATTGGATTTATTAAAAGAATCCAGTAAAGTTTATTAAAAGGACCGATGTCCAAAGATCCGGAACTTTGAACTGATTTGTGGGGTCCGAAAAGTAACGTCTTGGGGCGGTTAAGCAGAATCCAATAAGTATAATTTTGGAATAGAAGTGTAATCTATCAACCTAGATAGTTTAGGGTTATGTTCGAAAGTAAGCTCGAACATAAATGATTAGATTCTGATACACAGTTCCTATATTATAGGTGTTCCACCTAGAGATCGGAAGTGTAAGTGAGAAGCTTCGGAACAAGCAAGCCAGGTGAGTTTTTCTAACTAAAATACGTGATCTTACGTGTTTTCCAAGGAAAGTGATTTTTATGAATATGCTCTGTTATTTTATCTGACTTTTACGAAAACGAAAGTTAATGTTTTACTGATCGGAGTATGTTTATGAGCATGATTTATTTGCAAGATGTTACGAATGTTTTTCCATGAAAAGAATGTTCTACTGAAAAGATTGTCCAGCATTGTGATATGGATTGTAAAATGTTATACGGAGTTCATGTTTTATGTTTATGACGAACTATGTGTATGCTATGTGGAGTCGGTCTACACTGTGGGATCAGAGATAGATCCTCGGGTTCTGATGATCCCTTGGGTATGTATGACAGACTGGTAGGCTGGAATTCGTTTCCTCCTATTTCGAGTAGATGGGAGTCTGCGTAGGCTCCGGGAAGGGGAGTCTGCGTAGGCTCCGGAAGAGGAGAGAAGGGAACCTGCTGGGACTCCGATCGAAGAATGTTTATGTGATCCATACACAGTGCAGTACCATGAATGATACTTGTGTGAAGAATGTGAACTGTTTTCTAAAAATGATTTATAATGTTGACGTATACTGTTTATGGAGGGAACTCACTAGACCTCATGGTCTAACCCTCGCTTTTCAAAACTAAAACCTTTTCAGGTAAGCTTTTAGTAGGAGGCTCAGGTAAGTGGGCAAGCGCATGATAGAGTACTGATGCAGATAGAGACAATGTCGGTGCCACTTGTAGTAGTAGTTTTTCTCAGTTGTGTATAGGTTGTTTCCGCCAACCTTAGTTATAAATGAATGTAATGATATATTGGGACCCATAATTGTAAGGGTATAGTAACCTCATCGGGTGGACCTTAAGAGATGATTCCAGACATTGTGTGCAACTTGAAGCCATTTTTATCTATCGTACCTTTGACCCATTTTGTGTTCACCCAAGCCCCCTTTGCAGCCAAACACTCACCTAAGCTTTCAGTTCGAACCCACCATTAAACCCCAGCCAAAAGCCTTAGCCAACCCTTATCCGAAAATGTGTCAACCATGAGCAGTAATGAATAGTGGAAGACAGAGCAAAAAGGAAAAATACAGGCCAGTCAGAAAAAGAAAGACAGAAAAGAACTGGGTCATTTTAACCCAAGGAGAGATAGAAAAGAGGGCCAAGGTAGCCCCACGAAATATAGAGGGCCAATGATGCTCCACAAAAACAAAATACAGTTATCTACAACAGCTAAATAAGAGGGTCAAAGCGACTCTATTGATGACAAAAGGGCAAAGTGATAGAAAACGAGCAAGGAAAGTCCATAATTGTTTAAGGATTGACACATTTAGGATTTTTGATCCATTATACCCTTCGTTTCATAGCCATAACCTAGTAAAAGACCTGGATGATCTTCTGGAAAATGTGATTATGGTATACCACTACTTTTACCGATAGTCCCTGTCTTGCTACTTGATTCCCCTCTGAGATCATTTTTGTTTGGACATTAGTGCGTCTTTCATTAGAGTTGTCATGTGAATTCTCGAGTATCATTGTACATAACTTCCTTATACATGACAACATGTGCGACAACCTATGTTCGAGTGAATAGAGAGCACCCCGTGAGGTAGGGTCGAGGCAAAATGTTTTTCCTAGCATGCTTCGACTTAGTACGAACTTAGTGCGATCGGAGCAGTTGTGAGTTCAACTCACAATGGAAGGATATCGGTTAAACAAGATAAAGATGCGATGAGGGTGAGATAAACATTCACGGGTATGGATAAATAGACGTGCAATACGGGTGCCCGCTTGGGAATTATGCAGTTATTGATTCATTGATGTATGCTTTTATTTTTTTTATCGCTATTTTGCTTGAGGACAAGCAACGCTCCGTTTGGGTTGTTGATAACACCAATTTTTGGCGTTATTTTCGGTCTACAAACCACAGAGAGTGGCTTGTTTTGAAGCAAAGCAGTGTTGATTTCATGTATTTCCAGTGAATTATGCAGGTGTCCGGAGAGGAAGCTACAATAGAGAAAACGAGCAGAAAAGGCTGAAAAGAAGCTAAGTAAGGCCAAACGGAAGCCCAAGTTCCAATCCAAGCCTGGACCCGAGCCAAAAAGCAACACGCGCGACTTCCCATGCGACTTCATGTCGCGGGGAAAGTCGTGCAACCCTTTGTTTCAGTTTTATGTTTAGCGTTTTTCCAGAATTAGGGCATTATCGATTCAGGTGCACTGGGAGGCTGAGAAGAGGCGATTTTCAGAGGGGATTTTGTCACTTTTGAGCCACGATAGAGAGCCGATTTAAGAGGAGTTCACCACCATTAGCGGATTAGATCCGAGAGAAGGGATTTCATCAGTACAACATTCACGTTCATGATCACGATGCTTTCACACACTAATTTCTACCCTTTCTTGTGTTTTCGTCCATCCCCAACATGAACTAATCTTTAGATGTTGGGGGTTGGAAAAACTATAGTTTTTATTAGAGATGACGTGTAACCGAAGGATTTTATCGATTTGATCTATGAAGCATTTGATTTCAGTTTTCTTATACAATTGTAGCTTGATCACCTTCAATTGATTTTCATAGTTTTTGATTAAGTTCGAGAGAATTAAATAACAACTAGATCAGATAATCAGGTGCCGGAACGGAAATTCGGGAAGAGATAGCCGAATCACCTTTTTGCTATGTAAAGTTTAACCTAATGTGTTTTAAGGCCACCGGTGGAAATCGAGAGATAAAACTAGTGAGTTTTAAGATTACATCCGTTATTGCTTGAGAGAGGATAACGGTGAATTTCAAAACTAAGGTTTATAGAAATAATCAGTAACAATTGTTTAGGTTTTTGTTCGTCAATGGCATAACCATAGGAAGTCAACCCTCAACCTTTTCTCTATCAAAGTCTTTTCCAATCTTTCGTCAATCAATTTTAGTTTTACTTAGTTTTAAACAAATTCTAAACCACAAACCAAAATTTCGACCGTTCAGTTAATAGCAATTGTAGTCATTGTGATACTCAGTTCCTAGTTCCCTTGGTTCGATACTCATACTTTCCGTACTATTACTTGATTCGACCCATACACTTGCGGTTAGATCAGGGGAGGTGTAAAACCGCCTATCAGTAAACATGATTGAGCTTTGAATAAAAATAGTAGATCTCCTGGGGTTACTATTTTCATTCAGTAAATAATATTTAATTAGTTGAAAAGTCCATTTAAGTCCTCCATTAGGGTGATGAGGGGCAAAACAACAAGAGGAGGAATGGAACACTCTAAGTGTGGCGTTTGTCGGATGCTTAGAAAAAACAAAACTCGTGGTTAGGAGACCATTCTAACTTTGGTTGTAGGGCCTTTTAGGCTTTTTAGTAACTAAAAAGATAGAAAGGATATTTCTGGTTGAGACCATATAATATAAAACTTCTTCACTTAATGGGCAAGTGGAAGTTTGTAGAGATATAAGACAGAGACTAAATAGATAAAAATAGATGCAAATTCTAACATCACCATAACCCACTTTGTTTTCTTGTTCCTTACTCATGGAATGACATAGTGAAAAAATATGGGATTTGAATTGATGACTTAAGTTTTCGCGTCATTTTTGTTCAACGATCTTCGTCAAATTTGGTTGTAATAATCAAGTTAGTGATTCGTTTCTTGATCTCGTTTTTGATTTGTTATACATATATTTGTATACATACGATTATATATATATATGTATATATCGTTTATATTTCCAATATTTATTGTTTGATTGTGGAATAAAAGTATTGTTGTTGTACGGATTTCTGATTATTGTATTCTAAAACATAACATCTTAGACAAAAATTTCGTGATGGATCAATCTTCCATGTTGAAATCCCATGTGGAAAAGCCCGAAAAGTTCAAAGGGTCGGATTTTCGGAGATGGCAACAGAAAATGTTGTTCTATCTCACGACACTTCACGTCTCCAACGTGCTTACCGAGCAAGCACCCACACCGCCGGTTGGAGAAGGACAAAATCCTCCTACCCAAATTCAATCGTCGGCATATCAAATATCTTTGGATGCCTGGAAGAGTAATGAATATAATTGCCGAAATTATATTCTAAATGCTCTTCCACTTTCTCTACCGCAAGAGAAATTTTGGAATCCTTGGAAAGCAAATACAAGACCGAGGCAGCATGTTCCATGAGATTTGTGGTGGGAAAATTCTTGAATTTCAAGATGAACGATTCAAAGTCCGTCGTGAAGCAAGTGGAAGAACAACAAGTCCTTGTCCACGAATTGGAAGTAGAAGGCATAGGTATTAACTCTAACTTCCTTGTTGGTTCTATCATTGATAAGTTACCTCCGTCTTGGAAATTTTTTAAGCTTTATCTTAAACATTTGACCGAGGACATGACATTTGAGCAATTGATACTCAAATTCCGGGTGGAGAAGGACAATCGGATGACTGAGAGGGCTGGTGCAAGCTCTTTGGAACCGAATGCAAATATGGTCACTGGAAGCACATTAAAGGCCAAATTTCAAAAGGGGAAAGGCAAGGCGTTTGGTGGCAACCATAACATGAATGTTGTTAACCCACTCTCAACTCAAAGGAAGAACTTCAAGAAATGAGTCTTGAGTTGTTGGGTGTGTGGGAAACCGGGTCATCGAGCCAAAGATTGCCGCCACCGAAGAGATCATAGAGGAGGCGTCGGTGGAGGAAGTGCCGATGGAAACCACAAGCAAGCAAATGTGGCCAATTCTCCAAATCAATTTGTCGGAGTAATTGAAACCTTTTTAGCCATAAATGTGAATGATCGGTGGGTCGACACCGGTGCCACAAGGTATATTTGCAATTCGAGGAGTATGTTCTCATCTTACCAAGAGGTCATAGATGAAGAGCCAATGTATATGGGGAATGCCACTTCCATAAAAGTTGAAGGAAGAGAAAAGGTGAACCTAAAGATGAGTTCGGGAAAAGATCTTGTGTTGACAAACGTGTTACATGTACCTGCGATAACGAAGAACATGATTTCTGGACCTACCCTTAGCAATAAAGGATTCAAGATGGTGTTTGAATCCAACAAATTGGTAATGACTAAGGGAGGCGTGTATGTTGGAAAGGGTTACCTACATGAGGGACTCTTTAAACTTTCTATTGTAAATATGAACCATGATGTAAATGATGTAAATATAAATTATAATAAGAATAACGCAGGCACTAGCACTACTTCCATGTACATGATTGACTCCTCTTCCCTATGGCACTCTCGACTTGGGCGTGTAAACTACCGATCCTTACAAAGGATGATTAAACTTGGTATGTTGCCTAAGTGTACAATGGACAATAAAACTAAATGTGAAGTGTGTGTTGAATCTAAATACACAAGTCATCCTCATAAATCCGTAGAAATATCCAATGAAGTACTTGGACTAATCCACAACGATCTATGTGACTATAAAAGCACACCCACATATGGAGGAAAGAACTATTATGTATCCTTCCTAGATGACTGCAGCAAATTTTGCTATGTATACCTAATACATACCAAAGATGAAGCTTTAAGTATGTTTAAAACATACAAAGCTGAAGTTGAAAACCAACTTGAGAAAAGAATAAAAATTCTTAGGTCTGATAGCGGTGGAGAATATGAATCAAAGGACTTTGCAGAATTTTGTTCTACTCATGGCATTATCCATCAAACTACTGCTCCCTATACTCCACAACAAAATGGAGTAGCCAAAAGGAAAAACAGAACATTGAAGAATATGATCAATTCAATGTTAATCACTTCGGGAGCACCACACAGTTTATGGGGAGAAGCATGTCTGGCTGCAAACTCTATACTTAATAGAATTCCTCACAAAAAGAGTGACAAGTCACCTTATGAGTTATGAGTTATGGAAAGGTAAGATACCTTCCTACAAAAGAATGAAAGTGTGGGGTTGCCTTGAAAAGGTCAAGTGCCTTTGCCAAAAAGGACAAAACTTGGACCAAAGACCATTGATTGTATATATCTTGGTCCTGTAAGTAATAGTGCAGCTTATAGATTTCTGGTCTATAAGTCATACATAGAAGATGTTCACAACAACACTATCCTAGAATCTGCTGAAGCAGAATTCTTTGAACATATTTTTCTTAACAAAGACAAGGAGAAAGGAGTCTATAGTATAAGGAAACGATTAATTGATGAATCTGACACAAACAAGATTGCACAATCTAATGAAAACAATACTTCTAAGGCACGAGGAGAAGATATAGAGCCTAGAAGAAGTAAATGGGGTAGGATAGCCAAGGACTTTGGTCCCGACTTTATGACCTTCATGCTTGATGAAGAACCTCAAACCTATAAGGTTGCGATGGAATCATCGGAGGCACCTTATTGGAAAGAGGCCATTCAAAGTGAGTTTGATTCCATAATCCAAAACAACACCTGGAAATCAGTAGACTTACCTCCGGGTCATAAAGTGATTGGCCATAAATGGATCTTCAAACGGAAATTGAGACCTTATGGTACTATAGAAAAGTACAAGGCTAGGTTAGTAGCCAAAGGGTATCGACAATAGGAAGGTCAAGACTTCTTCGACACTTAGAAGGGTATACATAACCTACAAATACATCAAATGGATGTGAAAACTACTTTCCTGAATGGTGAGTTAGACGAAGAGATATATATGCAACAACTGGAAGGTTTTGTTGTTAAAGGCCAAGAGAACAAAGTTTGTAAATTGATTAAGTCCTTTTATGGACTTAAATAAGCCCCGAAGCAATGGCACGAAAAATTTGATAATACACTCTTATCAAATGGTTTTCACATAAATGAATGTGATAAGTGTTTTTATGTGAAACAATGCAAGAATGCTTGTGTCATAATTTGCCTATATGTGGATGATATGCTAATCATGGGGACCAACTTAGATGTAATCAACCAAACCAAGAAAATGTTGCACTGCTCGTTTGATATGAAGGATATGGGAGTAGCAGATGTGATTCTTGGAATAAAGATCCAAAGAGATACTAATGGTTACATACTTACTCAATCTCACTATGTTGAGAAAGTTTTAAGAAAGTTTGGTCATTATGATGATAGACCGGTTGTCACTCCCTTTGACCCTTCTAGCCAAGTTAAGAAGAATCAAGGAGATAATGTATCTCAATTGGAATACACTCAAGTGCTTGGGAGTTTGATGTACATCATAATTGTACAAGACCGGATCTAGCATATACCGTGAGTAGACTTAGTCGATACTCACATAACCCGGGTAAAGATCATTGGTATGTTCTAATAAGAGTACTTCGATATCTTAAATACACGATGAACTTATACTAAGTATCCTCCTGTACTAGAAGGATAATGTGATGCAAATTGGATTTCCAATCATTCTGAAAGTAAGTCTACGAGTGGCTATGTATTTACACTTGGTGGTGCAGCCATATCTTGGAAATATTCGAAGCAAACCGTGAATACATGGTCCACCATGAAAGCCGAATTTGTAGCCTTAGATAAAGCTTCCGAAGAGGCAGAATGGCTTAAATGCTTCCTAGAGGGTATTCCCTTGTGGCCTAAGCCTGTTACCACCGTTTGTATACATTGTGATAACATGGCTTCTCTAACAAGAACAAAGAATCAAATATATAACGGCAAATCGAGACATATCAGACGTTGCCACAAAACTACACGAGACTTGCTCAAGAATGGAATAATCTTCATTGATTATGTAAAGTCAAAGGCAAATATCGCAGATCCTTTGACAAAAGGCCTTAGTAGAGAACAAGTCTCTTTTACATCGAGGGGAATGGGCTTAAAGTCAATTCAATGAGTTCTACTCGGCAGAAACCTAACCTAGCAACATTGGAGATCCCATGGTCTAGGTTCAATAGGACAACTAGTTGAGGAAAACTCAAGCCCAAATACACAGGTACGCCTATTCCTATGATGTAATTTAGTGTATTTTTCCGTTGATGATTTACGGTTGAATTCTTATTCTTAATAATGCTGATAGCTTATTGGTGGAACACAACGGAATGTTCCTGATCAATATTACCTATATGAGATTGATGTGGGGTCGCATCTTTGAAGACGGATATGGCTACGTCTTCTAAAATTTTCATGAAGAAGGATTGTTCACGACCGAAATGAACACAACGGTAAGAATCAATTTATGCATATAATATGAGATGTATGATATTCAGTGCCTTGACTTACTACACAATGTGGTTAGTTTAAGACTACATGTCACTACCCACAAAGTAGGTCCGGTGAATACTCACTATGAAAGGTTCAAGTCATTTAGACACCTTTTCTGATGCATTTCATGTTTAATTTCTTGAATGAGAACAATAAGTACTCTGAGATTAGCTTATTTTCTATTCAAATGTGGGGTATTGTTAGAGTTTGAATAGAAAATGTGGGGTATTGTTGGGATTTGCTTGTCCCACATAGACCAAATGAAGGAAATTTGTTTGCCTTATATTAGGAATATCATACCTCTTATCAAATTGGCTAACAATCAAGTTGGGCCAAACACATATTAAAAGTCAAAGATGGGCCTTGGGCCTTGGGGCTCTTGGGGTTTATTGACTTGGTTAAGGGGTGGACGAAACAGAGACATACACGACTTTTCTGTTCAACAGTTTCTGGCGGTTAAAGTCGGTTGAAGCGAGATACCTATAAATATCTCATTCAATCTCGTTTTTGGCAGACTTATTTCATAAATAAAATATTCTATGGGTTTCTCTTGTTCCTCATCATTCAATAATGGAAGCGTAACTTGATTCGTCTGGTTCAAGTCGTTACTTGAACGGATTGTTGAATCCTCTAGATAGACGTCCAATCTCTACCGTACGAGGGACGAATTTCTGTCTAAGGACACTGCGCATGCAGGTCTCAATCCCAATAACGATCTTCGTCAAATTTGGTTGCGATAATCAAGTCAGTGATTCGTTTCTTGATCTCGTTTTCGATTTGTTATACATATATTTGTATACATATGATTCTAAATATATGTATATACCGTTTGTATTTCCAATATTTATTGTTTGATTGTGGAATAAAAGTATTGTTGTTGTACGGATTTCTGATTACTAATTCTAAGACATAACACGATAAGCGTTTACGGTAACCCTCACTTACCGGGTAATACTCTCGATCCTTACATTCCCTCTTACTGGATAAGATTCCAAGTCCTTGTTCACCCAATAAGGTAATTGAACCGGTAAGTGCTTACCGAAGTAAGTGTTTAGTAAACGGCTCCTAAGAATGTTAAATATCGTGAGGATGTAAGAAGAGAAACTTCATGTGAATCATTGAAAAAATCCATTTGATAATGCATATGTAAACTTATATGAATAATCCAGTTTATCCATTAATCTTAAATTTGTTTTTTTGTCTCATTCTAATATTGGATAAAAGTTGAGATTATTTAATAAAGTGTCTTCTCAACTAAATCTGTATTTACAAGGTATGACATGAACAAACAAGATACTAAAAGTATGTTCATTCAGGAGATATAAACTCAGATTCTATTCAAAATCCTAAAACTTTTGTATCAATTTAAGACATGGTTCTAAATAACTCGTTATGGCGGCAAATCTTGGTTTTGCCGCCACATTAACCCCTGTGGCTCCACTTTAAGGATCAGCTTCTGTTGTAAGGCGTTATGGCGTGTTATAACACGTTATTTTATAAGGCATGGTTTTCTTTTTGTACTTTTTAAACCTATAACATGGGGGATAAATAATAATTATGTACAACACCCAAGAGTTGAATAAACGTTAAAAAGGAAACATAAAAACTAAAAACCCTAAATAGGTAAATCTTCGGTCTCATTCCCATATTTAAAGATTGAAGAAACTGGTGAGTAAGAACTCAAAGATTGATCCCGATTTTCCGCTCTTGATATCAATTTTTCATTAGTTTTATAAATTTATATGAATTTTGTAATAACCGTGTTCTTAATCTGAATAAATGAAAGTTTTGTGGTGCAAAGTGTGAAAAGGGAAAAGTTTGGTGTGTTTTTAGGAGAGTATAAAATGGGTGTTAAACCCTAGGATCAATCATTTTGGTGATTATGTGTGGCGGCTTAGAGAGAAAGGGCAGAGAAAGAGAAGTGGTGGTTTCTAGAGCAATTGGAGAAGAAGGTTCATCAATTAGCCATTTTGGAAGAGGAAAGAGATTGGGATTTGATTCTATACCAATTCCAGCAGGTAATCCTTAATTTCATCCCTTAATTTTAGAGTTTCTGCTGGTTGTTTGGGGTTATTGTGGGTTTTGCTTAAAGGTTGAAAAGGGGATTAAATAATCATCATAAACAGATTAATAGAGTATAATAATCATTTTTATTTGGTAGGGACTTGTTAATCGATCGATATAGATTAATTTTCGGTCCTATTAATTAATCAGTATCGCATCGCTTTCTGCGAGATTTCCGGAATATATTAGGATCCGGAATTGGGTTCTAATTTTAAAAGAACCGGAATTGACCAAAGAGATCAAGTATTTCTAAATAAAAAGAGATCCGGTACTGGACTTTATTAGGATCCGGTATTAGGCCAAATTGTAAAAATTATTGGAACCGGAATTGGACTCTATTTAATTAAAATCTGGAATGTGTGTGTGTGCGTAGTGGATCCGGAATTTGAGGTTAGTGGACCCGAAAGTTGCTTTATGTAATTCAAAACTTGTAATTTGGGTTCCGGTATTAAAATTTGATGGATCCAGAATTTAACCACATGGCCAGATCCGGAGTGTTATTATATTGGGCTTGGGATCCGGGTCCGCAATTCAAGACCCGACATTGGATTGAATGGTTGGAGTCCGGTATTAAAAGGAAAATGGATTCTGGAAGTTTCTTGGGCCTTGGGTCGTGGACTGGACTAGGTTAGTGGGATCCGGTGTTAGTAAACAATTTGGTCCGGTATTGATTATTTATTTGAGTTCCGGTAATGTCTTATTGGACCGGAAATCCGGAATTTATTAATTGGGCTGATCCGGTATTGAGTTAAGAAACCCGGAAATTTAAGTGGAATTCATATAATGTGGGCCTAATTATATAGAAACGGATTGGGTCTAATTGTTTATTGGATCTGAAATTTACTAATTTTGAGTCCGAGACTTGGGATCCGGTATTTTCCAGCGGAGACTTTCCAGTTAATAAAGCTCAGTAGAACCCGGTGTATCTTACCTGATATGTGTGTTGGGTTAAATTGTGAGTGCGAGTAGAGACGTTCGGTGCTGTAAGAATTCTAATCAGGATTCTAGGTGAGTCTTTCTAAACCTAAATTTTATACAAGTGTGGTTAATGGTTATTATTTAACTGTGTGCTTTTCAACTGCTTTTATTTCAAAACGAAGAGTAAGTGTGTGTCATGGTTATTATTTAACGGTGTGCTTTTCAACTGCTTTTATTTCAAAATGAAGAGTAAGTGCGTGGCAAGGTTATTATCTAACTGTGTGCTTTTCAACTTCTTTTACTTCAAAGCAAAGAGTAATTGTGGGACAATATGTGTGATTTAAATGTGTGTGACCATGCTCTGGCTTTGGTGTGAAATGGGGGTGTGTACCATAATAATTATATATGAATTTGTTTCATATATGGGCGGTATTTGCCCTATTGCGCTGTCACGGTGTGTGTGTGACTATAGCGTGTGTGCTCTATTGCGTTGTCACGGTGTGTGTGACTATAGCGTGTGCCAGTGGCAAGTGTCAATGTGTGCATATCACTTTAAGTGTGCTTGTTGTGATTTTTATAAACTCTTTCATAACTGATTTATAAACTGTGATATTTTAGTGTGACTTGGTGTGGAGGGAACTCACTAGACCTCATGGTCTAACCCTCGCTTTTCAAAACTAAAACCTTTTCAGGTAAGCAGGTAGTCGAAAGCTTGCTTAGAAGTTTGGCAAGGCGTGAGGTTGAGGTTGCGTATAGAAGGATTAGAAGGCTTTCCTTATATTTTGTAGTTATGATCTCAGCTGTAGTTAGGGTTATTTCCGCAAACCCAGTTTGTAATCTGGATAGTGTGTTTACGTTGAGCCATTTTTGGCATGTTAATTTAAAGATGTATCTTTTAGCAATATAGTTTGGTGTGGGTTGTTACAGTTGGTATCAGAGCCCTAGTTTAAGGGAAGTAGGTGACCGGATGGGCCTAAACTTAAACTGTGGAGTAGGAGGACACATCTGAGATATAGGAAGCCTTTAGGGAAGACCTTAATTACTAAGAATTTAGGACGAAGGTAGTGAGGACTCTCATGTAAGGTAAATTCAAATCACATCTGGCCAATGTCATTATGAATTTTTAGGTGCATGGGTGTGCTTGATTACAGTCGTTCTGATTTTGGTAGTGTGTGGAGTGCGGTAGATTGAGTGTGAAGAATAATAGTGGTGTGTGGAGTGTGGTGATTAATGTGTGGAGAGTAACAATAGTGTGTGAAGTCTTAACCTTGTCATGATGGCAACAGTTTAGTGTGTTGTGCAGATTATTCTTGTGTGACTGATGACACTATCTAGAAGGGTGTTGTTTGAATGTGTAGGATGAGTGTCCGTGTGAAGTAAAAACTTTAGGGTTCTTCAAGGAATAGTTGGTTGGAGGTGAGCTCCTAATCCCTAATGGATCTTTATTCTGGGAGTCCCGATGTCAGTGGATTGTGATCCTGAGAGTTTTAACTCGAGGATCGGTTAGTAGAGATGTGCTTTCTTACACTTTAGTCAGTGGAAGAGGGACAAGGGTGGTTGAGAAATGATAGATGGATGGATTGGTAACGCTAGTGTTAGTTAACCTATTTGGGGTCGAAGTGAAGCTGTTAGTAGTCAGGTGGTAACTGTGAGGTTGGAGTATCCAGGTGTGTGGGGAAGTACAGGTACCGAGGGTTGTTTCAAATGTAAGGAATCTAATGGTTTGGTTGGGAGTGGAGTGTCAGCGTTGATTTATTGTAACTGAAACGGTTGACCTTGCTTGAGCGAATAGCCTTCAATGTAATGTGAGTCATGCATTGCGTTTTCAAACAAGTTACATAAGTCCTTCATGTCAAAATGTGTGAGTGTGTGTGTGTGCCTTGTAAACTCTTGGTTTTGAAAATGAGTTGGCATGTGCAAGGGTGTGCTTGAAGGAAAAAGATAAATTTAATTACGTGGTGTGATAAATTTTGAACTTGGAGAAATAGTGAATTAATTCACTTCTTTTACGCGTGAGTTAAACTTTGTTGTGAAAATCTTAACAATATTTGATCGCATGGTTTCTGAGCGAAAAACGATATGAACACGTCGTTGACATATCAGCAAGTGTGAGAGTCGGTCGACTATCCCAGTGTGGTTGATTTTGCGGTATTTTAAAATTTTGCACGAAGACAGTTTCAGTGAATGCACTATCAATTGATGGACAAGGTTGCGTGTGAGCGATCCTTGAGGTCGGTGTGTGTGTGGTTACTCTTTATGGAGGTGTCGTGTCATGCATATCAAACCTTGCTTTGTGGTATATTTCAATGTGTAAAACGATTTAGATCATTGTGTCGTCATGCATGAAGACTATGAACTCGCTAGGTAGTAAGAGATGTCGCGCTTAAGAATGTGCAACTTTCGAGGGTGGAAAATGCGGTGGAGACGTCGATGGTCGATTCGTGACCTTGGTGTTACGGTTTAGGGAGGGCGGCGTCTAACTGTAGTCTTAGTCTTTGACTTGGTTAAACTTCTCGTATGAGGTGTGGTGAAACTGTTGGTTAGGTATAGTAATAGTTGAAATTGTGTATGTGATTGATTTAAGAGTTGAGGAAAGCTAGCTAGTGTGATTGGTCAAGAGTGTGTACCTTCTAGTGAGTCGTCCTTTAGAAACGTGTTATATGTTTGAGAAGGAAGTAGAAGAAAGTAGTCGAATGTAGTGCTCGGGGTGGAGGACCATTGGATTGGACTTGGTAGTAGTATAGGAGTGATGTTGTGGTAAAAACGTGTGAAATGGTTGTTATCATTGGATTGTGGCCAGCATAATTAATGTGAGAAAGTAATTAGACGTTTTGTGTGGGGAAAGTGATGGACTTATGGTAGGGTTGTGTGTGAAACCCTTGATTTGACGCATTTTAAAACCGTGAGTCTAGAAGTGTGGATGACATTGGTACGGTTGACCAGAGGCGTTCTCTTATATTGCAATTTTTTTTTTGAGATAAGAGTTGTAGATATCTGTAAGCGTGTTAATTCGTTGGTATACGCCCTAATATTGAAGGGTTACGCATAGTGGGAATTCATTCGACATTTACCGTGCCGAATCTAGGAAGTGCTTGGCCGAGGAAGGCAGGGTCGTATTGTTATAAGACGCTCGTGTGGTCGAAAGTTGGATATTATGGGGGAACCGTTGGCGATTATAGATCGCAAGGTTAGAAAGCTGAGGAACCGTTTCCTCGATTGATTCGAAGATGGAATTCCGGGGACGGAATTCTTTTGAGGGGAGGATGATGTAATAACCGTGTTCTTAATCTGAATAAATGAAAGTTTTGTGGTGCAAAGTGTGAAAAGGGAAAAGTTTGGTGTGTTTTTAGGAGAGTATAAAATGGGTGTTAAACCCTAGGATCAATCATTTTGGTGGTTATGTGTGGAGGCTTAGAGAGAAATGGCAGAGAAAGAGAAGTGGTGGTTTCTAGAGCAATTGGAGAAGAAGGTTCATCAATTAGCCATTTTGGAAGAGGAAAGAGATTGGGATTTGATTCTATACCAATTCCAGCAGGTAATCCTCAATTTCATCCCTTAATTTTAGAGTATCTGCTGGTTGTTTGGGGTTATTGTGGGTTTTGCTTAAAGGTTGAAAAGGGGATTAAATAATCATCATAAACAGATTAATAGAGTAGAATAATCATTTTTGTTTGGTAGGGACTTGTTAATCGATCGATATAGATTAATTTACGGTCCTATTAATTAATCAGTATCGCATCGCTTTTTGCGAGATTTCTGGAATATATTAGGATCCGGAATTGGCTTCTAATTGTAAAAGAACCGGAATTGACCAAAGAGATCCGACATTTCTAAATAAAAAGAGATCCGGTACTGGACTTTAATAGGATCCGGTATTAGGCCAAATTGTCAAGCACATCCGGAGTGGGCTAAAAATTATTGGAACCGGAATTGGACTCTATTTAATTAAAATCCGGAATGTGTGTGTGTGCGTAGTGGATCCGGAATTTGAGGTTAGTGGACCCGGAAGTTGCTTTATGTAATCTGGAACTTGTAATTCGGGTTCCGATATTAAAATTTGATGGATCCGGAATTTAACCACATGGCCAGATCCGGAGTGTTATTATATTGGGCTTGGGATCCGGGTCCGCAATTCAAGACCCGACATTGGATTGAAATGTTGGAGTCCGGTATTAAAAGGAAAATAGATTCCAGAAGTTTCTTGGGCCTTGGGCCGTGGACTGGACTAGGTTAGTGGGATCCGGTGTTAGTAAACACTTAGGTCCAGTATTGATTATTTATTTGAGTTGCGGTAATGCCTTAATGGACCGGAAATCCGGAATTTATTTATTGGGCTGATCCGGTAGTGAGTTAAGAAACCCGAAAATTTAAGTAGAATTTATATAATGTGGGCCTAATTATATAGAAACGGATTGGGTCTCATTGTTTATCGGATCTGAAATTTACTAATTTTGAGTCCGAGACTTGGGATCCGGTATTTTCCAACGGAGACTTTCCAGTTAATAAAGCTCAGTAGAACCATGTATGTCTTACCTGGTATGGGTGTTGGGTTAAATTGTAGGTGCAAGTAGATACGTTCGGTGTTGTAAGAATTCTAATCAGGATTCCAGGTGAGTCTTTCTAAACCTAAATTTTATACAAGTGTGGTTAATGGTTATTATTTAACTGTGTGCTTTTCAACAGCTTTTATTTCAAAACGAAGAGTAAGTGTGTGGCATGGTTATTATTTAACTGTGTGCTTTTCAACTGCTTTTATTTCAAAACGAATAGTAAGTGTGTGGCATGGTTATTATGTAACTGTGTGCTTTTCAACTGCTTTTATTTCAAAACGAAGAGTATTATCTAACTGTGTGCTTTTCAACTGCTTTTACTTCAAAGCGAAAAGTAATTGTGCGACAATATGTGTGATTTAAATGTGTGTGACCATGCTCTGGCTTTGGTGTGAAATGGGGGTGTGTCCCATAATAATTATATATGAATTTGTTTCATATATGGGCGGTGTGTGCCCTATTGCGCTGTCACGGTGTGTGTGACTATAGCGTGTGTGCTCTATTGAGCTGTCACAGTGTGTGTGACTATAGCGTGTGCCAGTAGCATGTGTCAATGTGTGCATATCACTTTAAGTGTGCTTGTTATGATTTGTATAAACTCTTTCATAACTGATTTATAAACTGTGATATTTTGGTGTGACTTGGTGTGGAGGGAACTCACTAGACCTCATGGTCTAACCCTCGCTTTTCAAAACTAAAACCTTTTCAGGTAAGCAGGTAGTCGAAAGCTTGCTTAGAAGTTTGGCAAGGCGTGAGGTTGAGGTTGCGTATAGAAGGATTAGAAGGCTTTCCTTTTATTTTGTAGTTATGATCTCAGCTGTAGTTAGGGTTATTTCCGCAAACCCAATTTGTAATCTGGATAGTGTGTTTACGTTGAGCCATTTTTGGCGTGTTAATTTAAAGCTGTATCTTCTAGCAAGATAGTTTGGTGTGGGTTGTTACAAATTTTAATTGTTGTACGGTATTATTTAAAACACTAACACACACAAAATAATATATACATACATACATATTCCTATACATATTCTGTCATAACTCGTGAGGCTTGAAGCATGATCTTGCTTCCATGTCACTCTCTCACTAAGACCTTGATTTAAGATATAAATATATTCACTGCCATATGAATAATTCTTACTCAAAATCAAAATTCATGTTTCAATTTCGTACAATTCCAAATGCGATTCAAAATAATTTCCAAATTCAGGATACATCGATGAAAATGTCAACACAGTTAGGTTTTCTACACGAAGAAGGCCCCAGCAATGCATGGTCGTTTCTTCTCGTATTTTAAAATTATGAAGAAAAGGAATGCTCCTCTTTCTGTATTCCATACTAGTTATAACTATATTAAATCGTACATCTGAAACCCTAAACTCACCAAATGTGAAATACGATAAAAGTTTACCTGGTCAATCGAAAATATATTATACGAAATCAACGATGAAACGTCGGAGAAAAGGGTTGCAAGGAGGAGGATGCGGAAGAACAACGAGGCACAATACGGAATGCTGGTTACTTGCGTAACAAAAGTACCAGTTTTATAGAAGCACACAAGTATTACGCTAATTACCTAAAAGGTTGTAAAAATAGTGAATTATGAACTTAGTCCTTTTTTTTTAAATATATTTTTAAGGTCCTTAATTTTTTTAGCCATATTTAAAAACCCACCTACAAAAACAACATTTTTTTAAAAAAAAATTCAAAACTAGCCACCCATTTCTCCTCAATTTTTGTTTGAGGAGAGATGGCCCACCATATATATTTTTCAGAAAAAACAAATAATAAAAAATGAAAAATATCTTCTCGATTTGACTGATTTGACAAAAGATTCTCGATTTGACACAAGATTCCCGATGTGACAACACACTATATATAACAAGAATCTGATTCCCTCGCAAACTACCCCACCTCGTGCCAGGCAAGGGGGCTAGCGCCGGCCGACGCGATGTTGTACACCGACGTTGACCGACGTTGACCGACGTTGACCGGTTTCACTTTTTTTAATTATTATTAAATACTCATATTTTATATAAATACATTTTAATAAATACTATTAGAGTTAATTTTATTTAAATAAATTTTTTAAAGTAATTAAGAATTTTATTAAAGTTTATTTTAAATAAATACAGTTTAATTAATAAAAATATTTGAATAAAAGGATCAATAACCAGCACCCCCACAGTTTTTAGAGTTAATTTTATTTAAATAAATTTTTTAAAGTAATTAAGAATTTTATTAAAGTTTATTTTAAATAAATACAGTTTAATTAATTAACTTTTATTTAATTTTAAAATAATTTTTTTTCAAAATAAATTTTAGAATAATTTTCAATCAATTTTTAAATAAATTTTAAACTACTTTTTATGTTTTTTTATTATTAAAAAAATTAATAAATACGATTTTATTTTAAATAAATACATTTAAATAAATAGGGATGCCTTCTTCTGGCTGCATAAGAAATGCATCTGCTTCTCGGAGAAAATCATTATTGTTTCTGGAAACTCATAACCAAGCAACTAAATGTTTAGAGCTGTGTTCCCACCTAACATTATCGTTTGTAGAAGATCACCATAACGCATCTTTTTGTTCCCACCAATGAGAATATAGAGATTGTAGCCGCCTAACCAACATAGTTTCATCGATTGTATATTCTTAATTCTGATGACCTGCCATTTATAGAATCACCGATACAGGGGAGCCTGGTTAAATAATTCTTCAGTTTCCATACTAGAATAAAGAAGATAAATTTAAATTGCCCGTCCCAATATAAAAAAGAAAGAGATATTCCCATCGGTTCATTAAAGAATTCCCTCATTTTTCATACCATAACGCGATTATTCGAATCTTGGATAAAAGTTGAGATTATTTAATAAAGTGTCTTCTCAACTAAATCTGTATTTACAACGTATGACATGAACAAACAAGATACTAAAAGTATGTTCATTCAAGAGATATAAACTCAGATTCTATTCAAAAGCCTAAAACTTTTGTATCAATTTAAGACATGGTTCTAAATAACTCGTTATGACGGCAAATCTTGGTTTTGCCGCCACATTAACCCCTATGGCTCCACTTTAAGGCTCAAATTCTGTTGTAAGACGTTATGGCGTGTTATAACACGTTATTTTATAAGGCATGGTTTTCTTTTTGTACTTTTTAAACCTATAACATGGGGGATAAATAATAATTATGTACAACACCCAAGACTTGAATAAACGTTAAAAAGGAAACATAAAAACTAAAAACCTTAAATAGGTAAATCTTCGGTCTCATTCCCATATTTGAAGATTGAAGAAACTGGTGAGTAAGAAATCAAAGATTGATCCCAATTTTCCGCTCTTGATATCAATTTCTCACTAGTTTTATAAATTCATATGAATTTAAATTGTTGTACGGTATTATTTAAAACACTAACACACACAAAATAATATATACATACATACATATTCCTATACATATTCTGTCATTGGGCATGCCTTGAAAACTCATGGTCTTGTCGTAACTCGTGAGGCTTGACACATGATCTTGCTTCCATGTCACTCTCTCACTAAGACCTTGATTTAAGATATAAATATATTCATTGCCATATGAATAATTCTAACTCAAAATCAAAATTCATGTTTCAATTTCGTACAATTCCAAATGCGATTCAAAATAATTTCCAAATTCAGGATACAACGAAGAAAATGTCAACACAGTTAGGTTTTCTACACGAAGAAGGCCCCACTAATGCATCGTCGTTTCTTCTCGTATTTCAAAATTAGGAAGAAAATGAATGTTCCTCTTTCTGTATTCATACTAGTTTTAACTATATTAAATCGTACATCTGAAACCCTAAACTCACCAAATGTGAAATACGATAAAAGTTTATCTGGTCAATCGAAAAGATATTATACGAAATCAGCGATGAAACGCCGGAGAAAAGGGTTGCAAGGAGGAGGATGCAGAAGAACAAAGAGCCACAATACGGAAAGCTTGTCACTTGCGTAACAAAAGTACCAGTTTTATAGAAACACGTAAGTATTACGCTAATTACCTAAAAGGTTGTAAAAATAGTGAATTATGAACTTAGTCCTTGTTTTTTAAAATATCTTTTTAGGGTACTTAATTTGTTTAGCCATATTTAAAAACCCATCTACAAAAACATCAGTTTTAAAAAAAATCAAAACTAGCCACCCATTTCTCCTCAATTTTTGCTTGAGGAGAGATGGCCCACCAAACAAATAATAAAAAATGAAAATTTTATTCTCGATTTGACTGATTTGACAAAAGATTCTCGATTTGACACAAGATTCCCGATGTGACAACATACTATATATAAAAAGAATCTGATTCCCTCGTAAACTATCCCACCTCGTGTCGGGCAAAGGGCTAGCGCCGACCGACGCGAGGTCGTACAAAATGAAAATATGGGAAAGGTATATAAAGGCTCAATTCCCTAGGGTTTGCATTTTCTTCAATTCTCCTTGTGGTGTTGACGGCTAGAGAAGGAAGAGAGGAAGAAAAGTGGTTTTTGGAGGAAGAAATCAAAGAAGAAAAGAAATCAGTAAGGTAACTCTTATTCCTCGTTAATTTAGTGTTCCTTTCTTATTTGGTCTGGATGCTTACGTCTGAAATCAGTGATTCAATGAGTTTTCACCCACATTTCCTTAAAAGTGGGTTTTGAGGGTTTTGTCTTTGTAAACCGATTTAAAGGATCAAAAGTGGATTAAGTGGATGTTTAGGTTTAGTGGATGAACCCTTAGGTTTGTCTAATCGAATTAATGGCAGAAAATGGGTTTAATGATCACTTTTAGATAATTGTTTTCGAACAGTCGCAGTTTCCGGACACTAGAAGTTCTTGATGTTTCAGTAGTGTCCGGATGGTTTGCGAGTGTCCGGGTAGATTTCTCATGGGAGTTTCCGGATGGGTGTTCTTCCGGATAAGTAGGGTTACCGGGTGTTAGTACCCGGTAAAAGGGTGTGCCCGGAAAGTCCTGGTATCCGGACAGTTCGGGTATCCGGGAAGTTAGGGTATCCGGGCAGTTCGGGTATCCGGGTAGTTGGGGTATCTTGACAGTTGGGGTATCCGGAAAGTGTTAGTGTTCGGAGTGTGTTAACTGTACAGTAGGGTCGAACCGTCTGATCTGATTTGAATCTAATGCCTTAGGTGTTCGATTGGTT
The DNA here is from genome assembly GCA_033807775.1 of Saussurea involucrata. Classification (NCBI taxonomy): domain Eukaryota; kingdom Viridiplantae; phylum Streptophyta; class Magnoliopsida; order Asterales; family Asteraceae; genus Saussurea; species Saussurea involucrata. Next base: position 83,625,272 of record CM066321.1, on the reverse strand, counting down.
TAGCTTGGATATATTTAAGAAGTGCATTCTACGTAACCAAAGGTGAGTTCTCTCGACCCTTTTTGACGTACTATGTTTTACTGATATGGTTTCTTTTACGAGCATGAAACGTTTTATGAATGGTATGCATGTTTTGCATGAAATGCATGTTTACTCAGCGAATGAAATAATGTTTAACGTTTTCATTAAACATGAGTTCGAAATGTTATGTGTATGCTATGTGGAGTCGGTTTACACGGTGGGGTCAGGGTACCAAGGGATTTGATAATTCCTTGGGCATATGAGATTAGCTTGTAGGTTTGAATTCGTTTCCTCCTACATGAAGGAACAGGGGGTCCACTTGGACTCCGGTGTAGCCGAGAGGGTGTCCGTTAGGCCCCGATTGTGGTAGCTTTTGCGATCCCTGAATCATGTGTTGAACCTTGATTGATGCTATGTGAAGGATATGAACTGTTTTCAATGAAATGATTTTATACTGTGATAAATGCTTTATGGAGGGAATTCACTAGACCTTTTGGTCTAACCCTCGCTTTCAAAAACTAAACCATTTTCAGGTAAGCGTGTTACGGGTTCTTCTAATAAGAACAAAGAGATGGCAAGGAGGATTTGGAGCTTAGAGCGACTCCAAGTTTTGACTGATGACTATAGATAGAGCTCTCGGCTGTGGAAATAGAGACTTCCGCTGTCAATTTTGTTTAGTATAGATCTCTGATGATTAAAGACAAGTTATGATATGTACTTCGAATGTTTATTTTATGACTTAATGCATGTTATGTTTTTGGGACGTTACAAATGGCATCAGAGCCTTAGTTTAAGGGATTTAGGTGACCAGTCGGGCCTAAACTTAAACTGTAAGACGAGGAACACAGCCGAGACATAAGATTGCCTCTAGGAACGATCACTATAAATGCGCTTAGAAATAAGGTGCCAAGAACTAACGTGTAAGGTAAGTTTGGGATTACACCTGGCCAGTGTAATTACGAACTTACAGGTACATGTGCATGCTTACAATACCTTACTTATAGCAAATTTGTTGTATCATGTCTAGCAAGGATTAATTATCGGTTTCTTTCAGTATAGCACTATGGCTGGGAGAACGTTGAGGAATAGGTTAGCAAGATCCCTGAGGGATAGACCGAGCTCCATTGTTTGGGGAAGTGTCGTGTAAGAGTCATTATGATGTGATGTATGTATGCATTGTAGAGAAGAAACGTTGTATAGAGTGCTATGAGTCTTCTAGAGGTAGCTCTTCGTGGATTCAGAGAGGAAGAACGTTTGAGTTTGAGTAAGACTCCTGTTTCGGGAGAGTCCCAGTTCTAGAAATCATAGGATAGATCAGTCAGGATGGTAAGATAGAACAGTGTCAAAACCTTGAAAGTATCAATGGAGCCCTGACTTTTCAGTTGAGCTTTTCATTGGTAGGATAAATGAAATAAGATACTTATAGTGAATTGAAAGCATGTAGAAGTAGAAAGTGAGATAGTCGATCAAAGCGAAAATAGTGTGAAATGGTTGAGTAAGTGAGATGTGGAACGCATGTACAACAAGTTATTGCTTGTCCAAGAGGGCGACCCTTGGTCGAAGGAAGAGTGTCAAGGATAAGTTGCGTGGGTAAAGCGGTTGACCTTACTAGGGTGAGTAGCCTTCAATTGCAAGTAGAGTTTCATGCATAGATTTCTTAAATGTAACATGGAAATTTTCACGATTTAAGTTAAATGTGTAAATATCAATTTTGATCGAAAAGGAGCCAGAATGTGCAAGCGTATGTTTAAAGAAAAGGTGATTTCATTCACATTGCACAATGAAATTTTGAGCCTAACGATTTGCAAAGTATTTCACACTTTTCATGATAAGTTAAATTATTACAAAAAGGTCGAGAAGACGTGTGCCAGCAAAACTTTTACAATCAAATGAATTTTAACAGGTTGATATCATATAACAGGGCTGAGAACCGACTGGTTTACTTGGTGTCGATAATTTCTTTTGAAATTGTGTCGTATGAAAGGATTTTCATTCAACGTATTACTGTCGTAATAACATCGTTCGGATTTGAGTAAGATTAAGGTTCACGGAAAGATGCATGCAAACGATTCTCGAATCGTTGTGCAGGGCGTTGAAGTTATAAGAGTGATGGGGTTATGTGTACCCAAGTGTTTTCCGAACGTTGTTTATTTAAAATGATGAAATGTGCGAAAAGATTTATTTACTGTATTGTCATGCATGAAGGCTATGAACCTACTAGGTCGTAGAATATTACATTATAAGTTAAGGAAGAACTCCGAGAGCGGAAAGGCGTTGGACAAGTCAGGGGAGAACGTATGTAGTTTTAGTATATGCGTTCTAGAGGAAAGGTGAACAGTGGTAGAATCGGTAGTGGACCTTGGTATCGGTTGTATGAGGGTCTGTACCCTTGTTCGGTGATTGGAAATACAGTTGCCGAGGGACGATGGTGTCCGGAGGAAGGGCTAGGAGTCATCAAGGTGTTGGTTTTAGCAACTTTTTATGAGTAGTGTTGTGAGGCAGAAATGAAAGGTCCACGACGCGGGATATGAGTTTTGAGGTGAGCTTGTAACATTGATGTTACATGAGTAAGTCTTGATTTAAGGGCGACGGATTTTGAGGGTGATTATGATATGTTGGTAGGATTAGGTTCCGTAAGGGAACCCTTGTTAAAGAATAGGTTAAGAAAGTAGTTACAGGTCGACTATTGGCGTTGAAGTCGGCAACCGTGCAAGAATGGTTAAGGCCGAAGGCTTGAACCAGAAGAGCGAAAGTTGATAGAACACCTTGTGGGGGGTGCTAAGTTAGCAAGAGACCGCTGTTATTGAATAAGCGTTCTAGTTACGAGGTGTGGAGGGTCCATAGAAGGATAAGGTGTGTAGCACAACGAAGTGAGTGTAGACTGTATCAGCCAGTAAGGAAATGTGCCGTGTCTGTGAAAGGGCTCGGATCGTTGGGAGCAAGAAAGAATGATTATGTTTAAGTTAAGTGGGAACTCGTGAGTTATAGTTCAACAAGTTGAGAAAGGACTAAGTAGCGGGATAGACTCGATTATGTATACGAGAGGATATGAAGGCAAGTTCGAGTTGTGTGAATGATCATGAGAGATCTGGTTTGTAGTGTAATGTTATGGGCAAATAGTGTACGGATGTGTAGTGACAGTAATTGTCAAGCTAAATGTGCCAGCTAGTGTCGTAGTGATGTGATGTTAGAGAGAGAGGAAGCATTAGATAGAAGCCTTTTGGGGGTTTCAGATGAGGTGTACGAATTGTTAACCAGATTGTGGGAGCACGTAGAGTGTAAGTAGACATTGTGGGATGATCATGTTCGGGATGGAATGATGGAGTGATGGTGGGTGGTTACCCAAGGAAGAAACCAAGTGTTTTTAGCTGTAAGAGTCGCTAAGTAAGCATATTTTGGGATCATTGGAAGTTTAAAGAGGATGATGGTTGTGTTAGTCAAAATGTGGTGGGATAGATGTGAAATCCTTAAAGAATGTGAGTTGCTGCTTATGTGTGAAAGAAATGTCTGAGAAGGTAAAAGTTGGAGATTAAAGAATGTGTAGTGACGTCGAACACTGGTGTTGTTTCAAGACGACTTGGTTGAATGCCTTAAGTTAGGATCTTGGTGCAACTGTTTGGTTATGTGCGTAATGAGAAAGTGATATCAGCATGTGGAAAGGTCGGGAGAGAGGGGCAAGTAATGTTTGGTGGGCAGTGCTCCACGCTAACGTGGGGAGGTTAAGATAGTATGTCGGAATAAGTGAGTAAATTGGAAGTAGTAAACTTGACAGTAACGCCGAAAGGTGCAGTGTTGTGTAGATTGTCATTGATAAGTGTGCGAACTGTTGGAAAGAGTATTGAGGAAGGGAATTGTGTATGAGGTTGTGCAGAAAAGGAGTGGATAAGACAGTTGAATGAGTTAAGTTAGTGACTTTGTGAGAAATGTTTAAACGAATTGGTCGTGCAGTGATTAAGCTAGTGAGAATAGTATGGTGTGACCATGGTTACTCCTCCCAGTGGAGTGAGGATAACCGGAGTTATGTTTTATATGAATGAACGAACGTGGCAATCCGGGAGGAATTGATGTGTTTCAGGATAAGTTTAATTTGAGTTGGTGAACAATTCAACGATGGGTTTGGAGGTTCCTACTCTTAGTTACGTTTAAGTATGAGGTGGTGAAGTGGTGAGGATGGGAGAGATGTTCGACGAACTGTGGTCTAGGTGGTCCGAGAAAAGGGAAATGTTATCTGTATAGACGATTGTTGGGTGGTGCAAGGTAGTGAGTTGTGATACGATGAAGGAACTCGGGGTTGTGAGTTGTCGGGATGTACTGGGTTGGCCTTGTGCCAAGCTGTCAAGTGAGTGACTGTTTCTTAGTAAATGAATCTCGTGTTGTAGCGGGGGATTCTGCCAGGTTCCTCCTTAAGGGAAGTAAAGATGCATGAGAAGCCTTATTTAATCTTCTATCGTTAAGACCGATCGAATAGGAACAGTAGCCTACGAGTTAGAGTACCGTAAGAATTGAAGGGAATGCATCCAATGTTCCATGTTTCGAATTTAACGAGGTGGTTGACTGATTCAGAAGTGGCATTACCTTGGGGAAGTGTCAGTTGTGGTGTGGGCATGATACCCGCGTCTTTTCCAATAAGGAATTCCGGGGACGGAATTCTTTTAAGGGGGGAGTGTTGTAACAACCGGGTTTTCTATGACAAGAATGAAAGTTCAGTGTCTTTTATCTAAAGAATGGTAGTATAATTGGAGGGTCAAAATGAAAATTTGGGAAAGGTATTTAAAGGCTCAATTCCCTAGGGTTTGCATTTTCCTCAATTCTCCTTGTGGTGTTGACGGCTAGAGAAGGAAGAGAGGAAGAAAAGTGGTTTTTGGAGGAAGAAATCAAAGAAGAAAAGAAATCAGTAAGGTAACTCTTATTCCTCGTTAGTTTAGTGTTCCTTTCTTATTTGGTCTGGATGCTTATGTCTGAAATCAGTGATTCAATGAGTTTTCATCCACATTTCCTTAAAAGTGGGTTTAAGGGTTTTGTCTTTGTAAACCGATTTAAAGGATCAAAAGTGGATTAAGTGGATGTTTAGGTTTAGTGGATGAACCCTTAGGTTTGTCTAATCGAATTAATGGCAGAAAATGGGTTTAATGATCACTTTTAGATAATTGTTTTCGAACAGTCGCAGTTTTCGGACACTAGAAGTTCTTGATGTTTCAGTAGTGTTCGGATGGTTTGCGAGTGTCCGGGTAGATTTCTCATGGGAGTTTCCGGATGGGTGTTCTTCCGGATAAGTAGGGTTACAGGGTGTTAGTACCCGGTAAAAGGGTGTGCCCGGAAAGTCCTGGTATCCGGACAGTTCGGGTATCCGGGAAGTTAGGGTATCCGGACAGTTCGGGTATCCGGGTAGTTGGGCTATCCGGACAGTTGGGGTATCCGGAAAGTGTTAGTGTCCGGAGTGTGTTAACTGTACAGTAGGGTCGGACCGTCTGATCTGATTTGAATCTAATGCCTTAGGTGTTCGATTGGTTTAGCTTGGAGATATTTAAGAAGTGCATTCTACGTAACCAAAGGTGAGTTCTCTCGACCCTTTTTGACGTACTATGTTTTACTGATTTGGTTTCTTTCGAGCATGAAACGTTATATGAATGTTATGCATGTTTTGCATGAAATGTATGTTTACTTAGCGAATGAAATAATGTTTAACGTTTTCATTAAACATGAGTTCGAAATGTTATGTGTATGCTATGTGGAGTCGGTTTACACGGTGGGGTCAGGGTACCAGGGGATTTGATAATTCCTTGGGCATATGAGATTAGCTTGGGGTCCACTTGGACTCCGGTGTAGCCGAGAGGGTGTCCGTTAGGCCCCGATCGTGGTAGCTTATGCGATCCCTGAATCATGTGTTGAACCTTGATTGATGCTATGTGAAGGATATGAACTGTTTTCAATGAAATGATTTTATACTGTGATAAATGCTTTATGGAGGGAATTCACTAGACCTTTTCGTCTAACCCTCGCTTTCAAAAACTAAACCGTTTTCAGGTAAGCGTGTTACGGGTTCTTCTAATACGAACTAAGAGATGGCAAGGAGGATTTGGAGGTTAGAGCGACTCCAAGTTTTGACTGATGACTATAGATAGAGCTCTCGGCTGTGGAAATAGAGACTTCCGCTGTCAATTTTGTTTAGTATAGATCTCTGATGATTAAAGACAAGTTATGATATGTACTTCGAATGTTTATTTAATGACTTAATGCATGTTATGTTTTTGGGACGTTACATTTATATAAATACATTTTAATAAATACTATTAGAGTAAATTTTATTTAAATTTTTTTTAAAATAATTAAGAAATTTTATTAAAGTTTATTTTAAATAAATACAGTTTAATTAATTAATTTTTAATTAATTTTAAAATATTTTTTTTTGAAAATTAATTTTAGAATAATTTTTAATCAATTTTTAAATAAATTTTAAAGTACTTTTTAAATACTTTTTATGTTTTTTTATTATTAAAAAATTAATAAATACGAAATAGGGATGCCTTCTTCTGGCTGCATAAGAAATGCATCTGCTTCTCGGAGAAAACCATTATCGTTTCTGGAAACTCATAACCAAGCAACTCATAACCAAGCAACCACGTGTTCAGAGCTGTATTCCCACCTAACATTATCGTTTGTAGAAAATTTCCATAACGTATCTTTGTGTTCCCACCAATGAGAAAAGAGAGATTGTAGCCGCCTAACCAACGTAGTTTCATCGATTGTATATATTCACAATTCCGATGATCTGCCATTTATAGAATCCCCCATACAGAGGAGCCTGGTTAAATAATTCATCAGTATCCATACTAGAATAAAGAAGATAAAATTCAATTGTCCGTCCTAATATAAAAAAGAGAGAGATATTCCCATCGGTTCATTAAAGAATTCCCTTATTTTTCATACCATAACGCGATTATTCGAGTCTTGGATAAAAGTTGAGATTATTTATTAAAGTGTCTTCTCAACTAAATCTGCATTTACAAGGTATGACATGAACAAACAAGATACTAAACGTATGTTCATTCAGGAGATATAAATTCAGATTCTATTCAAAAGCCTAAAACTTTTGTATCAATTTAAGACATGGATCTAAATAACTCGTTATGGCGGCAAATCTTGGTTTTGCCGCCACATTAACCCCTGTGGCTCCATTTCAAGGCTCGACTTCTGTTGTAAGGCGTTATGGCGTGTTATAACACGTTATTTTATACGACATGGTTTTCTTTTTATACTTTTTAAACCTATAACATGGGGGATAAATAATAATTATGTACAACACCCAAGACTTGAATAAACGTTAAAAAGGAAACATAAAAACTAAAAACCCTAAATACGTAAATCTTCGGTCTCATTCCCATATTTGAAGATTGAAGAAACTGGTGAGTAAGAACTCAAAGAGTGATCCCGATTTTCCGCTCTTGATATCAATTTCTCATTAGTTTTATAAATTGATATGAATTTAAATTGTTGTACGGTATTATTTAAAACACTAACACACACAAAATAATATATACATACATACATATTCCTATACATATTCTGTCATTGGGCATGCCTTGAAAACTCATGGTCTTGCCGTAACTCGTGAGGCTTGACGCATGATCTTGCTTCCATGTCACTCTCTCACTAAGACCTTGATTTAAGATATAAATATATTCACTGCCATATGAATAATTCTAGCTCAAAATCAAAATTCATGTTTCAATTTCGTACAATTCCAAATGCGATTCAAAATAATTTCCAAATTCACGATACATCGAAGAAAATGTCAACACAGTTAGGTTTTCTACACGAAGAAGGCCCCACTAATGCATCGTCGTTTCTTCTCGTATTTCAAAATTATAAAGAAAAGGAATGTTCCTCTTTCTGTATTCCATACTAGTTTTAACTATATTAAATCGTACATCTGAAACTCACCAAATGTAAAATACGATAAAAGTTTACCTGGTCAATCGAAAAGATATTATACGAAATCAGCGATGAAACGCCGGAGAAAAGGGTTGCAAGGAGGAGGATGCGGAAGAACAAAGAGCCGCAATACGGAAAGCTGGTTACTTGCGTAACAAAAGTACCAGTTTTATAGAAGCACGTAAGTATTACGCTAATTACCTAAAATGTTGTAAAAATAGTGAATTATGAACTTAGTCCTTGTTTTTTTTTAAAATATCTTTTTAGGTTACTTAATTTTTTTAGCCATATTTAAAAACCCACCTACAAAAACAGCATTTAAAAAAAAATCAAAACTAGCCACCCGTTTCTCCTCAATTTTTGCTTGAGGAGAGATGGCCCACCATACATATTTTTCAGAAAAACAAATAATAAACAAATAAAAAACTCCTTCTCGATTTGACTGATTTGACAAAAGATTCTCGATTTGACACAAGATTTCCGATGTGACAACATACTATATATAAAAAGAATCTGATTCCTTCGTAAACTACCCCACCTCGTGCCGGGCAATGGGGCTAGTGCCGGCCGACACGAGGTCGTACACCGACGTTGACCGGTTTCATTTTTTTAATTATTATTAAATACTCCGATTTTATATAAATACATTTTAATAAATACTACTAGAGTTAATTTTATTTAAATAAAAATTTTAAAATAATTAAGAAATTTTATTAAAGTTTATTTTAAATAAATACAGTTTAATTAATTTTAAAATAATTTTTTTTCAAAACTAATTTTTGAATAATTTTTAATCAATTTTTAAATAATTTTTAAAGTACTTTTGTAAAACCAGATTCTATTAGGTAATCATCATCATCTTTATTGATCTTGAAAGAATCTAGAAATACATAAAAATGATGCCCTTTCTCTCTCTAGATTCTCTCTCTAAATCTCTCTAAGGCCATCAGTACCCCATGGAAAGAATCTTTCAAATATTCCACTCCACATCAGCGCCACATCAGCTTTTCTCCCATCCCTCACTCCATCCCTAACAATCCCTAAACACCCGTACCCCATTCCCTCAAACCCTTTTGCCATCTCATTTATTTTAATTCTTTTATTTATACATTTAATTATTTAACAAAATAAAAATATTTATATATTTTTTAATAAATAAAAATAAGATAAATAATAAAAATTAAAATTCATACCATTCATTAAAAATAAAAATTACAAAATACAAAACACTACCAATCATGAAATTTTTGAATTTGCTCTTTTCTCGCTAAAGTAACCCTCAAAGCTTTTCCCGTAAGGTGATCATGTGAGGCCATGAAAAACTCGAAGTTTTTATCAAATCGGTCGGTTACGACGGGATGTAGGTGTTCTGTTTGAATTCATGATGAGAGAGGTGTGAAAAATAAGAGGTTGAGAGAATTTGAGAGAGTTTGAGAGGTGTGAGAAATAAGAGGTTGAGAGAATTTGAGAGGTGTGAAAAATAAGAGGTTGAGAGGTGTGAGAAATAAGAGGTTGAGAGGTGTGAGAAATAAGAGGTTGAGGGTTAAATATATAGTGGGATTAAATTGAGAAAAATAATTTTTTTTAGTAATAGAGCCGTTCAACGGCATGAATTTTAAAAAATTTAATTAATTTTTTTTTTAAAAACCCTTCGGGATGGATCGGGATCCCATCCCCGGATTCCATCCCTTACCGCCATCCCCGCAACCTCCGTAGCCCATCCCCGCATCCCCGCAACCATCCCCGAGGGCCATCCCGCTTGGGGTACGGATGGCCTAACAAGATATTACAATTATGAACATTTACTAATCACTTCCTTTAGACTTTCTTGAGACTTGCTTCTCTTTTTCAAGAAAAAGCACTTTCTCAAAATCTGAAACTTGATTTGAAAGTTTTGCACATCTCAAAACAAGTGCTTTGTTTTCTTCAAAAAGCTTATCTTTTTCTAAAAATACTTTTGCATCAGAATCAATTGTACTTGAAGATTTACTCTGATCTTTGAATTCAGCTTGTTTTGAACACTTTTCACAAGGTTTTGAATCCTTAAATTTTGACAATTCGAATAATTGGGATTCAAGTCGTCGAATCTCATTTTTAAGATCAAGATTGATTTTTTGAATATGATCATGATCTATTCCAATATTGTCATAATCATCTTCTAATTTTTCAAAATTTAATTGTAATTTAGAAATTTGATTTTCTAAATCCACAATTTTAAGTAAAGCCGAATTCAAACAGGAAATTCAGAGGAGATATCGTGAACAAATTCCTTTTCGTCAGAATCTGATATTATTTTTGACTCCAACTCAACACTTGATTCAGATTTAACAGATTCAGGTTCATCAGTTGTTTTAGCCATAGATTCTTTTGAAAATAATAAACTAAATTCAGTTAGTTGAGCCCTTTTGGTTTTATAACTAGAATTTAGTTCATCGTATTTGAAGTTTGTAGTATTAAAACTAGGCTTTTCTTCCGAACCTTTATCCGTTTTTACTTCCTCTTTGTTTGAAATGGGAGTTGAAGGATTTGAAGCAACATCTTTAGCAAAACTTTGTTTCAAACTTTCATTATTAGTGTTAACAAAAGCTTGTGTCACTGAAGGAACCTTCGTTATTATAGTTTGCTGTAAGACTTCGTTACTTGATTTAACAAAGACTTGTGAAATTGGAGGAATCTCCTTTACAATTGTTTGCTTCAAAACCTTACTTTGAATTTCAGGTTCTTTAGATTTAAGAGTTTCCTTTAAACCTTCACCCAATTTTTCAATTGTATAAAGATTTTCAGGTGCATTCTTAAGAACCTCTACATCAGATAATCCTAGACCCATTTTTGGTTTATAAAATTGAGAGTCTTTTGGGTTACTAGTTAGCAGCTTAAGAGTTTGCTCAGTCTGACCTCTTTTATAATTTAAATCTTCAAGCTCCTTGATTTTTTCCAAAGCATCTTTTCTTTCTTCAGAAAGAACTTTGATTGTGAACTGAAAATCTATGTTTTCATCATTTATATCTTTCATTTTCTTCTTTAACTCAGAAATTTCAGATTCAAGCGTTTTAACTTTTGATCTAATAACTTCTTTTTCTTGTTCTCTATCTTCAGCTAAAACTTTATAAAGAAGTGCTTCATCGTGATATTTCAACTTTGAACTTTTCTCTTCTTCAAATTTCTTTTGAACTTTTTCAAGTTTCTTTTGAGCTTTGTCAAAATTTTCATTAAGTTCAAGTATCACGATTTGCATTTCTTCATATCTATCATCTTCAGTTTCAGAATCATTATTATCATAATTATTGGAAGGAGATAGAAATGATACCTCGGATTCCTGGTCTTCTTCATTCAGTTTTGCCATCAGATTGTGCTTAACTTCAGTAAAGTGCACTTCTTCATCATCAGAAGAATCCAAAAGCCAAATTTCCTCTTCAGCATTGACAGGCTTTCCACTCTCTTTGGCTTTTGCTAGATGTGCCTTACGCTGATAATATTCAGAATCCTTGACCTTCTTTTGTCTACAGTCTCTGGCATAATGACCTGGTTTTCCGCAGTTGAAACAGTTTCGGTCATCTCTATCCTTCTTTTCTTCCCTCTCCTTTCTCATAGCTTTCTCCTCTTAGAATGATGGAGAAACACGTTGCAATCAAAATCAAAACAAAAAACGAACAAGAAATGCATAACCCATTTGTGTTCTTGAAATCTTCAACAATGGAGATTTTCTTCAAAAATCTTCAAATCTTCAAGAAATTGGACGAATTTTGCACACAATTCAATCTCCCAAAGCTCTGATACCAATTGTAAAACCAGATTCTATTAGGTAATCATCATCATCTTTATTGATCTTGAAAGAATCTAGAAATACATAAGAATGATGCACTTTCTCTCTCTAGATTCTCTCTCTAAATCTTTCTAACAAGATATTACATTTATGAACATTAACCTTGCTTAACAACTAAGCTAAAGCTATTTATACCTAGAATTACAAAGCATTAAGTCTAATCTACTTTGACTTTTCATGACTTTGACTTTTACATTTGACTTTACAAGCTTTGACTAATTACAAGACTTTACAATAAATCTTGAATACAATTATGCTCTAACAACTTTTTATGTTTTTTTATTATGAAAAAATTAATAAATATGATTTTATTTTAAATAAATACATTTAAATATATAGGGATGCCTTCTTCTGATTGAATAAGAAATGCATCTGCTTCTCGGAGAAAACCATTATCGTTTCTGGAAACTCATAATCGAGCAACCACGTGTTCAGAGCTGTGTTCCCACCTAACATTATCGTTTGTAGAAAATCCCCATAACGCATCTTTGTGTTCCCACCAATGAGAATAGAGAGATTGTAGCCGCCTAACCAACGTAGTTTCATCGATTGTATATTCACAATTCCAATGATCTGCCATTTATAGAATCACCGATACAGGGGTGCCTGGTTAAATAATTCATCAGTTTCCATACTAGAATAAAGAAGATAAAGCCCGTCCTAATATAAAAAAGAAAGAGATATTCCCATCGGTTCATTAAAGAATTCTCTTATTTTTCATACCATAACGCGATTATTTGAATCTTGGATAAAAGTTGAGATTATTTAATAAAGTGTCTTCTCAACTAAATATGTATTTACAAGGTATGACATGAACAAACAAGATACTAAAAGTATGTTCATTCAGGAGATATAAACTCATATTCTATTCAAAAGCCTAAAACTTTTGTATCAATTTAGGACATGGTTCTAAATAACTCGTTATGGCGGCAAATCTTGGTTTTGCCGCCACATTAACCCCTGTGGCTCCACTTTAAGGCTCGGTTTCTGTTGTAAGGCGTTATGGCGTGTTATAACACGTTATTTTATAAGGCATGGTTTTCTTTTTATACTTTTTAAACCTATAACATGGGGGATAAATAATAATTATGTACAAAACCCAAGACTTGAATAAACGTTAAAAAGGAAACATAAAAACTAAAAACCCTAAATACGTAAATCTTCGGTCTCATTCCAATATTTGAAGATTGAAGAAACTGGTGAGTAAGAACTCAAAGATTGATCCCGATTTTTCGCTCTTGATATCAATTTCTCATTAGTTTTATAAATTTATATGAATTTTAATTGTTTTGTACGGTATTATTTAAAACACTAACATACACAAAATAATATATACATACATACATATTCCTATACATATTCTGTCATTGGGCATGCCTTGAAAACTCATGGTCTTGCCGTAACTGTTGGTCCCGAAGTGCTATACAAGTTTGTAGAAGGGGGGGGGGTTGAATACAAACAAACGTTTTTACTTTTCTAAATTGTTTATTGATAAATCAAGACAATTTACAACTTGTTGTGGAACAAGATTAAGGATAAACCTAATCTAAACAAGTCTTGAGAAAAACAAAGTTTCTTGCACTAGAAAGAGTTAAAGAAATTACGAATAATAACTTAACAATAAGAGAGAAATAAGAAGATGGTCCGAGCACACTTCAAAACTGAAGTAAGGTTCTTCTTATATACTGCATGCATTTAATGCATGGCAGTATGGCTTTACACGTGGCAGCAGCTGAGTGGTTGCATGTCATTGACCTTTGTAGACAACCTTAGTAGCCGCATGGTGCACAGTGTAGAATTAGAGTTGTTGTACGATTACAGACAAAAGGGATGTCCGTTCTGACAGTTCGTACGGAGACGTGCAAGGGAGGTAAGACAATAGTAACATGCAGGGAGACTTCATGATCAGCTTTCGTTGAGTCAGATCTTTATCAGCGAATGATAAAGTTCAGCGATTGCTGAAGTCTTCTACTTGATACTTCACGTTGAATGGACAGGTCTTGCTTCGCTGATATCCACATCAGTTCATGAGTAGACTTGTCACTGGTTCTTGAGCTTGATCTTCGACTTCAGCGTAGAACTTTGGTTGACGTGAAACTTGTCTTTAGAGGTCATAAGTAAACAAACTAAACTATCAGCGATCATCAATAGAACTGAACAGGCTCAGAGCTATATGATGATGAACAGTGTTCGCTGAATATCTAATCTAAAGAGTGAGAGTTCTTATTAGCGGTACTGTAAAGTCTTAGTACTTATCAGCGATAGTGAAACTCTAATACATATTGTTTACTTACAATTTTCACTAAGTGTTTAAGAGAGGGTCATTATCAAATCACTGAGGGTTTGGATCAACAATCTCCCCCTATTTGATTATGACATAGCAACAGAGAAAATTGCTATTTAATGAAAACATAAGGATAAAAAGAACTCATAAAATATTTGTCCCTTTTACTGTTTTCTGGGATCTTTTCAGTACTGATGAGTAAAGTACATTTGCTGAAATTTTTATTTAAACTTCGTAAAGATTACAGAGGGAAGTGGAAATATTACAAGTACAACAAATAAAATTACAAGTATAGAAGATGTAGACAGATAAGGATATAAAGAATTACAAGGCGATCCTATTCGTCAAAAGGTTCTTCCATGAAGAGAAGTTCGTCGAGGGTCTTTGATGTGGGAATCATCCAGTCAGGGACAGTTACACCTTGATCCTTTTTATTCTTTGCTTCTTCAAAGATCAGGGGTTTGAGGTGACATGCCTGAATGTCGCGTCTGACTTCACACCAGTATATGAGGTCTCTGAGTTGTTCGATGGGAGTGATTGGAAGCTCAGAGATGCGTTGAAAGGGTTGATTTCCATGGCAGTCTAGAAAGAATATACCATAGGGATCACTTAGGACTTTGCCAGGGATGAAAGTTTCACCAGCTGGTAGGGAGGTGTCAAGCGCTGAGAGGTCAGCATCAGGACCAAGAACTTCAGCACGAGAGAAACCAATACCTGTTTCATTCCGTATAGGAGGACCTTAGTTTGAGGTTTTCTTTTCCTTTGCAGAGGCTCTTCTTTGTTGAGGAGGAAGAAGAGCGGAAGGAGGAATATCCACAACAGAAGAAACCAAGTCGATCTGAGAATTTAAAATTTTCTCGACATTGCTCTTGAACTTTGAGCGGGATCGCTGAATGGCTAATTTCACTTCCAACCATTCAGAGAAACCAAATTTCTCTAAAGTAGCAGCATAGAAGGTTTGCTTGGTTTTGTCTTCTCTGAATACATCAACTTCAACAACAGGAACGTCTACAAACAGTCTTCCTCTGATATTTACCTTGATGATTTTGGATGGTCGAGATCGATAGTTCAACATTTCTTTACACCATTCCAAAGTCGAATCAGATACTTTAGCCTTTTCTTCAACGATCCTTTGGGCATCATCCCATAGCTGACGTTGGACATCAATGGGAGTTCTTTTCAGCGCGGGGTCTTTCACCGATTGTTGGACAAGCTGGATGGCGAGAGCCTTATCTTTTTCTTCAGCTTCCTTCTTTTCGGCGAGTAATCTTTCAGCTCTTAGATGATCCTCGTATTCTTTCCTTGAAATCCTGAACTTTGTGGGAGCAGGGATTTTGTTACGAGGAAGAATGATTCGCTGATCTTCAAGCTGTTTGATCATTGCATCTCCCTTTTCTTGATCCTCTTCACTTAGCTTTTGAGGAGCCAAGGAAGGTCTGTTTTTGTGAGAGAGTAGCTGTTCTTCAGGTTCATCAGTCTCAGTGGTTAAATCCAAGACTGGGATTATTTCTTCAGCTCTTGTGGCTGGGATTATTTTTGGTGTAGTCGAAGGAGCTTCAGCGGGATCCTCAAACAGGGGAGAGGACTAGATGAAACACAACGATTGTTTATGTAAGAATATGGGAAGAAAGAGATAGAGAAAAGAACGTGGTTAAGTGTATAGAGGTTTTAAGGATAGAAGGATTGAGATTGAGAAGGGATAGAGGAGGGATGCAGTGTAAGGGAATAGAAGGTAGTGTACCTGACAAACTGGCTTTTGAAGCAAGATCGTCAGATTGTCTTCTTCAGCGAGGCCTTTGTTTTTTCCTTTGTCAGCTTCAGACGCTGCAGGCTTTGTCTTGGTCCGCTCCCATGAAGGTTCTTTTATCTCGATCCCTTTTTGAGTTGGGGCTTTTGCAACAGGCTGGACGTAGAAGAAATCGTCATCATCATCGTCATCATCATCATCTTTGGGGGATGATGATGGTTCTTCATCAGAGATGTCGACAGGTTCATCATCTTCAGCTTCTTCTTCAGACTCGACCTCTTTAGCATAAGGTTCGGTCACGTCAGCAGCAGCTTCCTTAAGTTGCTCATCAAGTTGCTCCCCCTCAGATACAAAGGAAGGTTTCTCGGTTTCCTCAGGGTTTTCAACTCCCTGAGGTTGTGAAGTAGAAGTAGCAACAGCAACAATTTCAATACCCTCCCCCTCAGCATTATAGGGAAGGTCTTCTTTAGTCTTCTCCCACATTATGGTTGGGGGAGGTAACAGATTGTTCAGCAGCAGCAGTGTGTATTTGGTCCCTGTCTTCTATGCCAGAGATCCCAACACAGTTCTCAATCTTTGCTAATCTGACTTCCAGGCCAGTTATAGCATGATTGATCTTTTGAAGAGCTTCGTGATCGACCTGAGTAAAATGAGAAGTTGGGGCGTTCAGGCGATCGAGTACTTTCTGAAAAATTTCTTTGACGGCGGAGACCTTAGCCTTGATCGTGGAGACTTCACCCTTTAGAGAACCAACCTCTGTTCAATGATGTGACTTCATTGGACATAGTGGTGAAGTTTGTTGAAAGAGAGGTGGTTGCGGTTGAATTGTCAGCGAGGGTGGTAGCAAATTGAGCAATGCTGCCATCCACCTTCTCCAGATCAGTTTTGGAGGCTTTTGTATCAACGATCTCGGTCAACTTTTTGAGTTTCTCTCCAGCGTCTGTAACCACTGAAGAGTTCGTGGAGAGAATGGTGTTGTAATTTTCCACCTTTGTTTCCAGGGCCTTCAGGGAGGTGTTGATATCCCCCAAATTAGGACCTGAAATAGTTATTAACTTATGAACAAAGGAAAGCTCAGAAGTTTGGGGTAGAGAGAGAGGAGTGTTTTGGATTGTGTTTATACCTGCAGGCGGGTTGGCGAAGTTATCGAACCCTTTGTGTCCTGAATGATATTCCATGTCGCCTTCAAGAGTACCTTGGCACATGGAGGTGCCTGCAGATCCTAAGTTTGCATCCATCATCGTATTTAGAGTGTCTGCAGCTGAGTCATGTACGATGAAGGGTGTCCCTGAGAAAGTTGGGAAAATTTATGGAGAGACCAAAGATTGAGTAGGAGGAATGAGGGATGAGAATGATGGTTGGGTGCGAGGTTCAGCGTTGGATCCGCTGTCAATCACTTCAGTCTGTAGAGAGGCTGAAGGAGGTGGGTTCATTTCCAGGTTTATAACTTCAGCGTTTAGAGACGCTGAAGCCGGGATCGAAGGGGTGGCTTGATCAGCTTTGGCAGAGCGTACCTCTGTTGGGTACCTTTCGCCAAGTGCTTGTTGAAAGACGGCGCTGATGAATCTGGGATAAGGAACCCATGAAGGTCTTTCAGCCATATCCACTCTGAACGCAAGGTCGTCGTAGATGATTGAGGCCCAGTCAACATTTAGACCTTTCAGCAATGCATAGCCCATTGCTTGCTGAGGTTGAGCAGCTTGATCAGAGGAGCCACTCTTCGCTGTCATGCAGATTATCAGATGTGCGAAGATGAAGTTCATCTCGCTGGGCATTTTGGACTTCTTGATCAAGGTCAGTTTCTTCTCAGGCTTCTTGTCCCTTCCAGTGTCCCATGCGTAACCCATTGCATTGAAGAATGCAGTTATGGCTTACCTATCAGCATGGTTTTTGTGGTTTGGGGGAGGGACAAAGCGGTTTTCTTTGGTAGAGGTAGGAAGACTCAGTGCTTTCCTGATAATAGCAGGGTTGATTTTGGTGGTGCCAAATTTTGTGTCACACAGAATAGAGTCAACGATCTTCGTTGGGTCTTTGGCATGGCTACCTGAGCTCTTGTGGCTGTATACTAGAACTGAGATAGTAGGAATTGATGAGCAGGGGGTGTAATAGTCAGTGCTGTAGATAAGAAACATCTTTTGAGGTAGTTCACAGCATCATCCAGATGTGTGACTTGCTTTCGAGGAGGAAACTCGAAAAGCGCATGAAGGTTGTTCGATTTTGAAAAATCGATTTCCTCAAGCTTGAACTTGACCTGAGGAGCTTTGACGAGAGTCAGTTTCTTTGCAGTAGAGGATTTCTCAGCGGTAGGAGCAGGAGTAGAAGATGGCATTTCTGTTTAACATATCAACCATGAATCATAAAAAAGATACAGTCTTATTGTGAAAGATTTTCCAATAAGATGTTTTTCCGATTTTTGTCCATTTCATTCAGACAGAAATGTCTTAATGAAGATTAGGGTTTTCTTGTTTTGAAAAAGAAAAACAAACCCAGTAAAAGTCTTGTTTTCCATTTCCCTCTAGATAAGGATTCTGGAAAAACGAATGAAGAACAAGTTTAAGATTTTGAGTTTTAAACTTGAAGAACAACCATGAATAAGGTTGTGTTCATAAAACCATGAAATAAATGATTTCATTTTAGAAAAGGTTTCTTTTGTTTGATCTGTTAAAAGAAATAAGAAGATCAGAAACAAGTTATGCAGGTGAATAATAAGAATATTAACCTGGTAATCGAAGAAGGAGATGAACAGTTTTATGAAAATAAGCAACAGTAAATCTTTTCTTGCTTGGAGAAGAAGTTCGCGTAAAGGGAAAATATAAACTCGAAATAGTTTATATAGTGAGATTTGAGAGAGAGAAAAACTCGAGCGGGAAAGTTTTTCATCATGACACGGACACGTGTTTGCATTTGATTGGATGGTAAACGAAACGTGCAAACGTGTGTCAGAAAAAGAACGTGCCAGGGTTTATCCGTTGTGATGATGTCACAAACGTCCTTTCATATTTTAGGATATCTCTAAGGTTTTAAAAGCTCAGGGACTATTTTAAAAAACATGAAGCACTGAATAGAAATATCAGTGTTAGTTTAAGAAATTTCAAAGTATCGCTGTTAAGGAAGAGATATTCAGCGATGCAATTTGTTTTGAAATCTTACATTCACATGCGAACGTCAACGAGCAAGAGAGAAAACATACCTTGATATCAGCGAATCAATTATGTTCAGAGAGAGAATGATAGAATAGGTTATATAATTGTTTTATCCTATCGCTGATCAAGTGTGAACCACTGAAGATTTTACTCTTCAAAGTTCAGCATTCCAAGCTCGCTGATGAGAAAGTTGAATCTTGTCTCATCAAGAGGTTTGGTGAACAGATCAGCTAACTGATAGTCGGTTGGAATAAAATGAAGTTCTATATCACCATTCATCACATAATCTCTGATAAAATGATACCTGATTTCGATATGTTTGGTCTTTGAATGTAGCACCAGATTGTTGGCTATAGCGATGGCACTTGTGCTGTCGCAATAGATTGGAATTTTCGAGAGCTGAAGGTCATAGTCTAGTAGTTGATTTCTCATCCACAAGACGTGAGAACAACAGCTTCCAGCGGCTACATACTCAGCTTCAGCAGTTGAGGTGGACACTAAGTTTTGCTTTTTACTTGTCCAACTCACCAGCTTTCCACCCAGGAGCTGACAGCCTCCTGTGGTGCTTTTCCTATCCAATTTGCAACCTGCAAAATCACTATCTGAATAGGCGATTAGATAAAACCCTGAGTCTTTGGGATACCAAAGACCTAGGTTCATAGTACCCTTAAGGTAACGAAAGATTCGCTTTACAGCGATCATATGAGATTCCTTAGGTTCAACTTGATATCGTGCACACAAACAGGTTACGTACATAATATCGGGTCGGCTAGCTGTAAGATACAAGAGAGAGCCGATCATCCCACGGTACAGCGTGACATTAACAGGTATTCCATTTGAATCCTTGTTTAGTGTCAGCGGAGGTGCCACAGGGGTTTTCATAGCTGAACTCTGAGTTAAATCGAATTTCTTCAGCATATCTTTAACATACTTTCCCTGATTAATGAAAGTTCCTTTTTCATTTTGTTTTATCTGAAGACCAAGGAAATATGTTAGCTCACCCATCATACTCATTTTATACTCTTCTTTCATTCTTTCAGAGAAACGAGTACAAAGATCAGGGTTAGTAGAACCAAATATGATGTCATCAACATATATCTGAACAAGAATGATATGACCTTTTACTATTCTGAAAAATAGAGTTTTGTCGATTTTACCTCGCTCAAAATTTTCAATTAGGAGATAAGATGATAGAGTGTCATACCATGCACGTGGAGCTTGCTTTAAGCCATAAAGTGCCTTATCCAGTTTATAAACATAACCTGGACGCTTAGGATCTGAGAATCCTAGAGTTTGTTCCACATAGACTTCTTCATTCAGCTTTCCATTGAGAAATGCTGACTTAACATCCATTTGATATACTTTGAAGTCTTTGTGTACAACGTATGCTAAGAATAGACGAATAAATTCTAGTCTTGCTACTGGAGCAAATGTTTCATCGTAGTCTATACCTTCCTCTTGTTTGTATCCCTGAGCAACAAGTCGAGCCTTGTTGCGGGTTACAGTTCCATGTTCGTCCAACTTGTTTCGATAGACCCATTTAGTGCCTATCACTGTCTTGTCAGTTGGTCTTCGAACAAGATTCCAAACTTTGTTTCTTTCGAATTCAGTCAGCTCTTCTTGCATGGCGCTGACCCAGTTTGGATCTTTGAGGGCATCATCTATTTTCTTTGGTTCAATCAGAGAAATAAAGTTAACAAATAAATAAATATTACCTGCACTTCATCGAGTCTAAACACCAGCGTTTGGATCACCAAGGATTTGACCAATTGGGTGATTTACAGTCCATCGCTGAGCCGGAGCATAAGTCGCTGACTCAAATTGAACTGGAGGAGCTGAAGATGAAGGTGCATATGTTATCTCATTTACTGATTGCTGAGAAGTAGATGGAATATCTGAGACATTTGGTTCAGAAGCAGGTATAGTGTTTAAAGGAACAGCTGAGACCCATGATGTTTCAGCTTCACTATTCTGCATGTTTGGGATGATAGTAGGATCATCATCTTCAACAATATGAGTATGAGGAGTGGGAATATCTTCTGAATCACCAAGATGAGAAAACATCCATTGATTCAGTTCTTCAGTATCAGCAGAAGGTCGAGAATTCGCTGAACGGGATTCGTCAAAAGTGATGTGAATAGTTTCTTCAACAGTTTGTCTTCTTCGATTGAAGACTCTGAAGGCTTTGGAGACTGAGGAGTATCCAAGAAAGATTCCATCATCAGCCTTAGGATCAAACTTTCCAAGGGCATCTCTGTTGTTCAGTATGAAACACTGACATCCAAAGATGTGAAGAAAGCTAATTGAAGGCTTTCTCCCATGAAAAAGTTCATAGGCTGTTTTATTAAATCTTTTGACTATCAGCGACCTGTTTTGCGTAAAACAAGCAGTGTTGCCAGCTTCTGCCCAAAACTGAGTAGGCAGGTGAGAATCGCTGAGCATTGAACGTGCAACTTCAATAATAGTTCTATTTCTTCTTTCAGCGACTCCGTTTTGTTGCGGTGTTCTCACTGAAGAAAAGTTGTGAGAAATACCCTTACTCTCAAAGAAGGAATCAAGAGAATTCTTTTTGAATTCAGTCCCATGATCACTCCTTATTGAGCGAACGGTCAAGTTGTTCAGGGTTTCCATTTTTCTAACAAAGGTGACGAGTTCTTCAGGTGTGTCACTCTTAGAACGGAGAAACGTTACCCATGTATAGCAAGAGAATTCATCAACTATGACCAGTGTATATTTCTTTCCAGCGATGGATTGTTTGTTAACAGGGCTAAACAAATCCATACGGAGAAGTTGTAGAGGAGATGACACTGAGGAAACTTGCTTTGACTTAAAGCTTGCTTTGGTCTGCTTGCCCTTCTCACACGCTGAACATAAGGATTCTTCGGCGTATGAGTGCTGAGGTAGACAAGTGACTAACTCTTTTGAAGAAAGAGTGTTCAGTGTCTTGAAGTTGAGATGAGAGAGCCTCTTATGCCATAGCCAGTTGACATCAGATGAGGCTTTTAGGAAGAAACAGGAGTTCTCAGTGGTTGTTGACTCCATGTTTATTACATAAACATTTTCCAAACGATAACCGCTGAGAGCTATCTTCTCCTTTTTGTCAGTGACAAAGCAGGATTCCTTAGTAAATATTACTTTGTTATCCTTGTCGCAAAGCTGACTGATGCTTAGAAGATTATGCTTCAGCCCTTCAACATATGCGACTCTTCTGAAGGTTGTTGTACCATTAGAGAGTACACCAAACCCTCGGGTATGTCCTTTTCCATTTCCACCGAAAGTTACAGAGGGACCCTTCTCTTCTTTGTACTCAGTGAGCAGGTTCTTCATACCAGTCATGTGTCTAGAGCATCCGCTATCGAGATACCAGATACCCTTCTTAACCTGCATTACAAAGGAAGATTAGTTTTTCTTGGGTACCCACTTAACCATGTGTACACACTTGTCAGTGGGTGTAGAAGATGAAGTGGAAGGTTCAGCAGTCTTCGCAGCATTTGAAGATTCAGCTTTATCAGTATTCACTTCGGTTAATTTCTTAACCTCAGTGGTCTTCTTTGCCTTGGGGGCAATGATCTTCACATTAGCTATCTTTTCAGCTTGGGTGGCTGTGGGGCACTTACCAGCAATATGATTGGTAAGTTCACAATGATAACATTTCCTATAACTAAAAGTAGTTCTAGGACCATTTGCATGCTGAGCTTTTGATTTTGAATTAGAAGGACCAGCACCAAGTAAGCTATTGGCTTTTGAAATGGGAGGAACATTCAGTTCTTCGGATTTCTTACCAATAATTTCCACTTTGATTCTAGGAGTATATCGCTGAATAGATCCACGCTGAATAAATCCAGGGATCTTATTCTTTGAACCAGAGAGATTAGTCACTGAAGCTTTAGAAGCATTCAGCTTTGGTACAGAGGTACCCTTATGAGGATTTTGGTTAAAAGCAATTCCTTTACCTTTGTTTTTAAAGACTGAGGTAGGTTTTGGATAAACAACTTTTTCTTTACCTTTAGAAGTTAAGGTAGAGATTTCCTCAGGGATAGGCGGTTTAGAAGAAGAACATTGAGATGAGAAAGTGTCAGGGATAGAGGATACGAACATTCCAAACTTAAGCATGGAATGGTCAGTGGTTGGTTCTAGAGTATCAGCTTTGTAACCAATACCACGTTTATCACTCAGGGGAATCTGAGACTTAATTATCTCAGTGATCTTTGTTGAGGAATTATACCATCCATCAACAGTAGCTTTTTCAGCTTTTAATGCAGCGATAGTTTATTCGCGCTTGATTTTGACTAGTTGATTTAAGTGAACTTAATCTTTAAAATCTTCTTCAATTTTAGAAAGATTTTCTATTTAAAGGTGACAGTTTTTAAGCTGTTCAGCGAGATCAAGGTTTTGATTTTCAACAATAGTTTTGCCATTCATGGCTTCATATAAACTTATAGTCAAGAGATCGATCTTTCGAAGACTATCAGCTTCATCAATATTTAAAATATTGGTAAAGAAGGAAGGTGATACCTTAGTAGCAGAGGTTGAAGTAGAGGGAATGTCAGAATTTTCTTCCTCATCTTCAAGTTTGGTCATGAGACATAGATTGGCTTCATCATCATCTTCAGAGTCAGATGATTCTTCTTCGTCAGAGGCAGCCCAATCATAGTCAGCCATAAGGCCTTTGTTTTTCTTCTTAAAGGTTTTCAGCTTTGAATACCTTTTTTTCAGCTTTTTGTATTTTTCATCTCTAGTCCTGTGAGTAAAGTTTTTCTTGGGAAAAACTGAGGGTCTAGAGACTTTCTTTGATCTGCACTCGCTAGCAAAATGTCATATCTTTTCACAGTTATAGCAAGTAGCAGTAGCCTTATCAACATGGGTTGATGATCTTGGCTTGTCAGTAATAGCAAGAGGTTTATTCTTTTTGAAATTACTCTTTCTAGCAAATCTCCTGAACTTATTAACCAGGAATGCCAGAGTTTCATCATTATCTGAAACGTCAGAGTCTGATGATCTTTCAGAGTTAGTTTCCTACTCAGTGACAGTGATAGTCGATCGCTGAGTGGAAGGTTACTCTGAGATTAAAGCAACAGGGGTGCTTTTGGAATCTTTTACAAGATTCTTCTTAAGATGACTCGATTGCTCATGATTCAGCATCGTGCCATATAAGGTAGAAAGGGTCATTGATTTTAGATCCTTTGACAGCTTGAGACACATAGAATAACTGTCCCAGCTTTCAGGTAAACATTCTAAGAACTTTGTCAGTACTTCAAAGTTAGAATATTCCTTACCAACAGTTTTCAGATCTATTATTAAGCAGTTAAAATGTTGGTGTACTTCAGATAGAGTTTCATTCTTACCACAAATGAAGCTTTCATACTGTCTTACCAGGTTGATCTTTTGAGAGTCCTGGACTTCAGAAGTACCTTCATACTGAACACAGATTGTGTCCCACGTAGCTTTTGAGGTTTTCAGGTTCATGACGGAATGGTAGACTTCGTCAGGAAGAGCCATGGAGAGTATGGATCTGGCTTTGGTGTCGATAGCCACTTTCTTCTTATCTTCATCAGTCCACATACGAATTTCCTTGAGAATCAGCCTTTCTGGAATAGCAGGTATATTCTCAGCGGCTGGAACTGCAGGATCAATTCTTATAGGAATATATGGGTCGTTTTCAACATAGTAAGGCATAGTAGGGTCTACACCTTCTAAGAAGAGAATCATCCTATTTTTCCATAGATTAAAATTATCTCTGGAGAATCTAGGGGGTTTTGCAAGAGAACCGTTGTCAATATAGTTGGTGTTTGTGTTGGTAGCCATTTTCAGAAATAGCAAGGAAGAGAAATCTTAGTATAGATCAGATCTTGTTTATTAGATTAAACAAATCTGCTCTGAAACCACTTGTTGGTCCCGAAGGGCTATACAAGTTTGTAGAAGGGGGGGGGGGGGTTGAATACAAACACACGTTTTTACTTTTCTAAATTGTTTATTGATAAATCAAGACAATTTACAACTTGTTGCGGAACAAGATTAAGGATAAACCTAATCTAAACAAGTCTTGAGAAACACTAAGTTTCTTGCACTAGAAAGAGTTAAAGAAATTACGAATAATAACTTAACAATAAGAGAGAAATAAGAAGATGGTCGGAGCACACTTCAAAACTGAAGTAAGGTTCTTCTTATATAGTGCATGCATTTAATGCATGGCAGTATGGCTTTACACGTGGCAGCAGCTGAGTGGTTGCATGTCATTGACCTTTGTAGACAACCTTAGTAGCCGCATGGTGCACAATGTAGAATCAGAGTTGTTGTACGATTACAGACAAAAGGGATGTCCGTTCTGACAGTTCGTACGGAGACGTGCAAGGGAGGTAAGACAATAGTAACATGCAGGGAGACTTCATGATCAGCTTTCGTTGAGTCAGATCTTTATCAGCGAATGATAAAGTTCAGCGATTGCTGAAGTCTTCTACTTGATACTTCACGTTGAATGGACAGGTCTTGCTTCGCTGATATCCGCATCAGTTCATGAGTAGACATGTCGCTGGTTCTTGAGCTTGATCTTCGACTTCAGCGTAGAACTTTGGTTGACGTGAAACTTGTCTTCAGAGGTCATAAGTAAACAAACTAAACTATCAGCGATCATCAATAGAACTGAACAGGCTCAGAGCTATATGATGATGAACAGTGTTCGCTAAATATCTAATCTAAAGAGTGAGAGTTCCAATCAGCGGTACTGTAAAGTCTTAGTACTTATCAGCGATAGTGAAACTCTAATACATATTGTTTACTTACAATTTTCACTAAGTGTTTAAGAGAGGGTCATTATCAAATCACTGAGGGTTTGGATCAACAGTAACTCATGAGGCTTGACGCATGATCTTGCTTCCATGTCACTCTCTCACTAAAACCTTGATTTAAGATATAAATATATTCACCGCCATATGAATAATTCTAACTCAAAATCAAAATTCATGTTTCAATTTCGTACAATTCCAAATGTGATTCAAAATAATTTCCAAATTCAGGATACATCGAAGAAAATGTCAACACAGTTAGGTTTTCTACACGAAGAAGGCCCCACTAATGCATCGTCGTTTCTTCTCGTATTTCAAAATTATGAAGAAAAGGAATGTTCCTCTTTCTGTATTCCATACTAGTTTTAACTATATTAAATCGTACATCTGAAACCCTAAACTCACTAAATGTGAAATACGATAAAAGTTTTCCTGGTCAATCGAAAAGATATTATACGAAATCAGCGATGAAACGCCGGAGAAAAGGGTTGCAAGGAGGAGGATGCGGAAGAACAAAGAGGCACAATACGGAAAGTTGGTTACTTGTGTAACAAAAGTACCAGTTTTATAGAAGCACGTAAGTATTACGCTAATTACCTAAAAGGTTGTAAAAATAGTGAATTATGAACTTAGTCCTTGTTTTTTTTAAATATCTTTTTAGGGTACTTAATTTTTTTAGCCATATTTAAAAACCCACCTACAAAAACAGCATTTGAAAAAAAAAATCAAAACTAGCCACCCATTTCTCCTCAATTTTTGCTTGAGGAGAGATGGCCCACCATACATATTTTTCAGAAAAAACAAATAATAAAAAATGATATTTTTTTCTCGATTTAACTGATTTAACAAAAGATTCTCGATTTCACACAAGATTCCCGATGTGACAACATACTATATATAAAAAGAATCTGATTCCCTCGTAAACTACCCCACCTCGTGCCGGGCAAGGGGGCTAGTGCCGGCCGACACGAGGTCGTACACCGACGTTGACTGACGTTGACCGATTTCATTTTTTTTAATTATTATTAAATACTCCTATTTTATATAAATACTATTAGAGTTAATTTTATTTAAATAAAAATTTTAAAATAATTAAGAAATTATATTAAAGTTTATTTTAAATAAATACAGTTTAATTAATTTTAAAATAATTTTTTTCAAAATAAATTTTAGAATAATTTTTAATCAATTTCTAAATAAAATTTAAAGTACTTTTAAATACTTTTTATGTTTTTTTATTATTAAAAAAATTAATAAATACGATTTTATTTTAAATAAATACATTTAAATAAATAGGGATGCCTTCTTCTGGCTGCATAAGAAATGCATCTGCTTCTCGGAGAAAACCATTATCGTTTCTGGAAACTCATAACCGAGCAACCAAATGTTCAGAGATGTGTTCCCACCTAACATTATCGTTTGTAGAAGATCCCCATAACACATCTTTGTGTTCCCACCAATGAGAATAGAGAGATTGTAGCCGCCTAGCTAACGTAGTTTCATCGATTGTATATTCACAATTCCGATGATCTGCCATTTATAGAATCACCGACACAGGGGAGCCTGGTTAAATAATTCATCAGTTTCCATACTAGAATAAAGAAGAAAAATTTCAATTGCCCGTCCCAATATAAAAATGAAAGAGATATTCCCATCGGTTCATTAAAGAATTTCCTTATTTTTCATACCATAATGCGATTATTCGAATCTTGGATAAAAGTTGAGATTATTTAATAAAGTGTCTTCTCAACTAAATCTGTATTTACAAGGTATGACATGAACAAACAAGATACTAAAAGTATGTTTATTCAGGAGATATAAAC
Organism: Saussurea involucrata; assembly: GCA_033807775.1. NCBI lineage: Eukaryota > Viridiplantae > Streptophyta > Magnoliopsida > Asterales > Asteraceae > Saussurea > Saussurea involucrata. The sequence continues at coordinate 83,597,717 of CM066321.1, read as the reverse complement.
TCAGATTCTATTCAAAAGCCTAAGGGGGCGTTTGGTTCGCAGAACGTTTTTGGATGGAATGGAATCTGTCAAAGGAATTTGACTTTGAAGGAATTGGAATGGAATGTTGTCAGGTTTGACCAGCTGTTTGGTTGACAGAATTGGAATGGAATCTGTTGAAGGAATTGGAATTTGTCTGTTTGGTTCACAGAATGTAGCTTTGGAATTGGAATGAAATTTGGGTAAATGACCAAAATACCCTTTTGTTAATTTTATTTTTTTTAAACAAAAAATGCTTTAATCAAATCATTGTTATAAAAAATAACTTCGCTTCCTATCTCGCCGTCCTCTCCACCTCCGTTTCGACGGTGAGTTACAATCAAATCATTGTTATAAAAAAAGCATTCGCTTCCTATGTGCTTAACTTAACTTCATATCTCATCTGATAATAGGCATTTAGGTTTCTTCGATTTGGACGAAAAAACACATCACGAAGTGAAGAACAAAGCCAGCTAGAGACGAAATACCAAATCTATTTATTGGATTGAACCAAAGAACAAAGACACGAAGAGCATCTCCGAAGAATAAAGTCACCAATCACCAGATCGATTTGTTGTACGGTTCATTGTTCACAGGTATTTCGAGTTTCAGATTTAAGTTCTTCGTTTCTGATTTTTCAGTGTAACTAGGGCAAGGGTAATTTTGGCATTATGAAAAGATTCAATTCCATTCCTTTAAAATCCTTTGTATTTAGGATGGAATGTTTAAATGGCTATTTGATGGAATTGGTTGGAATTTGAGATTCCATTCCTTTAAAAACCTTGAACCAAACAATGGAATTGAATCTGGTCAAAGGAATTTGAGATTCCAATTCCATCAAATTTCTTTAAAAACCTTGAACCAAACAGCCCCTAAAACTTTTGTATCAATTTAAGACATGGTTCTAAATAACTCGTTATGGCGGAAAATCTTGGTTTTGCCGCCACATTAACCCCTGTGGCTCCACTTTAAGGCTCGACTTCTGTTGTAAGCCGTTATGACGTGTTATAACACGTTATTTTATAAGGCATGGTTTTCTTTTTGTACTTTTTAAACCTATAACATGGGGGATAAATAATAATTATGTACAACACCCAAGACTTTAATAAACGTTAAAAAGGAAACATAAAAACTAAAAACCCTAAATAGGTAAATCTTCGGTCTCATTCCCATATTTGAAGATTGAAGAAACTGGTGAGTAAGAACTCAAAGATTGATCCCGATTTTCCGCTCTTGATATCAATTTCTCATTAGTTTTATAAATTTATATGAATTTAAATTGTTGTACGGTATTATTTAAAACACTAACATATACAAAATAATATATACATACATACATATTCCTATATATATTATGTCATTGGGCATGCCTTGAAAACTCATGGTCTTGCCGTAACTCGTGAGGCTTGACGCATGATCTTGCTTCCATGTCACTCTGTCACTAAGATCTTGATTTAAAATATAAATATATTCACTGCCATATGAATAATTCTAACTCAAAATCAAAATTCATGTTTTAATTTCGTACAATTCCAAATGTGATTCAAAATAATTTCCAAATTCAGGATACATCAAAGAAAATGTCAACACAGTTAGGATTTCTACACGAAGAAGGCCCCATTAATGCATCGTCGTTTCTTCTCGTATTTCAAAATTATGAAGAAAAGGAATGTTCCTCTTTCTGTATTCCATACTAGTTTTAACTATATTAAATCGTACATCTGAAACCCTAAACTCACCAAATGTAAAATACGATAAAAGTTTACCTGGTCAATCGAAAAGATATTATACGACATCAGCAATGAAACGCCGGAGAAAAGGGTTGCAAGGAGGAGGATGCGGAAGAACAACGAGCCACAATACGGAAAGCTGGTTACTTTCGTAACAAAAGTACAGTTTTATAGAAGCACGTAAGTATTACGCTAATTACCTAAAAGGTTATAAAAATAGTGAATTATGAACTTAGTCCTTGTTTTTTTAAATATCTTTTTAGGGTCCTTAATATTTTTAGTCATCTTTAAAAACCCACCTACAAAAACAACATTTAATGAAAAATTTCCTTCTTGATTTGACCGATTTGACACAAGATTTCCGATGTGACAACACACTATATATAACAATAATCTGATTCCCTCGTAAACTACCCCACCTCGTGCCGGGCAAGGGGGCTAGCGCCGGCCGACGCGAGGTCGTTCACCGACGTTGACCGGTTTCACTTTTTTTAATTATTATTAAATACTCCTATTTTAAATAAATATATTTTAATAAATACTATTAGAGTTAACTTTATTTAAATAAATTTTTTAAAATAATTAAGAAAGTTTATTTTAAATAAATACAGTTTAATTAATTAATTTTAAAATAATTTTTTTTCAAAATTAATTTTAGAATAACTTTTGATCAATTTTTAAATAAATTTTAAAGTACTTTTTAAATTCTTTTTATGTTTTTTTTTTTAAAAATTATAAAATACGATTTTATTTTAAATAAATACGTTTAAATAAATACGAGTTTTAAAAATAATTTTAATATAATTACTGTAAATAAATAAGATTTTTAAATAGATTTAAACTAGTTTTAAAATAAATTGTAATTAATTTTAATAAAATTATTTTAAATAAATACGATTTTTAAAAATAATTTTAAATAAATTTTTCAATAATTAGAAAATAAATTATAATTATTTTAAACAAATTTTTGAATAATTTTTTTTATCAATTTGTTATTTTTAAACTAGTTTTAAAATTCATTTTTAACTATTTTTTAAAATAATTTTTTAATATCTAAAATAAAATTAAAATAATTACAAAAAAATCATACCAACTAACTTTATTTTCCTATATAAATCTATATCACTGTCATCATTTTTCAGCCCACAACCTCTTTCCAAAACTCTTTCTCTCCAAAAATCAATTTCTATAAAAAAAAACCTCAAAAAATATCAATGACGACAAATATTGAGAAAGTTCGGGTACGTGTTTTTGGGGACGGTTCGTGGCTGTTTGTTAATGGGATGATTGATTATATCCCAAAAATTAAAAAGGCAACTGTCGTGTTACCGGTACAATTATCTTTTCCAGGTTTGATTAATTTTCTAACTTGGAAATTAAATTTACCCGATTTACAAAATCGTTTTAGATTAACGTATAAATTTCTATCTTCTGGTTCGATTGTCGAGTTATTAAACACGGAGGATGTGAGAAATTTTCTAGCTATTGGTGTGGAAATTTCACCACACGCCCTAAGATTGTATGTTTGTGATTGTGGTGATGGAAGTCATCAACCGAACCCCCAACATATACTTCTACTCGTTTCTTATGAACCTAAGTCCCGCCAAGACGAGCCATACCAAACTCAGTATCAACCGTCGTTTTAGCCATACCAAACTCAGTATCAACTGTCGTTTCAGCCCATACCAAACTCAGTATCAGCCGTCGTTTCAGCCATACCAAACTCAGTATCAACCGTCGTTTCAGCCATACCAAACTCAGTATCAACCGTCGTTTCAAAATCCATATGAAGCGTACCAATCTCAATATCACTCCTTTCAAAACCAGGGGACGTACGAAAATCGCAACCCGTACCAATACGAAGATCTACCATCTGATTATGGCATTCGTATTTCCGAAGTCCCTGCCGAAGAACTTGACGCCGATTTAGATGACAATGAAAACGAAATATAAGGTCGATATAGATCCTTATTATGGGGCCGTTTGTGGGGATTGCGTGTATCATCCCAATACAGATGAATACTTGGGGATACAATCAGATGGTAGTGATAGCGACCCGGAGGAGGAAGATAAAGAAGGGTCTAAAGAGGAAGATGACGAAGAGTCAGATGAGGAACTTCCAAAAGATGGTGGTAATATCCGTCGTCCGACGGATAGTAATTTGATTTGGGGCATGCCTCCCCCGTTACTAACGCCTGTCCCTATTGTGAAGCCTAAAGAACCAGTTGTCAATTATCAACGTTCTAAACCTGTGAAAGTTGGACAAATATTCAAGTGTAAAGACGACTTGAAACTAGCCTTGGGATTTAAATGTCTTGAAGAGTGTTACCAGATGAGAATCAGTCGATCCACACGAAAAAGCTTTGAAGCGGTATGTTTATGTAAGAGGTGTGAATGGAAAATAAGAGCAATGGTAATTAAAGATACAAAATTGTTCCAAGTTAGTATATTTAAGGATATACACACATGTTCACGAACACAAGTGTATCATAATCATCACCAAGCGAAAAAGAAGGTGTTAGGTCATATATTGAAAGATGCAATGAATGACTCTAGTAGGGTATACAAGAGTCATGACATCATCGCTGATATGAAGAACAATTACAAAATCTCAGTTAGCTATATGCAAGATTGACGTGAAAATTGTTATGCCCTTCACCTTCTAAGGGGTAACCCATAATCGTTTTCTGTACTCCCAGTGTACTGCTACAATTTGGAGAAAGCCAATCCAGGGACCGTGTGGAAGATTGGGACAAATGAAATGGCACGTTTTGAACGTTTTTTTTGTTGCCATTGGTTGTGCGATAAGGAAAATTATATTGCTTTTGTCGATGTAATTTATATATATATATATATATATATATATATATATATATATATATATATATATATGCATGTGTGTTTTTGAAAACTCTTTTCTTTTGTAGATTCAATCGTTTATGAATCATTTACGACCGTTGGTTGTAATCGATGGCGCTCATCTGAAGGGTCCATACTTAGGTACCATGTTTTTAGCGGTTGGTATGGATGCAAACAAGCAAATTTTGCCTATTGCTTATGGGGTGGGGGAAACCAAAAGTGGGGAGACATGGGTATGGTTTTAATCAAGGTTAAAAGAATGCATCGGATAGCCAGAAAATTTGTGCATCGTATCTGATCGGGTTGCTTCCACTAACATGGCCATTAAAGAGGTTTTCCCTACCGCTCAACATGGTCTTTGTTGTCGACATATAGAGATGAATTTACGATTTAAAGGGAAACATAAAACGTTTTTAGGGGATTTATTTTGGGATACTTGCAAAGCATATACGGTGGAAGAGTTTGATAAACTCTTGTCCGAGCTTCGTCAAGCTATATCAGTTGGTGCAAGGAAATCACTTGACAGTGCAGATAAACGGAAATGGTCAAGAGCGGATTTTGTAACGTCCCAAAACATAACATGCATTCAACCAGAAATAAGCATTCAAATTACATCATTAAACTTGACCATAAACATTCGTCCTTCTAACTAAACAAAAATTGACAGCGGAAGTCTAAAATCCACAGCCGAGAGCTACATCTATAGTCATAATTGAAAAACCAAAACTCTGGAGTCGCTCTAGTCTCCAAATCCTTCATGCAGTCAATCCTAGTTCTTACTAGAAGAACCCATAGTGCGCTTACCTGAAAATGGTTTAGTTTTTGAAAAGCGAGGGTTAGACCAAAAGGCCTAGTGAATTCCCTCCGAAAATAACATGTAAACAGTATGAAGACTTTTATAAAAAGATTCATCGTAAACCTTAACATATCATCAAGTATGGTACTGCACTGTGTACTGGATCACATAAACATTCCGCGGTCGGGGTCCCAGCAGTTCCCTTCTCGCCTCGTCCGGAGCCTACGCTGACTCCCCTTCCCGGAGCCTACGCAGACTCCCCTCTACTCGAAATAGGAGGAAATGAATTCCAACCTACCAGTCTGTCATACCTATCCAAGGGATCATCAGATCCCAAGGATCACTCTCTGACCCCACAGTGCAGACCGACTCCACATAGCACATCATTCTTTTCATAAAACATGCAGACTTAAATCCTTTAAATCATCATTCTCATTTCATCATATCATAATAAGCTTTCTTAAGTAAAATGTGTAGTTCATGGAAGAACATGCGTGACAGTTATAAACAGTTCATGCTCGTAAATGAAACCATAATCAGTTAAATCATTTAACACTGTACGTCGCAAAAAGGGTTTAGGGAACTCATCTTTCGTTGGCGTTGCACGAACTCCTTAAATATCTCCAAGCTAAACCAATCGAACACCTAAGGCATTAGATTCGAATCAGATCAGACGGACTGACCCTACTGTATAGTTAACACACTCCGGACACTAACACTTTCCGGTTACCCCAACTACCCAGATACCTGAACAGCCCGGATACCCCAACTTCCCGGATACCCGAACAGCCCGGATACCAGGACTTTCCGGACGCACTCTGATACCGGATACTAACACCCGGAAACTCAACTTATCCGGAAAGACATCCACCCGGAAACTCTCAAGCAAACTCTAACCGGACACCAGCATACTATCCGGAAACTACTGAAACCTCACGAACTTCAAGTGTCTGGAAACTACGGTCTGGATGAAAATTGATTCCCAAAAGTGATTAAAAACCTGATTTCTACCCATGAGATGATTAAGCATACAACTTGGTTCATTTCCCGACCATAAAACATCCACTTAACTTATTTTTAATCCCTTAAATCGGATTACCAAGGCAAAAACCCTCAAAACACACTTTTAAGGAAAAGTGGGTGAAAACTCAATGAATTACTACATTCAGACTAAAGAATCCAGACCAATTAAGAAAGGAACACTAAAACAACAAGGAAAACGAATTTAGAATGGATTACCTTGTTGATTTCTTCTCTCCTTTGATTTCTTTCTCCAAAAACTCTTTTCTCCTTCTCTTTTCTTCTCTAGCCGCCAACACCACCAAGAGTGAATTGAAAATCAGCTAACCCTAGGGAATTGAGCCCTTAAATACCTTGTCTCACATTTACATTTTGGCCCTCCAAGTATACTTTCATTCTTTAGAAAAAAGACACTAAACTTCCAAACTTGCCATAGGAAATCCGGTTGTTACAACACTCCCCCCTTAAAAGAATTCCGTCCCCGAAATTCCTTATTGGAAAAGACGCGGGTATTATGCCCACACCACAACTGACACTTCCCCAAGGTAATGCCACTTCTGACTCAGTCAACCACCTCGTTAAATTCGAAACATGGAACATTGGATGCATTCCCTTCAATTCTTACGGTACTCCAACTCGTAGGCTACTGTTCCTATTTGATCGGTCTTAACGATAGAAGATTAAATAAGGCTTCTCATGCATCTTTACTTCCTTTAAGGAGGAACCTGGCGGAATCCCCCGCTACCACACGAGATTCATTAACTAAGAAACAGTCACTCACTTGACAGCTTGGCACAAGGCCAACCCTGTACATCCCGATAACTCACAACCCCGAGTTCCTTCATCGTATCACAACTCACTACCTTGCACCACCCAACAATCGTCTATGCCGATAACATTTCCCTTTCCTCGAACCACCTAGACCACAGTTCGTCAATCATCTCTCCCATCCTCACCACTTCACCACCTCATACTTAAACGTAACTAAGAGTAGGAACCTCCAAACCCATCGTTGAAGTGTTCACCTACTCAAATTAAACTTATCCTGAAACACACCAATTCCTCCTGGATTGCCACGTTCGTTCATTCATAAAAACATAACTCCGGTTATCCTCACTCCATTGGGAGGAGTAACCATGGTCACACCATACTATTCTCATTAGCTTAATCACTGCACGACCACTTCGTTTAAACATTTCTCCCAAAGTCACTAACTTAACTCATTCAGCTGTCTTATCCGCTCCTTTCCTACACAAACTCATACCCAATTTCCTTCCTCAATACTCTTCCCAACGGTTCGCACACTTATCAATGACAATCTACACAACACTGCACCTTTCGGCATTGCTGTCAAGTTTACTACTTCCAATTTACTCACTTATTCCGACATACTAACTTCACCTCCCCACGTTAGCGTGGAGCACTGCCCACCAAACATTTCTTGCCCCTCTCTCCCTACCTTTCCATATGCTGATATCACTTTCTCATTACTCACATAACCAAACAGTTGCACCAAGGTCCTAACTTAAGGCATTCAACCGAGTCGTCTTGAAACGACACGAGGGTTCGACGTCACTACACATTCTTTAATCTCCAAGTTTTACCTTCTAGGACATTTCTTTCACACATAAGCAACAACTCACATTCTTTAAGGATTTCACATCTATCCCACCACATTTTGACTAACACAACCATCATCCTCTTTAACTTCCAATGATCCCAAAATATGCTTACTTAGCGACTCTTACACCTAAAAACACGTGGTTTCTCCCTTGGGTAACCACCCACCACCACTCCATCATTCCATCCCGAACATGATCATCCCACAACATCTACTTACACTCTACGTGCTCCCACAATCTGGTTAACAATTCGTACGCCTCATCCAAAACCCCCAAAAGGCTTCTATCTGATGCTTCCCTTCTCTCTAACATCACATCACTACGACACTAGCTGGCACATTTAGCTTGACAATTACTATCACTACACATCCATACACTCTTTGCCCATGACATCACACTGCAGACCAGACCTCTCATGATTATTCACCCAATTCGAACTTGCCTCCGTATCCTCCCGTATACATAATCGAGTCCATCCCGCTACTTAGTCATTTCCCAACTTGTTGAACTATAACTCACGAGTTCCCACTTAACTTAAACATAATCATTCTTGCTGGCTCCCTACGATCCAAGCCCTTTCACAGACACGGCACATTTCCTTACTGGCTGATACAGTCTACAATCACTTCGTTTGTGCTACACACCTTATCCTTCTATGGACCCTCCACACCTCATAACTAGAACGCTTATTCAACAACAGTGGTCTCTCACTAACTTAGCACCCCCACAAGGTGTTCTCTCCACTTTCGCTCTTCTGGTTAAAGCCTCCGGCCTTAACCATCTTGCACGGTTGCCGACTTCAACGCTAGTAGTCGACCTGTAACTACTTTCTTAACCTATTCTTTAACAAGGGTTCCCTTACAGAACCTAATCCTACCAACATATCATAATCACCCTCAAAATCCGTCGCCCTTAATTTAAGACTTACTCATGTAACGCCAATATTTCAAGCTCACCTCAAAACTCATAACCCACGCCATGGGCCTTTCATTTCTGCCTCACAACACCACTCATAAAAAGTTGCTAAAACCAACACCTTGATGACTCCTAGTCCTTCCTCCGGACACCATCGTCCCTCGGCAACTGTATTTCCAGTCACCGAACAAGGGTACAGACCCTCGTACAACCGATACCAAAGTCCACTACCGATTCTACCACTGTTCACCTTTCCTCTAGAACACATAAACTGAAACTACATATGTTCTCCCCTGACTTTGTCCAATACCTTTCCGCTCTCGGAGTTCTTCCTTAACTTATAATGTAATATTCTACGACCTAGTAGGTTCATAGCCTTCATGCATGACAATACAGTAAATAAATCGTTTCGCACATTTCATAATTTTAAATAAACAACGTTTGGAAAACACTTGGGTACATATGACCCCATCACTCTTATACTTCAACGCCCTGCACAATGATTCGAGAATCGTTTGCATGCATCTTTCCGTGAACCTTAATCTTACTCAATTCCGAACGATGTTATTACGACAGTAATACGTTGAATGAAAATCCTTTCATACGACACAGTTTCGAAAGAAATTACTGACACCAAGTAAACCAGTCGGTTCTCACACCCTTTTATATGATATCAACCGGTTAAAATTCATTTGATTGTAAAAGTTTTGCTGGCACACGTCTTCTCGACCTTTTTGTAATAATTTAACTTATCATGAAAAGTGTGAAATACTTTGCAAGTCGTTAGGCTCAAAATTTCACTGTGCAATGTGAATGAAATCACCTTTTCTTTAAACATACGCTTGCACATTCTGACTCCTTTCTGATCAAAATTGATATTTACACATTTAACTTAAATCGTGAAAATTTTCTTGTTCCATTTAAGAAAGCTATGCATGAAACTCTACTTGCAATTGAAGGCTACTCACCCTAGCAAGGTCAACCGCTTTACCCACGCAACTTATCCTTGACACTCTTCCTTCGACCAAGGGTCGCCCTCTCGGTCTAGCAATAACTTGATGTACATGCGTTCCACATCTCACTTACTCAACCATTTCACACTATTTTCGCTTTGTTCGACTATCTCACTTTCTACTTCAACATGCTTTCAATTCACTATAAGTATCTTATTTCATTTATCCTTCCAATGAAAAGCTCGACTAAAAAGTCAGGGCTCCAATGATACTTTCAAGGTTTTGACATTGTTCAATCTTACCATCCTGACTGATCTATCCCATGATTTCTAGAACTGGGACTCTCCCGAAACAGGAGTCTTACTCAAACTCAAACGTTCCTCCTCTCCGAATCCACGAAGAGCTACCTCTAGACGACTCATAACACTCTATACAACGTTTCTTCTCTACGATATATACATACATCACATCATAATGACTCTTACACGACACTTCCCCAAACAATGGAGCTCGGTCTATCCCTCAGAGATCTTGATGACCTATTCCTCAACGTTCTCCCAGCCATAGCGCTAAACTGAAAGAAACCGATAATTAATCCTTGCTAGACATAACACAACAAATTTGCTATAAGTAAGGTATTGTAAGCATGCACATGTACCTGTAAGTTCGTAATTACACTGGCCAGGTGTAATCCCAAACTTACCTTACACGTTTGTCCTTGGCACCTTATTCCTAAGTGCATTTATAGTGATCGTTCCTAGAGGCAATCCTATGTCTCGACTGTGTTCCTCATCTTACAGTTTAAGTTTAGGCCAGACTGGTCACCTAAATCCCTTAAACTAAGGCTCTAATACCATTTGTAACGTCCCAAAACATAACATGCATTCAACCAGAAATAAGCATTCAAATTACATCATTAAACTTGACCATAAACATTCGTCCTTCTACACTAAACAAAAATTGACAGCGGAAGTCTAAAATCCACAGCCGAGAGCTACATCTATAGTCATAATTGAAAAACCAAAACTCTGGAGTCGCTCTAGTCTCCAAATACTTCATGCAGTCAATCCTAGTTCTTACTAGAAGAACCCATAGTGCGCTTACCTGAAAATGGTTTAGTTTTTGAAAAGCGAGGGTTAGACCAAAAGGCCTAGTGAATTCCCTCCGAAAACAACATGTAAACAGTATGAAGACTTTTATAAAAAGATTCATCGTAAACCTTAACATATCATCAAGTATTGTAACATCCTAAATTTTCAATATTATTATTTTAATGAGAATTGAGATTTATTTGTATTTTGGTTTAAACCTTGAATTATATGGAAGTTTCATAATTCAAACAAGGTTAAAATACAAGGGTTTAAGGTTTGGTGTCAATTGTGAAAATATTGAAACCTAGAGGTGTGTTTGGTCACATTTGGAAAGTGTATATAGATAAGGTAGATGGAAATCAGATTTTTATCTGATATCTTGTTTTGGGTCGGTCAAGAGAGAAGAAGAGAAAGAGGGAAAAAGGAGAAAAGAGAAAAAAAGGAAGGAAACAAGGGTTTTGGTCATCAATTTGGTAAGAAATTAATCTGTGTTTTGATAAAGACTGTTGTAGCTATAGAATTGTAAACGAATCTGTGTTTTGGATCGATTTACAGAATCAGTAACATCAGATTTGGAGCAGCAGTTTGAGATTAAAGTGGGTTTTCTTCCAATAGGTGAGTTCATTTGTTCCTTGCTTAAATCAGTGTTTTCATGTTAAATTAAACCTTGTAATAGCTGTAGAAAGTGGTTATGAACTGTATGGGATGGTTTGGAAAGAGCTGAATCGAACAGACAGGAAAATGGATCGAATTTTAGGCTGCAGAACCGAGTTTTCCGGATAAATCGTCGTATCCGGAAAACCGAGATGATGAATGTGTCCGGACGTGATCAAGTATCCGGGTAAGTTTTATTTTGTTGTAAGAATCCGGATGAATATAGTATCCAGATGGTTTTAGTATCCGGATGTCGTCCGGATTAGAATAGTATCCGGTAAAGTGTTGTTATCCGGAAAAGTCCTTTTATCCGGATAAGTTAGAAGTATCCGGAAAACCCCTGTTGTCCGGACACTTTTATGAAATTGGAAATGTTAGGTCTTAATGTTTGGAAGCAGATTCTAGATGAATTGTCTAGTTAAGTTTCTAAAAAAAATTCTCGGGGCGCTGCCCCAGACCCCGCAAGGGCGTTACCACTTGACCTCATCCGCTAACCGGGTAGCGGAACCCCCGTGCTAAGTTGCCGAAGGGGGAGCATTTGAGAATATGTTATGAGCTGTAATGTATTGTTATACATATACGTTAGTAAAGTGTAATGGATCCATAGGCACTAATGGTTATGTACACGTAGAATAGATGAAGATTAATCATTATTCTGATGTGTGTGAGAAATCGTGGAATAAACATAATTCCTGATTCCTAAGGAAAAGAAGAGATTGGCATGTGTATATTGTAATCACTATTTCCTTCTCTAAGAAATAGGCATGTGTATATTGTTATTTCTTAGATGTGTACAGAAATGGGCATGTGTATATTGTGGTTTCTGGAATAGATGTGTACGGAACTGGGCATGTGTATATTGCGATTTCCGGAATAGAAACATTACTCTAGAATCAGTGTTGATTCGTAGTGTAGCTCTAAGACATGATATGATGATGGAATGTGTGTCAGTCATATTCATGGGATTGGATGAAAATCGTGTTAACGGAATAGAGTTACACGTATGGTAAGAAAAAGGGTAATCAGGTTTGATATAACTTGTTTACATTGATTTTGCAAATATTATTATGGAAACGAATGTTCTCACTAGGCGTTGGCCTAATCGTTTCAAATGATGTTTTCTTACCAGGTACCGGCTCGGGAAATTAAGGGTTGTGGGACGAGCGTTTTGGAATATCAAGGAAGTCAATTAACAGAAGAAAATTTTGAGGGATTGCTTAGATAACTTAGTTAATCTGATCATAGTGACATAATTAGATTAATAAGTTATTTGTAGGATCCTGTATTTGTAAATGTACTTTTGATGATTAATTCACTTGCTATTTATGTAAGTTTGAAGTTTATATTATCATAGCTTGTGGAAATTTGAGGTTCAAATTAGCCCAGAATTTTGGTGTGTTACAATATGGTATCAGAGCACTAGTTTAAGCGAACTAAGTATGCTGATGAGATACGTAGACTTAAGCCGAGATGTCGTAGGTTATGATATGTGAGATATGGGTAGAAGTGTTAAGACGGGATAGTCTTAGAGTTAACGGAAATACGTGAAATTAGTGTTGTGACAATGATAACGGGGATCCTCCTGTATGATATGTTCACAATTTCAATTAGCTACTGTTATTATGAATATATTGTTACACGAGCATGTGTATTTCTGAATTGTTACAGTGACTAACGATCGGTAAAGTACGTTTTGTATGTATGTAAGTGCATAACCATTTCTCTGTAAGTTATAGTAGAGTGATGGTGAATACGCCACCAAGGTCCTTTAGAGGACAGAGCAGTAAATGATTGGGGGTTGGAAGGACAACCTGGAATTGGCGGGATTCATGAAAGTCCGCCAAGGCAACCTTTAATAGATGATTTGATATGTGCAGAGATAGAGTATGAGATGATTGATTAAGACGGAATTAGTATGACATGGTTGAGTATGGGGGCCATGGAATGCATGTATAGCAATTATTATAAGGCCGAGAGGGCGACCTCTGGTCGGAAGTAGAGTGTCAATGATAACTTACGTAAGTAAAACGATTGACCTTGTTTGAGTAAGTAGCCTTCATTGCGAGTAAGTTTTATGCATGGTGTTTTAGTGTGTGTTACATGAGTTTTCTTGATTTCAAACCAAATGCATAAATAACAGTTTTATTCAAGGATGAATTAGTATGTGCAAGTATGTATTTAAAGAAAAAGGGCAATTTCAATTACGCTGCCTAACGAAATTTTGGAGCTTAGCAACTTGCAAAATACTTCATACTTTACATAAAACGTTGTATGATAGCGAATAGGTCAAGAAAGTGTTGATCAGTAAACTTTTTATAACCAACAAAGGTATTAATTTGATGATATCATATAAATGAGTGTGAGAAACGACTAGTTTACTTTGTGTCAGTAAATTTTAAACTTTTGTCGTATGAAAAGATCTTCATTTAAGATAATACTATTGTAACAACATCTTTTGGTTGAGAAAGATTGAGTTTTACGGAAATTTATATACAAACGATTTTTGAGATCGTTGTGTAGTATATGGGAGTTATGAAAATGATTGGGTCGTGTGTGCCCACGTTGTTCCGAATGTTGTTTATTTAATTGAGAAAAGTGTGGATTGAGTTATTTATTATATTGTCATGCATGAAGGCTATGAACTCGCTAGGTCGTAGAGTATTGCGCTATAAGCTAAGAAAGAACTCCAAGAGTGGAGAGGTGTTGGATAAACCTTGGGAGAAAGTTTGTGGTTTTGGTAATTGTATTCAAATGAGAGATGGACAGCGGGAGAGTCGAAAGTGGACTTTAGTAACAATAATATGAGGGTCTGTACCCTTGTTCGGTGACTAGTAATACAGTTGCCGAGGGTCGGTCGTGTTTGGAGGAAGGATTAGGTTCAGGGTTAAGGAAGTATTGACATGTCAAGTTTTGACTTTGAAGGCGATGGTTGTGTAAGGTGTATGAGGCCTTTTGTCTGTCACTGGGTGCGGTCTGGATGCGTCCCGCGTATGCCTGTGCGGGTAGGAACAAAACCGTGAGCGATACCGGTATGCTGTTATGCAAAGGGTATGCGCAAAGTGGTTATTAGTGTGTGCGACACAATTGGGGGATTTTGAATGATTGACGAATAAATCATTAATGAAATTTTTTTGATTAATTATGGCATAAGTGAAAGTTTTGTGGTCGAAGCACGCTTTTAGTGTTTTTTTTGTGGTTGTGCAATAATTTTGACGTGTTACATTTTGAAAATGTGAACGTGAGAGTTGGGGGATTTTTTTTTAATCCGACCATGTGAATGTTTTGAGAGTGATAAACTTTTATTTTGGGGCCGATGGCCAATTAAGGGATTAATAAGGTAAAGATTTTGAGTAAAGAGGCATTTTGGTTTACGTAACCGTGTGAGTGACACGTGTTTAACCAAACGTTTGTTTTGGCCTTAAAGGCCTGATTTATATTCAAATGAGTCTTTTGAATGTTTGTCAGTTTTAGTGACTCGAGATGGAGTATTGGATGTGTTATATGCTTAACTGCATTGTATTTGAACCAGTGACGGTTTAAGTGTTGGTCTTAGGTGTGAAGACTGTTTGATATTTTACTTGTTCTTAGTATCTTTGGAACTAATGAACCTGGGCGTATTATATACATTGTGGAGTATGAAAAGAGTTGCATTTACGTGTACTTGCAAATGAATTGACTTCATTGGGAAAGTAGCAATGAAGGGGTCGTAAGATTATCACGCCTCGGAGCGTATGTTGCATAATGTGAGTTAGATGTATTTAAATTGCGTGAGTTGATATTGATAAATAATCTTTAGATCCTTTGAGTAGATGACTCGGTTTTGGACTCAGTTAAGTGTTAAGAACTTTGACCCGATTTGATAAGCTTGACGTAGGCTTGGGGTTGAACTTGCATGAACGGTATTGTAAATTGAAGTTTATATGACGTGAATGCATTGGTTATCCTTTTGGGATCATGTATGAATGTTAAGTTTAAATCAGAAGCTTAAAAGTTGAAGGATCACTTTGTGGGATTGTTAGAACAGTGAAGGACTGTTGCTTTTAGATAAGTGTTTACTTACGATGTGGAAGATGTATAAAAGATGAAATACTAGAGATGAACAAAGGGGGTGTATAGCTTGTGTTGATCTGTGAGGAATTGTACCCTGTCTATGCAACGTATTGGAATCACAAAGAGCTAGTAAGAACGAATAAGTTCAAGTTAAATAGAAGATCGTGAGTGGTAGTTCAACTAAAGTTGGGGAGGAGATATTTAGTGATATAGACTCGGGTATTTGGGCGAGAAAACAGGATTATAAAATTAGTTATGTACGAATGACTATGAGAGACATGGTCTGTGGTAAATGTTATGGGTGGAGAATGTACGAACGAGTAGTGGCATTAATTGCCAAGATACATGTGTCATCTAGTATGAGACGTGATGTTAGAAAGAGGAAGTATCCGAATGGAAGTTTCGGGAATTCCGGTTGGAAAGTACTATTTGTCAATAAAGTTGATGGATCATGTGGTTTGTAAGATAACTTGGTAATATGGCTTATATCGGAATAGAATGTCGGAGCAGTGGTGAGTGTTTATCCAAAGAGATGTTGGTTGTGTGAGTCGCTAGGTAAGTTTATGTTCTTGAATCATTGGAAGTTAACGAAGATGATGGTTATGTTAGTCAAAATGTGATGTAAAAGATGCAAAATCCTTAAGAAAGATGAGTTGCTTCTTATGTGTGAAAGGATTGTCCGAGGAAGTATTAGTTGCAGATTAAAGAATGTGTAGTAACTTGGGACGGTATGTCGTTTCAAGATAACTTAGTTGATTGCCTTAAGTTAGAATTTTGATACAACTGTTTGGTTATGTATAGTTATGAGAAAATGTTATCAGTATGTGGGAAAAGTTGGAAGAAAGAGACAAGTAATGTTTGGAGGGTAGTACTCCATGCTAACGTGGGAGGAGATGATAGAAAGATCAGACCTAAGAAGGTAGTTATACTACAGGTCCAATGGAATTATCACCCTTGATATACAACACTTTAGGGTTTGGTTGCAATATGGTCGCATAATGCGATAGTGGTGTGAGGAAATGGTAGCACTTTGTACTAAAGAAACGAGTGAGTCATGGATGTAACAAAGGTTTGTCGTATTTATCGGAGTATTCAAAAGTGGTGAGTATACTCAATTTAAGGTGAGTATAGATTTTCAAGCAGTAGATGGTAATGTTATTTTGAGACCCGGAGATCGAGTTACGGTTAATGTCGGTATGGTAGACCAAGAAATAGTCGGGTAAAGATTTGGTGATGAACAGTGACTCTAAGGAGGTTTGCAAATCCAAGTTGGGGAGCGGATGCTAATGAAAGAGTTAAGGTTCAGAAAGTATGAAAGGATGAATTCTTGTTCTTTCTGGACTTTTAATTGTTAAGTATCTAAGACTTAAGAGTCGGAAGAGAATATGATGGATAGGTATCCCCATCTGTTTACCTGATCTTGATTTCGAGGACGAAATCATTTTCAAGTTGGGGAGTATTGTAACATCCTAAATTTTCAATATTATTATTTTAATGAGAATTGAGATTTATTTGTATTTTGGTTTAAACCTTGAATTATATGGAAGTTTCATAATTCAAACAAGGTTAAAATACAAGGGTTTAAGGTTTGGTGTCAATTGTGAAAATATTGAAACCTAGAGGTGTGTTTGGTCACATTTGGAAAGTGTATATAGATAAGGTAGATGGAAATCAGATTTTTATCTGATATCTTGTTTTGGGTCGGTCAAGAGAGAAGAAGAGAAAGAGGGAAAAAGGAGAAAAGAGAAAAAAGGAAGGAAACAAGGGTTTTGGTCATCAATTTGGTAAGAAATTAATCTGTGTTTTGATAAAGACTGTTGTAGCTATAGAATTGTAAACGAATCTGTGTTTTGGATCGATTTACAGAATCAGTAACATCAGATTTGGAGCAGCAGTTTGAGATTAAAGTGGGTTTTCTTCCAATAGGTGAGTTCATTTGTTCCTTGCTTAAATCAGTGTTTTCATGTTAAATTAAACCTTGTAATAGCTGTAGAAAGTGGTTATGAACTGTATGGGATGGTTTGGAAAGAGCTGAATCGAACAGACAGGAAAATGGATCGAATTTTAGGCTGCGGAACCGAGTTTTCCGGATAAATCGTCGTATCCGGAAAACCGAGATGATGAATGTGTCCGGACGTGATCAAGTATCCGGGTAAGTTTTATTTTGTTGTAAGAATCCGGATGAATATAGTATCCGGATGGTTTTAGTATCCGGATGTCGTCCGGATTAGAATAGTATCCGGTAAAGTGTTGTTATCCGGAAAAGTCCTTTTATCCGGATAAGTTAGAAGTATCCGGAAAACCCCTGTTGTCCGGACACTTTTATGAAATTGGAAATGTTAGGTCTTAATGTTTGGAAGCAGATTCTAGATGAATTGTCTAGTTAAGTTTCTAAAAAAATTTCTCGGGGCGCTGCCCCAGACCCCGCAAGGGCGTTGCCCCTTGACCTCATCCGCTAACCGGGTAGCGGAACCCCCGTGCTAAGTTGCCGAAGGGGGAGCATTTGAGAATATGTTATGAGCTGTAATGTATTGTTATACATATACGTTAGTAAAGTGTAATGGATCCATAGGCACTAATGGTTATGTACACGTAGAATAGATGAAGATTAATCATTATTCTGATGTGTGTGAGAAATCGTGGAATAAACGTAATTCCTGATTCCTAAGGAAAAGAAGAGATTGGCATGTGTATATTGTAATCACTATTTCCTTCTCTAAGAAATAGGCATGTGTATATTGTTATTTCTTAGATGTGTACAGAAATGGGCATGTGTATATTGTGGTTTCTGGAATAGATGTGTACGGAACTGGGCATGTGTATATTGCGATTTCCAGAATAGAAACATTACTCTAGAATCAGTGCTGATTCGTAGTGTAGTTCTAAGACATGATATGATGATGGAATGTGTGTCAGTCATATTCATGGGATTGGATGAAAATCGTGTTAACGGAATAGAGTTACACGTATGGTAAGAAAAAGGGTAATCAGGTTTGATATAACTTGTTTACATTGATTTTGCAAATATTATTATGGAAACGAATGTTCTCACTAGGTGTTGGCCTAATCGTTTCAAATGATGTTTTCTTACCAGGTACCGGCTCGGGAAATTAAGGGTTGTGGGACGAGCGTTTTGGAATATCAAAGAAGTCAATTAACAGAAGGAGATTTTGAGGGATTGCTTAGATAACTTAGTTAATCTGATCATAGTGACATAATTAGATTAATAAGTTATTTGTAGGATCCTGTATTTGTAAATGTACTCTTGATGATTAATTCACTTGCTATTTATGTAAGTTTGAAGTTTATATTATCATAGCTTGTGGAAATTTGAGGTTCAAATTAGCCCAGAATTTTGGTGTGTTACAGCTTTGCTATTTTAGAGATTTTAACACAAATTATATTATATAATATCATCTAATTTATATTCCCAATACACTTTAAAAGAAAAACTTAATATAAAATGATAAAAGAATTATGTTATTGGTGAGTTGAATAAAATAACTATTTCTCTATTCTATTTAGAGAATTTTATAAAGAATTCTCTATATTTAGAGATTTCTCCATGAATCTCTATTTTAACAAACAAGATAGGAATGTTGTTGAAGAAGAATAACAAACAAAAACTCATTTTTTCTATTTTAGCAATGGTGTTGGAGATGCTTTAAATTAATATTAGTCCTAAAACCAAGACCAACACAAAATCAAAGGCCACAACGACCAAAATCATACTAAAGATAACCATAGGATCCTAGTAGAAAAAAATCAAAACACATGATCCAATCTATAATTCACCCTTTTAATTAATTATTTAGAGAACTTTTCTACCTTCTATAATTAAGTATAGAAGAAAATAAATATTTAAAATCAAAATCTTTGAAAAATTACGTGATTGTTATTTTATTATAGTAATTTTAATATTAATTATATTATTAAAATATTTAATAATTTTTTTTTTCTATGAATTTTTTAAAAACTTTATAAATAATTATAAGATATTTAAATACAAACAATTAAAATGATATATCTTTAACCTCAATATTAAGTTTGAGTTTTTTGTCAACATTTTTACATATTTTTTTAAATAGTTGGAGTAAAAAAACTTAAATATCTAAAAAAAATAACATAGTTGTTGGATATTCTCTTAAAACATCTTCAACAACAATGCAAAAATAGAGAATCTAGAAATTTATGATATACTTTTGTTCTAACAACTATGTTATAGTGTATGCTAAAATTAATGTTCTAAATGGCGTAAGGCGAGGTCAAGCCTCAAACCTTAAGAGTATAACAACCCAAACAAAACCAGCCAAACATAAAGTCATCAAATAGAATCAAAACCACCAAACATGGCCCACAATAAGTCTATAACAAAGATTCCAACATTTGGGTTCGCGGAAAATAATCCTAGATACAACTGAGAAACATGTCTAAATAAGTAAATAAATGAAAGGTCTTCTAATCCACTAGACGCATGCTCCGGCTCACATCTTCCCTTTTCCCTAGACAAATTCTCTACAACCTGTTTACATGAAAAGGGGTTTTAAATTTTGAAAAGCGAGGGTTAGACCACAAAGTCTAGTGAGTTCCCTAAAAAACGTTCTCACAATGCAATTAGCAATAGTCATAAACAATTTATGATTTAGTAATATAAACATCACACTTTTAAAAATGAAACACACTGTTGATCCAAACCCTCAGTGATTTGATAATGACTCTTTTAGAAACACTTAGTGAAAATTATAAGTAGACAATATGTATTAGAGTTTCACTATCGCTGATAAGTACTATGACTCTACAGTACCGCTGATAGGAAACTCGTGTTCTTTAGATTAGACTTTCAGCGAACACTGTTAATCCATAAGCTCTGAGTCTGTTCAGTCTTAATGATGATCGCTGATAAGTTTTAGTTGTTTACTTATGATCCCTGAAGACAAGTTTCACGTCAAACAAAGGTTCTACGCTGAAGTCGAAGATCAAGCCCAAGAACCAGCGACAATGTCTACTAATGAACTGATGCAGATATCAGCGAAGCCAAGACTTGTCCACTCAACGTGAAGTTTCAAGTAGAAGACTTCAGCGATCGCTGAGCTTTATCACTCGCTGATAAAGTACGGTTCAACGAACGCTGATCATGAAGTTTCCTCTATAAGTTACTTTTGTCTTATCCCCTTGCATGTCTCCATACGAACTGTCAGAACAGACCTCCTTTGTGTCCAGATTCGTACAACCAACTCTGATTCTACACTGTTCATCATGCGGCTACTAGGTTGTCTACTGGAGTCAACTCATGCAACCAATCAGTTGCTGCCACGTGTAAAGTAGTACTGCTATGCCTTAAATGCATGCAGTATATAAGAAGAAACCCTACTTCAAAATGAAGTGCTCGGCCATCTTCTTCTCTCTATCTTTGTGTTAGGATATTATTTGTAATTTCCGTATCTCCTTTCTAGCTTAATTCTAGTGCAAGAAACTTAGTGTTCTTAACTTGTTTAGATTAGGTTAATCCTTAATCTTGTTCCGCAACAAGTTGTAAATTGTTTGAGATTTATCAATAAGCAATTTAGAAAGTAAAAATCGTGTGTTTGTATTCAACCCCCCTTCTACAAACTTGTATAACCCTTCGGGACCAACAAGTGGTATTAGAGCGGATTTGTTTAATCTCATAAACAAGATCTTGCTTATACTAATATTTTCTCTTCCTTGCTATTTCTCATAATGGCTACCAACACAAACACAAACTATATTGATAATGGTTCTCTTGCTAAACCCCCTAGATTTTCCAGAGATAACTTTAATCTATGGAAAAATAGGATGATACTCTTTTTAGAAGGTGTAGACCCAACTATACCTTATTACATCGAAAATGGTCCATACGTTCCTATTAGAATTGATCCTAAAGTTCCAGCCACTGAGAATAGAGCTGCTATTCCAGAGAGATTGGTTCCAAAGGAAATTCATATGTGGACTGATGAAGATAATAAGAAAGTGGCTCTCGACACCAAAGCCAGATCCATCCTCTCCATGGCTCTTCCTAACGAAGTCTACCATTCCGTCATGAACCTGAAAACCTCCAAATCCATGTGGGACACAATCTGTGTTCAATATGAAGGTACATCTGAAGTCCAGGACTCAAGAAAGATCAACCTGGTAAGACAGTACGAAAGTTTCATTTGTGGTAAGAATGAAACTCTCTCTGAAGTTCACCAACACTTTAACTGCTTAAAAATTGATCTGAAAACTGTTGGTAAGGAATATTCTAACTTTGAAATTCTGACAAAGTTCTTAGAATGTTTACCTGAAAGCTGGGACAGTTATTCAATGTGTCTCAAGCTGTCAAAGGATCTAAAATCTATGTCTCTTTCTACCTTATATGGCACTATGCTCAATCATGAGCAATCGAGTCATCTTAAGAAGAATCTTGTAAAAGATTCCAAAAGCACTCATGTTGCCTTAATCTCAGAATCACCTTCCACTCAACGATCTTCTATTACTATCACTGAGTTGGAGACTAATTCTGAATGTTCATCAGATCTTGATGAATCTATGGCTCTCCTATCTAACAAGTTCAGGAGATTCGCCAAAAAGAAAAATTTCAGAAAGAACAAACCTCTTGCTATCACTGACAAGCCTAGATCATCAACCCTTGTTGATAAGGCTATTGCTACTTGCTATAACTGTGAAAATATAGGACATTTTTCTAGCGAGTGCAGGTCAAAAAGAGTTTCTAGAACCTCAGCTTTCTCCAAGAAATCCTCTAACCCTAGGGCTAGAGATGACAAGTATCAAAAGCTGAAAGAAAGGTACGCAAAGCTGAAAGGCTTTAAGAAGAAAGGCAAAGGCCTGATGGCTGACTATGATTGGGCTGCTTCTGATGAAGAAGAATCATCCGACTCTGAAGATGATGATGATGCCAATCTCTGTCTAATGGCCAAAATTGAAGACGAGGAAGAAAATTCTGACATTCCCTCTACTTCAGTCTCTGCTACCAAGGTATCACCTTCTTTCTTTACCAATATTTCAAATATTGATGAAGTTGATAGTCTTCGAAAGATCGATCTCTTGACTATGAGTTTATATGATGCCATGAATGGCAAAACTGTTGTTGAAAATCAAAATCTTGATCTTACTGAACAGCTTATAAACTGTCACCTTCAAATAGAAAATTTCTAAAATTGAAGAAGATTTAAAAGATCAAGTTCATATAAATCAGCTAGTCAAAATCGAGCGAGAAGAAGCTATCGCTGCATTAAAAGCTGAAAAAGCTACTGTTGATGGATGGTATAAATCCTCAACAACGATCACTGAGATAATTAAGTCTCAGATTCCTCTGAGTGACAAATGTGGTCTTGGTTACAAAGCTGACGCTGAAGAACCAACCACTGACCATTCCATGCTTAAGTTTGGAATGTTCGTGTCCTCTATCCCTGACACTTCATCTTTTCAGTGTTCCTCTTCAAAATCATCTATCCCTGAGGAAAAACCTACTTTAACTTCTAAAGATAAAAGTAAGGGTAAAGAAAAAGTTTTCAACCAAAAACCTCAGAAGGGTACCTATGTACCAAAGATGAATGCTTCTAAAGCTTCAGTGGGCTATCCCTCTTCTTCTAAGAATATGACCCCTGGATTCATTCAGCGATCTACTCCTAGAATCAAAGTGGATATCATTGGTAAGAAATCCGAAGAACTGATTGTTCCTCCCATTTCCAATGCCAAAGGTATACTTGGTGCTGGCCCTACTCATTTAATATTAAAGGGTAAGCATGCAAATGGTCCTAAAGCTACTTTTAGCTATAGGAAATGTTATCACCGTGGACTTACCGATCACATTGCTAGTAAGTGCCCCATGGCCACCAAAGCTGAAAAGTTAGCTAAGGTGAAGATTAATGCCCCCAAAGCAAAGAAGACCACTGAGGTTAAGAAATTAACCAAAGTGAAGACTGATGTTAAGTGCATTTTATGCACCTAACTTTGTATATAATAGTTGTGTTTTCTTTATATTTTAGTGTTTAGTTTAGCTTTTTCATGCATAGTTATTCATTTCTTCTTATGTTCTTTAATCACGGTTGGAAATTCTTTTGGGGATGGTTTTTATGCTTTTAGTATATGATTTGTGCAGATTGTGCGTAGTTTGAAAGGCGAGATGGGCAGAGACATGCTCGTGAAGAAAAAGGAAAGAAAAGATGAAGTGTATGTGGGCAAGGAAGCGGAGAGCGAAGGAAAGAAGCTAATTGGAAGTGAAGAAAACACCTGAATTGATGCTTGATAGTTGCTGCCATATATACTTTCACGGGCGCGAAGGAATCTCACCGGCCGTGAAAGTCATTTGGACTTTTAATTTTCTGGGCCTTTTTCTATTTGGGCTTTTGGGCCTTTGTCTTTAAAACTCTTTTAGGTTTATGTTTTAAGTATAATAAGCTTTTACCTTTTTAATTAGACACATCCACACCTTTTTACACGACATTTCAGTTTCTAGGAGTAGTTTTCTCTCTTCAACGAGTTCTTCAAAAAATTTGGGAAGAAGATGAAATCGCAAAGAGCCTAGGCCAGTGGAATCTGACTTGCTACCGGTTTTCATACTAGTATCTTCTTCCCTATCTTCTTAAGTTACTTGATTGTTGAATTCTTGCTTTTTCATTTGGTTGAAAACAATGTTTTGTTCATCAATTCATCATTGTTCTTAATTGAAGTATTAGGTTTAGTTTCTCTTCATCTCTCTTGTGTTTATTGTATTTTCTTACTCTCTTGCATCATTATTCCTTCTCTTTCTACTCTAGTTCTCTACTCTTAGTTTAAAATTCAGCACTTTAACTATTTTCTGCACTTTAATTTCTGCACAAAAATAGGTTAGGTTAATTAAATTTCATCAATTCACTAATTTTAGGTGTTTAGGGTAATTTCCTGCACATGTTTGTTCTATAAGCTATTGTTCATCTCTTTATTGTTAGTGTTAATTGTAGTTATGTTAGGTCTAATGTAATTTCTTTATTAGTCTAGGTTTAATTTTGGTTTTTATTTCGTAAGAGTCTAATTAAGTAATTTGTGTTGGTCTCGTTTAAATAATTCGTTTAATTGGGTAATCATCGCCTTAGGATTGAAGTCTTGGTATTGATCAATTGTTCTTAAAACGGATGTTGAGTTTTAATCCATTTCGATTGTAACGAAAGTTGAATTGATTTAATTGGGTTTTAACAAATCATCTAGTTAATTCAATTGGTTGTTGATAAAAACGAAAGTTTGGTCTTCACTTGGGTTGAATTGATCAATGACAACGGTCCTAACATGTAAATAGTTAGGGACGTTGATTGGGAAATATATTTATTTTAAATATCAATGTTTCTTCCCAATGTATACGTGTTGCGAAAGTAAATACGTATCTTGGTTAGAAAAGCTTCTACGCCTCGAGAGAGGGTTGAAGTAGTTTTGAAAAATGAATTCCCACCATTACCGAAAGCCAAGGTTGATATTACCTAATGATCTTAGTCTTAGTCGTATTTTCTCTTATTTAATTTTAGTTCTAATTGCTTCTTTTTGTGTCTCCTTCTATTAATCTCTTTTAGTTTAAGTCCATCTTGATAAAAAATCAAACCAATTATCTGATTCGCATAACTAGCCGTGATTATTAAGTAGTTAATGTTTAGACCGTCACCTCCCCGTGATCGACCCGTATGCTACATAATCCGTACGCTTGCGGTATAAATTTAAAACACATCAACTGACACCAATTCTGAATCTTCAAATGCTGTGAAGATTGCTGAACCTTCCACTTCCTCTACCACCACTGACAAATGTGGACCCATGGTTAAATGGGTGCCCAAGTCAAACTAATCTTCCTATTGTTTGCAGGTTAGGAAGGGTATCTGGTATCTCGATAACGGATGCTCTACACACATGACTGGTAAGAAGAACCTGCTCACTGAGTATAAGGAAGAGAAGGGTCCCTCTGTGACCTTCGGTGGAAATGGAAAAGGCTATACCCGAGGGTTTGGTGTACTCTATAATGGTACAACAACCTTTGGAAGAGTTGCATATGTTAAAGGACTGAAGCATAATCTTCTAAGCATAAGTCAGCTGTGTGGCAAGGATAACAAAGTGATCTTCACTAAGGAATCCTGCTTTGTCACTGACAAAAAGGAGAAGATAGCTCTCAGCGGTTATCGTATGGAAAATGTTTATGTAATAAACATGGACTCTACTACCACTGAGAACTCTTGTTTCTTCTCAAAAGCCTCATCAGATGTCAACTGGCTATGGCACAAGAGGCTCTCTCATTTCAACTTTAAGACACTGAATACTCTCTCTTCTAAAGAGTTGGTCACTGGTCTACCTCAACACTCATACGCCAAAGAGTCCTTATGTTCAGCGTGTGAGAAAGGGAAACAGACCAAAGCAAGCTTCAAGACTAAGCAAGTTTCCTCAGTGTCATCTCCTCTACAACTTCTCCATATGGATTTGTTGGTCACTGGTCTACCTCAACACTCATACGCCAAAGAGTCCTTATGTTCAGCGTGTGAGAAAGGGAAACAGACCAAAGCAAGCTTCAAGTCTAAGCAAGTTTCCTCAGTGTCATCTCCTCTACAACTTCTCCATATGGATTTGTTTGGCCCTGTTAACAAACAATCCATCGCTGGAAAGAAATACACACTAGTCATAGTTGATGAATTCTCTCTCTATACCTGGGTAATGTTTCTCCGTTCTAAAAGTGACACCCCTGAAGAACTCATCACCTTTGTTAGGAAAATGGAAGTCCTGAACAACATGACCGTTCGCTCAATAAGGAGTGATCATGGAACTGAATTCAAAAACAGTTCTCTTGATTCCTTCTTTGAAAGTAAGGGTATTTCTCACAACTTCTCATCAGTGAGAACACCTCAACAAAATGGAGTCGCTGAAAGAAGAAATAGAACTATCATTGAAGCCGCACGTTCAATGCTCAGCGATTCTCACCTGCCTACTCAGTTTTGGGCAGAAGCTGTCAACACTGCTTGTTTTACTCAAAATAGGTCGCTGATCGTCAAAAGATTCAAGAAAACAACCTATGAACTTTTTCATGGGAGAAAGCCTTCTATCAGCTTTCTTCACATCTTTGGATGTCAGTGTTTCATACTGAACAATAGAGATGCCCTTGGAAAGTTTGATTCAAAGGCTGATGATGGAATCTTTCTTAGATATTCTTCAATCTCCAAAGCATTCAGAGTCTTCAATCGAAGAAGACAGACTGTCGAAGAAACTATCCACGTCACCTTTGACGAATCCCGCTCAGCGAACTCTAGACCTTCTGCTGATACTGAAGAACTGAATCAATGGATGTTCTTTCATCTTGGTGATTCAGAAGATATTCCCACTCCTCATACTCATCCCGCTGAAGATGATGATCCTAAAATCATCCCAAGCATGCAGAATAGTGAAGCTGAAACTTCATGGGTCTCAGCTGTTCCTTTAAACACTATGCCTGCTTCTGAACCTTCTGTCTCAGACATACCATCTACTTCTCAACAATCAGTGAATGAAATGACATCTGCACTTATTCCTCTCTTGACTGATATACCAGAAGTTGTTGAAGCCTCATCCTCAGCTCCTCCAGAAGTTCAGATTGAGCCATCGACTTACGCCCCGGCTCAGCAATGGACTATAAATCACCCTATTGAAGAAATTCTTGGTGATCCAAACGCTGGTGTTCAGACTCGACGAAGTGCAGGTAATATTTGTTTATTTGTTAACTTTATTTCTCTGATTGAACCAAAGAAAACAGATGATGCCCTCCAAGATCCAAACTGGGTCAGCACTATGCAAGAAGAGCTGACTGAATTTGAAAGAAACAAAGTTTGGAAGCTTGTTCCTCGTCCATCTGACAAGTCAGTAATAGGCACTAAATGGGTCTATCGAAACAAGTTGGATGAACATGGAACTGTAACCCGCAACAAAGCTCGACTTGTTGCTCAGGGATACAGACAAGAGGAAGGTATAGATTACGACGAAACCTTTGCTCCAGTGGCAAGACTAGAAGCCATTCGTCTTTTCTTAACTTACGCTGTACACAAAGACTTCAAAGTTTATCAAATGGATGTTAAGTCAGCGTTCCTAAATGGAAAGCTGAATGAATAAGTCTACGTGAAACAACCTCCAGGATTCTCAAATCCTAAGCATCCAAGTTATGTTTATAAACTGGATAAGGCACTCTATGGCTTAAAGCAAGCTCCTCGTGCATGGTATGACACTCTCTCATCTTATCTCCTTATCGAAAAATTTAAGCGTGGTAAAATCGACAAAACTCTATTTTTCAGGAAAGTAAAAGGTCATATCATTCTTGTTCAAATATATGTCGGTGATATTATATTTGGTTCTACTAACCCTGACATGTGTACTCGTTTCTCTGAAAGGATGCAAGCAGAGTATAAAATGAGTATGATGGGTGAGCTAACATATTTCCTTGGTCTTCAGATAAAACAGAATGAAAAAGGAACTTTCATTAATCAAGGAAAGTATGTTAAAGATATGCTGAAGAAATTTGACTTAACTCAGAGTTCAGCTATGAATACCCCTATGGCACCACCGTTGACACTTAACAAGGATCCTTCTGGAAAACCTGTTAATGTCACGATGTACCGTGGGATGATCGGCTCTCTTCTGTATCTTACAGCTAGCCGACCTGATATTATGTATGCAACCTTTTTGCGTGCACGATATCAAGCTGAACCTAAGGAATCTCACTTGATCGCTGTAAAGCGAATCTTTCGTTACCTTAAGGGTACTCCTAACCTAGGTCTTTGGTATCCCAAAGACTCTGGGTTTGATCTAATCACCTATTCAGATAGTGATTTTGCAGGTTGCAAATTGGATAGGAAACGCACCACAGGAGGTTGTCAGCTCCTAGGTGGAAAGCTGGTGAGTTGGACAAGTAAAAAGCAAAATTCAGTGTCCACCTCAACTCCTGAAGCTGAATACGTGGCTGCTAGAAGCTGTTGTTCTCAGGTCTTGTGGATGAGAAATCAACTACTGGACTATGACTTACAACTCTCAAAGATTCCAATCTATTGCGACAGCACTAGTGCCATTGCTATAGCCAACAATCCAGTGCTACACTAAAAGACCAAACACATCGAAATTAGGTATCATTTTATCAGAGATCATGTGATGAATGGTGATATAGAACTTCATTTTATCCCAACTGACTTTCAGTTAGCTGATCTTTTCACCAAACCTTATGATGAGACAAGATTCAACTTTCTCATCAGCGAGCTTGGAATGCTGAACTTAGAAGAATAAAATCTTCAGCGGTTCGCATTTGATCAGTGATAGAAATGAACTAGTATAACCCATTCTATCACCTTCTCTCTGAACAAAATTGATTCACTAATATCAAGGTATGTACTCTCTTGCTCACTAACGTTCTCCTAGAACTGAAAGATTTCAAAACAAATCACATCGCTGAATATCTCTTCCTTTCAGTGATACTCTTGAAATTTCAAAAAATCTAACTGATATTTCTGATTCAGTGCTTCATATTTTCAAAATATCCCTGAGTTTTTCAAATATCTCAGAGACATCCTGAAATATGAAAGGACGTTTGTGACGTCATCACAACGGATAAGTCATGGCACGTTTTCTCTGACACGTTCGCCCGTTTCGACTTCCTTGTCCAATGAAATTCATGGGACGTGTCCGTGTCATCATGAAAAACTTTTCCCGCTCAAGTTTTTCTATGTCTAACTCTCACTATATAAACCATTTTAGTTTATATTTTTACCTTTGCGCGAACAACTTCTCTTCCAAGAAAGAACATTGTTGCATTTTTGAACTCTCGTTTCCAGAAACTGTTCATCTTCTTCTTCGACAACCAAGGTTAATATTCTTATTATTTACCTGTCATTAACTTGTTTCTGATTTTATTATTGGTTTTAAAAGATCAAACAAAAGTACTTTCTTAAAATGAAATCATTTTCTCTTCATGATTTTATGAACACAATCTTCATGGTTGTTCTTCAAGTTTAAAACAAAAATCTTAAACTTGTTCTTCATATGTTTTTCCAGATTTTTTATAACGTAACATGAAAATAAGACATTCACTAGTTTTTAAATCTTTGTCAAAACTAGAAAACCCCAAATTTCTACAAAACCCTTATTTTGGATATTTTATTCATTTTAAGCTCTTCTGTTCATATTCTTCTATAAACAGAAATGGCATCTTCCACTGACGCTCCTACTACTAAATCTCCTACTGCTGCTGAGAAAGTGGTTCTCACAAAAGCTCCTCAGGTTAAGTTTTAACTTGAGCAAGTTACATTTTAGCACAACAACCATTATGCTCTCTTCGATTTCCCTCAAAGGAAGCAGGTCAAACATCTTGATGATGCTGTGAATTTTCTCAAGACCTGTCCCATATCGACAGCCCTGACTATTGCACCCCCTGCTCATCGATCCCTTCTAGCTCAGGTACCCTCACCCAAAGACCCGAAGAAACTACTAGATGTCATCCTCTGTGACACCAAATATGGCACCTCCAAAATCACCCCTGCTACTATCAGGCGTGCACTAAACCTTCCCGCGGCCACCAAAGAAAAACTTTTGTTCCTCTGCCAAACCACAAAAACCTAGCTGATAGGGAAGCAATCACTGCATTCTTTGATGCAATGAGCTATGTGTGGGAAACAGGGAGAGATGAACGCCCTGAGAAGAAGCTGACCCTGATCAAGAAGTCCAAGATGCCAAGCGAGATGAACTTCATCTTCGCTCACCTGATAAGCTGTATGACAGCTAAAACTGGTTCTTCTGACCAAGCTGCTTAACCTCAGCAGGCCATGGGATATGCACTGCTGAAAGGTATCCACGTTGACTGTGCATCAATCATCTACGACGATCTGGTGCTAAGAGTGGATATGGCTGACAGACCAACATGTGTTCCATATCCTCGGTTTGTCAGTGGTGTATTTCTAAACGGACTTGGGGACAAATACCCAAAAGTGGGTGACCTGAGACTTTCTCAGGTTGGCCCGAAGGTGCTCGACTTCAGCCCCATGCCAAACGAGGTACGTCTTTCTACTATCTTATCTATTCTCAATCCTCCTTCTTCTACTTCTGCGGCTACCTCAGCGGTAATCCCAACTGCTAATACCCAGGCTGCACCCTCTACTCCTTCTCGAAAAAGGAAACACTCTACTTCCCAACTTGATTCCGAAAGGATCAAGAAAACCAAGGAGCAACCCCCCAAGCCCTCACAGACTGAAGACTCCGCGACTCTTTTTGTGCAAGAGCCGCTGGATAGTTTCGTGGTACGCTCTGCCACAGCTGAAAAAGCCACCCCTTCCATCCCAACTTCGGCGTCTCTAAACGCTGAGGTTATAAACTTGGAACTGAACCCCCCTCCTTCAGGCTCTCTACAGACTGAAGAAGTATTTCTCAGCGGATCCAACGCTGAACCCGTTACCAAAACCCTCTTCTCAACCATCACTCCTCCCACCATTTCTTTGGACACTCCACCAGTATTCCCTCCATTCTCTACAACAACCATCATTCCCCATGATACATCAGCTGCAACTTTACAGGGGATGATGCATCAAAACATAGGACCTGCAGGCGCCTCTCAGCTAATTGGCTCTCTGGCGGACGATATGGAAACCTTTACAGGCCATCGAGACTTCGATGATTTCGTCAACCACCCTGCAGGTATACACAAAATCCAAAACACTCCTCTCTCAAAATCTCCAACTTCTGAGCTTTCCTTTGTTCATAAGTTATTGTCTGTTGCAGGTCCTAATTTGGGAGATATCAACAAGTCCCTTAAAGACTTGGTGACAAAGGTGGAATCTTACAACACCACTCTCTCCACTAACTCTTCAGCGGTTACAGACGCTGGAGAGAACCTCAAGACGCTGACAACTGAGGTAGGAAAGAAAGCCTCCAGTGCTGATCTGGAGAAGGTGGATGGCAACATTGCAAGTTTTGCCTCTACTCTTACTGACAACTCTACTGCCATCAACACTCTCAACTTCTCCCATACCACTCTGTCCAGCGAAGTCACATCGCTGAAGACAGCGGTTGGTACCCTTCAGGGAGAAGTCTCTTCCTTGAAGACGGATGTCAGCACCGCCACCAACTTACTGCAGCAAATCCTCGATCGCCTGAATGCTGCTACCTGTGCCCCTTCGCACTTTACTCAGGCTGATCGGGAGGATATTCAAAGCCTCGATCCTGCTATTTCTGGCCTGGAAGACAGAATAGCAGTGATTGAAACCTTCATGGGTATCACTGGCCTAGAAGACAGTGATCCTATGACTACCGATGCCGCTGATATTCCAGTTACCTCCCCCACTCATCATGTGGAAGAGGGGGAGAAGAACGATGAAGGTCTTCCCCATAATGCTGAGGGGGAGACAAATGAAACTGATGCTGCTGCGTCAAATGAACAACCTCAGGGAGTTGAAAACCCTGAGGGAACCGAGAAACCTCCCTCTGTATCTGAGGGAGAGCAACATGACCGAACCTTATGCGACTGAGGTCAAATCTGAAGAAGAAGCTGAAGACGATGAACCAATCAACATCGCTGACGATGAACCATCATCATCCTCTAAAAACGATGATGATAATGACGATGATGATGATTTCTTCTTCGTCCAGCCTATCAAGAACGCCCCAACTCAAAAAGGGGTTATCATCACTGAACAATCAGGGGAGGGGAACACCAAAAGAACTGCAGCGACTGAAGCAGACCAAGGCAAAAACAAAGGCCTCGCTGCAGAAGGCAATCTGACGATCTTGCTTCGAAAGCGAGTTTGTCAGGTAACTTACACTCTATTCCCTTATACTGCATCCTTTCTCTATCCCTTCTCAACCTCAGTTCTCCTCTCTATAAAACCTCTAAACACTTAACCCTCATTCTTTTCTCTATCTCTTTCTACCAAATGATCGTTGCTTTTCAGCTAGTCCTCTCCCCTGCTTGAGGATCCAGCTGAAGCTCCTCTTGCTGAAACTACAATAATCCTAGCCACAAGAGCTGAAGAAATAATCCCAGTCTTAGACTTCACTGAGACTGATGACATTTTTGAAAGAAGAAGAGTTGCTTTCTCACAACAACATACCTTCCTTAGTGCCTCACAAGCTAAGTGAAGATGACCTGAAAAAGAGAGCTGCCATGATCAAACAATTCAAAGATCAGCAACGTCTACCCACTCATCTTAACATTCTCTCAAAAGATGAAGTCGTTGAATCTCTCAGAGCTGAGAAACTTTTTGCCGAAAGAAAGAAAGCTGAAGAAAAAGACAGAGAGTATGCCTTAGAGCTCGCTCAGCGTTCTTTCGAAGATCAAGACCTGAATAAATTTCATGTTGCTGTTCAAGAAAAAACTACTGTTGGACGCACAGAAGACTCGCCAAGAGAAGACCAAAGTCAGCAACACCACTCTTGAATGGTGTAAAAAGAGTTGCCACTACAGACAACATGCCTCAAGAATAAAAACTGTTAACGTAAGAGGGAGATACGCTTTGAAAAACAACATAAAGGTACCGATTGTTCATATCCAAGTTGTCAGAGAGAACGGCCAATTCAGAACCTGGTACATGTCCGATATTGATAAGTTTGGATTCTCTGAATGGTTGGAAATGAGGATAGCAATTCAGCGCTCCCGCTCCACTTTCAAACCCTATGTCATTCAAGCCATAAACAGGCAGATTGACTTAGTGTCCTCAGCAGTTGATATTCCTCCTCCACCATTCACGAAAAGACAAGTTGCTCCAAAGAAGAAAAGAGCTTCCTCCTCAGGACCCGCTCTAAGAAATGAGACAGGTATCAATTTCTCTTGTGAAGCAGTTCTCGGCCCTAACCCTGACCTCTCCGGACTTGACACTTCTTTACCTCCAGCCGAAGAATTCATTCCCAGAAAAGTTATCAGTGAACCTTATGGCATCTTCTTCTATGACTATCTTGGTCATCCACAATTTTAACGCATCTCTGAGTTATACAAAACTCCAATTGAACAACTCAGAGATTTACTCACTTGGTGCGAGTACCGACACAGTCTACATGGAACAGTCCTGAAGCCCCTTATATATCGTGAAGCGAAGAAACGAAGGGAACATGGAATCACTGTCCCTTATTGGATGATTCCAAAGACTGATTCTCTTGACGAATTAGTCAAGAAAGAATCTGAATAGCTGATAGGATTTCTCTCTATAATTTTTCTATCTTTATCAACTTATATCTTTTGTACTTGTAAAATTTATTTGCTGTACCTGTAATTTTTCCACTTCCCTTTGTAATCTTTACGAAGTTTAAAGAAAAATTTCCGCGAATGTACTTTACTCCATCAGTACTTAAAAGATCCCAGAAAACAGTAAAAGGGACAAATATTTTATGAGTTCTTTTTATCCTTATGTTTTCATATTTAGCAATTTTCTTCTGTTGCTAAGTCAATATCAAATAGGGGGAGATTGTTGATCCAAACCCTCAGTGATTTGATAATGACTCTTTTAGAAACACTTAGTGAAAATTGTAAGTAGACAATATGTATTAGAGTTTCACTATCGCTGATAAGTACTATGACTCTACAGTACCGCTGATAGGAAACTCATGTTCTTTAGATTAGACTTTCAGCGAACACTGTTCATCCATAAGCTCTGAGCCTGTTCAGTCATAATGATGATCGTTGGTAAGTTTTAGTTGTTTACTTATGATCCCTGAAAACAAGTTTCACGTCAAACAAAGGTTCTACGCTAAAGTCGAAGATCAAGCCCAAGAACCAGCGACAATGTCTACTAATGAACTGATGCGGATATCAGCGAAGCCAAGACTTGTCCACTTGATAACTCTATTTTTAGAGTTATTATTTCCTTATATTTGTATATTATTTTGTCAAATTTTAGCCATTTCACTTCTCAAAACCCCCATTCTTGGTAATATTCCGAAAAATGAGCAAAAAGAGTGAACCATAGTCTTAATAGATTATTTGGTGGAGTTTTGTTGCTTTTTCATGAAATATCTGCAGTGACTTGCGTATCCCACTCCGGACCCCACTAGCGAGCAGAGAAGAAGACAAAAGAAAAACAAATCTTAGCTTGAAAGTAAAAATCTGGAGAATAGAAGGTTCAAATGGGAGAAGCATGGGATGTTGATAGGGGTGTAAATAGGTCGGGTTGGGTTGGGTTCGGGTTCAACCCATTTATTAATTGGGTTGAAAACCTCAACCCAACCCAACCTGTTTAAGTAAATGGGTTGAGATTTTCAACCCAACCCAACCTGGTACTTAAATCGGTTGGTAGCGGGTTGACCTTTTTATGATTTTCTCAACCCAACATGTTTAATAAATGGGTTGAACCTGGGTTGACCCATTTAATTTTAAAACTTTAAATAAATTAAAAAAGGACTAAAACATAATTCCATGACAAATACACAAGTCACAACCATACAACCAAATAAATTGTCCAAAGTTTCAATAAAACACAACCATAAAGTGAAATAAATTGTTCAAAGTTTCAATAACACAACCATAAAGTCAAACAAATAAGTTTCTAAGGTTGGCGTCGATCTCTTGGCTGGAACCGGAAGTAAGTGTCAGCTAGGGTTTAGAGAGTTTAGACTTTGAAAGTTTAAACGATGGAATATTGAAATGGAAGGACCAAAGGAGTTCTGTTTAGACTTTAGTGGAATCGTATTTAGTTTTTTTATTAACTTTTAAATTACTAATTATAACTAAATAATGATAATACATTAAAAACAAGTCATAAATGGGTCGAAAACAGGTTGTAAATGGGTTAAAAACAGGTCGTAAATGGGTTGAAATTAGGTTATAAATGGGTTGAAATCAGGTTGCAAACATGTCGGAAATTTTAACCCAACCCAACCCATTTATTAATTGGGTTATGCGGGTTGACCCATTTAACTTAAATGGGTTGAAAATCTCAACCCAGCCTGCTACTATTGGGTAGGGTTCGGGTTGGGTCACTTTTTGCCACCCCTAGATGTTGAAGTACAAGCATTTTCCCAAAAGCATGACAAGATGAATTGTTTATTGAAACCAATGGTACTATAAGTGGACTTTTTGAAAAGGTGAAGGAACCTATGGGTAAAAGAGCTACAAGCTTGTGGATAGAGGAGTTACACAAAGGAGCTGATTTTTAGGCCTTCTATCTTCAGTCTTTATTCTCTAGTTTGAACCCATCTTTTGTAAAATCCAACCTTTCCTCTTAGTATAAATAGAGGTGTTGGGTTTCGTTTAATTCATCTTGCATATCTCATCTACCACATTTAGTGTTAGTTTAGTTCTAGTTGTTAGCTCTCATTTACTGCAGTAGTTCATTAAATTTCTGTATTTTCAATTCCTAGTATAATTGTTAGTTTCGAGTAATTAGTGGCAGTGACGTATCCTCGTTCCCCACTGCGGTTTTAAAACAAGTCACTTTCAGTTTACTTATGTGCAACTTCTACTCTTTTGTTTTCTTTACTTCAGTAATTATGGGCTAAACATCCTTTGGGATGTAGGAAAGAGAAGTACCTAGATTTTAGAGAAAATGCTTGAGTAATCTTTATACTTGGAATATTTGTTGTTTTGGTCATTCACTCTCGATTATTTCCCAATGATGCGAACAAGCTGATCACTTGTAAGGATCTAAAGTCTAGTTCTTAACTCAGAAATGAGTAGAACGCAGTGACACGAGCTTGGATGATGCTAGGGGATTCGAAAGAATTCTTATGACACTTGCGAAAGCGAGGTCGGCACAGCCACTGGGGTAGTAGGAAAGCTAGTTGGTGTATTAAAAACACTTAGAGTATTTGTCTATACACATTCCACCGAGACCTGAAAAGGTCCATTTTGAGATTACCATTGACAAAACGATAAATACTAAGAGTATGGGATTTTTGCTTAAAGGTGTGAGTATTTTGTAACTGGGCTTTTCTAGCGAAAATGCCCACCTCAAGTACAAGGATCACTTTTGGGATCAGATATTTAATATAAAATCTAGGGAAAATCTAACCTACATTCCTTCTTTTAAATCTTAAGTAAAATCATTAAAGTAGCATTTCACCAAACAAACCAAACTATTGCTTCCTCTGTAATTGAAACCTGTAAAAGGAGCTCATGAGAATCATATTGTCTTGATTGCCCAATCTCTGTGGATACGATTCTGGTATTTTACCAACTATTACTTGCTGTGACGATCAGAGTGGTCAGTGTACACTTGCACTTCCCACTGTGGACAGTTTGCAACCCACTGCGATTAATTCACATATTTCGAACGTACCAAGTTTTTGGCGCCGTTGCTAGGGACTGACGTGATTTGAAATCTCAAGACATTAGTTTTTGTTCGAGCCCGAGTAACTCGTTTTTCTAAGCCGTTCGTGTTGCATGCCAAGACAACAACACAGACCTTTGTTACCAATCGATCTTGAAATAGAGAAAACTTTTCGAAGAAGACGTCGAAACAGAAACACAAATCAACAACCCCCTGTGAACCCCACTGTAAACATGGCAGAAATACCACCTGTAGTGGAGACCACAGTGACCATTGCCAATAGCAAAGATCGAAAAATACGGGACTATGCTACTTCCGGAGTTGGTGATTTGAGCTCCGGAATTTTAAGGCCCAACATTGTTGCAACACATTTTGAACTCAAACCTGTGATGTTTCAAATGATCCAATCCATGGGTCAGTTTAGAGGATCACCATCTGAGGATCCGCACTCACACTTAAAATCTTTTTTGGAAATGACTGATTCCTTTCAGTTGCAAGGTGTGAGTGATGAAGCATTAAGACTAAGGCTTTTTTCCTTTTACACTAAGAGATAAGGCAAAGGCTTGGCTAAACTCACATGCACCTCACTCGATAACCACTTGGCAAGAACTTGCTGACAAATTTTTACAAAAATACTTTCCTCCCACAAGGAATGTAAGGTTTCGAAATGATATTATTTTGTTCAGACAAGAAGAAGATGAGGTTGTTTCGGATGCATGGGAATGATTTAAAGATTTACTTCGAAAGTGCCCACACCACGGCATCCCACATTGCATCCAATTGGAGACCTGTTACAATGGTCTTTCCAATGCAGCCAAAATCATCTTAGATGCAACAGCAGGTGGAACATTCACGAGTAAAACTTACAATGAAGGATATCAAATCTTAGAAAAAGTGTCCAACAACAACACCGAGTGGTCAAATCCTAGAGCACCTATACCAAAGACCAACACCATTGATTCCGAGGCACTTAAAACCATGAATGCGCAGTTGGTGGCCTTGACTAAATTAGTTTTGAATCAAAATAGAGGCCAAGTCAATTCCGCAACACATCTCCCAGAGAAATGTTCCCTCTGTGGAGAGGAACATGTTTTTGACTACTGTCCAGCAAATCCCGAGTCCGTTAATGTTATAGGGACCAACCCGAGGAAAAACCCATATTCACAGACTTATAGTCCAGGTTGGAGAAATCATCCGAATTTCTCTTGGGCTGGTAATCCAGGACTCCAACCCCAAGGGGCGAGTCATGTCCAGCAAAGACCACAAAATACCCCTGGATTTCACCAACATCACAGTGGGCATCCCCCACAGAACTTTCACCAAGGGCAATCCTCACAACAATTCCAACCACGATCAACTCAACCCGCTGAGGCTCAACCATCACTCGAATCAATTCTCAAAGGTTTCATGAATCAAACTCAAGCAGTTATTAGGAACATAGAGACTCAAGTAGGACAACTAGCCATCTAAGTTAAGAATAGACCGCCAGGGACATTACCTAGTGACACCGAACACGCTAAGGTGATAGGAAAAGAGCACGTCAAGTCCATAACGCTTAGGAGTGGAAAGGATCTGAAAGATATCATTTTTGACTCTGATGATCCGCCTCAAATACCCACTGTCCTTAAACCCACAATGGCCACTCCTCAAGTCACTGTCATTCCCACAGTGAGGACCGATGTCCCTGAGCTTCCCACTTTTGGACCTATACCAAAACCTACTGTTCCGAAGCCAACACCACAACTAACTCCAATTGACCCACGAAGTGTACCTTTTCCTGAAAGAATGAAGACCAAAAATGTCGATGTTCAGTTTAAAAAATTCTTAGACATTTTTAAACAACTTCATATTAACATACCCTTGGTAGAGGCTCTTGAGAAAATGCCAAGCTATGTTAAATTTTTAAAGGATATTTTGAACAAAAAGAGAAAGTTGGGTGAGTTTGAGACTGTGGCTTTGACCAAGGAATGTAGTGCCCTCCTTATTAGCAAGATTCCGCCTAAGTTGAAAGACCCGGGTAGTTTCACAATTCC
The DNA here is from genome assembly GCA_033807775.1 of Saussurea involucrata. NCBI lineage: Eukaryota > Viridiplantae > Streptophyta > Magnoliopsida > Asterales > Asteraceae > Saussurea > Saussurea involucrata. Next base: position 83,558,755 of record CM066321.1, on the reverse strand, counting down.
ATGCACAATAGGAGGACAAGAAGTAGGTCAAGCACTCTGTGATTTAGGAGCTAGTATCAACTTGATGCCATTATCCATTTTTAACAAGTTAGGTATTGGAGAGGCTAGACCCACAACCATGACATTACAACTAGCCGACCGGTCCATTGCCTACCCCAAAGGAAAAATAGAAGACGTTTTGGTCCAAGTGGATAAATTTATCTTCCCAGCCGATTTTCTAATTCTGGATTATGAGGCCGATAAAGATATCCCAATCATCTTAGGGCGTCCATTTCTTGCAACCGGACGCACTTTGATCGATGTGCACAAAGGGGAACTCACTATGAGAGTCAATGACCAAGAGGTAACATTCACTGTCTTCAAGTCCCTTAAGTACATAGAAACCGAAGACTGTTTTGCTTTAAGTTCGATTTGTGGTACCTATGGTTTTGATACAGTGAGCACAGTGGGGAGTGAGAGTGAGCACTCCGACTCTGAGAGTGATGACACTTTTGAGGATGAGTGTAACGAAATAGTGGCAGCCTTTGAACATCTGGACTTCAATGACAGAAATGTTCAACCTCCTTCAATAGAACAACCTCCCGAGTTAGAGCTAAAACCATTGCCTTCCCACTTGAAATATGCTTATCTCGCTAAAGATAATAAACTTCCCGTTATTATCTCTTCCGAACATAGTGAGAAACAAGAACAACTTCTAATGGATTTGTTGGTAAAGCATAAGAGGGCAATTGGTTGGACCATGGTGGACATTAGAGGTATTAGCCCCTCCCTATGTCAACATAAGATTAACTTGGAGAGTGACCATTCTGGAAAAGTCCAACCCCAAAGAAGGTTGAACCCCATAATGAAGGAGGTAGTTAAGAAAGAAGTTTTGAAATGGTTAGACGCCAGTATTATCTATCAAATAGCTAGTAGTAGTTGGGTGAGCCCCGTCCCATGTGTCCCTAAAAAGGGAGGGACGACCGTAGTGAAGAACGAACTCATTCCCACTAGGACTGTCACGGGGTGGAGAATATGCATGGATTATAGACAACTCAACCTAGCCACTAAGAAAGACCATTTTCCCCTACCTTTCATCGACCAAATGCTTGATAGGTTAGCGGGAAAATGATTCTATTGTTTTCTAGATGGATACTCCGGGTACAACCAAATTCATATCGCACCCGAGGACCAAGAAAAGACCACCTTTACTTGTCTCTACGGTACCTTTGCATTCCGGAGGATGCCATTTGGATTGTGTAATACCCCAGCCACTTTCCAACGTTGTATGATGGCCATTTTCACCGACATGATTGAGGACACCATAGAAGTTTTTATGGATGACTTTTCTGTGATAGGGACATCATTTGACAACTGCCTGGGAAATTTGGAGAAAAGCCTAGTGAGATGTGAGACCCACGACCTTATTTTAAATTGGGAAAAATGCCATTTTATGGTAGAGGAAGGTATTGTCCTAGGCCATCTTGTCTCAAAAAGAAGGATGGAAGTTGACAAAGCCAAGCTTGAGGTAGTGACACAACTTCCCGAACCTACAACTGTGAAAGGTATTCGAAGTTTCTTGGGTCACGCAGGTTTCTATAGGAGGTTCATCAAAGATTTTTCCAAAATAACTAAACCCCTATGTAATATGTTGCAACATGAAAAAGAATTTAATTTCACCCAAGAATGTCGAGATGCCTTTGAAACAATCAAGAAAGCCTTAGTTACTGCACCCATAGTGACCACCCCTGACTGGTCACTCCCATTTGAAGTCATGTGTGATGCCAGCGAGTGGGCTGTGGGGGCTGTTCTCGGACAACGAAAGAATAAAATCTTTCACCCCATTTATTATGCAAGTAAAACACTGATTGAAGCTCAGATTAATTATACTGTCACTAAAAAAGAATTACTTGCGGTGGTGTTTGCTTTTGATCGTTTCAGGTCGTACTTGATAGGGACGAAGGTCATAGTGCACACTGATCATGCAGCGATAAAATATTTGATCAACAAGGCTGATTCCAAGCCACATTTGATTAGATGGGTTTTATTGTTGCAAGAATTCGACCTTGAGATCGTTGATAGAAAAGGAACAAGCAATCAGGTAGCTGACCATTTGTCCAGGCTCGAGAAGATAGTGACCACTGTAGATCCCACTCCGGTCAAAGTGAATTTTCCCGATGAACAATTGTTAGCAGCTCAACATCACGATAATAATATTCCTTGGTATGCTGACATTGCAAACTTTTTAGCAAGTGGACTAAAACCCCACGGGATGAGTGGATAACCATTTAAAAAGTTTTTACATGATACACGATAATATGTTTGGGACAACCCTTTCTTATATAAGATAGGGACGGACCAAATATTGAGGCGTTGTATCCACGGGAGTGAGCAACATCAAATACTCCTTGGTTGTCACACATCTCACTACGGTGGCCACTTTGGTGGAAACCGCACTGCTGCAAAAATCTTGCAAAGTGGGTTCTTTTGGCCCACTATGTTTAAAGACTCTTTCGAATTTGTGAAAAATTGTGAGCAATGTCAACGCACCGGGAATATTTCACAAAGGAACGAGATGCCTCTTAATAACATCCTAGAGGCAGAACTTTTTGATGTTTGGGGGATCGATTTCATGGGTCCTTTCCCAAACTCCAACAATAATTTTTATATCTTGGTTGCGGTGGACTATGTTTCAAAATGGGTGAAAGCTGTTGCATGTCACTCCAATGATGCCAACACCGTGGTGAAATTTTTGCACAAAAATATTTTCACTCGATTTGGAACACCACAGGCATTAATTAGTGACGAAGGCACCCATTTTGTAAATAAAGTCATGAGCTCGGTCCTTGCTAAGTATGATATACATCATAGAGTGGCCATCGCATACCACCCACAGACCAACGGTTTAGCCGAACTTTCAAACCGAGAAATCAAAGGCATTTTAGAGAAAGTCGTTAAACCACACTGCAAAGATTGGTCAACCAAACTTGATGATGCTCTTTGGGCCTATCGAACAACCTACAAAACTCCCTTGGGAATGTCTCCGTTTAAATTAGTTTTTGGCAAAGCTTGCCATTTACCGATTGAATTAGAGCACAAGGCGTTTTGGGCCCTTAAAGAGCTCAATATGAGTAAGGATGATGCGGGAATTAAGAGGTGTTTACAAATGCATGAACTAGAGGAGTTGCGATACCACTTCTATGAAAATGCAAAGTTGTACAAAGAAAAGACCAAGATGTGGCATGATCGAAGAATCAACCATAGGGAATTCATGGAAGGCCAATAGGTACTATTGTTCAATTCCCGTCTTAAACTCTTTCCAGGTAAGCTAAAATCACGATGGACGGGACCATACACCGTGGTCAAGGTTAGTCCCTTTGGAACAGTGGAATTGAAGTCCCCACAGTCTGGTCAAACATTCAAAGTCAATGGGCAGAGAGTAAAGCACTTTCTGAGCGAGAGTGCCCACATTCCATCCCACTCTCTAACCCACTCTAGTTAAGCCAAGTCAAAACCACTTGTAAATATTTTATTTCAGTTATTTGCTGTGTTTTTATTATTTTTGGTCTTTTTAATTATGTATGGTAGTTTATTTTAATGTGTGTAGGATGGATTGCCCATTTTTGAATATTTTATGTCACTGCGCTTCCCACTGCCGGACTGCCGTTGAGATGGGACGGTTTGGGGGCCCAAGAGCTGACAGCATAACACCTTTTCTTACACAAGTGTCTCCTTTTTCTGCCACCTTACACCTACTCTCCTATTTTCAAGAAAAAACATGATAACCTCTCTCTCTCTCTCTCTCTCTCTCTCTCAATAACCGTTCCCTCCAAGATAATACCCAAAAAACTATTACCTTTCCATACCAAATTCCAAAAACCACCTTTTGTTCAAATATTTCAAACATACTCATTCTTTCCTACTTTTCTCTCACGAACCAGAACAAAGAAACCCTCCAATGGCAAGAAGCAAAAGACTCAACCCTAACCCTAATGAGCCCAGTCGCGCCGTGGTCCACCGCCGAACCACCGAAGATAACCCGCCGGAAAATGTCACCGGCGACTTGAACGAACCTCCGCCATCCTCCGGCGAGCATCTAATGACAACCGAAGTACCAGATGCAGGGTCGTCGAAGCAAGAGGGTTCGAAAGCTGCTTCTTCATCGAAGGCTTCGGACACCAGTCTGAGTTATTTTGATGAGGAGGAATTACAAACTGAAGAGGAAATGCTGAAGCTGTAAGAGGAGTACAACCAATGACTTCTTGCACTTCGAAAAAAGAAGGAAGAGGTTGAGAGAAAAAGGAAGGAAGAAGAGGAAAGGCTGGCAAAGGAAGCGGAGGAGAGAATAAAAAGAGAAGAAGCCGAACGGTTGGCGAAAGAGGAGGAGGAGAGAGTTAGGGCCGAGAAGGAGAGGTTAGTCGAAGAAGAAATAAAAAGGGTTGAAGAAGAAAGGCTGAGAAAGGAAGAAGAAAAACGAACCAGGCAAGAAGAGGAACAACAAAGAAAAGATGCAGAGGTTGCGACACTTCAACATGAGGAGCAGATTCAGACTGATCAAAACCTCCCAGTTGGTAGCACTATCGATTTGGAGGCACTTCAAAAGGCTGCCCACAGTGAGGAAAACCCAATCAAAAGAGCATTGAGGAAGAGAGGAATGGTCACCAGATCTAGGGTGACCATTTCGGCAAAAACACCGGCCAAGAAATCAAGGAAGAAGCCATCTGGGAAAGGTAAGGGTCTCGAACCCTCTTTAAGTTCATCATCTTATGAATCTGATGCTGGGGATGAGCAAATTCAATTTGAAAGCCAATATCAATCCACAGTGGGCACTGAGCATGCCCCCAGTGGGGTGCCCAGGCATTTCACGACCCCAGCGGTCTCTGCCCACTATGACTGCATTGTCAATCAAAAGTTGAACTTAGAGAGGGGTTTTGACCCCGAATTTCTAGAGGACAACCCTTTTATCAAAGAGAGGGTCATACAGCAAGATTGGGCGACATTGGCATCTGCCAATCGTCGAGCAAATGCCTCTTTGGTTAGGGAGTTTTATGCCGAGGCCTCTCAGACGAAGGACCCATTTGTGAAAGTCCGGGGTGGAACCGTGCATTATACCGCCAGTGCTATTAATCAGGTCCTTGGAATAAGGATCCCAACTACATGCTCCTTTGCACGGTTCCTACAAAAGATGATCCTGACAGATGAAGATGTTATTTTGAAAGAACTGGCAGTTGAGGGAAAGCCCTGGATAAAGATGGCAGTAGGCGGTGCCTTCACGCTAGCTCCCTCACTACCGAGGCGGCTGTGTGGTTCCAGTTTTTACGGGCCTCCTTGTCCCCGACTACTCATGATACGACCCTCTCGATGCACAAGTGCGCTTTGCTGTACTGCATCTTGGCGGGGAAACAAATCAACCTGGGAATCGTAATGCACTCTGCCATCTACCAAGCTCGGACCTAAAAGAAGGTAATCCTCCCTCTTCCTTGTCTTATTACTTCGTTACTAATCGAAGCTGGAGTGCCAACTGCTCAGGACGACAAGTGGATCACCTCAATGAACAATATCAGCATCATCACAATCAAGAAGATGGGGAGAGCAATCACTACTCCCCCCGAAGAACCTGCTGATGAACAACCCACGGTGAGATCCACCGGTACCCCACTCCGCCAACCCACTCCAGGAAGCTCAAGCAATCCCATGACCGCCATTCTGAGCGCATTAACATCTCTCACCTATCGCGTCGATCTTATGGAAGCACAACAGAAGCGTATGAACCGGGCCACAGAATCATTCTGGATATATACACGAGATAGGGATGTGATCCTCAATCAGATTTATCAGGGTGCTGATCCCCTGCTTGTTGCACAACTCCCTGAATTCCCAGAAGGAATATGTCCCTCCAATGATAGTGAAGATGGTTTCAATGAAGACTCCGCCGAAAGCTCACCGCCAGCGACTCCTGCCCACTGAATGGTTTGTTGGGACTGTGGTTCCCACTCTAATTGCTCTCAAAAATAATTTTTATTTTCTGTTTGGTTTCGTATTTTGCCTATGGCTAGGCATTTGACAATATCGCTACTATTTTATTTTTGTTAAATGATGCATGAAATCTTGCTGCTAAGCAGGTACTTTTGGGTACTAACTTACTTCTTGTTTGAATGTTTGATTGATCCTTTTTCCATTTCAAGGTGCAACTTTCGGCTTCCAACTTAAAAAGTCCCTTTTGTAAGTACGACTCTCAACTTGTCACCATGAAATGATATAGGACATTTTTGCATCCAAACACGACCTTTTTGTACCCCCAACCACCTTGTTCGCCCCAGTTTCCAAGTCACAGTGAGGACACTGTAAGATCTTAAGTTTGAGGTGGGGGCTTCCAGTGACTTCCAGTCTTTCCACAGTGGGGACACTGTGAAGTCTTAAGTTTGAGGTGGGTAGCCATACCTCCCCTCCCAAAAAAACACAAAAAAAAATTGGAGTGTCACTACAAAACATTGATGGTGTGCCTTTTCTGGGCCATCAAAGTGCTCACTCCCAGAAAAAGATGGCGTGCCTATTCTGGAGCATCAGAATACCCACTCTCACAAAAATAGCCATACCCAAATAAAAAGCCCGAAGTGTATGTACTCACCCATGCAAAAATACAAAACACTCACTTTTTGAAATAAAAATCTCAAAGAAAGATTTTCGGTCTTTGTTTGGAAACTGCTGGCCTCAAAATCCTTGGGAAAATATTCAAAGCCACAAACCCTTCGAATCCAAGAAAGTCTATTAATTAAATGTGAACAAGGGAAAGATGTCGTCAAATACAAAAGGGAAGTTTTTATCTTGGAACCAAAAGAAGCATCCATGGAAGGAGATCAACATCCATTCAGAGTGAGAAGTCGGAAAGTCCCTGAAAGCTCAAAAGTGCATTTTTTTTCTTTTTTTTTTCTTTTTATTACTTGGGGACAAGTAATGGTTTAAGTTTGAGATTGTGATAACTCTATTTTTAGAGTTATTATTTCCTTATATTTTTATATTATTTTGTCAAATTTTAGCCATTTCACTTCTCAAAACCCCCATTCTTGGTAATATTCCAAAAAATGAGCAAAAAGAGTGAACCATAGTCTTAATAAATTATTTGGTGAAGTTTTGTTGCTTTTTCACGAAGTATCTGCAGTGACCCGCGCATCCCACTCCGGACCCCACTGGCGAGCAGAGAAGAAGACAAAAGAAAAACAAATCTTAGCTTGAAAGTAAAAATTTGGAGAATAGAAAGTTCAAATGGCAGAAGCATGGGATGTTGAAGTACAAGCATGTTCCCAAAAGCATGGAAAGATGAATTGTTTATTGAAACCAATTGTACTATAAGTGGACTTTTTGAAAAGGTGAAGGAACCTATGGGTAAAAGAGCTACAAGCTTGTGGATAGAGGAGTTACACAAAGGAGCTGATTTTTAGGCCTTCTATCTTCAGTCTTTATTCTCTAGTTTAAACCCATCTTTTGTAAAATCCAACCTTTCCTCTTAGTATAAATAGAGGTGTTGGGTTTCAATTAATTCATCTTGCATATCTCATCTACCACATTTAGTGTTAGTTTAGTTCTAGTTGTTAGCTCTCATTTACTGCAGTAGTTCATTAAATTTCAGTATTTTCAATTCCTAGTATAATTGTTAGTTTCGAGTAATTAGTGGCAGTGACGTATCCTCGTTCGCCACTGCGGTTTTAATACAAGTCACTTTCAGTTTACTTATGTGAAACTTCTACTCTTTTGTTTTCTTTACTTCAGTAATTATGGGCTAAACATCCTTTGGGATGTAGGAAATGGAAGTACGTAGATTTTAGAGAAAATGCTTGAGTAATCTTTATACTTGGAATATTTGTTGTTTTGGTCATTCACTCTCGATTATTGCCCAATGATGCGAACAAGCCGATCACTTGTAAGTATCTAAAGTCTAGTTCTTAAATCAGAAATGAGTAGAACGCAGTGACACGAGCTTGGATGATGCTAGGGGATTCGAAAGAATTCTTATGACACTTGCGAAAGCGAGGTCGGCACAGTGAGCTAATCTCAACCCACTGGAGTAGTAGGCAAGCTAGTTGGTGTATTAAAAACACTTATAGTATTTGTCTCTACACATTCCATCGAGACCTGAAAAGGTCCATTTTGAGATTACCATTGACAAAACGATAAATACTAAAAGTATGGGATTTTTGCTTAAAGGTGTGAGTATTTTGTAACTGGGATTTTCTAGCAAAAATGCCCACCTCAAGTACAAGGATCACTTTTGGGATCAGGTATTTAATATAAAATCTAGGGAAAATCTAACCTACATTCCTTCTTTTAAATCTTAAGTAAAATCGTTAAAGTAGCATTTCACCAAACAAACCAAACTATTGCTTCCTCTGTAATTGAAACCTGTAAAAGGAGCTCATGAGAACCATATTGTCTTGATTGCCAAGTCTCTGTGGATACGATTCTGGTATTTTACCAACTATTACTTGTTGTGACGATCATAGTGGTCAGTGTACACTTGCACTTCCCACTGTGGACAGTTTGCAACCTACTGCGATTAATTCACATATTTCGAACATACCACCACTCAACGTGAAGTTTCAAGTAGAAGACTTCAGCGATCGCTGAGCTTTGTCACTTGCTGATAAAGTACTGTTCAACGAACGTTGATCATGAAGTTTCCTCTACAAGTTAGTTTGTCTTATCCTCTTGCACGTCTCCGTACGAACTGTCAGAACGGACATCCTTTGTGTACAGATCCGTACAACCAACTCTGATTCTACACTGTTCATCATGCGGCTACTAGGTTGTCTATTGGAGTCAACTCATGCAACCAATCAGCTGCTGCCACGTGTAAAGTAGTACTGCTATGCATTAAATTCATGCAGTATATAAGAAGAAACCCTACTTCAAAATGAAGCGCTCGGCCATCTTCTTCTCTCTATCTTTGTGTTAGGATATTATTCGTAATTTCCTTATCTCCTTTCTAGCTTAATTCTAGTGCAAGAAACTTAGTGTTCTTAACTTGTTTAGATTAGGTTAATCCTTAATCTTGTTCCGCAACAAGTTGTAAATTGTTTGAGATTTATCAATAAACAATTTAGAAAGTAAAAATCGTGTGTTTGTATTCACCCCCCCCCCCCCTTCTACAAACTTGTATAACCCTTCAGGACCAACACACACACACTGGGCGCATGCCGATGGCCCACGCTCTGGTCACACACACCCGTGACAGCGTGTTAGGGCACACACCCGCCCTTACAGATTTATATGAGAAAAATTCATATATCTCTATATCACACGTTATGGGACACCCCCTAGTAATAAAGGATATAATTGACAACTCGAAGTTGTAGATTATCACTTTCCTGTAAGAGATCCGGCGGGAAAAGTTTTCCTAAATTTATACCATCGGTTTTTTTATATGGGACTACAGGTTGAACCAAAACAAAATACTTTTTTTCATACCTGGAAAGTTTCATTCGTTGGATATAGAGCCAATTTGTCAATTTTTTGTATTCTTTGGAATTTTGTTTTCCCCCTCCTGGTGGTATCAATCGGAATGCCTTATTTGTCTTTCCAGGAAAATGGATATTTCCAGAAAAGATTATCAGTTTAATTTTTTCTGCTTTTTTCTTCACTCGGACCAATCCGCCTACCCGACTTCTTCTATTTAAAGTGATTTGTGTATCTACCCCAATAATACTATTGTGCCGTACCATTATGGAAGAAGATTCGGCCAAAATGTGGACTTCCACGGGAATAAAAAAACGGATTTACTTCCATTTGGTATTTTGGCCATAAGCCATCGGATGCCCACCCACAAGTAACCACACTTTTATAAATCACACCTCGAACATGTTTATTGACATCAAGTAAAATAGACAGTTTTAAACAAGGATATGTGTACATAACATGCTTGATAAATGTCTTTGGTTAAAAGTACTCACTTGATGTCCACGCTAGATGTCCTCACTTGAAACTGCTATCTTCTACCCGCACCTACAGTTCACCTAATTTACACGAGAGTAAATAGTCACTCCACTACTCACGTAGCACACCAAACCCCCCCCCCCCTGAAGTCCTCTCAAAATACCTTCAATGCAAAGGTCCGGACACAGGAACTAGGATTCCGGATTTGCTTCCGGACTTCCTTTCCGGGATCCGGTATCGCCACTTCCAGACTCCCCTTCCGGGATCCGATACTCACCATTTCCGGAAGAGTACACACTGGGAAATTTTCCGCAGAGGGTTTTATCGGCCCTCTCAAACCAACGATTCCCGCACCAAAAATCTCTTAACTACTAACCATTCGAGTTTCTAAATCGAGTAACACTAGAAATCGCTAATCATGACATTAGTGGAAGATAATCAAATTCCCTTACCAAAATGGGATCAATCGATTTCTCTCAGACAATCCTTCCTCCAGTCCCACACCCAAAGCATTCATAAGAAGGAAACACAACTCCTAATGTAGAATAGAATACAATACAAGAGGGAATGATTACCTTGAATGCTTTGACTCTTGATAATCTTGCAAGAGGTCTCCAAATCCTTTGCACACACACCAATCGCACTCTGGCCACACACACTGATTTTGACATCCCCCCTCAAAAGAATTCCGTCCCCAGAATTCCATCTTCAAACAAATGAGGGAAACGGGTCCTCATATCTGATTCCACCTCCCAAGTCGCCTCCTGTCCCTTATGGAAGCGCCACTGAACTTTCACCAGCGTGATCTCTTTATTCTTCAACTTTCTGACCTTGCGATCTACGATCGCCCATGGCTCCTCATCATAGTTTAACTTCTCATCCACACGAATGTCTTCTAATGGTACTGCCATACTTTCTTTGGCCAAACACTTCCTCAGAATCGACACATGAAAGGTCGGATGAACTCCTCGAAGTTCCTCAGGCAATTCCAACTTGTATGCCACGTCGCCCACACGTTCGATGATGGCAAACGACCTGACATACCTAGGCCTTAGCTTCCCTTTCTTTCCAAATCGAACGACGCCTTACCTTAAGCATCACCTTATCCCCCACCATGAATTCAATTGGTTTCCTTCTCTTATTTGCGTACATCTTTTGGGGGTCCTGAGCCACCTTCAGCTTCTCCCTTATCACACTAATCTTATCGGCAGTCAACTGCACGATCTCCGGTCCTGTCATCTGCTTCTCTCCCACTTCATTCCAACACAACGGTGTTCTACACTTGCGTCCATACAATGCCTCGTATGGTGTTGCTTGAAGACTGGCGTGATAACTATTGTTGTACGATAATTCAATCAACGACAGATGGGACTCCCACGAGCCCTTAAAGTCAACCACATAAGCACACAACATATCTTCCAGAGTCTGAATTGTTCTTTCGCTTTGTCTATCCGTCTGAGGATGATAGGCGATGCTAATCAAGAGCTGTGTACCCAACTCCCGCTGAAGGCTCCTCCAAAAAGACGACGTGAAACGACTATTACGATCCGAAACTATGGACGACGGCACTCCATGCCTTGTCACTATTTCATTGACATACAATTTCGCCAACTTCTCTAGCGAACCATTCTCCCGAATGGGTAAACAGTGAGCCGACTTGGTGAGACGGCCCACTATCACCCATATGGCATCACACCCTTTCAGAGTCCTTGGTAGCTTCGTTACAAAGTCCATAGTAATGTTGTCCCACTTCCACACCGGTATCTCTAAAGGTTGCATCTCCCCATAGGGTCTTTGATGCCCCGCCTTGACTTTCAAACAGGTCATACACCGCTCAACAAAGTAGGCACCATCCTTCTTCATTCCCGGCCACCAATACATTTGCCTTAGGTCTCGGTACATCTTATTGGTTCCCGGATGTACTGAATACCGCGATTTATGTGCCTCCTCCAAAATACGTTCTCGCAAATCTCCCAACTTAGGGACCCATACTCGATTCTCCAAACATCTAACACCACGCCCGTCATGCTCCAAGGATGCCACATACCCGACGATCCTCTCACTTTTCCATTTTTCTTCTATAAGAGCTTCCTCTTGGAACTTCTTAATTTCTTCTGGGAAATTGGGAGTTACTTCGACTCGAAATGCCACTACTTTAGTTGGCTCCCTTATTTCCTTTTGACTCAAAGCGTCGACCTGGATGGTAAAGGATTTCACAATCATAATCGCTTAAAAATTCCACCCAACGCCGTTGCCTCATGTTCAACTCCATCTGATTGAACAAGTGCTTCAGACTTTTATGATCGGAGTAGATTTGACACTTGACTCCATAAAGATAGTGCCTCCATATCTTTAGAGCGAAAACCACCGCTGCTAATTCCATATCATGAGTAGGGTAATTCTTCTCGTGCTCCTTCAACTGACGGGACGCATAAGCAATCACCTTTTCGCCCTGCATTAGCACGCACCCTAGCCCCAACTTGGATGCATCACTGTAGATTACAAATCCTTCCGTTCCATTAGGCAACGCTAAAATTGGAGCGCTACTCAACTTGTCCTTTAACTTACCGAACGCTGCATCCTGAATCTCCGTCCACTCGAACTTAGCTCTCTACCTGGTCAAAGCGGTTGTTTGGGCAAAATTTCATGTCGTACGACCGCCACCAAAACAGGTAAGACGCACGATTATGAACTAAGTCTTGTACTAAGATAAGGTCTCGACAAGAACCCAGAAAACATTCGTCATCTCCCTTAAAAGGTAAGTCGTACGACTCCCATGACGCTCGACCATAGTGTCGCCAGTTCTGCACGACCGTCGAGTAAGATCATTGCACCTATGACCAAAGCTAACGTTAACCTTGTCTGTTACGTTTGTTAAGTATTTAATGCAGGAGTCAAAGCCATTAACAGCAAGCAGCCGTAACGGACGAAGAGCATTATGGATAATCACTCCGGCGACCGTTTCCAGCCGTTATAGCCGTTGATCAAATCATTAATGGAGCTAATTAATGGCCCGAACACTATAAAAGCCAAGCTAAAGCCTCATTTCAAGGATCCATCAGTTAACATCCAATACACATCAGCGATCATCAGGGAATATTACCGAACAGCATAGAAAAGCACCCAAGTTCACAAAGAAGAATAATCAAACTCTGGAAATCAAGTACTGAAAGCCAGAACCCTACAGCAAACTCAAGAACACTCAAAGAAAAGCTCAAGTCATCGCTCTCGACGCACGGCAGCAGCTTTCGACCAACAGTTATTTACACTTTGTATTCACACACAATAAACACTTGTACTTTACATTTCGAAGTATTTCCTTCATTTGTATTGTAATCATCGTACGACCGACGCCAGTACCAAGGACGTCGCCCCTGATTGGCGACCATAGTGCAACGACAACACCCCCTGTCGTCCGCAGGTTTTTTCCTCGATTGAGGTTTTTCTTGCGTCATCAAATCCCTTGTCTCGTTTATTTTTTCCCTCGTCGCACGTCTCGTCGAAAGATCCTTTCTTTAGTTGATTAAGTCCACATCGACCTTAAGTTGTCCCTTTGGTGCGATTTTTGGCATTAACAGTTTGGCGCCATCTGTGGGACTACATCTAGAGAAAATCCTCGACGAACGTGTACGCTACTAACAGATTCTTGGTGTTTTTTCTGCTCTCTATTGCAGGAACAATGGCAACCCTTGGAAATCCGCAGCAAGCTGTTGCTCATATGTATCAGGAGCTCGAAGTCGCCAGGAATCAGCTCAATGCAATGGCAGAGCAGAATCGCAGAGCAGCTGAGGAGATCGTGCGGTTAAGAAATCCTCCTGGGCCTCAAAATGGTTCTAGGCCGTTCGTGCAGAACCCGATTCCAAGATCGTTCGACCAGAATGGCCCTAGACCATTTGTCCCAAATTTAAGTTCAACCGCGCAGAATCAGCATCCAGGCCCGGTCATGCAGAATCAACAGCCAGGGCCGTTCAACCCAAATCCTCAGTTTGGGACAGTTCCTCCTCAGCACATAAGGCCACCACCCGTGAATAATGGGTCTCAGCCATTACAAGGGCCGCAGCCTTTCCAGCAGGGGTCGCAACCATTTTAGCAGCCATTTCAGAATGGACCTCAAGGTGGATCTCAGCCACTCCACGGTGGATCGCAGCCTATCCAGCAAGGATCGCAGTCGTTTCAGAATGGACCGCAACAATTCCCTTATGGGTCGCAACCATATTTTGTCCCGTTCAACGCGGACAGCAATGGTTCGTCGCATGGTAATGGCACTAGTCCAGGGACCAATCCCTCGACGGGGGCAAATCCTGATCTTAACGATCCCGTCGCCCAGCGTTTGAAGATGTTAGAAGACCAAAATGAGTGCGTCATGTCCTTGCTCGCCAAGTTGCCTGCAGCAGCCGTGCCAATCGACGTCGAGCCTCGATCCGGCTTTTAGGCGTCGCCTTTTATCGACGAGATTGCAACTGTCGAGGTCCCAAAGAAATATAACATCCCCACTTTCACTCCTAAGTATTCTGATGTGACCGATCCAACCGAGCATGTCGCGCAGTATAAGCAGCTCATGTGGACAATCTCGATTCCACACATGTACCAGGAAGTATGCATGTGCAAGAGTTTCGGGGCGACTCTCACTGGTCCAGCTCTCCAGTGGTTGATCAATCTCAAACCCAAATCTATCGGTTCGTTCGCCGAATTGGTCAACCAATTCTCCCGACAATTCGCCAGCAGTCGTAAGATGGAAAAGCAGACTAGTGATCTGTACTATGTCGTGCAGAAGACCAATGAGTCTATTCGAAGTTATTTCAATAGATTCAATGCCGAAATGATCAGTATCCGCAATTGTGACATCAAACAGCGATCGAAGCTTATAAGCGTGGTCTGGACGATAGTTCAGGTCTATATATCGATCTGACCAAGTATCCCCCAGAGACTTTCGAAGACGTCCGAGCTCGAACCTTAGCATATATGAGGGTAGAAGATGATGCCGTCTTTCGTCGCAAGCACACTAACGACAAGAAGTCGTTAAGCGTCAGAAAACCAGAGTTCAAGACAAAAGCTATTTCCAGAATAGAGCCCGCACGCCAGATCTCAAACGTCCGTTTCAAGACAAAAGCGGAGGCTAAAACCACGACTAAATTTCCCCGATACCCCAAGATATCCTCTTACGGATTCAAAGGGTCCGCAAAAGACTTAGTCGAAGCTCTTAAGTCCGTCCAAGCGACCATTCAATGGCCAAAGAAGTCCGACCTGGATGGTGCTAAGAAGGATAAATCAAAGTGGTGCGACTTCCACGTCGATCTTGGTCACGCGACATACGATTGCATCGCGCTGAAGAAGGAGCTAGCATATCACTTCCCAAAAGGAAATCTCAAAGATATCATCGACGATGACGCTACTCCAGCTAGTAACCATCGACCGTCGACCCCCGAGCATACAAAAGTCGTCAATTGCATCACCGGTGGCTCAGACATGTATGGTCTGACTTACTCCACAGTCAGGCGCCTTTGACAGGTTCGTTCTTCTAAAATTATATCTTGTCCACAGGGATAAGTCTAATATAGTGCCCTGTCGCACGACAATATCTCATCAGATCGCAGTGTCATCCTGTCATTTAAAACCTATCTTTCCTCCGAAAAGAATAAGATAATAAATGACAGGGGGCAATATCCCACTAAAAAGAGAATCTAACGGTATGTTCCTAAATCTTTTTCATGCGATATCTAACGGTATGTTCCTAAATCTTTTTCATGCGATTTTTTCTCACAACTGACTTAAGCATCGGAGGGTCGTTGGTTAGCCAACAACCAACCCTTAACATCGTTTTACCGCAGAATCGCACGACAGCTTATCGCAGGATCGCACGACATTAGTCATTAAGTCTACAATATGACTTTAAATTCATAAGGTCGCACGATATAAACGACCAAATATATGATTTGATCATCCTTTACAGGGACATACGATTCAAATTAATCACACGACTTAGTCGTACGATTGCGAGGTCTAACGATCTCATGATCTAAGCCTCTTAACTTGGAAAAATTTCATACTCCGAATGTATGCTGTAGTCGCATGTGCTTATGTTTATACACACGATTAAAAAGTCTTATGGCTTACGTACCAGATATTGTGTTACAATGAATGCCTTAGTCACATGATTCCCAAATTCAATTTCATAATTGATATGGTATTTGTTTACCAAATATATAAAACGCAAGTTTAAACAAAAGTTCAAAGTTTCATTTACAGAATTGTCGATTACATTCAAAAGAACTCGACTACCGACGGTCCGACCACCAACGATCGAGACATGAAAAGACATTGCATATTCTAAATCTAGAGAGGAGCGTTGATGGCAAGCTCTGCCCAAAAGTCTCGACCTTCGAAGCCCTGCCAATCCCGAAGAACTGATGCAACGAGTATATTAGGAGTGGTCTTCCAACTCCTTACGCCTCGACATTCTGAGAATATGGCTCTAAAGATTAATGTTAAGGTTGGAGGAAGGAATATATCCTTCTCAACGGTCGACCTCCACTCCAGCATTTCCTCTACCTTCACATATTCAATGAGAGGAAACAGAAGCATCTGCAAATTACAAAAGAAACATACTAAATGCTCAGCGAAAGAACTTCGATAACACAAGTTTTGAAAGAAAAACTTACAAAGAACGCCAGTTCGGCTAAACACAGTCCAATCTTTTCAACAGAGATTCTTCGAATACGCTCCTTGAAAGATAAGAGCTGATATTTCCCCAGATGCGGAAGTGACTCTGCCCTGACGAGGACATAGTCAATCAGGAGGGTTGACGACAGCGCAAAGTTGTTCGTCGCCATAAACACTCCCTCATTCTCTCCCGTCTTTACACCCTTGCCCCTGGCGGCTGACGAAAGGGTCGACGAGGATGTAGAGAACATCGTCGCCAGTTGCGCAGTATGAAACACCGTCGCCAGTTGCGCAGTATGAAACATCATCGCCAGTTGCGCAGTATGAGACCTCGTCGCCGGTTGCGTATTATGAGACATCGTCGCCAGTTGTGTAGTATCAACAGATCCAATCCAATCACTGTCCGTATCCAGCACATACCTCGTCTTCCATTTGCGATCATCGACAGCAGTGTTCAAAACTAAGGTACAATCACCTTTAAGTCTTGAAAGTAAACTATAACGACGATATTGATCGGTCGTGACTTTATACGCCACTCCCAGTGCGAGGTAAGTCGCTCGATGATCAGGATAAATCGCCAGAACTGGGGCATCGGTTGCCTCGGTGAAAGATCGAATTCACGCATGAACACTTCGACCAAAGGCGAATACGGCCATTGGAAGCCCATCTTAAACAGGTACTCATATATCACGGCATATCCATCAGGACACATCTCCGGTCGAACCTCGCCAACCTTGCTTATGGTAATACACATGAGAATCCTCGCTAGACTTCTAAAGTCGTCAAAATCTTTTTCATTTCTAATAGCACCTCTGGGCTCCGTCGACATTCAGCTGGTAAGCACGTTCGTATGTCAGCATGACGTCACGACCTCGTTCCCCTTTTCGACTTCTCGTTCAGTTAAAGGCGAACCGGTCTAGCCCCACGACAACCAGGTAAGTCCCTCAACCCAGGTCACAAGTATTCGACAAGCAAAATTTAAAACTCGAATTTTCCATCCTTCTTTCAAATTTTGGGGGCAAACTGTTTGGGCAAAAATTCACGTCGTACGACCGCGACCAAAACAGGTAAGACGCGCGATTATGAACTAAGTCTTGTATTAAGATAAGGTCTCGACAAGAACCTAGAAAACATCCGTCATCTCCCTTAAAAGGTAAGTCGTACGACTCCCATGACGCTCGACCATAGTGTCGCCAGTTCCGCACGACCGTCGAGTAACATCATTGCACCTATGACCAAAGTTAACGTTAACCTTGTCTGTTACGTTTGTTAAGTATTTAATGCAGGAGTCAAAGCCATTAACAGCAAGCAGCCGTAACGGACGAAGAGCATTATGGATAATCACTCCAGCGACCGTTTCCAGCCGTTATAGCCGTTGATCAAATCATTAATGGAGCTAATTAATGGCACGAAGACTATAAAAGCCAAGCTAAAGCCTCATTTCAAGGATCCATCAGTTAACATCCAATACACATCAGCGATCATCAGGGAATATTACCGAACAGCATAGAAAAGCACCCAAATTCACAAAGAAGAATAATCAAACTCTGGAAATCAAGTACTGAAAGCCAGAACCCTACAGCGAACTCAAGAACACTCAAAGAAAAGCTCAAGTCATCGCTCTCGATGCACGGCAGCAGCTTTCGACCAACAGTTATTTACACTTTGTATTCACACACAACAAACACTTGTACTTTACATTTCAAAGTATTTCCTTCATTTGTATTGTAATCATCGTACGACCGACGCCAGTACCAAGGACGTCGCCCCTGATTGGCGACCATAGTGCAGCGACGACACCCCCTGTCGTCCGCAGGTTTTTTCCTCGATTGAGGTTTTATCTGCGTCATCAAATCCCTTGTCTCGTTTATTTTTTCCCTCGTCGCACGTCTCGTCGAAAGATCCTTTCTTTAGTTGATTAAGTCCACATCGACCTTAAGTTGTCCCTTTGGTGCGATTTTTGGCATTAACAGCGGTCAAAGGTGTTGCTATGCGAGAAAAGTCCTGGATGAACTTCCGATAGTAACCCGCTAAGCCAAGGAAACTTCTCACCTTCGATAGTGATCTCGGTAGCTCCCATCCTCTAATGGCCTCCACCTTAGCTGGGTCCACCTTGATGCCTTCTCCCGATACCACATGTCCGAAAAATTGGACTTCTCTAAGCCAGAACTCACACTTGGAGAACTTAGCAAACAGCTTCTCTCGCCGCAACAACTCCAACACTAAGCGAAGATGTTCTCCGTGCTCACATTGAGATCGGGAATAGATGAGGATGTCATCTATGAACACAATCACACACCTATCTAACAACGTGCTGCACACCCGATTCATCAAATCCATGAATGCTGCTGGAGAATTAGTCAACCCAAAGGGCATGACTAGAAACTCATAATGTTCGTACCTCGTGCAAAAAGTCGTCTTAGGCACGTCTTCTTCCCTCACCTTCAACTGGTGATAACCGGATCTCAAATCTATCTTCGAGAAGAAGCTCGCCCCTTACAATTGGTCAAACAGATCGTCTATCCTCGGAAGCGGGTACTTATTCTTAACGGCCACCTTGTTAAACTCGCGATAATCTATGCACATCCGCATAGACCCATCCTTCTTCTTGACAAAAAGTACCAACGCTCCCCAGGATGATGAACTAGGGCGTATGAATCCCTTGTCCAGCAACTCATGCAATTGCGTCATCATTTCTTTCATCTCCACCTGTGCCACCCGGTACGGTGTGCGCGCTATTCGTGTCGTTCCAGGCATTAAATCGATCCTGAATTCGACTTGACGATCCGGGGGTAAACCCGTCAGATCATCCGGGAACACCTTCGGGAACTCGTTCACCACATGAACATCCTATAATCCTTTCTTCTCTTTCTTAGCGTCTAACACATACGCCAGAAACCCCTAACACCCTTTCTCTAGACAATGCCTCGCCTTCATCACTGAGATAAGGCAGGACTTATGCTCACGCATATCTCCATAGACTACGACCTCCGATTTATCTGGAACGCGATACGAATCATTTTCTTATTGCACACGATGCTAGCACTATTACTAGCCAACCAATCCATCCCCACGACGATGTCAAACTCTCCCATACCCATTGGATACAACTGTAAGGGAAACGAGTGACCCTCCACCTCAATACTACACCCCTCATACACCTCTCCCACCAATACCCGACTATCGTCAGCAATCTCTACCTCAAACCCACACTCTAACCATTTGGGTTTAACATGCAGACACCGGGCAAAAATCGGCGAGATAAACGAATGGTTTGGACCCGAGTCAAATAACACTTTAGCAAGTTTCGAGTTAACGAGAAATGTACCTGTCACCACATCCGGCACATCCACCGCCTCCTCAGCCGACATCTGAAAATCTCTAGCTTTCGCTCAGGTTGGCTCCACTTTCCTTTCTCCATCCCTTCCTCCTTGTCCACCACTAAAGCTACCCGAATACCCCTTCTTCAACTGCGGGCAGTCTAGCTTCAGATGATCTTAGGAGCCACATTGGTAACACGCCCTTAGGTTTCGACAGTCACGTGCCATGTGTCCCAACTTTCCACACTTGAAGCATCATTCAGGCTCACTCGCACACTCCCCACGATGCACCCAATTACACTTTCCACAAGGCTTCTCTCCAGTCCTTGGTCCCCCTCGAAGTTCGGGCTTGAACACTTTAGGTCGTCTCTAATCACGCACTGGCCCTTCCCACTTTCTCTTTTCTTTACCCTTCTCCTCATCCTGACGGTTCTTTTCTTTTCAACTAACTCAGCTGCATTGATAGTTGCTTGAAATGTAGTCGGGTTCCGGGCCGAAGCTAGTTCTCGCACGCTACTCTTTAGCCTAAAAAGATACCTCTCAACCCGACGCTCTTCATTCGGCACATACAACTCAGCAAACCTTGCTTTCTCCATGAATTTTGTGGTGTATTCCCTCACTGACATTCCACCTTGCTCTAAGCCCAGAAATTCCTCCTCCAGCCTTTTCAACATGATGCCTTGAACCTTGAGACAAAGGTCTCCCATGACATACCCTTTGCAGCCCTCGACCCTTCTCTCGCTGTCTCCGCGTCCCACCAGAACATGGCATCTGACTTCAGCATGGATAGGGCAAACATCACCCTGTCGCTATCAGCACACTTACAGGTGTCGAACACCAGTTCCATTTCCCTTATCCACTTTATGGCCAACACAGGGTCACATTCTCCCTTGAAAGTGGGTGGCTTACAAGAGGCGAATGCCTTGTAACTACACCCCCCATTCAGCACCAAATCGCTTACCACCAACGGGGCCGATTGGGAAGGACTCCCCGAAGCAGAACCATGAGAGCTTGACCTCCCTACTCCTTCCTTGCTACCACTCGCTTCCTTGCTTCCCAAAGCTGACTTATCCTGGTTAGTCAACAGAGCTTTCAAAGTATCCTGAATTTCCACCATTGCGGTGGCGAAGTTTTCTTGGGTCACGAAAGTCTTGGCACGACCTCGCCCACGGCCTCTGCCTCTACCCTCTCCCCGCCCAGATGTTGAGCTCTCCTGATGAGATACCTCCGGCTCCGGTGGAATCCCTACGCTCCTCGCTCCACGGGGAACGCGTGCCCTTACTCCAGCCCTTTCAACATTTTCATCCACCTGGGTAACCACTCGTCGAGGTATTCTTCCCCGTCCCCTTCCACGGCCTCTACCCCTACCGGGTGGCCGCCTGCTCGGGTGGATTCACTAGTATTTCCATTTCAATCTCCTCGTTGACCAGTTCTTATCCACTCCTCAAAGACCTCCTTGACATGATTGATAACTGACAAAAACACACTGATTTAATTAAACCGACAGTTCTAATATAATAAGGCAAAATAAGTACGTTCATGCACCTGTAAGTTAGTAATTACACCAGCCAGGTTCAATTGCCAACTTACCTTACATGGCAGTCCTCACTATCCTATTATCCACCCCGCCTAGGTCTCCTTAAAGTCCTCTTCTCAGTTGTACTACTTACTCCCATAGTTTAAGTTTAGGCCCCTCCGCTCACCTAAATCTCTTAAATTTTGGCTCTGATACCAACTATAACAACCCAAACAAAACCAGACAAACATAAAGTCATCAAATAGAATCAAAACAGCTTAGCCCACAATAAGTCTATAACAAAAATTCCAACATTTGGGTTCGCGGAAAATAATCCTAGATACAGCTGAGAAACATGTCTAAATAAGTAAATAAAGGAAAGGTCTTCTAATCCACTAGACGCAAGCTCCGGATCACATCTTCCCTTTTCCCTTAGACAAATCCTCTACAACCTGCTTACCTGAAAAGGGGTTTTAAAATTTAAAAAGCGAGGGTTAGACCACAAGGTCTAGTGAGTTCCCTAAAAAACGTTCTCACAATGCAATTAGCAGGAGTCATAAACAATTTATGATTTAGTAATATAAACATCACACCTTTACAAATGAAAAACACACACTGGGCGCATGCCGATGGCCCACGCTCTAGTGACACACACCCGTGACAGCGTGTTAGGGCACATACCCGCCCTTACAGATTTATATGAAACAAATTCATATATCTCTATATCACACGTTATGGGACACCCCCCCCCCCCCCCATATTCACACCATAAGCCATCGGATGCCCACCCACAAGTAACCACACTTTTATAAATCACACCTCGAACATGTTTATTGACATCAAGTAAAATAGACAGTTATAAACAAGGATATGCGTACATAACATGCTTGATAAATGTCTTTGGTTAAAAATACTCACATGATGTCCACGCTAGATGTCCTCACTTGAAACTGCTATGCTCTACCCGCACCTATAGTTCACCCAATTTACATGAGAGTAAATAGTTACTCCATTACTCATGTAGCACACCAAACCCCCCTGAAGTCCTCTTAAAATACCCTCAATGCAAAGGTCCGGACACGGGAACTAGGATTCTGGATTTGCTTCCGGACTCCTCTTTCGGATATCGATACCGCCACTTCCGGACTCCCTTTCCGGGATCCGGTATCGCCACTTCCGGACTCCCCTTCCGGACTCCCCTTCCGGGATTCGGTACTCACCATTTCCGGAAGAGTACATACTATGCGATTTTCCGTAGAGGGTTTTATCGGCCCTCTCAAACCAACGATTCCCACACCAAAAATCTCTTAACTACTAACCATTCGGGTTTCTAAACCGAGTAACACTAGAAACCGCTAATCATGACATTAGTGGAAGATAATCAAATTCCCTTACCAAAATGGGATCAATCGATTTCTCTCAGACAATCCTTCCCTCCAGTCCCACACCTAAAGCATTCATAAGAAGGAAACACAACTCCTAATGTAGAATAGAATACAATACAATACAAGAGGGAATGATTACCTTGAATTCTTTGACTCTTGATAATCTTGCAAGAGGTATCCAAATTCTTTGCACACACACCAATCACACTCTGGCCGTACACATTGATTTTGATGAAATCAGGGTAAATAGGGTTTCATCCTTATTTATACCAATCACTCTTGAACACTAAACTTTTGCTCTTTCACACTTTGGCCACTAAACTTCATTTTATTTTCCTACACTCTAAACTGGGTATTACAACGAGTTACAACAAGGCCATGACGTTTTTCAAGATGTGGCTTAAAGCGACAAATATGTATATAATATATATATGTATATGAGTTGTGTTCTGGTAAGAAGTTGAGGTTAACATGAGAAGCGTAAGAAATGGTTATCAACCGTTGGATGAGAAATGAATGCATATCAGGACGAGATGCACCGAGATAAGATGACTGAGATGCACCAGATCAATTTCTTCTAAGTCATAATTCATGGGATGATATTGATTAAAAGTGATCAACGGTTCATATCCACTTCTCACGTTTCTCACTGTAACTTCAACTTCTTACACGATGCTTCACCCATTTATATATATATATAGTGGCAGATGTAATTCATGGTTAGGGGGGGATGGGACCCCATTAAAATGATTTTTTTTTTTGAAATTTTTAGGTTAAAAACATAGATTTTTCAACTTTCTACCTTAATGTCCCCCAGTAATTTCTCGTCCGGGACCCCATCAACCAAAAAAATGTTTCGAAATCAACCAAAAAAACCAAAATCACTCTCGAAATCGACTAAAAACCAAAAAAGTCACTCTAAATCGACAAAAAAAAACTTTAAATTTACCAAAAAAACTTTAAAAAGCCCTCAAAACGTTGGATTTAGGCTAAAAATATATTGGACAATGTTACGCGCATTTAAGCTAGCCCTAGTAGAAAACATTTATGGATCCGTCACTGTATATATATATATATATATATAGATTTGGGTTCCGGTTAGCAGAAAAGTTGTGGTGAGAAGCGTAAGAAGAAATTTGGACCCTTAGATGCACATTAAGATGAGATGCACCGAGATGCACCTGATTAATTCTCTATCAAACATAATTTATGGGATGGGTTGAGATTAAAAGTGATCAACTTTTAGATCTTTCCTTACGTTTCTCACATTAATTCTTCTTCGTACAAAATCCTTCACCTATATATATATATATAGAGAGAGAGAGAGAGATGCGGGTTCAAACGAGGAGCTTAACAATTTAAGAAAACGCGAGGAGCACCGCCCATGTACTGAATCACATGTGATTCACGTACAAAATCACATGTGATTCACACCTGATCGGGGGGCTTCCGCCCATGTAGTGGATCACATGTGATTCACGCCTAAAATCACATGTGATCCGGGCGACTTCCACGCGACTCGCGAACCAGGTCGCCCGCTACCCGATTTTTTCGGGAGTGGTGGATCACATGTGATCCAGTACATGGAAGGCGCTCCTCGCGTTTCTCGTAAATAGGTACGCTCCTCGTTTGAACCTTCTTCTATATATATATATATAAGTGATCTTTCTTCCATAACGATAATAGAACCATGCTAAATTTCCATGGCTCATGTTTGCATGCGATAACTATATTTGCATATTTGTGGTTGATATTGTTGTTACTTTGTCGGTGGTTGATTTATTATGAACTGCTTCTCATCATGCATTTGTTGTTAGAACTAAACCATCAACCATTTTATCTCCCTCCAAAAAATCTAAATATATAAGAGCATCTTCAATATGTATTTTCTTTTACTTCTTTTATATTTAGAGATTTCTCTTTTATTTTATTTTAGAGAAAAGTTTAGTATAGCTGTTAAAATAAACTTTTCTCAAAT
The DNA here is from genome assembly GCA_033807775.1 of Saussurea involucrata. Classification (NCBI taxonomy): domain Eukaryota; kingdom Viridiplantae; phylum Streptophyta; class Magnoliopsida; order Asterales; family Asteraceae; genus Saussurea; species Saussurea involucrata. The sequence goes on along the minus strand of CM066321.1, from coordinate 83,533,990 downwards.
CTTCAAAATTTCTAAAATACAAAGTGTTAGAATGCTCTAACCCATACATCTTCATATATGATGTCAATTGCATATTTGCATGCTCTTTGTTGTGATGCATTTAATGTAGTATGTATATATAGTTGATGCATATATGCAAAAACCGCACACACATCTGGAGGTAGGGATGGGTTACAAGCCATAAGAATATCTCCCTCTCATTTCTCTATATCATCTAACCCCGTATAGTATAACTTAAAATACATCACCTAAAACGATACCTTCATGCATTTTTTGAAGCAAAAATATCAATTACTTTATCATAGTTAATATCCACTAAAAACTTACTCTCAATACTCAAAATTGCTAACCCGTTCAATCTTTCTTGGCTCATAGTAGACCGTAGATATGATTTCAACAAATTTAACTTCGAAAAACTTCTTTCTGCAGATGCAACAGTGACGGGTACGGTCAGCAAAATCCTGTAAGCAACCAAGACGGAAACATGTCCATCTTGCAAACTCCAAAATTTGTATGGATGTCCAAGGATGTCCACTCTTGGATGCCTCTTCCGGTAAAATTCCCTGTAAAACATGCAACTCCATAAACAAACATTCACCATCTATATCAGAATCATCACCATTTGTTAAAGCAAGTTCAAGATTCAGACAACTTTTTTTCAACTCATCAACATGTAATGTTACTAACTTTTGTCCATCAAACAAGAAACCCAAAATAGATTTAAATTCTTGCATTTGTTTAAATCTAGTTCGTAGTTGAGAAAGAGTCATATCAACTAAAACAAGAAAGCAACCATTTTTAAAACATTCTTGAGTAGATTGTTTTTCTCTCTCGGTATTTGGAATTTCATCAAAATGTTTTTTTCGAGAGAAAGAACATTTTACAGTAAATTGCGGCTCAACTCCAATACCATTTGCAATTTCGTTTGCTTCATTTATAGCACATGCAAACCCATTTTCTCTATATTTTTCAAAAAAGACAATTAATCCCTTGAGCTTTTCAACGGCAGCATCAAGAAGCATATCTTTAGATTGTAATTTCTTACTAACTAAAGTAATTCTATACAAAACTTCATGCCAAATAACCAAACTAACAATAAAATCAAAACTTGAAAGCTCACCATTAACCAAAGAAACGACATCCCTACACACTTTTCCATCCTCACTTACCTGAGCCAATTGTATTAAAGCATCTTTGATTTTGCCAACTTGAGTTTTGATGGCTTTAATTGTAAGACCCTCAAAATTGGAAAGAACAACTGAATAAAAATTTCAATAAAATAACCACTTAAGGATAAAATTCCTTCTACAAACCATTCTTGGAATTACCTGAATATAAACATTATATTTTCAACGATCAAAACCTAAGTCATTCGCGAAAACTACAAAAGGTCGGGTGTTACTCAACCCCAAAATCAAGTTGCTATTCCCCAAATGCGGAAAACTTCACCAAGCTACCTACTTCTTGAGCACACAACTAGTTATCCACTCTTCACGGTGTCACTAGAACTACATCCTAATCGGAACCTGTTGCACATGCCGACAAATAAAAAGGTTAGGCTAACCCCTAGTGAGTTCAAGAGTTTTATCATGGTTATATAATTCGTAAGACGAGAAAGGTGCAATTAAAGCCATGAGTTCAAAAATGATTTACTTTAAATGCACACCACCCATTTTCCAACGCACACAAATCTCGTAACGAAAGCTTTAACATAAACGACTCTCAAAATGGACTCGTCTCAAAACCCATTTGAAAAGTGAAATAGTAATCGATTTCCAAAATTATGAAAACATGAATAAATAGTTATTATTGAAAACAAAACGGATGAGGCATAAACCACAACCCATGAAATATGGAAAGCAATCCATATAAATATAACACGTCACCGAAAACATGGATAAAACAAATACCCAAACAACACCTTTCGGTGATGGGGGAGACCCGATTCCATGGTATATGACGGAACACAAAGTTAAGCCACATAACCATGTTATTGAACTACACCTCAAATCGTGACTCTATTGTCTGCTTTAATAAGCTCCAACTCAAGTCGGACTTTATTGCCTGCTATAATAAACTACACCTCAAGTCTCACACCCAGCCACGGGTGGTACCACCGTATCCTTTATTGCATGTTGTGCCCAACTACACCTCAAGGATATACGATCTTATTGCCTGTTTATTCTCTAGTAAGTTACACCTCAAGGTTTCCATTGAACCTTTATTGCCTACTTACTAGCATTCAAGAATTGGAGTCTCGGCTCCCTACTTGATAACCCAAGATGTTCAACCCTCGTGCACAAGAGTTAGAACATCAACCATGAAACGTCGGAGTACAACCAAAAGTGGTTCCTCTCCATAACACCGGGACACAAAATGCCACAATGGCTTACTTCCCAAAGTGAAAATACCAAGACTTTCCACTTATAAAGATATGACCGACTCATAAGCCTATGAATCCAATGCATTACGGTATAAAAGTACATGACTCCACTTTAACAACGCACGCACTCAAAACATGTACTCATCGAAAAGAATGCAATAAATGCAATTGACGACCAAAGCTCCACATTCAAATGTTAAAATCCGGGCAAGTGTCCTCAAGACTCATTAAAGTCATAGACCGAGCCATAAGCTCAACCGGAACCAATTAACCACTCATGAGAACCAAATAATGCGTTAAAACGTATATAACCTACGTTTATGCGAATTATGCTCTATAGACTCGAATTACTCAACACACCTCTTAATTTAAGACACGTCATTTTCTAAAGTACACATCAAAGTGCATTTGTAACCAAGGATTTTCAAACATAGGATAAACCATTTAAAATAACAATACTTGAGGTTCATCCATTAAAATACCCAATTTACGCCTTTTCTCAAACCAAAAGGTTTACAACTGCTAAAATGTTCACAAGATCGGAAATGACCGAAAACCTAATGACCCACACATTCATGATTTAAGAACATACTACCACATAAAATTATGCATATTTCCAACAAACCACTAAAGGTGCATCTTTATTTAATAACCTTCAATTAATACTAATTTGGTCAAGTTACCCAAAAATCCCAAGAGTGGTGTTTTATGAGATTTATAAAATCAAATACTCAAAATCGTCCAAACAACTCAACAATGAATATTTTCATGTAAAACACTTAAAACACTTTAAAGATAAACATTTTGGCATGTACAAAGTTTTCACAAATCAACTTGAACTCACTTTGCTAGATTTAGGCTAAATCTAGATTTTCCCCAACTTGAGCTCCTTTGAAGAAACTTGGATCTTCAAGCCAAAACTTCCAAAAACCTAGACCCACAAGTTTCCAACCATAAATATCCATATTCAACCATTTAGAATTGCTCCTCAAGCATTTCACATCAAAATGCCCATTTATACCAAAACCCTAACTTCTTAGATGAAGAAAGAGAGAAGCTTACCTCAACCACCACTAAATGCTCTTGGATATTCCAATAAACTTCAATACTCTTACTAGATCCTTGAAGATCTCTCAAAAACGAAACCATAGCAACCTGAATCACTAAAATCGGAGTTGTGGTGAGAAAGTTATGAAGAAATGAAGGAAATGGCTTTAAAATCGTGTTTTAAGCTCCAGATCGCTTCCCGCGGCCTACCCCGCGACTTCAAGTCGCGTGGGAAGCCGCGCGCTTCCCAAAATTACACTCCAGAGACTTCCGCAGCCTGGGTCGCGGTCCTGGGTCACGCAACACCTTTTCGGTCATAACTTCTTTGTTTTCGCTCCGGAAAAGCCCGTTGGATTCGTATTTGAATTCTCCCTCCAACAAGACTGTAATATATAGGATTCAATCCAAAATCCTATTTATTCTACTTCTCTTGAAAGATCGATTTCTATGCTGACTTGAAATTATACTTACCCAAAAATTACGGGTGTTACAATCCTCCCAACCTTAGAACGATTTCGTCCTCGAAATCTAGCTCCCATACGCCTAATCCGCTTGACAGAACTACCAAGATAATTTCATGCTGATACTCACAACCAATGTCCGCTCAGGCACACTTATATCCGAGTGAACACTTTACTTACTAGAGTAGCTTCTACTAGATGAGTTTGGTTGTCTCCCAACCTTAAGTGATCCATACTTCCCCAACGGCAGATCCTGATTTCCAATCAGTCTATATCCACATGCTCTTAAACTTTCTCTCCCTATCAGCCCAAGGTTTGATCACTACTGAAACCGGCAAAACCTCCAATTCCAGTTGTTCCTGTTGCTGAACTGTCACTTAATTCTAACGAGCTCCATTAGACTCCAAAACAGACGGTCGTCTCTGACCCATCGATTATACAACTCCAAGAATATGTCCAATTACCAACCATCTAATCGACATATTCTTTTTACCATTCAAGGAACGTCATCCCACTAAATCTACTCATCAAAATTGAACTTCTTAAGACCACTACAACTGATACCACTATCCTTTGAAGCTGGACTACAACCTCCAAATACACTAACGGTTCTTGGCCTCGAAATCCAAAAGTTGACACCTAGTCATACCACCAAACTTGGAACCACAGCAGAACTCCACACACACGAGTTTCATTCATCGAGCATCTCCACGAAACCAAGGTTATCTACATGGTGCTTAAAGGGTTCTACACATCGCTTGTGCAATAACTGACCAAAATCCATAACAAAGGTTGCTGAAACAAACGGTTTACCACAAGCATTAACAGAAGATACCGTGAGCCTCAACCTTCAGTTACAGAAAGAAAATATGTCATCCTTGTAAATGATACCACTCGGCTTATGGCACTATCACGCGTCAGAAAACCAAACCTTCCACAGACAAAATTCTATACGCCCTCACCCTCAACCGGGGTTGCTTAACCTCCCTAAGCCTAATGAGTTCAGGGTTTTTAAGTGACGGACTCAACATTTATGCCAAACAAAATTTTCATAAGGGTTTTCCAACACACGAATGTTTTATACAGTAAATTGTACCTATAAAGTCTACAACCACTTATCCCGTAAAGTCTACAACCACTTTTCCAACACACGAATGTTTTATCACCACTCGTGTTATTAACAAAATGCAAAAGTAGGCTCAACAACTTTTAAAATGAACCGCTATGGTCCTAGCATGGGTTTATTTATGCCGTATACGTAAAGTAACTCTTCTGCATTAAAACGATGTGCAACAAAATGTTCATACGAAACTTCGGAAGAAATTTACACGACTTCAAACTCCAAAATTTTCTCTTTTAAGCATAAAACGACATGGAATAGAATTCACCACACAAAAGTCGTATGTGTTAGTTTACTTCGCAAAATTACGTGCGATCTATATATATATACCTTGGTAAAAATATGAAATGATTTGTGATGGTCTCAAGTTTTAAGCTCCAGATCGCTTCCCGCGGCCTACCCCGCGACTTCATGTCGCGTGGGAAGCCGTGCGCTTCCCAAAATTGCATTACAGAGACTTCCGCGGCCCAGGCCGCGTCCCTGGGTCGCGTACCAGCCCGCGCAACACCTTTTCGGCCATAACTTCTTCGTTTTAACTTTGTTTTCGCTCCGGAAAGGCCCATTGGATTCGTATTTGAATTCTCCCTCCAACAAGACTATAAAATCTAGGATTCAATCCAAAATCCTATTTATTCTACTTCTCTTGAAAGATCGATTTCTATGCTGACTTTAAATTATACTTACCCAAAAATTACGGGTGTTACACACTTTCAATATGGCTTTCCCACCGAGTAGTAAGTAAGGATTTCAAAGTCAAATCATCAATATATTCTAACCAAACAGTCCATCTTTTTGTAGAATTATAAAACACATTGTAAATTGTTTGACAAGCACCAAAGAAGGTTTTGGCTTTGAAACAAGAGCTAGCCACATCACATAAAACCAAATTAAGACTATGACAACCGCATGGCATATAAAAGGCTCTAGGATTTGTATCAAGTAATCGTTTTTGCACGCTTTGATCTTTTCCTTTCATGTTAGACCCATTCTCATACCTTTGCCCCCGCACATAATTAATATCCAAGTCAAGCAATTTCAAAACATCTTGTAATGCATTATAAAGTTCTAAACCAGATGTATCTTCTACAACTAAAAAGTTAAGAAAGAACTCTTCTACTTGAATAGGAGAACTTGACACATCAACACATCTGATAATCAAATTCATTTGTTCTTTGTGACTTGCATCCGGAGTGTTGGTCTTGTAGGGTTATACAAGTATAAGTTTGTAGAAGGGGGGGGGGGGGGTTGAATACAAACACACAATTTATGGTTTTCTAAATTTTTTATTGACATATCAAACAATTTACAGTTTATTGCGGAATAAGATTAAGTAAAACCTAATATAAACAAACTTTGAGAATCACTAAGTATTCTTGCACTAAGAAATAGAGAGAAAAGAAGATAGAAAATTAAGAATAATTTTCTAAGGCAATAAGAGGTTCATGGATAATTTTCTAAGGCATTCCTCCTATTTATACTCAATGCATTTAATGCATGGAAGGAAGACTTTACACGTGTCAGCATCTGATTGGGCGCATGCTTCTGACTTTTACAAACATGCTTTGGGCCGCATGGTGAACAGTGTAGTGGCAGAGTGGTTTGTACGATTCTGGACAAAGGTATGTCCTTTCTGACAAATCGTAAGGAGTTGTGCAAGAGGATAAGACAAACATTTATTGGAGAGGAGGCTTTATGATCAGCGATCGCTGAGTTGAACTTTCATCAGTGAGAACCTGATGTAAGTCAGCTATCGCTGAAGTCTTCTTCTTGAAATATCGCGTGTGTGGACTTGTCTTGGTTTCACTGATGTCCGCATCAGATCATTAGTATACTTGTCACTTGTTCATCTGCTTTGTCTTCGATGTCAGCGATGAACTCTTTGTCGCGAAACTTCTCTTTAGGGATTATAAACAACTTTGATTACAGATGAAACAATCAGTGATCATCAATGAAACTGAACAGACTCAGTTATCACTGATGTACATTTATCATTAAGGAATAATGAAGAACAGTGGTTACCATCAGTGATACTGAATAGAATCAGTATGTTATCACTGATGGTGAAACACTTATACATACAATGTTACTTATAATTTTCACTAAGCAATTCTAAGGGTCATCATCAAATCACTGAGAGGGTTTGGATCAACATGGAGTACAATCAAGAATAACCGAAAAATATTTTGTTTCTTTGATCGATTTAATGATTACACTCTTTACATCGGATGCCAACATTTCAATCAATTCATTTTGAATTTTGTGGCTAAGATAATAATGATAATGACTTTTTTTCCCTTCAATAAGACGAAAATGTTGTTTTATAACAGTATCAAACTCACAAATTATTTGAATTACACCCAAAAATTACCATTAGACTCTTCAAAAAGTTTTTCATTGCTGCCACTAAAACGTATGTTATACCTTGCTAGACATTTCACAGTAGCAATTATTCTAAGCAAAACATTTTTCTAATGAGCGGTATCTTTTTTTTATTAATTCTTGCAACTCTCTATCAAGTGTTTGATTTTTATTCAACCTCAGTCGCAACTCACACCAAATTTTGAAATTAGTCAAATGTTCAGGACTATTTTCATGAATGCTTAATCTTTGACCAAGTTGTTTCCAACAATTTAAACATTCGCTTGCTGATTGACTTTTTGATCGACCATCTTTGAAAAGCTTACAACAAAAACAAAACACTTTATATAACTCTTTAGAATAAACCAACCACTTTCTACCATAACAATCACCATTTCTTATTTTACGGACGTATTATTCGGAAGAGAAATGCCTACCTATATTATCTTTTGGAAATATGATGTTAGTTTCCTTTATAGGCCCTTTTTCAACAAATAAGTCTCTCATTTTTTAACTTAACACATCCCAAACTCTAGGATCAAATAAATTCACACCAATATCATCGATGTTATCATAGTCACAAGCATTATCAATGTTATCATTGTCACAAGCATTATTAATGTTATCATCGTGACAAGCAATATCAATGTTTTCATTAGGGGTGAGCATAATCGGGTACCCGGCTAAATTTAATGGAATCGGAACCGGAACCGGCGGTTCTTAGAATGAAGGAACCGGAACTGGAACCGCCTACATCGGTTCTCTATATTTTGGAACCGGTCCCAGAACCGTCGGTTCCGGTTCCGGTTCCGGTTCTGGGTACCCAATGACAACTTTTTTTAATTTTTTTAATAATTCATACAATAAAAATTGTAATTTTAAGTTTATTGCAATCTATAAAGTACCAACATAAAGTAATAAATACAACAAATGGTGAAAACTAATCCGATAAAAATTAATTATTACATTGTAACAACCCAAAAACACATCACATAATATTAAAGCCAAAAGCCCATAAGGGTCCCAAATACATCATAAACTCCAATATCAATTACATTGTTTAAGGTCCTCAAGCAAATACAACCGAGATGCTAACTAAACAAAAACTGAGACTTGACGGTCTCTAATCTCGCACCTCCGTCTCAAGCCTTCTCCTTTGCCTTGGATGAAGCACCTAAGCCACCCTTTCCTGAAAATGGTTTTTAAGTTTTGAAAGCGAGGGTTAGACCATAAGGTCTAGTGAATTCCCTCCTAACAGCGTAACCGCAAAACATTTAAGAAATACTTTTCCAAACACAAAACACTTGACAAGTTTGAGCTCAAACAAGGGTATACACAGTGGTTCGGACCAATAACACCTTACAAAGCCAGGCACGGCAACTCAACACCTTACAAAGCCAGGCACGGCAACTCGACACCTTACAAAGCCAGGCACGACAACTCGACACCTAACAAAGCCAGGCACGGCAACTCGGGGGTCCTCCACTGTGCAACCCGACTCTACCACAAGCATAAACACTTAAAACATGCTTTGAAACTTACTCGAGGAATATCCTCCTTTCACTTGTAAAATAACACTTTTCATGCATGAGAAAACATAGGATTCATGATAAACAAGTAAACTCATTTTCAGACATATCAATTCTTCACAATTTAATTTGAAAGATAGAATTAATGCGTAAGGGAACTCACCTGCTGCTCGGCTAAACCACACACTACTTGAAGCTCACTTAACCTCCAAGCGATCACCTGAATTGGGGTTAACAAAGGAGGTGTTAGACTCCCCAATTATACTCTAAAACATTCCCCACCATGTCCTAAGACAATCCCCTAAACCAGGCCTCGAACCCAAGCCCGAACGACCCACGAAGCAGAAAACGAGAATCGCCCAACAGGGACTTACGCGGTTTACCACGCGGTTTGCAAACCGCGTGAAAAGCCGCGTATCCCTCTGGTCGAGCATTCTCAGCTCTGCTCACCAGGGTCAGCTCGTAAAACCTCTTAAATCCTCCAAAACTGATTCCAACAGATTGGTATCTTCCCCAAACAAACTCCCACAACATACAATCATTAAGGAGACAATTCCCAACACTTAAATCCATCTATTCCTCACTCAAATCATTAGGAAAAACTCTTTTGAAACACAAATCCTCTTTTTAAAATGAACCAAACTTAAGAATCTCCATTGGAAGGGTGGAATATCACCAAGGGCACACAAACACCTCAAGGGGATTCATTCAACACCCTTCTAACTGATTACACCACAAAAACACTTAAAGAGGAGGAAGATTGCAACAGATTCTTACATCAAAGCCCCAATTCCAAGACAAAACTAAGAGATTAAGATGGATATATACCTTTGCAGCCAATTTCTTCAATCTCCAGCTCAATCACCTTCCCCAAACCTTCAATGGTGGAACTTGAGCTTCTTCTCCCCTTTCCAATTTTCTCCAGCCGACAAAGTGAAGAGGAATAGGGTTTTTGAGGCTTTTAATCTAACATAACTTTTCCTTTTCACAAATCGGCCACACAACTTTCAGTCTTTTACAAAAGCACCCCAAAGTTCCTTATTTCTGCACTAAAACCACCAAGTATGGAATATGGGGTGTTACATACATAAATAAATTAGAAACTCTCGAGTATTGAGTTTTAAGATCAACAAAACGACTTCCATAACAATTCACGTCTTTACGTTGCTAACACCTCAAATAAAACATTTGGATGAAAATGAATAAAACACCTAATAAAAGTACAAAAGTAATACTACATCATTCTATATTTAAATATAATAAATATATAAATATAATAAATATCATAAATATATAAATAATTTTTATTAAAAAATAGCGGGACCGGGTATCCAGCGGGTAACGGTTCCAAAAAAATGAGAACCGGAACCAGTTTTGATCGGTTCCGTATTTTAGGAACCGGAACCAATCACATCGGTTCCGGTTATAGAACCGGCAGTTCCATAGCGGTTCCGGTTCCAAAAGCGGGTACCCAGTTCCGATGCTCACCCCTAGTTTTCATTATCGTCACTAGCAAACTTTTGGCAAGAATTTTCAACCGGATGCTCAATCGGATTCTCAACCGAATTTTCAGAAACGTTTGATGGCTTAACAAAAAAAATCATAGATCCTTGCATCGATTGAACAATTTATTCTTGTCTTTTTTTCCTTTTTCTATTTTGAGCACCCGAAAGTTGTGATCTAGGAAACATATATAATAAATTGAAACAAGTATTCAATATATATTTGTTCAATAAAAGATAGAAAACACCTGATCGATAAACATTGATGTGAAGCTGTGATGGGCAGTGATTGAGGGCAGCAAGCAATCTAGCAGCACTGGTCGATTTGAAGTCTTGAAGACCAACGATTTAAGGCAACAATCACCAATCACACGCACGCTTCTGATTTAGGGCAGAGAGAGAGATGATTTAGGGCAGCAACGATTTACTGATTTAGCAACGAGAGAGAGGTGATCGATTTGATATTTGAAGACGACACAGAGACTCAATCGTGCGGGAACAGACAATCGCACACACGTTCCAACGTTTCCTTCGGTCCTTCCTACTTGTCGGGTGTCAAACACTCAAATGGTAAAAAAATATTTGGGCCCCCAAAATCTAACCTATATATACCAAGGCCCTAAAAATTGTTGATGTCACTAATGAACCTGCTGCCCATGGCTCAAGTCACATTTGTCATGCGCCAGGGTCGGGCCTGTTTGTATATATCCAGGTTTAGGTTTTTGATGAAAAAATGAAGTTCATAATACGAGAAATAAATAATTAAAAAATGTTAAAACTTAGAAAAATAACTAATGGACCATTTTGTCCTCTTACTTTACAGAATTAATGTACGGTCGTTTGCCTCCCGAAGCAAACCCATAAAAAGCTACATACGTGAAGGTTTTTTTTTTGTAATAAATATAGATAAATGACCAAATTACAAAACTTGACATACCTTAGAGACCAAATCCGTAATTTACTCTATCTTTTATTTCAATAAGTTCCGCAAATATGCGATTAAATAATGAAATATCGATAAATTAAAAGAAGTTTTAGCCTAATATTTTTTTATTACCAGAACCTACTTAAACTTGAGACGACACCATCTAGAGCCAACTAATGATTTTATTGATATTTACATTACAATACCGATAGATTGATGCAAGGAAAAGTTCGAATTATTAATTGATCGGATGAATGTGACAAACGGGCAATAAAGAATATTTGTTCAAGTGTTTCCCATGGGTACATATTGATTTTCAACGCCATGTTATAGGAAGGGATGGAAACGAGGCGAGTATTGAGCAGGTAATGTATCATCCGACCATGACCCCATTTAATCCATCCATTCCCGACCTTGTCCCGATTAATCCGTGACGGGTTCGGGGGAAGGAATCCTCGGTACGTTTGGGGAACCCGTTGAATACTTGTTTAGTAAAAAATGTATTTTAAAATTAAAGTTATAATAAACTGTCACTATATTAATTACCAATATTGAAAATAAAATATATGTATTATTTAATAATATATATATATATATATACATATTTATTTACACAGATATATACTATATACATATATTAAATAAATTAAAACATATATTTGGGGTCTGCTTAGGGGCGGGCGGGCAGGTAATGCCATCTCCACCCCATCCCGAACCCGCGTCAAGTATGGAAATAAATCTGCATATATCCGTCCCTACGGGTAAAATTTCTATCTCTTATCATAGATATGATCATATGGATTAAGGAAAAAATAGCAAACAAAACATTAAATAATTAAAATAAATATTACAGAATAAAACAAAGAGTAATCTATTAAAATGCCCCAAGTTTGACTCATGATTTACAAAAATGCTCAAACTCTCTCCAATTTAACCAAAATACCAAAAAAAAAACCGTGAAATACCCCGTGATCACTGTTCTAAAAGGCTCGCCGCGACAGCCACCATGGCGCGCCGTGGCTCAAGTCTTGTGTCTCACGCCACGTTATGCATGTGGCACGCCATGGTCTAATGTGCGGTCTTTAATAATGCGATATTTGATTTTTTCTTACGTTTTTAATGTCTTATTTGCTAGTTTTAATATATAACATAATTTAACATGTTTATTGTCATTGACGCATCGATTAATACTACAAAACATATATTTTTATATATAATATTATATGTGATATAGAGATTTTCCGCCATAAGTCACGCCTTGATAAACGTCATGGCCTCGCCATGGCTCCTAAGGCTTGAGGCTTGGCCTCGCCGCCACGCCACGCCTCGCGTCATTTAGAACCTTGCCCGTGATCACGGATTAAAATCAATTTCATGAAAAACCCAAGCTTCTCGGACATCTCCATCCTCTATTGCGGACAAAATCATGTCCTTCACGGACAAATTCAAGGGTGAGAATCCAACTTTTTTAAGGAGTCTGTGATCACGGGGTATTTTCACGGATTTTTTGGGTACTTTGGTTAAATTTGTGAGAGTTTGGGCATTTTAGTAAGTGAGAAGACAAACTTGGAGCATTTTAAATAATTTCTCTAAAATAAAATCTAATTATTAAAAGTATGGTTAAATTAAAACTATATAAAATTGGTTCTTTGTAACACCCGGATAGTTGTTTTGCTTCTTTGAACTCCGAAGTTACTTCCATAATGTTACTCTATGATAACTAAATGTTTATATTAATAAAACTTTTTTTTTGTTAATCATAAATATTAAGACTATTTTATACACACTTCAAACTCTGAATTTATGATAAATAAAATTAGATTGATGTTATTGGAGCAATAAAGTTAAAGAACATAACCACAAGGTTTGTGGCGTAGTGGTTAAGGCTTGTGGATAGGGGCGGAGCTACCTTGTAACAAGGGTTCGCAACCGCTAACCCTCAACTTTTCAAAAAAAAATTGATATACTAATTTTTTAATACTTGACAATTCATGGACTGAATTTACTTCTATTTAAATCCTTCTTTGGGCCTATTAACTTAATACTAATAAAACATGGGGTAATTTTTTTTAAAAGGGTACACAACTACATCATAGACCACACACGTGACTTTGTTTAAAAAGAAGAAAGTCTTCCAAATTCTCAACTTTAAGTAGAGTTCCTCTCGATATAGCATTTTTAACTATGAACATTTTAAATAATAGATTGTGCTGAATAAACGATTGCTTGATTTCTTATATTAAAAAATATATTTTTATTGAGATAGATAATGAAGACATTACAAATAAGTTTTAGAAAATGAAAACTCGTCGAGCTCACTATTGAAATTGTATAGGTTGGTGTTTCAACAATATACGATCATCACTTTTGCTTGTTATTTTCAGAAAAAAATAATATTTCTTTCTTTAATTTGTTTTATTTATAATTGTTGCTCCTCCTAGACCAAAATCCTGGCTCCGCCACTGCTTATGGGGGATGTGGCTAGTAACCCATCTACCCCAAGTTCGAATCCAGGCGCTTCCAACTTGTGGTCACTGGGGATAAACTCAGGGTTGCACGCTTTAGCAGCTAGGGCATTGCCTCACCTTGTCGGGATTAGTCGGGGCAATGTTCTCGGATACCCTTTAAAAAAAATTAAAGAACATAAAATGGATGAATCCAAGAGTAGAAGGCAAGCATAAGATGATTTGTGATGAGTGGGACAATTTTATAACATATATATCTCTCTCTCATCCACATGCTCTCATTATCCACACCAAACCATAGCACTTTTAAGGGTGGTTTATGGGCTAATATTTAGGCCATCAGTACCCCATGGAGGGAATCTTTCAAATATTCCACTTCACATCAGCGCCACATCAGCTTTTCTTTCATCCCTCACTCGATCCCTAACGATCCCTAAACACCCGTATCCCATTCCCTCAAACCCTTTTGCCACCTCATTTATTTTAATTCTTTTATTTATACATTTAATTATTTAACAAAATAAAAATATTTATATATTTTTTAATAAATAAAAATAAGATAAATAATAAAAATTAAAATTCATATCATTCATTAAAAATAAAAATTACAAAATAAATTTAAAAATCTACTCGTCGTCATTGTTGGGAACTTGGATACGCCAAATATGTTCGACCAAATCCGACCGAAGGTTATTATGAGTGTCCCGGTTTATGACTTCTTGAACATTTGTCGCGCGTTGTGTATCACTGATTTGGCTTTCGATGTCATTCGTGAAAAAGTCGTTTTCCACGTCACCACAAATAGCATGGTTTTCGTCTTCGAGTATCATATTGTGTAATATGACACAAGCGTACATAATGTTTCTCAATATTTCCGGTTCCCATCCGCGTGCCGGGTTATGAAGTATATGCCAACGTTGTTTAAGCACGCCAAAAGCCCGTTCAACATCTTAACGTGCGGATTCTTGCGCGGACTTGAACTTTTGTCGTTTAAGGTCTTGTGGGCACGTAAATGATTTTACGAAAGTAGCCCATTCCGGATATATCCCATCCGTTAGATAATATCCGTGCTTGTAGGTGGCTCCATTCACCTCAAAAGGGCACTCGGGTGCTTTTCCATCATATACATCGTTGAAGATGGGCGACTGATTGAGAACATTGATGTCGTTGTTGGAACCGGCAACACCAAAGTATGCGTGCCAGATCCATAGATCTTGAGAGGCCACTGCTTCTAGCATGATTGTCGGGTGCTCATGATCACTTCTCATGAATTGACCTCGCCATGCATTCGGACAATTTGCCCACGCCCAATGAGTACAGTCTATGCTGCCGAGCATGCCGGGAAATCCGTGTTTAGCTTCATGCGCGGCGTACAACTTCTGAATATCAATAAAAGTAGGCTTGCGTAAATATTTTTGACCATACAGTTCAATAATACCTGTGCAGAATTTGTACAGACAATCTCGTGACGTTTTCTCTCCCATACGGATGTACTCGTCAAGTGCGTCAGCAGCTACTCCATACGCCAATTGCCGAATAGCGGAAGTACACTTTTGTATCGGAGAAAAACCTTGTTTGCCTAACCCGTCAAACCGAAGTCTAAAATACGGATACCCTACTTCTAAATCTTCAACTATTCGTTCGAATAGTTGTCTGCTCATCCTGAACCGCCGCCTAAACATATCCGGTGTATAAATCGGGTTGACGCCAAAGTAGTCTCGCATAAGCCGCTCGTTTGCAGTTACTCGACCTCTTTCAATGTTTGCGGCCCTCTCTCTTGTTGACGATGAGGCGGTGCTACCATACAGCGATTGTGCAGTATGTCGAAAAATTTCCCTTTGTAGATTCAACAACTCGTCGGTGTCTACGGATGATGATGATGCGGTTGGTGAACCGGGTTGTGGCGAATCCATATTGTTTAAAATATAGAGAATGGAAGAGTGTTTGAGAGAGTTTGAGAGGTGTGAGAAATAAGAGGTTGAGATAATTTGAGAGGTGTGAGAAATAAGAGGTTGAGAGGTTTGAGAAATAAGAGGTTGAGGGTTAAATATATAGTGGGATTAAATTGAGAAAAATAATTTTTTTTAGTAAAAGAGCCGTTGAACGGCATTATTTTTAAAATTTTAATTAAATTTTTTTTTTAAAAACCCTTCGGGATGGATCGGGATCCCATCCCCGGATTCCATCCCTTCCCGCTCATCCCGCTCGCCCCATAGCCCACCCCGCATGACCCCGCTGGCCATCCCGAGCCCATCCCGCACCGGGTACGGATGGCCTTACTGGATAAATATTAACTAGTGGAAATCATTATTCTTAATATAAGGCATATGTCATGTAGCTCAGTTGGCAATGGGGTGGGAAGACTTGCCCAATAACTAACGGGTATTGGGTTTGAGTCTAGCCCCCCTCCCCCCCCTCCTCCCCTCGTTAGCCACAACTGCTGAATGAGTCTCAAAATGCCCCCTCATACGGATGCCCGAGTAGGCAAGGTCAGGTATGGAGCCGTGTCAGGATTGCCGATATCAACCTTTTTGCCTAAAAACTATTCTTAATATAAGGTTTTTGGTCAAGAAATAGTAAGGGGGCTTATAGGGAGTATGAAATAAAATAAATAATATTGTATTCGTCTTAAATTGAATGTCTACATTTCTACTTTAGTTTATTCTGAAATAAGTTTATTTTACTTATAGGGAGTATGATTACACGTTTTTATAACTGTGTGCCATTTTCATTGTGGACATTTATTTTAAAATGGAGTGATAAATTTTCTGAAAATGGCAAAAATAATATTGATAAAATACCGACTTTTATAGGTTTAACAGTGAATTTCATTTCGTATGACTTGTGTTTACAACTATCAGAATTATTCTTATGTGGCATTACTGATGAATCACAAGTTGTTTTCCCCTTTATTAGATACTTAACTAGTTAATATAAATTACAAATTAAAATCAACACTTAACAATAACAAATAGGAATTAATAATAATATAAATAGACAATCCTAAAACTGAATCAATTAAAATTATGGACTGAAGTCACTGAACAACTTAAGAACACAATAGAACTAACATTTTGAATCTTTCTATTTTTTTTGAAAGATAGCTGAATTTTATTAAAAGAAATTCAGTACAAGAAGTCACTGAATCTTTCTATTTTTGTCGTAAAGATTAGATGTCTATATTTATTTATTGATTTTTTGTGCTTTTTTGCTCTAAGTCAACAAGTTTAAATTTTAAATCCCATTAAGAACAACGTAAATCTTGAAGTGACCGTTGTTCTTTTTCTTGTTAGCATTTTTTATCTACCAATCTTAACATTTTAATTTACGGATCAATCTTTTGATGGTCAAACCCGCTATTTGTAATGACATATGCAATCATAAAGTAAAATTATTTATCACGTCCCCATATAACATATTGTTACATTCTTTTGAATTAAAATAAATTTAATTAAAATAAATTTTGAAAAATAAACAGGTGTAACGTTACCCCTATCATAGGTACATGTTCATCACTAATGGTGTAATATTAACGGTACAGAAAATGAACAATGACTTTTTTGGATTAAAAAAATATAAGAAAGAAACTCCATTTAAGGTACGAAAAATGGACAATAACATATTTTGGGTTTAAAAAAAACATAAGAAAGAAACTGCATTTAAGGTAAAATGTATTAAAAAATGAGTGATTCATTGAAATGTTTCAAGTTTGAGTTCTCATTTGCTAAAATGCTCAAATTCTCTCCAATTTAACTAAAATACCCAAAAAAATCCGCAACAATTGTTTGGGTAAAAAACCACACATCGCGACCGACGATAGAAAACTCAAATAATATTTACATAAGACCACTCTTGTATTAAGATAAGGTTTTGCAGGTTATTTACAGACGAGCGCTTGGTCGTACATTTTTCTGATGGTCGTATGTTCCGTACGACAGACGTCCGAGACTCAAGACGGTCATACGATTACACTAATCGATAACAGTCAACACCCGCTTCTTTTGTTCATTAATGCAGGTCCACGAGCATTAATAGTACAACGGCCAGTAACGGACGAGCTATTAATGGCATTAAAGACCCGACAGCGGTTACGAAACAAGCCATCAAGACACATTTATTACCAACAGAAGCTATATAAAGGCCTGCTTTACAACCGAAAAACACATCGATTCCCAAGCTATTATACATCGCAAACACAACAGTAATCCACAAAGCATTCGAATAAATATCGCTAAAGCAACTTTCGCACGACAGCAGTTCGAAGCACACGACAACAGTTCATTTCATACGATTTACACACGACGCACGACTTTTACATACGATTAAGTTCATCTTTTCTCATATTGTAATCTGTTGTACACAAAAAACCTGTTACAAAAGGACTTTCGCCCCTGTTTGGCGACTATAGTGCACCGTCGACTCTCACAAGTCGACCGTGGTTTTGTCCCTCGTTTTGGGGTTTTTCCACGTCACCAATTCCCTTGTCTTATTTACTTTTTATCGCGATTGTGTTGCTTGGTCTTGAGATCTCTTTCTTTAGTTGTTAAATTCCACATCAACTTTAAGTTGTCCTTTTGGGTGATTTTTGGCATAAACAACAATACCCTGTGATCACGGACTCATGAAAAAACCAAGCTTAGAGGACCAAACCAACAGCATCACGGACAAAAACTTCTCGGTCGCGGCCATCTGCATTTTCGGTCGTGGCCTCCACATTCTCGATCGTGGGATCTACCTACTTGATCGCGGACCAAATCAAGGATTTCAATCTCGATGGTGGACATTTCAGGGGTGTGAATGCAACTTTTTTAGGAGTCTTCGATCGCAGGGTATCATCACGGATTTCTTGGGTATTTTGGTTAAATTAGGAAGAGTTTAGGCATTTTGGTAAGTCAAATTCAAACTTGGGTCATTTTCAGTAATTTCTCTTAAAAAATTGTAAATACCACTTGAAGGGTTAGTTTAGCTAGTAATAAGAGTTGTGAGTCAAAACCTTTGGATTTCTCTCTATAGGCCACAAGGGTTCGCATCCTATAAGTCATTGCCACATTGAAGCTTTTCCAAAGGCCAAATAAAATAAGTCGAGGTATACGATAAGCTGGTCCAAATTTTTAAAATTACAAATAAAAAAAACATAAACAATCCCCGTATTCCTTTTATATCATAAGTCCATAATATTAAAACACCTCTTACATTCAACAAATAGTATTATCAATAATCAAACTCATGAATTTCAAAAAAATATAATATAATATAATATAATATAATAACAAAATATAGATTCTGTAGAAACTAGAAGCTTCAGAAACTCCATTTCCAGATCTTGATCCGAAGATCAACCTCACATTTAGCATTAGAAACACTAGCTTCCACTGATGATGATGAACTATTCGATTTTCCACCACCAGCTTTTGGAATTAGGCTATGAATTTTCTCACATTTGATCCTAATCCCGACCTTTTTGCTCGTGAATGATTCGATCTTCATTGTAGCTTCAGTATCAAGCAATATCTTCAATTTCAATCCTGTTTTTTTCTTCAGATCTGATCTCATTTGATTCACCGCCTCTGTTTCAAGCAGCAGAGAGTTGCTACTCAACGACGAACGGAGAATCGTGATGTTATTCGGATTGCTAGTGAACGAATTTCGGAGAGATCCGTTTGCGATCTGTGTTCCGGATGATAAACATGTGATCGCGATTGGATCGTAGTCAAACACGATTTTCTTATTCGGATTCTTCGTGGAAACGGTGAGATTGAGCTGAGATGTGAGGTGTGTGGTGCCGTCGGTGGCGGTGGTGAGGTTGAATTGCGAGATTTTGAGTGACGCAACGGTGAACGTCGGCCGGTGAGGATGATATAGGAGGTAGAGAACGCAGCCGGAGATCGTGGCGAGGAGGAGAAGGAGAATTGCGATGAGAATTGACCAGAAGCAACATAAACAGAAGCACCGACGGAAGCCATGGCGGCGTTTCCGGTGATAACTGACTGGATTTGGTCGGTACGGATGGCGGTTCTGGTTGTAAATTTGGGATTTCATTGGCGGAGGTGGTAATTTAGGGTTTTTGGTGTCGGCGGTGGTGACATTGGGGTTTGATGTAGGGTAGACTCTATCTGTCATTTTGTTTTAGGTTTATTCCGGTGAGGATTGTGGCGGAGGGCGGTGGCGGAGGTGGTGGCGGAAGGAGAGAGTGTTTGCAGGTTTTAATAGAAGTAGGGGAAGCAAGAGAAAAGGTTGAAAGCTCATTAAAATGGAAATGTGTTTGGAGTTTTTCCCCCCTTGTGTTGTGGCTGTCTCTCTCATTGGTTATACCACCGTTGCTCAACTCAATTATATGATTTAAATTTTAAGGTAACGTTCTTTTCTTGACTTCTTTCATTTCATTCATTGAACCATAAAAAAATAAAAAATATTAGGCTTTTAAAAAAGAAATGGATTAAATTGCTAATATCATAAACCTAATTCAATTTTTAACTATTTTTTAAAGCCTCTTATTAAAATAGTTAGTTTTTATGCAGATATTTTATATAGGGATGTGTAAAAAGTTGGCTGATTAAATTTAAACTGATTGATTCAATTACAATCGATCGACCATAATCGAATGTTCAATTGTAATTGGATCGGATCGGATTCAAAATGTCAACATCTAATTTGGATTGGTCGGTTCTTTGATGGCAGTCTAGAATCCAATAAAACCGAACTGCTCCAATCCAATAGTCATCCAATTGTCCATCCAACTAACATCCAATTAATAATTATATAGAACTAGATACGTACCGTGCGTGATGCGACACATACCATTTTAAATCTAAAGTCGAGAACTTGAAAGAAATAATATTGTTTCATGTTCAGTTTTATTCTTCATCTCACAATGCCAAATTTATGGTTTTATTTGTTTTTAAATCGCATATAAATTCAAGATCAATATGATCAATCAATCAAAAAAATTTGAAAATGATTCGCTCGATAGTGAGGTCTTCAAACACATAAATTGAGCTCGTTTTGAAGGTTTTGATGAGACAATTATAATGATATAATTTGTGAAAAAAACATATTTTTAATGTATTTTATTTTATATACATTATGTATGTTAATATGATAAGAGTGTAAAATGAAAAGTAAAAAAAAGAAAACATACAAAATAAATTAAATAACCAATTATAAGGATATAAATTGTAATTTACAAATAAAAAATTATTATATTTTTAATTATCATGTTGAACGTGAATGTTTTGAAGCTTTTACATTTGTACATGATGTGATTGAGATTTGTACCTCTTAAAATTCAAAACTAACCGCAAATAGAATTTTTTAAATGAGTATAGATAGTTAAATGGTGTAAAATTTACAAGTTTATTAAAATATCGATACACCATTTTTGAAAAGTCTCGATACGTCTTTATAATATTTTACAATATTATTAAATTAAAATATATTTAGTAAGAAACTTATTGAAATTATTGACAAGAATATTATAATGGTATAATTTGTAGAAAAATGTATTTTAGTTAATCTATGATTATGCATGTAATGAATATAAAACAATTAATTCGTATGGATGCATGATATTTAATAATATGATTAGATCCAAAAATATTCAATATTGAGCTCATTTCAAAGGTATTGACGAGACGATTACAATGATATAATTTGTAAAAAAATAAATGTATTTTTAATGCACTCGTTCATATACGATTATTTATGTTAGTATGATAAAGATTTAAAATAAAAATTGAAAAAATTGAAAAAAGTAAGAGATTAAAAGTAATTTAATAACTAAATTATAAGGATATTAATTGTAATTTATAAGTTCAAAAAAATAACGTGGAGAGATTGAGAAAGTGGGTGTGAAAGGATTTTGCACTAAGGCCATCCGTAGCCCAGCGGGATGGAGGGCGGGATGGAGCGGGGTGGGCTACGGCATCTGCGGGATCGGCGGGAAGGGATGGGATGCGGGATCCCCATCCCGTTTCATCCCGAAGAAAATGTGAGGAGGAGAGGTGGGTCCCAGGTGAGAAATGAGAGGGAGTGAGTTAGGGAATGGGGTACGGATGTTTAGGGATTGTTAGGGATTGAGTGAGGGATGAGAGAAAAGCTGATGTGGCGCTGATGTGGAGTGGAATATTTGAAACATTTATGTAAACTTTAGTTAAATAAAAATTCTATTGAAAAAGTGGCTAAAAAATGATATTTTAATCAATTCCCCATTCGCAATGTGTTTAATCGCTTAAATTAAGTCAAATGTGAGTTGAATTTTTTAAATTTTCTATACCGTTACTTTTGTCAAAATCAAATTAAACCGAATCTTTAAGTTTGTTTTCTTAGATGTTGTATTTTGGTTCAAGATTTGTATATTGAACGGTTTTCGTTTAATATCAGTTAAGTTATTTCAAGTTTTTATATTGTTTTAATTTAGAGTAAATTACATTCCCAGTCCCTATAGTTTGGTGATATTTCGGATATAGTCTCTAATTCATGTTTATTACACTGCACATCCCTATGAGCGCACGTGGAGAGTCCCTCCTTCTAATGAAATATGTTAACTCAGTTAACTCAAGGGGTATTTTAGTCTTTTACCCTCTATTTTGTCTTTTTTCCCGTTTTGTTTTGTTTTATTATATTATATTATTATTAGTATATTTACAATATTATATTATTATTAGTATATTTACGATATTATATTATTATTAATATATTACACATATATATATATATATATATATATATACACACACACACAACCTACCCCTGTTAACTCCATCTTCGACCAAACTACTACCACCACCACCTCCGGCCACCTCTCTTCACATTCTCCTCTCCATCTTCGACCACCTTTTTTGGCCCTTCCTTCTTTTTGCCTAACTTGATCATATAGTAGCATCTGAACAAATATGACAAGTAACAACGATTCTTCAGAACTCCTACTGGATTTTTATCTGTTTGGTTAATATTTATGTAACTGCATGGTTTGTCACAATATTCAAACTCCCTGATTTCACTACCAGATTCTTGATTGTCGGAGGTAATACAAAGAGTAACTTTTTCAGGCTAGCAAAGAGAAGCAACATAGGACTCCTTGAACTGAAGAAAGACATGATTCACTTACCATATCTATTTATGGAGAGCCAATCATCCTATCAATCTCATATTTCTTGCTTTGGAATTCTCGTATCATTTCCTTCTTGTATAGCGTGTTTTAGGCTTATTTCTCCCCTAGAGTTTGTATATAAGTGTATCCTTGTTTTACCTTTTTACACAACAAATAATACACATAATACATTCCTCCATTTTTCTTTCTCTGCATGTCCATTTTCTACATGGCATCAGAGCGGGAAAACGATCGACCAGCTTCCGTACCATAATACCATTCACATCTTTTAATCCCGTTTTTTGCTGTCGGACCCCTCGTTCTGTTGTTGTTTACTGCGCTGCACCGCTGCTGCATTGTGTGTTCTGTTAAGATTGTGAGTAGTGGTTCTTCTTATGGTCGAGGGCAGTGGCCCTAATTTTGTTTTGGTTGAATTGTGGTTCAGTGATCCTGGGCTAAGGATTGGTTTTGTATCTGTTTGAATGGTTGGTTAATAAAATTATGCTTTTAAAAAAAATGACTAAGGTGCTGTTTGTTTTTTAAGAGGTCTGAAGTCTGAAGTCTTATTTCACTTCTGTTTTATAAGAGGTGTTGCTGAAGTCTGAAATCTGAATCATAAGACTGTTTGTTTTTGTATCGTCTGAAGTCTGAATCTGAATCAACAAGTCCAAACAAAACCAAAAAAAGGAAAAAAAGAAAAAAGAAAATTACAATAATCTAGTATTTATAATACCAATAACTAATAAACTGTAGCTAAAACCGCCGCCCAATAGGGAAAATAGATAAGCCGGCGGGGGTCTAACATCCGGTTCCGGCGAAACTCCTCCGGTGTAATCCATATTGAATCCACCGCCGCCTCCATCTGTAAAATTTTCATACACTCCATTCACCGGACCGAATTTCATGTGAAGACCGCCGCCTCCGCCTCCGCCTCCGACTCCGACATGGGTTTTGGTCCACGGCCATGCCATGGATATTGCATCCGTCGACGGCGTTGACTGCCAAAACGGTCCATTACCATAACGAACCTCCGGCGAAGAAACTACACATCCTCCCAAAATCCGACACTCGCCATCCTCCTTGTGCTTAACCGGCGGCGACGGCGACGGAGGAATCAAAATCCACTGCCGCTTTTTATGTATCAAACGCTTCGATCGTTGATCCTTTTCAAGCATCATACGTGGCAAGATCTTGGGATCCTCCGCCACTTTATGTAACAACGCCATCATTTGCTCCGGCCGCCGCTCCGTCGCCTCAAGCCGCTTGTTCATCCCAATCAACTGACGTTCCAAAGCCTTCTGCTCCTGATTTAACCTCGCAATCTCCACCGCCATCTCATATTACAAACCTGCTGGAAGAGAACGGCGGCGATGGGTGGCTGGAATGGCGGCGATGGGTGGCTGGAACAACGGCGATCGATTATCAGACGACCGGCGACGGAGGCTTGAAGCGATGGAGGAGGCTGACGGCTTATTTGAAATTAGGGCACATAATGGATTGAGGGGAGAAGAGGTTTTAAGACAATATTTTGTCACTTGTGAATTAAGAGTTTTTAAGAGGATTTAAGCTCTTTTTAAAAAAAAACAAACACTCTTAAATGGGTGAGGTCTGAGCGAATCAGATTTAAGAGATATTAAGACTATTTTTTTGAAAAACAAACAAGCCCTAAGAAAGACGAAGAGTCGAAAGAAAAATCGACATCATCCGTGGTTGACGTAATGTCACCATATTTCATCTCCGGGTCTGATAATCCAAACGTTGTCTTCACAAGCGAACTCCTTCGTGATGGTAACTACGCGGATTGGGCGGACGAAATGAGTAACGCCCTCTACACAAAGAATAAATTTGGTTTTATCGATGGGTCAGTCCCTACTCCGGACGAGGGCTCGTCGGAATGGTACTTATGGAAACGGTGCAACGCCATGATAAGGGGTTGGCTCCACATTTCCATGGACAAAGAAATACGCACTAGTGTAAAACACGCCAAGACCGCTCAAGAGATTTAGTAAGACTTGAAAGAGCGATTTGGTAGTGCAAGTGCACCAAGGGCGTTTGAGTTGAAGCGTGAAATATTTCTCACACGGCAAGGGAAGTTATCGGTTTCGGCATATTACACAAAGGTTAAAGGCTTATGGGACGAATTCCAGGCCACCTCTCCGATTCCCAAATGTAAGTGCAACAATTGTACTTGCAATATGGGTAAACAATTGATCGAGATGAAGGATAAAGAGCATTTATACGAATTCCTTATGGGATTAGACGAGAGCTTTGGAACCGTGAAGACTCAAATTCTAACCACGAGGCCAATGGTCTCTCTTGAAGCCGCTTTCCGCATCGTTTCGGAGGATGAAAGGCAGAAGCAGATCACCTATGACGGTCGAACACAAGTCGATGCAACAGCCTTCCAGACTTTGCGTCGCCAAGAACGCAAGGACATTCAAAGAGAAGCCAAGAAATGTGCACATTGCGGGAAGCTTTACCACACAATCGATGAGTATTATGAACTCAAATGATACCCCAAGTCGGGTGAAAAAGGATATCGTGACGTGGGTAAGAAGGAAGAATCATGGAAGAAGCAAAAAATCTCCTCTAAAGGGGCTCACATGGCTGCTGTAAGTTCCCCAGTTCCAGGCGTTGATTCTGAACAGTTCTCAGCATGTCGGGATTATTTTAAGATGCATGGGGAAAGTTCACAGACTACTAACGAAGAAAAATTGCCCATCGTTAACATGGCCGGTAAGATAAACAACGTAAAGTCTTGGATAATCGACTCAGGAGCCACGGAACACATAACTTGCGACAATGGGATACTCGTTAACCAAACGGAAACTGGGACTGACACGCCCGTAAAAATTCCGAATGGAGAAAAGGTCCCGGTCGCTAGTATTGGTGACACCATTTTACCCAATGGTTTGAAGCTAAATAGAGTTTTAAACATTCCGAAATTTGAATGCAATTTGTTGTCTGTTAGTCGCCTTACAAGAGAGTTAAATTGTGTTCTCACTTTTTTCCCGGATTATTGTACTATGCAGGAATTACCTTCGAGGACGCTGATTGGGATGGGTAGACAATGTGATGGTCTGTATTGCTTGGAGCCGAAGAATAAAGAAGATACGACCATGTCGGTAACCTTCAAGGATTTGGCATAAGATATTAGGCCATGCTTCGAGTTTGAAATCCTCATATTTTAAGTTTTTTTGGAAAGAATGATGAACATTGCGACTCTTGTTTGAGGGCTAAGCTAACTAGACTACCTTTTTCTAATAGTAACATTCACACTACGTCTTGTTTTGAACTCATCCATTGTGATATTTGGGGTAGTTATCGTACTCCGTCCTCAACAGGGGCACATTATTTCTTATCAGTGGTTGATGATTTTAGTAGAGGCGTGTGAGTGTTTCTAATGAAGCATAAATCTGAAGTCGGTCATTTTTTAATTACCTTTTGCAACATGGTGCATAACCAATTTGGAAAAACCGTTAAAAGAATTCGAACAGATAACAGTGTTGAATTACAATCTAAATGCATGATGGATTATTATAGCCAGAAAGGAACTTTTCTTGAAACGTCTTGCACTGACACACCCTAACAAAATGGGGTAGTTGAGCGAAAGCACAAACACATTTTGGAGGTGGCTAGGGCCTTACATTTTGAAAGCCTACCGATTAACTTTTGGGGAGAATGTGTTCTAATTGCCACTTACATTATAAATCGTTTACCTTCTCGAGTACTTAAGCATAAAACACCCTACGAAATGTTATTTGGAAAAATGCCAACTTACGAACATTTTCGCATTTTTGGGTGTTTGGCTTATGCCAAGGATAATCGAAAAGGAGGGGATAAGTTCGATGTAAGGGGGAGACGATGTATTTTTATTGGCTATCCTCACTCTCAGAGGGGATATCGTGTTTTTGACTTAGAGCGTGAGAAAATATACACGTCTCGTGATGTCAAGTTTGTTGAAAATGTTTTTCCCTTCAAAAATTCGAGTCCCAAAAATTCAACAGAGAGGTTGAGTTCCATCAGGCAAAAAGAATGGACCACAAATGATTTTGAGTTCTTTGGGACACCTAACAGTCCCACACCCATTTCAGTTGCCGGAATGTAATAACCCAAATTAAATCATATGGATTAAATGAAAGTTAGGGGTTATAGTTGTGCATTTCAATAAGTTTGAGGGTAAGATGAGAAAATTTGGAAAGTAATTGCCCTATGTTTTCTTGTGCGCCGCTTTTGGCTGCAAATTGAGAAAGAAATTTTTCTTTTGTTTTAGGGTTATGTGAGTATGTGAGCTGCATATCGAGAGAGAGAGAGAGAGAGAGAGAGGGTGAGAAGGCTGAAAGAAAGAGAAGGCCATGGGAGGTCCTGGTTGCTCTCGTGAAGAGGAAGCAGAAAGAAGAGAGAGACAAATGACAGGTGTGTGTGTGTGTGTGTGCTGAGTGTGTGCACCGGGAAGAGGTATCGGGAGAGAGAGAGAGAGAGCTGCGGCGGGAGAGAGAGAGACGGCGAGAGAGAGAGAGACGACGAGAAGAGAGAGGGACGTCGACGAGAGAGAAGTAGCCGAGAGTGAGAGAGAAACGGTCGAGAGTGAGAGAGAGACAGTCGGAGAGAGAGAGCAGCGAGAGGGAGAGAGAGTCGTGTGAGAGAGAGAGAGCATCGAGAAAGAGATGGAGCTGCGTGAGGAAGATGGAGGCTGCGAGAGAGAGAGATAGATGATGAGAGAGAGAAGGTGGCGGGGTTCGTCGGCGCCGGAGAAGGTGGCCGGCGGTGGCCGGCAGTGGTGGTCGTCGGAGTCCTAGGCAGCAGTTTTCCATTTCGTAAGGTTTTATTCCGGTAAGAAACTCTTCCATTGCATTGCTCTCTTTTTCAAGTAATGTTAGACTTGTTAGGTCTCTAGTTGCACTCGGCTATGTGAAATGAGAAATCAAATTAGAATATTAATAGAGTTTTGATTTCCTAGTCATAATGTCAAGATAAATTAAATGTTCATGTGTGTTCTTGGTTGTGGAATAGCTTGTATCTATTAAAAGAGGAATTGTGTTAAATTGTGTAGAATTAGAAGAATGGCAAAGAATGTGGGTTTTGCTCGAAATTGCCGGTCTTCCGAAACCGTGTGTACCGGAAGTCGGTATGTTTCGGGAGTTGGCCCGTAACTCAAGTTTGGGCCGGGATTGGTTGTTGGGCCGAGAGAATTATTAAGTCCTTGTGGGCTTGGTTATTAAGATTGGGCTTGGTTTATTAATAAAGTCTATAATTATTTAAATGGACCTAGTACGTAATCGATAGTCTATTTATTAAATTTGGTCATATTATTATTAGTATGATCCGGCTTTGATATTTAGAATCTAGAGTTATAATTTTATGTCGGGGGAAACCTAGAGTCGGATAAATTAATGGATCCGTTATAGCATTTCAATTGGATAAATAAGCAAAGACCATTAATTATGATTTGTGGACTAGAAGTGGAATCTACAAACTTAGATAAGTTTGGGTTGATTTCGGGATTTAATTCGAGTAATAAATGAACGAATTATGACGTACGTTATTAATATAATAGGTGTTCCACCTAGAGATCGGAAGTGTAAGTGAGGAGCTTTGGAGCAAGCAAGCCAGGTGAGTTTTCTAAACTAAAATGTGTGGCTTTTAAAGTGTTTTCAAAAAATGTTATGAATGTTGAGAATTGCCATGCTTTATTATTATGCTTTAATTGCATGAAAGTTGTTTAAAGTTTTACATAGAATGTATGCATACATTGTGATAGACGTAAACTGGCCAAGACGGGAGAGTAGACCCGCCAGTCTTCGTGCGGGAGAGTAGACCCTTTATGCCAGGGGAAGTGGCCCCAATATAAGGCAGCATGAGACTGACTCGTTGTCACCTTAGGGTGGCTTCAGGGTGTCAGATTACGAGGAGGCGGACTTTAGTCCGTATGCGATTTTTTTTAAATGTGTCGAGTATAAATGTTTGATGCTGAAAAGATGAACTGTATTTAAATGATTTGATAACTGTTAGGAGGGACTCACTAGACCTCATGGTCTAACCCTCGCATTTTCAAATAAAACCCTTTTCAGGTAAGCAGGTACAGAAAGGCTCTAGCAAGTAAGCAGGGCGTTAGCAAGAGAAAGATGGATAGTGTAGCGATACTATAGCTTTTCTTAGTTTACTTCTCAGTTGTGTAGGTTGTTCCCGCCAACCATTTTTGGATATTATGTAAGAAATTTTAGAGATGCGATTTGGGATATTTAATTTATATGAAATGTATTGTTTAGAAATGTTGGGTTGTTACAGTTGGTATCAGAGCCATAGTTTAAGGGATTTAGGTGACCGGACGGACCTAAACTTAAACTTGGGAGTAGAAATCACAACTGAGAATCAGGAAATGCGTTAGGAGGGCACTATTATAGAGATAGGACTAATAGGGTACCGAGGACGGTCATGTGCGGTAAGTTTGGATCTACACCTGGCCAGTGTAATTGTGAATTTACAGGTACATGTATGTGCTTGACCTACCTTATTATTCTGAAGTTGTAATCTGAAGCTAGTCATGGGTAGTGCTCTAGTAATCTAGAAGGTCAGCAAGATCATGAGAAATCATTTATGAGGCGATGTATGTATACAAAGTAGAGAAGGAATGTTGTGTAGGATGTTATGAATCATTTAGAGGTAGCTCTTCGTAGATTCGAAAAGGATAAATGATTGATTTTGAATAAGGCTCTTGTTTCTGGAAAATCTCTGTTCTAGAACTCGTGGGATAAGATCAGTTAGAATGGTAAGGAATAACAGTGTTGCAATTTTGAATGTATCAATAGAACCCTGACTTCTTAGTCGAACTTTTCAAAGGCAGTGTAAATGAAATAAGATACCTATTGCTAAATGAAAGCATGTAGAAGTAGAAAATGAGATAGTGATTAAAACGAAATAGTATGAAGGGTTGAGTAAGTGAGATGTGGAAAGTGTGTTCAGCAAGTTGTTGCGTAACCGAGAGGGCGACCGTTGGTCGTAGGTAGAATGTCAAGGATAAGCTAAGCAAGTAAAGCAGTTGACCTTGTTAGAGTGAGTAGCCTTCAAATGCAAGTAGAGTCTCATGCATGGTGTCCTTTTTTTTATAACATGAAATTTTCACGATTTAAGTTAAATATGTAAAGATAAATTTTGATCGAAAATGAGTCAGAATGTGCACGCGTACGTTTAAAGAAAAAGGTGATTTCATTCACATGGCGCCATGAAGTTTCGAGTTTCATGATTTGTAAAGTATTTCGCTCTTTTCATGATGAGTTAAATTATTGCAAAAGTCAAGAAAACGATTTAAATGCAAAACTTTTATAACCAAAGTGAGTAATGGCATGTTGGAGTTATTTACGGGTACAAAAACCGACTGGTTTACTTTGTGTCGGAAATTTCTTTCAGGAAGGGGTCGTATGAAAAGATTTTCACTTAATATATTTCCGTCGTAACGACATAATTTGGTGGAGGGAGATTAAATTTATGGAAGGTTGCATGCGAACGATCCTTGAGATCGTTGTGCAGGGCAGTAAATTTTAAGAAGGATGGGGGCATGTGTACCCATTATGTTTTCAGGTGTTGTTTAATTAAAATGATAAAAAGGCGCGAAATGATTTATTCTTTTACGAGTGTCGAGCATGAAGGCTATAAACTCACTAGGTCATCGGGTGTTACATTTTAAAACTAAGGGAGGATTCCGAGAGTGGAGAGTTGATGGTCAATCCAGGAGAGAACGTTGTAGTATCGGGATAGGTATTCTGTTAGTAGTGGGTTATAGTATCGGTTGTGTGAGTGTTTGTACCCTTGTACAGCAACTGGAAGTACGGTTGCCAAGGTGATGTTTTCAGCGACTCGTTAAAGAGTAGTGTAGTAAGGAAGAACGAAATATCCGCGAGGTGGAAATGTGAGTCTTGAGGTGAGTTTGTAAGATCGCTATTGCAGGAGTGAGTCCAGAAAGAGGGAGACGTATTGCGAAGTAATTATGACATGATGGTAGAATTAGGTGCCGTAAGAGAACCCATGTTTAAGGATAAATTAAGAAAGTAGTTTCAGGTTGTCGGTTGCCGTAGAATTCGATAGCGACATAAGATGGCCGAGGCCGAAGACGTGAAACAGAAGGTCAGAGTTGATAGAACACCTTGTTGGGGTTCTAAGGGGAAGAGAAGTTATTGTTTGATTAAGCATTCTATTTACGAAGTATGGAGGGATACGTAGAATGATGAGGTATTTAGCACAAACGCAGTGAGCGTGTAGATGTTATCAATCAGTAAGAAATGTGTCGTGTCTCTATAAGGGCTTGGATCGCGAAGAGCTAACTAGAATGGTTGCGTGTGAGCTATTTGAGAACTCGTGAGTTATAGTTCAACAAGTTGGGAAAGGACTATGTAGTGAGATAGACTTGATTGTAGTATACGTGAGAGTATGAAGGAAAGCGTGATTGTGTGAATGACCATGAGAGATTTGGGTTGTAGTGCGATGTTATGAATGGGGGATGTAGAGTTATGTAATGACATTAACTGCATAGTTAAATGTACCAGCTGGTATCGTAGTGAGGTGATGTTAAAGAGAAAGAAAGCATCAGATAGAAGCTTTGGGGTTTTCGGATGAGTTGTACGACCTATTAATCAGATTGTTGGAGCACATAGAGGGTAAGTTGACTCTCGGGTGTATTTATGATCGGGATGGAATGACGGAGTAGTAATGGGAGATTACCCAAAGGAGAAACCAAGTGTTTTTGGGGATAATAGTCGCTAAGGAGATATATGTTGGGATCATTGGAAGTTTAAAGAAGATGAAGAGTGTGTTAGCCAAACGTGTTATGGTGAATGCTAGATTCTTGTAGAACGTGAATTGTTTCTTATGAGAGAGGGAATGATCCTAGAAGGAAACAGTTAGAAATTTGGTTATGTTTAAAGAATGGTGTTTATTGGTTGAAATGGTAGTGTAAGCATTAATGGATTGGAAACGTTATGTTAAATGTATAAGCCTTGGGTTGATTAAAATTTATGGATTTGTTAAGTAATGACATCTATTCATTATTACAGAATGCGTTATGATTCTACCGAGACTCTTACTAAGAATTAATAGGAGGGAATCGATCTGTTAAAGTGAGAAGTTGATGATAGTGCGATGGAAGGAGAAATTTTCAAATTATTTTGAAAACCTGGAATTGTTGAGCTACTCAGTGAGAGTTGTTAATTAAGAAATCAGTTTTGTCGGATGGTTTTGTGAATACCAGCCTAGCGAGATGTTGACGCTAAGTTATGATATATGTCGATTTGGGGTTGATAGAAAGAAATGAACTGAACCTCAATTGGAGTTTATCTTTTGAAATAAGTTGATAATTAGAATTGTAATGAATTGGTTAAGTTAAAGTTACTAGTGATAAAGAGAAAGAATTGCTTTGGTTTTGTGTGGTAAGGATCAGTGGTTATATTGCACTAGCCGAGAAAGGCAGTTGAGTTCTGAAACTGTTATAGTGGTCATTGCTGTTAATCTAAAGAATATTGGACCCGAGGTTCGTCGGGCCCTTAAATCATTAGATTTGTTTGGAAGGTGAAATATAAGCTGATTGAATTTTTCCTGTTATAAGCAAAGATTGTGAAGTTAATCAGAGTCGCGCAGCTAAGGCGTGAGAGTATGTTGGTAGTGTTTTGTTATTGGACAGATTTACCCCGAGAGTGAGAGTTAAGCTTTGCAAATTAATTTTTTCGCCGGTTATCTTTGGAGTGAATTCCGGGACGGAATTCCATTAAGGAGGGGAGATTGTAATAACCCAAATTAAATCATATGGATTAAATGAAAGTTAGGGGTTATAGTTGTGCATTTCAATAAGTTTGAGGGTAAGATGAGAAAATTTGGAAAGTAATTGCCCTATGTTTTCTTGTGCGCCGCTTTTGGCTGCAAATTGAGAAAGAAAGTTTTCTTTTGTTTTAGGGTTATGTGAGTATGTGAGCTGCACATCGAGAGAGAGAGAGAGAGTGAGAAGGCTGAAAGAAAGAGAAGGCCATGGGAGGTCCTGGTTGCTCTCGTGAAGAAGAAGCAGAAAGAAGAGAGAGACAAATGACAGGTGTGTGTGTGTGTGTGCTGAGTGTGTGCACCGGGAAGAGGTATCGGGAGAGAGAGAGAGAGAGAGAGAGAGAGCTGCGGCGGGAGAGAGAGACGGCGAGAGAGAGACGACGAGAAGAGAGAGGGACGTCGACGAGAGAGAAGTAGCCGAGAGTGAGAGAGAAACGGTCGAGAGTGAGAGAGAGACAGCCGGAGAGAGAGAGCAGCGAGAGGGAGAGAGATTCGTGTGAGAGAGAGAGCATCGAGAAATAGATGGAGCTGCGTGAGGAAGATGGAGGCTGCGAGAGAGAGAGATAGACGATGAGAGAGAGAAGGTGGCGGGGTTCGCCGGCGCCGGAGAAGGTGGCCGGCGGTGGCCGACAGTGGTGGTCGCCGGAGTCTTAGGCAGCAGTTTTCCATTTCGTGAGGTTTTATTCCGGTAAGAAACCCTTCCATTGCATTGCTCTCTTTTTCAAGTAATGTTAGACTTGTTAGGTCTCTAGTTGCACTCGGCTATGTGAAATGAGAAATCAAATTAGAATATTAATAGAGTTTTGATTTCCTAGTCATAATGTCAAGATAAATTAAATGTTCACGTGTGTTCTTGGTTATGGAATAGCTTGTATCTATTAAAAGAGGAATTGTGTTAAATTGTGTAGAATTAGAAGAATGGCAAAGAATGTGGGTTTTGCTCGAAATTGCCGGTCTTCCGAAACCGTGTGTACCGGAAGTCGGTATGTTCCGGGAGTTGGCCCGTAACTCAAGTTTGGGCCGGGATTGGTTGTTGGGCCGAGAGAATTATTAAGTCCCTGTGGGCTTGGTTATTAAGATTGGGCTTGGTTTATTAATAAAGTCTATAATTATTTAAATGGACCTAGTACGTAATCGATAGTCTATTTATTAAATTTGGTCATATTATTATTAGTATGATCCGGCTTTGATATTTAGAATCTAGAGTTATAATTTTATGTCGGGGGAAACCTAGAGTCGGGTAAATTAATGGATCCGTTATAGCATTTCAATTGGATAAATAAGCAAAGACCATTAATTATGATTTGTAGACTAGAAGTGGAATCTACAAACTTAGATAAGTTTGGGTTGAGTTCGGGATTTAACTCGAGTAATAAATGAACGAATTATGACGTACGTTATTAATATAATAGGTGTTCCACCTAGAGATCGGAAGTGTAAGTGAGGAGCTTTGGAGCAAGCAAGCCAGGTGAGTTTTCTAAACTAAAATGGGTGGCTTTTAAAGTGTTTTCAAAAATGTTATGAATG
This sequence comes from Saussurea involucrata, assembly GCA_033807775.1. NCBI lineage: Eukaryota > Viridiplantae > Streptophyta > Magnoliopsida > Asterales > Asteraceae > Saussurea > Saussurea involucrata. Next base: position 83,499,784 of record CM066321.1, on the reverse strand, counting down.
TTGAGAATTGCCATGCTTTATTATTATGCTTTAATTGCATGAAAGTTGTTTAAAGTTTTACATAGAATGTATGCATACATTGTGATAGACGTAAACTGGCCAAGACGGGAGAGTAGACCCGCCAGTCTTCGTGCGGGAGAGTAGACCCTTTTATGCCAGGGGAAGTGGCCCCAATATAAGGCAGCATGAGACTGACTCGTTGTCACCTTAGGGTGGCTTCAGGGTGTCAGATAACGAGGAGGCGGACTTTAGTCCGTATGCGATTTTTTTTTAAATGTGTCGAGTATAAATGTTTGATGCTGAAAAGATGAACTGTATTTAAATGCTTTGATAACTGTTAGGAGGGACTCACTAGACCTCATGGTCTAACCCTCGCATTTTCAAATAAAACCCTTTTCAGGTAAGCAGGTACAGAAAGGCTCTAGCAAGTAAGCAGGGCGTTAGCAAGAGAAAGATGGATAGTGTAGCGACACTATAGCTTTTCTTAGTTTACTTCTCAGTTGTGTAGGTTGTTCCCGCCAACCATTTTTGGATATTATGTAAGAAATTTTAGAGATGCGATTTGGGATATTTAATTTATATGAAATGTATTGTTTAGAAATGTTGGGTTGTTACACGGAATGCAGCCTACAAGTGACAGTGTCAACGCAAATGAGCTAAACACTACAGAGGTGCATATAGAAACTCAAAACGATCATGAAGTGGGTCAACGAACATAAGATTCTACCGAAAATAATGATCATCAACAGCAAAATAACGGTCCACGGAGAAGTGAACGGGCTAAGAAGCAGCCTAAACATCTTGAGTCGTATGAAACGGACCTGCCCGAATCCATTGACCATTCACAGTCTACTCCCAATTCAGGAACCTCGAAGGTATATCCTTTATCGCATTACGTTTCGTACAATAAATTTTCTCCATCTCATAAAGCTTTCCTTTCGACCATCACTTCGCGTGATGAGCCTAAGTTTTTTCATCAGACTGTAAAAGATGAAAAATGGCGTGAGGATATGAAAAGGGAGATTGAGGCACTGGAACAAAATGGTACGTGGACCCTCGAACCACTACCACCGGGAAAGAAGGCCATTGACTCCAAATGGGTTTATAAATTAAAATATAAACCAAATGGATAAATTGAGCGCTACAAGGCACATTTAGTGAGGGAATCGATTTTCACGATACTTTCGCGCCAGCCGCTAAACTTGTCACTATGAGGAGTCTTCTTGCCATTGCAGCGAAGAAAAATTGGGCAATACATCAATTGGACGTCAATAACGCCTTTTTACGTGTCGATTTATTGGAGGAGGTATACATGAAAATACCACAAGGTTTTGCCAAACATGGAGAAACACGAGTATGCAAGTTACGGAAATCGTTATATGGCCTACAACAAGCCTCAAGAAACTGGCACCACAAGTTTACTCAAGCACTGATTAGTGTTGGCTTTAGGCAGTCACGGGCCGATTACTCGCTTTTTATCCATAAAAGAAATGAGACTTATGTTGCAGCTTTAATCTATGTCGACGACGTAATACTAGTTGGAAACGATGATGGCAAAATCACAAGTGTCAAGGCTCACTTGGAGAGGTTGTTCAGCATAAAGGACCTAGGGCCTTTAAAGTATTTTCTTGGCATCGAAGTTGCACGTTCGGCGAAAGGTATAGTCCTAAGTCAGAGGAAATACACTCTTGATATTTTGGAGGAAAGTTGAAACACCCTAAAAACCGCAATAAATTTAAACCTTGAATTTAACAAAGTCTATAACAATTTCTTCCAAAAACTTTCATTCATAGAGGGAGAAATTAATTACGAAGGTTTACATATACAACTAAACTTATCAAAACAACCTACTAATCTAATCCTTAACACTAAGATCAGATTAGACGGGTTGTCTAGACAATTCATCAAAACATCTTCATATACACTAATTTCTCCACACATCACCAAAAGTAGGACTCAGGTATCACTCGTCACTCATCCCTTTGTAAACTTCCCCGAGCTAGTACCTGGTAAGAAATTTTAAATTGAAAACATTAGGCTTACGCCTAGTGAGAACATCAAATTTTCAAACCAAAATCTTTATAAACTTTGAGAACCAAAACTGTAAACAAAGCGTATAAATAAACCTGTTCCCAACTTTCTTACCGTACACCTAACATCTTTCGATGACGGGAATCATACCCGATTCCATGAGTATGACCAACACTAAGTAAGTCACAGTCTCATGTTCCAGAGCACCACTACGATTCTCCATGGACTCTAGATTACAGCTCATATCCAAGAAATTACAATTATACCTTGACTATTTCTTGGAATGGAAGTAAAAATAGCAATTATACCTTGCCTATTCCTAATCTCCCAAATGAAAGTGGAAATAGCAATTATACCTTGCCTATTTCACCGTTTCGCATCATGATCCGAAAGGGAATAACAATTATACCTTGTCTATTCCTCAATCCCAATATAAACGAGAATAGCAATTATACCTTGCCTATTCTACGTTATCAAATAATACTAGTGCCTATGGATCCATTACACTTCCTAGCATACGTGCATTGTATCAAATCAACTCATATGTCAGATCATAACATACCTAAATCAATTTATAAGTATGTTCATGCTGCTAGGATTGAATTTCAATTAATAAAACATTCCCTGTCAAAAATTACCTGAAACTCTTTAGTTACCGGAAACTCAAAAGTATCCGGAACATCAGAACTTACCGGACATCAGAATTATCCGGACACCAAGACTATCCGGACAAGGTGTCCGAGGATCATATCCGGAAACTACCGGAATCCGGGAACAATCCGAAACTAGTATCCGGGAAACTCAAGTTACCAGATACTTTCGTAATACATACCTGAAACACATACAATCCGGATGACGTCCGAGAACCAAAGTAATCCGGGTAACATCCGGTAACCTATCTATCCGGGAACTACATCCTTACCGGATACTATACTTTATCTGGACACCATCACACAGGGTTTTATCGGACACTCAAGACTTACCCGAATACTTCGACCTGCACATCAAAATCTCAACCCAGATCGATAACTATTCCATCCATCTTATTATGCGACTAACCGTCACTCGACCGAACATCCAATATGCGGTTAATCACCTAAGCCAATTTATCACAACTCCTCGACGTAATCACATGGAGGCAGCCATGCGAATTATCCGTTTTCTTAAATCAACAGCAGAGCAAGGTCTCTTCCTCCCAGCAAACGATGATTTTAAACTTGAAGCTTATTGTGATTGGTTAGGATGTCATATGACGAGGCGTTCATGTACCGACTATTTCGTTACCTTGGGCGGTGTTCCAATCTCATGGTGCACAAAGAAACAATCTGTTGTCTCTCGCTCATTGACAAAAGCAGAATATCGAGTAATGGCAACTACGGTGAGCGAAATCTTATGGCTTCGATGGTTACTCAAAGATCTCGAAGCAACGCAAACCATCGCAACATCCCTTTTTTGTGACAATCAAGCGGCCCGACACATTGCAAACAATCCCATTTTTCACGAGAGAACGAAACATGTTGAGATGGACTGTTACTTCGTTCGGGAACGTGTTGAATCCAACGAAATACTACCATGCAAGATTTCCACAGACCATCAAGTTGCTGACCTTTTTACAAAATCCTTAGACGCAACCCATTTCCGGTTCCTTGTTGACAAGTTGGGCGTTTGTAACCCCCACGCGCCAACTTGAGGGGGAGTGAAGAAAGGCATGATTCACTTACCATATCTATTTATGGAGAGCCAATCATCCTATCAATCCCATATTTCTTGCTTTGGAATTCTCGTATCATTTCCTTCTTGTATAGCCTGTTTTTAGGCTTATTTCTCTCCTAGAGTTTGTATATGGTATCCTTGTTTTACCTTTTTACACAACAAATAATACACCTAATACATTCCTCTTAGAATTAGGTGTTGTTATAGTTGTAGAAGAAACAGCAACAACCATTATCTCAGATTCTCTAACTAAAACTTGCAATCGCAAATACCAATGAGAAGGTTGGACATGGAATCTGGGTATATATAGTAATGTAATTTTGGGTGTGGAATCTGGCACATGCGACTACAATGCGGGCTGCATTTGATGCGCAAGAGCAAGCTGTTGGAAACAAGTTGATGCCATTTGTCGGTTACCCGAGTGTCGCCATGTCGCAATTCATGCCATCTTCCGTGGTTGACACATCCCAAAATCATGTTCTTCGACCTCATGTTGCGTAATTGCAGCAATCTTCTTGTTTGTTATCTTTTTTTCCTACTTAACATTTATGTATGATATAACGATACAATTTGTGCTATTATTTTTAAAACTTGTGGGGATTTAAAAAGTGTGTGTTCTAATAATCCATACAAATTGACGATCCACTCGCCTTTCCTGCTGGATTAATGTAATGTAAACTCAAATGACTCTTCGGTTTGTAATGTGTGATAACAATCTCAAAATCATTGTTAAAAAAAGGAAAAGGAAAAGGAAAATAAGAGAAAAAATAGATATTAAAAGAGAAAAGAAAAGTTGCAGGTGGTAGGAGATGGGGATGGAGGAGAAAGAAAGGGAGAGAAAAAATGTAGGTGGGGTAAGGGTTCTCCTCGGGTTGGGGAGTGGGACGTGGGGTGGGTTAGGCCATCCGTACCCCAGGTTCACAACCTGTTGAACCCTCTGCGTCACATCAGCGTCACATCAGCTTTTCACTTTGAACCCTCTTGAACCTTTTTGAACCCACAAATCTCGTATCCCAACCTTTTGAACCTCTTGAACCCACATGCCACCTCATCTAATTTTTTAATAAAAAATCATAACATTCATAAAAATAAAAATAAAATTAAAAATAAAAATAAAATTTCAAAATAAAATTAAAAATTAAAAAATATTAAAAATCTACTCGTCGTCGTTGTTGGGAAGTCGGATACGCCAAATATGTTCGACCAAATCCGACCGAAGGTTATTATGAGTCTCTCGGTTTTGGACTTCTCGAACATTTGTCGCGCGTTGTGCCTCAGTGATTTGTGTTTCATCCGCTACCACGGCGTTTCCATCGGCACAAATGGCATGACCTTCGTCTTCGAGTATCATATTGTGTAATATGAGACAAGCGTACATAATATTCGCCAATTTATTCTTATGCCATCCGCGTGCCGGGTACTTAAGTATATGCCAACGTTGTTTAAGCACGCCAAAAGCTCGTTCAACATCTTTACGTGCCGATTCTTGTGCGGCCTTGAACTTTATTCGTTTAGCATCATGTGGGCACGTAAACGCTTTTACAAAAGTAGCCCATTCTGGGTATATCCCATCCGTTAGATAATATCCGTTCTTGTAGGTGACTCCATTAACCTCAAAAGGGCACTCGGGTGCTTTTCCGTCATAGACATCGTTGAGGATGGGCGACTGATTGAGAACATTGATGTCGTTGTTGGAACCGGCAACACCAAAGAATGCGTGCCAGAACCATAGATCTTGGGAGGCCACCGCTTCTAGCATGATTGTCGGATGTTCATGATCACCTCTCATGAATTGACCTCGCCATGCGTTCGGACAATTTGCCCACGACCAATGAGTACAGTCTATGCTGCCGAGCATGCCGGGAAATCCGTGTTTAGCTTCATGCGCGTGGTACAACTTCTGAATATCATCGTAAGTAGGCTTGCGTAAATATTTGTCACCATAGAGTTCAACAATACCTGTGCAGAAAGTGTGCAGACAATCTCGTGACGTTTTCTCTCCCATCCTCAAGTACTCGTCAAGTGCGTCGGAAGCTACTCCATACGCCAATTGTCGAACAGCGGATACACACTTTTGTATCGGAGACAAACCTTGTTTGCGTAGTCCGTCAATCCGTTGTGTAAAATACGGATACACTCCCGATAAATCTTGAACTATCCGTTCGAATAGTTGTCTGCTCATCCTAAACCGCCGTCTAAACAAATCCGGATTATACACCGGGTTTTCGCCAAAGTAGTCCCGCAAAAGCCGGTCGTTAGCATCTACCCGACCTCTTTCTATGTTCCCGGACCTCGGTCTTCTTGACGATGAGGCGGTGCTACCATACCGTCTATCTACAGCTTCTTGCAACAAATCGGCATAACGATCAAATAGTTGACCGAATTCCTCGTCGGTGTCAATGGATGATGAAGAAGCGGACGATGAACAGGGTGGCGAATCCATAAAGTTTATATCGGATTGAAAGAAATGAAAGAAAATATTTAAGGATTGAGGTGAGTGTTTAAATTTTGGTGTGAAAAATGGATGAGATTTGAGGTTGATTTATAATGTTTAAATTGGAAAAAAAATTAATTGGGAAATAGCCGTTTGATATATAGCCGTTAGAAAAAAAAATTTGAAAAATTGATTTTCTCTTCGGGTAGCAGCGGGGTGGGGAACCCGCATGCCGAACCCGCTGCCCCCGTACCCGGTACCCGCCGAACCCGCTGGCCAGGTGGCCTTACCCGCACCCCCAACCCGCTGGGGTACGGATGGCCTTAGAGTGACAAAAATAATTTAGGAGTGAAAAAACAAAAAGAAAAAGAAAAAGAAAAAGGAAATACTAAAAAGACTAAAATACCCTCTAATTTAACACGTTAACAAAATCTTTTTGATTCTGTTAGACAGAGGAACCGTCTGTGTGTGCTTTTACATTCCACATGGACATCTAGTTTAATAAATACGTTTTAGGGACAATATCCAAAATATCAACCAACCACAGGGACCGATAATGTAATTTACTCTTTATATTATCAAGTGATTATTATATACAATTTTTTAAAGTTTTTTTAAATTTAATAAAATTAATTAACAATTAACAAAAAAATATGTTCTAATCACAATAATTAATCCAGTAACATATTTCACTAGGGTGCGTTTCATTTGCAAACCAAGCCATTTGTACAAACTATACAAACCAATCTTAGTCGTTCATCAAGTCTAATAAATATATGTTTTTATTATGTTTCATAATCTAAAGTCATGATCATAATTAATGAATCTTATCATCTTTCATATATATATATATATATATATATATATATATATATATATATATATATATATATCAATATAATTAATGAATCATAATAACTATCCATAAATATATCCATTATTTCATAATATAGTGGTTTGTATAGTTTGTACAAATGACTTGGTTTGCAAATGAAACGCATCCTATTTCACTATTATACTTATATAAAGGGATAATATCTATACTATATTATAAAGCATTTAACCACCTAACTCTTAAAAACAACCTTTTAAAGCTTTATGTACAACCCTTTAATACATGATTACTTAAATTTGAAGAGTGAGAAACCAAATCTGTTTTTGAAACCCGGTACCCGGTTGGATGTAATCATGCTTTGAACCCACTTTTCAAGACAACTCTTCAAAGCATGCTTGGCTTTTAAATTCCCCGGTTTCTTCTCCGTGGCTTCTATCCATCAAAACCCTAGATATCCAACCTCTTTGTCTTCTCCACTCCCCTAATTCCAAAACCGAAACTGGTGGTTGTCTGCCATGGCGATTCTAGAGAAAAACCCTAATTCCAAAACCGAAATTGGTGAGGGTTCTAATAGCAAAAAGAAATGAAAAACGAACAGGAAGAAGAACAACGAAGAGGAAGATTCTGATTGGGCAACAGATGATGTAACAAACCTAGACTCGGTTATTTTCAAGATTTGTCGTTTATCTCGATTTCACCCTCAAGGTACTCCAAAAAATTTGCAATTTGTAATGGGTTTTTTAGTTTTATAGTTTGAGTAGCCATTTTCTAGCTGCATACACACAATTTCGTTTTTCTATTTTTGTTATCTGGTATATAAAATCAAAAAAATTTGTTAAATCAAGTGGGAAGCACATGCTTTGACATTTGTTAACTCAAGTGGGAAGCACATGATTGGAAGGATTGGCTACTAAACCCGCTTGTATCGTTCCAAAATGAATAGCTGCTGAGTCAAAGTGGACTGTGAACAAAAAGAGGCCTGTGGGGCTGCTGTTTACAACTCGCAAGCTGCAGCACTCATGTTGCTATTTGGGTCTTGGCATCAGGTAGTGGGATGTTGAATTTGGGGGTTGAATATAGTCTCATATATCAGTTGGTTTTGATGGTTTCTTGGTTTGTAAAGGATTATTGAGGCTCTTGTACTCTGGTTTTTTATGGTAATAATAATATCTTGCTGTTAAAAAAACATCACTGTTACAAAAGTTGTGGATCACTTCTTTGTTCCTTTATATTTTGTTTTTTTCTCCTCTTTTATTTTAGCTTCTTATATGATGGTGCTAAAAAATATTGGGCAAATCTCCATGATTTTTTTCTTCATGTTGTTTGAATAGGATTGGTTTACAACTTGTTAGAATTTGTTTTATGTACAAAGTTCACTGATTTATATTTTCTTATTAAATTTTGTGTTTTTATTTGAAATCAAGATCTTGAGATCTTTTTTATATGAGTTTTTATTTTTGAAATGCATATTACATCTATGTTACATTTGTTGCACTTGTGCATCAGCAGGCATAACAATGCTTATTGATAACGACTTCCTAAGTTGTGCTCAAAACTATTGTCTACACGTCCTTAGCCTGGTAAGACTATTCTCAATATAGTACAACCAAGCTTTATGTACTTCTCGATTTGTTCGTTCTCCTACATTCATAATACTAATACAGATTGATTGAAGCATTTGTGGATTTTTTAGTGAAAATATTTATCAGTATGCTTCAAGCCTGGTCTTTTAAACTTTCAGCAATAGTATAATTATCGTTTTATATTCATTCAAATATTTTAGCTCTCTAATATTTCATATAATTTTTATGTAGTCAACTTGGTTGTATTTCTATTGGAGTTAGGCATTATTCCTTGCAGACAGATGCTTTGTAGGTCGCTATTTATTTCTTCTAAAAGTGTTTTCTATATGTTGGAGATGCTATTACTTTTGTAACAGACATGAGCAGGTGGAGCTTTTTGAAGGTTATTTTGCAAGTAAAATGATATTGTGGCTTGCAAGATCTATTTGACTTCTGATGGGGAAGTATTTACGAGGGATAAATTGGTAAACAAATGTACACATTTGAATTTGCACAAGTGTACATTTTCCATCTAATAGTCGACTTGTTCTCATAATTATCATTACTAATAGTCTATTTGAGAATGCATCTTAGGAATCTCTGCCAGATGGTGGGATAACCATAGATTCATTGCAAGTGTTATGTCTGTTTTGTTGTATTATTGAGCTTTTTGATTTGTTGTTTCACGATTTGACAGCTGCCAAAGGCAATGAACTTGAACACGACTTTTTTCTACGGCACAAGTTGCATATGGCAGTAAAAGGGTTTTCAGAGGCGATATTCTTGCAAGAGCTACAAATCAGTTCCTTTCTGCATTTTTTCATTAGATTTTTTTTTATCAAGATGGCAATGTTACTTTGATATTTGATATGTGTTGCAATAGTCTCATAATCACCTTCTATGTTTGAAACCTTCTCGTATTTTGCCTACTAATGCTTCTGATTTGAAAATAGTGTTCATCTTGTTTTCAAGCTTACTTTTGATTTGAACCTGCTAATGTTGTTGGTCTTGTTCTTCCACCCTATATCTAGGCCCTGCAGATTGATGTTTGGTACAATTTCAAATTTGATTCTGATTATGTTGATTTTTTTAAACTCTGTTGTTTTTTTAGGCTCTTCTTGAATGACTTTAATTTGGGCTTCTTCTTGAAGAAAGATGAACACTAGGGTAACACAATGGAATTCAAACCAGCTATAGATCATCATTTGCTTGCACCAGATGGGTGTGTGTGTGTGTCTTTGATTCGCTTGACATTCCTTCCTGACCTTAAAACAAGGTTGGTAGGTAATACAAAATTAATTTGAAGAACTTTAACAAGTTTCAAGATATGTTTAGTTAATGTGTCTCAACCTTAACATGTGCACACCTTAGACTCATCAAAATTTAAGGTCCTTTTGTTTACTATCTATTTTTCTTTCTTTCCTATAGTTACACTATTTGTTGAAATGGTACAAGTTATATCAGCACCAAGGTACAAATAGTTGTTTCATTCATCTCGATTATAGCTAATAAAATAACTGATGTTGGTCAAATAGGTGACACTTGTTCTGCTAAACTTTGAAGTGTCGTTGGTGAAATCGGTCTCTTGTTTTTTATTTAATTCCCACTGCATCAACCATTTTGTTACTTAATGAAGATCTTGTGCAATAGCTTGTTAGACTTGTACGATTTGAGCCCATCCACGAGCAGGTAATCTTTTTTTTCTATAGGTCCTACTTTATTTTAGGAATTTTAGATTTGTTTTGAACAATTTAGATGCATTTGGCGTGCACAAGATGGCCAAAAATGCACAGGAGTCCTAAACCTAATCTTTAGCTTATGTGTAAAAATAATGGTTATTGTGAAACATCTAGAATGAAGTCTAAACACTTTTAGCTATTATAATGAAAACTTGTGATGAATTCTTGCTGTGTTTAAATTGGAGTCACCATTTGTATTCAAAATTAATTTTCAGCTTTGATTCCTTTTTACATATTTAGCTTTATTACTTTGGTTGTCATCCATTACTTTATATAAGATAAATATCTCTATAACAACATATGTGCTGCTGTTTAATGCCAAAAAACAAAAAATCTATTAACAGGGTTTGATTTGAATAGGTTTTTTCCGAATCAGAAGTGTAGTTTTTGCAGTACACGATGCAAGTGATTTGTTTCTTGATTACAATGGGTTTGTTAGAACTTTTAAAATTTTGAAAAAATTCCACCACCATTGTAAGAAACAATAGGTTCTTTGTGTATGTTTTTTAGTTTTTTTTTTCAGGATGCTCATGTGTGTTCTTTGTGCTATGTAATTTCTACTTTTATGTGTTATGCATCTTATTTCCTACCGTTCACTATGAGATATTAGAATTCATTACTTCTATTATTATGGATAAATTTGTCATGTAGTTAATTAAAAAGTGTAATACTTATACATGTATGAAACTGTTTTTTTCATCGCAAACATTTATTTCTGGGACGAACAAGTATTGCCATAATACAGATGGAGATGGCTTGAGGCACGATATTACCTGACACAGGAGGTTAAAGCTACAAACAAAGAAAAGATTGATGGAAGTTGAACAAAAGACCAAAGAAACAAGTATATAATGGATACTGTGCTTGAAACAACTATCTTGATGGAATTTTTGGACTTTTGGGGCAATTGAGGAGGATCTGATTTCCTTTGGATAGAGAGGATAGATTTACAATTTCATATATACTTTGGATCCAATCCATTATCAAATAAAGTATTTCTTTTGGTGTTGCATTGACGTATGGAAGACTTTGATCAACAATAATATATACTATCTTATAAAAACATCCATGTATATGTCCGTACATAACTCTTGTATCTTGATAGTATAATTTATACTTTATCAAATATTTAGATAATTCTTCTATTTACTTCCTCCGTCTAAGATAATGTAATACTCTCTGTAGAAATATCTATTTATGGCGATTTCATACTTCTCCCGTTGTCATATCGATGATTGTCATGTAAGACATAGAGACCCAATAAAAATGTTATGTCGCCTTTTTAATTTGATTACTTTCAATGATTTTTGGTTTATGGCAGTGAAATGGGTACTCCATTATAAATTTCACTGCTATCGGATTATAGACGTATTATTAGGGTTTTATTTTTACTGTGATGTCATCAGTTAGCTAATGGTATGGTTTGATCATCTTGTGATCTTTTGGTTTAAACACATCCCGCCGCATTGTGCGGGTACCCAACTAGTATCATTAGAAGTGGTTATCAACTTATCATGCAACTCAACCCACTCTTATATTTACAACATCTCACTCTTAATCGTCCATTTAATTAAGTGAATATATGATTTCTTAAAAATCTTAATTAGTTTCTAAATATCAACCCATAAACGAGGAAAGACATGAGATAACATAGTGATTATGAGACCCCAGTTTTATTAAACGTCTTGGGCATAAATAATGAATTTTAATAATCTTTTAAATATATTTAAACCATAATAAATGAATCAACTTCATTTTCATAAATATCTTAATTAATTTATATAATTTATAACAATTACATGATTTAAACTTAAAATTACGATTTTCATCAATAACATTAATTTCTTTGAAAAGTTCTTTTAGATGAATGGTATTTTAATAATTTTCTGAATTTTCTCTACTTTCATTTTGGATTAAAGATAGTTCATCCACACTCACTAGTGAACCCCACCACAAAAAAGGAGCCCACCCCCGATTAATAGGGTTATGATCTAAATGGTCACCGGTATCATATTATAGCCATCACTTTATGTTTTTTCTTACAAAATAATCCAACTTCAACGTTTTAAGGCACTTATTCATACAGTGTTATAAGTTGGAAATTTATTGCTTTTTGTGTACCGATACATGTGATAGGCGGGTTTACACCCTCCTAATCTAACCGTAAGTGTACGGGTCGAATCAAGTAATATGTACTTGGAAGTACGAGTATCGAACCAAGAGAACTAGGAACTGAGTATCACAATGACTATAATCACTATTAATTGAATGATCCGATTTGATGAATTGTTGGTAATATAATCGATTAATAACTAAATTAAACAAATAACTTTAGAGTAAAAGCAAAGAACAAATTTGGATTTTTCGGGAGAAAAGTAGTTGAGGGTTGGAATCCTAATGGTTTCACAAAGAACACTCCACTTATGATAATTATCAGACAAATCCAATCAAGTGAATACACAATCACGTAAGTAACTGTTATTCTCTCTCGAGCAACAACAAAGTTATTTCTAGAAAACGTAGGTTTCATCTCTCGATCTCAACCTAGGTGTTAAGAAATTCATTAAGAACAAGATTGTAAAAACAAGTACTAGGGTTTACTTGGTATATCTCTATCCAATTTCTCACCCTAGGCATACAAATTCAAGTCAAGTTATAGAATCATTCTCTCGAATCTAATTCATAACAACTAAATCAATTTGCAAGGTGATCAGGCTCACAAAAGCATTAAAACCAAATTCATATGCTTCATTGATTAGAAAAACTAATAAGAATCACAAGGTTTCGTGTTCATATGCTTACAAACCAAAGTTCATCCAACCCCCAAAAATCTAAGATTAGTTCATGTTGGGGGTGTTAAAACAGAAAGCAAAAAGGAAGAAAAGTAGAGTAGACATGGTCTCTTGAACAAGAAATCGATGTATGAACAAACTCCCTTTTTGTTGAATCGCAATACCCACGAACAAGGAATTGATCTTCGTTAATCCGGCGTTCCACGATGATTTCGTTGCGTTAATTGGCATGAAAATCTATGGAAAATCGACCCAAGTTGCCCCCAAAATCGTCCCTTGCCTCTCTCTAGTCTATATCGTGAAGTCTGTACCAAACCCTAGGTGAAAAAGGATTTAAAAACGTATCAGCTCGCCGTCGGTACTTACACCGAGAGTTAAGTACCGACAGAAGTCTCGGTAGGCACTGTTTTGTAAAACTCAGGCTGTCGATAGTTGCACCGAGACTTAAGTACCGACACAAGTACCAGTAGGCACTGTTTTGCAACAATTAAGATTTCCCATTTTCTTGTCGGCCCAACTTGACAAGTCTCGGTGTGTAATAACCCGGGTAAGTTTGTTTATTAATTTAGGGTAAATTGGGTCGATTCATAAGTTTAAGGGTGTTAGTGTCATTTTAGAATAGTCGAGTCCTTGATTGCAATTTGGAGTTAGTATATAAGGAGTCATCCTCTTTAGATATTTTTTTAGTCGGTATCTTTTCCTTAAGGGTTGTGTGTGTGTGTGTTTTGGAGCCAAGAGAAAAAAAGAAAGCAGAGAAGTGGTCAATCGATTAGGGCATTGATCGAGTTCGATTGGAGTCATTTTTGAGGTAAATTCCTTTCTATTTTGTGTTTATAATCGATAGTACTAGATTCCTATTGGTTTAGATATGTCAATTTCATGATTTGTACCAGTTTCAATCGAGTCAGGGTTTCGACCAGTTGTCCGGAATTTTAAGAATCCGAATTCAAGTTTTCTGGATTCCGGATCCCGGATGCGGATTCCGAATAGTCCCGGATTTGGTTTTTCCGGATGCGGATTCCGGATATCGGATTCCGGGTAATTGTTTCCAGGATAGTTCCGGATTCCGGATATCGGATTCCGGGTAATTGTTTCCGGATAGTTCCGAATTTGGATTAGGATTCCGAATAAGTTTTCCGGATCACATATCCGGAAGCTTTATGAAGTGGGACATTTGTAGATAAGGGTATGATAGGTTTATCTAAATTCTTAGTTTGCTAGCGAGTCTTATGTGTTTGATTGGTAAATAGATATTGGTATTCAATTTATTTCAGATTCTCTGACTTTCGGTGAAAGATCGAATCGTCGGTTTATTTGAGGAAAGCTTGGAAGTTTTTGATAGCTATCAGGTGACACTAGTACAAAAACTCACATTTGCCACGGTAAAAAACCGTGGCCATAGGCCTTTGGCCACGTTTTTTTTTTCAATCAAACCGTAGCCTATTCTTGCGTGACCATTGATACCCTTATGGCCACGTTTAAAATGCGTCACCATATCACATGAAAAACCGTAGTCATAGCCTAAAAACCGTGGCCATAAACGTATCCAAAATTTGATGGTATTGGGGCATTTTTCCTATAACCGTGGCTATAAACTACTTATCGCCACACAAACTCATATTAAACGTGGCTATTAGAGACCTTTTAGTCACATGAGTAAACTAAAACCGTGACCATAAACTACTTATAGTCACACAAATGTTCCTATAACCGTGGCTATAAACTACTTATCGCCACACAAACTCATATTAAACGTGGCTATTAGAGACCTTTTGATCACATGAGTAAACTAAAACCGTGACCATAAACTACTTATAGCCACACAAACTCATATTAAACGTGGCCATTAGAGACCTTTTGGTCACATGAGTAAACTAAAACCGTGACCATAAACTACTTATGGCCACACAAACTCATATTAAACGTGGTCATTAGAGACCTTTTGGTTACATGAGTAAACTAAAACCGTGGCTATAAACTACTTCACTACAAAAAAAAACAAAAATTTCCGACGGCCAAATCCGTCGGTAATGTTTATTTTATTTAAAAATAATAATTAAAAATACAGAATAAACTGTACAAAAAACCTGTGCAGAAAAGATCGGTAATTCCTGGGCAAAATACTATTGTATTTAATAAATATCATATCCGTAAACAAATTTCAATTTTATCCCAATACAAAACAAACTAAACTGAGGGGGGAGCGGGGGAACTTCCAAACTTCTTCATAAAGGCTTCAAACTCTTTCACTTTCTCCTCCAATGCTTTCCTTGCTTCTCGGTCTTGTCTCGCTTCCTCCTCCATTTTGAGTCTCGCTTCTTTTTCTTGTCGTACCTCCTCTCTAAGTGCATCCCACTAAAATTCAACATTTGACGAAGATAAAACAAATGTTAGACGACATTTGACTAACATATAACTATTACATATTTGACAAGCATACATACCTCCTCGTCGTGATGAGAGCTCCCACTCGTAGCGGCACCTGAATTACCAGACATAGCAAATTCGGGATCCTGTGTCCCGAATCCAAAAATGCAGCCCTTACGTGGTAAGTCCAGATTGCTCTTTCTAAAGAAAAGCCAGATTGCTGTGTCTTAGAAAAATGATCAACTTTACAATCTGTGTTTATCATAAAAAGAATCCAATGTCAAATTTAAAAATTAAGATAAGCTCTTTGTTGCTAAATAGTTACTTTTTCTGTTATCAAGACTCCTGTAGCAATTTCGTTACATTCTGGTTATCCATGCCTAAAATTGTATTAAATGCCTTCTAAATTTTGAAGTGGACTTTTTTGGGGACAAATGGAAGTATTAATATTTGCTTGATTTAACCCCTGATCCTTAGTCATGTGTTACACATTTGACACCCAATTCATCACGGTAGGAGATAGAGAGGCCTTGATTCAGTTAAAGTCAAAGGATGATATTAACAGGTTGAGTGATGGACAGTTGTTGCAATTTCAATCAACGATCTTGTTAGTTCAAAGTAAGAGCTATTTGATGTCCTTAAAAACAACTTGAACGTCAAATCAGCAGTGGATATATCAAGTTTAGACTCTATTACCTTCTTGTTCCCGACTCTTCAGTCTCGAACATCATCCAGAACCGCATGCCAAGAGATATTTGATTACTGCACACTGCTTTGTAGTACTTGGCTAATGGAATCACAAATTCTGACGGACTAGCCCTGTTTGCAAAAGATAAACAAATCTGATGATAAATATTTGGGTTTTCTCATATAGTTCGCATTAGTAATGTTAACATTTTTTAAAAATTGAAATGCTGCAATTTTCATGTCAAAGCACAATATGCAATCGGATATTGAAGTGAAGTACCTTGGATTATAAAACACCGTGAAAGGACAGTCGCCGCCAAGATTCCTATATGCATACGATCACTAGACAAAACTAACGATGATAAATTGGCCGGTTGTCTGTTTGCTCGTCTAATACCCAATAGAAGCTGTTGCTTTTCGTCTCTATTTATACACTCAAGTGCGTGTATCAGAAATTACACATAAAAAAGAGTGCACAGACTTTGATATGGTCATGGCGTCACGTTATAAACCAGACCGAGTCTCCTGCAAAAAGCCTCTTTCCACTAACAAAGAGACTCCAACCGGTCATGAGCAAGTGACGTTTTGGTTGCCCTAAATTCCGAACAAGGATTTGTTTCATGGAAGCACAAATAGTATTTTGGATTTCATATGTTGGCTTTTCTTTAGAAAGAGCATACCTAGAAATTAAAGGGAATTCTATATCAAAATCGATTATCTTACCTGGGAGAAATCTCTAGGGTTTTGAGAAAAGTGTGAAATCAAAACCTCAGGAGGATGGCCAAAAGACTACAACCCAAAAATCAATATCGAGAGAGCCATTCACAAAATCCTACAAAAAATAATCTAAAACCGGTATTTTAATTATGGATCGCTTCCATGATTTTTTTAAAATAGCAACTCTCCTCACCCCGGGTCGAAATATTTTTTAAAATTCGTTGTATTTTATTATTTCGATACCCGATACTCTGAATTTCCTCGCTCTCAGATAAAAAAACGTCGACACCTACATGTATTGATACATCAAATTGGTCATCTGTTCGAGGTGATACAGAGACCGATTTCCTGTCGATGCAGAAGGATGAAACGGAAGCAGAAGGATGAAACTGTGATGAAAAAATTAAACTCACAGTGGTGGGTTCGAGAGATAGAGAGAGACAGTTGGGACGGTGACGGTGGAGAGCTTTCGAAGGAAACGGCGGCTGTTGGTGGCTCTCGGTCGCTTGGTATCTTCTACTCGATGACGCTCGGCTCGGCTGGTGGCGACGGTGACGGTGACGGCGACGGTGGAAGGCTCTCGATGGCGACGGCGGCGGGTAGTAGCTCTCGGCAGATGGAGGACTCTCGATGGGAAACGAAAAGGTAGAATTTAGGAATTGATGGTATGACTATGCGCTGCCTTTAGCAATTGAAATGGTAAAATTTTGACCTAGTCAAAAAAGAGGGTGGGAAATGGGGGCGGGAAATGAAATTTGTTAAATTGTATATATTTTTTATTTATAATTTCATAATTAATATATTAAGTATAATTTGTCTTGTTTTAAATTAATAGAATTTTTTTAATTTTAACTTAATAATAACCCCTTAAAATTTAATTTTAAATATTGAAATATAAATATATGTATCCATTAAGTTATATATATAATAGTTTAAAACCCAATAACATCTACGTTTGATACGCAGACTAGATGGGACGAGACTGGATGATTGTATGCATGTATGTAGTGCATATATGCATGTTGTATGTATCGGACCCTATAAGATCATTAAGACCCACTATAGCCTATTAAGAACCACTAAAGCCTTTAGTCTAAGAAGACTTTTTATGACTTAATAAGGCCCAATAACATCAACGTGACTTATTACGTGTGTGTATGCATGCATGTATGTATTGCATATATGCATGTGGTGTGTATTTGGCTTTATAAGATCATTAAGGTCCATTGTATCTTATTAAGAACCACTAAAGCATATTAAGAACCATTATAGCCCAACAAGATCTTTATGACTTAATAAAGTCCAATTACACCAGCGTTACTTATTACGTGTTTGTATGTATGTATATACTGCATATATGCATGTGGTATGTATTGGGCTCTGTAAGATCACTAAGGCCCACTATAGCTTATTAAGAACCATTAAAGCCTACTAAGAACCATTATAGTCAAACAATACGTTTTATGACTTAATAAGACCCAAAAACACTAACATGACTTATTAGGTGTTTGTATGCATGTATGTATTGCATATATGCATGTATGTACTGCATATATGCATGTAGTATGTATTGGGTTCTATAAGATCACTAAGGCCCATTATAGCCTATTAAGAACCACTAAAGCATACTAAGAACCATTATAGTCCAACAGTACGTTTTATGACTTAATAAGACCCAAAAAAAACCAATGTGGTATATTACGTGTTTGTATGCATGTATGTACTGCATATATGCACGTGGTGTGTATTGGACTCGATAAGATCACTAAGACCCACAATGGACTGTATTGGGCTTTAATGAACCGTTTTGGGATTTAATGAACCGTTGGGCTTTAATGTATCGTTTTGGGCTACAGTTAACCGCTTTGGGCTTTAATGGACCGTAATGGGCTTCAATGAACCGTTATGGGCTTCAATGGACTGTATTGGGCTTTAATGGACTGTATTGGGCTTCAATGAACCATTTTGGGCTTTAATGAACCATTTTGGACTTTAATGAACCGTAATGGGCTTCAATGGATTACATTGGGCTTTAATGAACCGGCTTAGGCTATAGTTAACCGTTTTAGGCTATAGTTAACCGTAATGGGCTTATTGGGCTTTAATAAACCGTTATGGGCTTCAATGTATCGTTTTGGACTTTAATGGATCGTAATGGGCTTCAATGGACTGTATTGGGCTTTAATGAACCGTTTTGGGCTTTAATGTATGGTTTTAGACTTTAATGGATCGTAATGGGCTTCAATGGACTGTATTGGGCTTTAATGAACCGTTTTGCGCTTCAATGTATTGTTTTGGACTTTAATGGATCATAATTAGGCTTTAAAGAACCGTTTTGGGCTTCAATGTATCGTTTTGGGCTTTAATGGACGGCTTTGGGCTTTAATGAACCGTAATGGGCTTCAATGGACTGTATTGGGCTTTAATGAACGATTTTGGGATTTAATGAACCGTTATGGGCTTAATGGACTGTTTTAGACTTTAATGAACTGTTTTGGGCTATAGTTAACGGCTTTGGGCTTTAATGGTCCGTAATTGGCTTCAATGGACTGTATTGGGCTTTATTGAACGGTTATGGGCTTCAATGTATCATTTTAGGCTTTAATTGACCGTTATGGGCTTTAATGGGCCGATTTAGGCTTTAAAGAACCAATTTGGACTTTAATGGGACCGCTTTAGGCTTTAATGAACCGTAATGGGCTTCAATGAACCATTTTAGGCTTTAATGAATCATTTTGGCTTTTAATGGACCGTTTTGGGCTTTAATCGATTGTATAATAATAATAATAATTATGTAATAACAATTATTATTATTATATCATTTTTAAAAATTATATAATAATAATAATTATAATATAATAATAATGTTGATAATTATATAAGAATAAAAATAAGAATAATAAAGAAATATTATAGTTCCGACTGAATTCCGGCGAACCTACATGTACCGCCGAAAATCCGCCAGAAACGTTAATCTTGTATTTCTAAAACCGTTCTAAACCCAACCGTGGCTAACCTGTATTTCTAAAACCGTGGCAAAAACTGGAACTGAAGAATTGAAAGAAATAAATATATTGAAAGAATTGAATCAATTGATGGAAGGGATGAAGATTGCAGTGGGACGGTGGAATAATAAAAAAAATGGAAATAATATAAATCTAAAAAAAAGCCTCCAAGGCCACATACAAATGAAGGAGACTACAATGTCATTTTAAATGAAAAAATAATTAGTGCAGAGAGAGGGACTCAAACCCAGGTCTCTTGGGTAGAGAGAAATGCACTTACCAACTAGACTATGATCATATTTGTGTATTTTGTACAATATATACTAAATATATATAATATAATATGAAAATAAATCAGAGGCCCTTGACAATCGTCACACAAAATAACTGTGACGAAATCATCACATATAGTTACGTTTAATATTTATAACCGTGACTACTGGTTACCTTTTGACCACACAAAATAATAAAAACTGTGGCTATAAACAACCGTGGCTTTTGGCCACGTTTTACATATTTTTGTGACTATATATACATTTCTTTTGGTCACAGAAAATTGGTTTCATGTGGCCATATGTCAGTCTATGGCCACGGATAATAACTGTTACAATATAAAACCATGGTTTAGACAAAAAACCATGGCTATATGTATGTCTATGGCCACGGTTTTTAGTCGTTACTTGTCACGAAAAAAAACCGTGATCTTAAAGAACCATTTAGTCACGGTTTTATCTAAACCATGGCATTATGTTTAAACATTTTTTGTAATGGTCACGGTTTTTTAGTTAAGCTGTGGCTAACCCAATACTCAAATTTTATTTATGACTTTTAGCCACGGTTCTATACCCAACCGTGACTAACTCCAATTTTCAAAACCGTGGCAAAAACCCAATTTTGTACTAGTGTGAGTTTTACTTTAAAACGTTTTCAAACTGGAATACATATATATGATATGAATATGTGGTAGGAATGTGATGACGTGCTTATGAATGGAAATATGATATATTGAGATATATGTTATATTTATATGAGCATTACACTACACGAGTACACCTTGGCCGGACTGAGGGCCGACGGAGTATTGGCTGTACGGAGGGACATCGGAGTTGGCTGTATGTTAGTGCAGCGGAGTAAATTGATTAGTTGGTTCGCAACCAACTAATATGGCGATGGAAATGAGTGTACACAGTGCATACGAGTCATGCTTGGTATTTAATTACTTGTTGTATATGTGTGTTTTTACAAAGGTTTACTAAACTGGCAGGGATTATCAGTTAGACCGTTCGGTCTAACCCTCATTTTGTTTTCAAAAATATGTATTCCAGGTCAAGGAACGTTTGAAGGCAACGATAACATGTAAGATGCTTTGAAGGCTGTTTTAATTTCTAAGTTTTCTTGAATCGTTTTGCAAGGATAGTATTGTAATATTAGCGAAAAGTTTGTAGTGAATATGTATTGTATAGTGTTGAGACTAAGGGACCGAATGTGTGTTAGAATAACGCCAAAAATGGCGTTATCAACATGTTTTCCCAATGTGGAAAGATGCGGTGTCACAATTTATATTTATGGTGGACCCACTTTTTTATAGATGCGTCTGAAAATGTTAGTAATCGGAAAGGAAAGTGACTTGCGGTTTCTTGGCTATTAGAGCATCTCCAATGGAGGTTCTTATAAGAACCTCTTTTTTGCACTTTCTGTTGTCACCTAATTTCCAACTCATCAAAATAAAAACTCATATAAATGTCCATAATGGTAGTTCTTACAAGAACCTCTTTTTAGGGGTCCCATGTGTAACACCTCAAAATTTCCATAATTGGTGTACTTTTATTTTGGGAGAATGTTTAAAATAATAGAAGATATTATTTTTTTAAACGTTGTGTTATAATGATATATTGAAGGGTCGAAGTGTAATTGACCAAAGTTTGGAAAGCTAATTATGAGTTATGGAAATTTAGGGGTTGATTTTGTTATTTGGTTTAAGTTTTGGGTCAAATTGTTTCTTTGAGAAACTCTGAAGTATATCAAGAGAGAGTCGACAGAATTGAGGGATATCTCAATTTTAGTTCTTGAAGTCGGTTTATGAGATAGAGAAAGAAAAGAATTTCAGGATTACTTTTGGTAAGAATTTCTATCTCAATTCCTACAATTTTCTTTCCTTAAGAGTTGAAATCGCAAAGTAACCTAGTTTTTTTGATAGGTTTCTGAGTTGTGGTGGTGATAGAGGATTGATTTTGATTCTGAACTTGCTTCTGTCGATTTCGAATTCAACAGGTGAGTTCATCTAATATTTGAGTTAAATAAGCCAATTGTTAAATTGTTATATGTTTGAAATGGTCAATAGAAGCTTATTGGAAAGTTTTGGAATGGAAATTAATTGAACTGGGTAAAATCGATGGAATCCGGAAGATGATTAATCCGAATAGTATCGGATTCCGGATGTTTTCCGGATTGGGTTCTGGATACCGGATTGTACCAGATTCCGGATGGTTGTCCGGAATGTACCTGATCCGGAATATACCGAATTCCGAATGGGTCCGGAATTGAGGTTCCAGAATTGGGGTTTCCGGATTATGATACCGGATACCGGATGGATCCGGACTTGAGAGTCCGTAATGCTTTTCCGGATTGAGGATACGAATATGATAGGTTATCTAGGATTCTTAGCGTTGAGAATATGATACGAGATGTTGCGTGTTTATGTTGTTATGCATATATGCTAGTAAGTGTAATGGATCCATAGGCACTGGTATTAACTGTAACGTGGAATAGGCATAAAGTAAATTGTAATTCCCATTGACCTGAAATGAGGAATAGGCATAAAGTAAATTGTAATCCCCGTTTCGTAAGGTGATGTGAAATAAGGAATAGGCATAAAGTAAATTGTAATTCCTATTTGATAGTGTGACGTGAAACGTGGAATAGGCATAAAGTAATTTGTAATTCCCGTTGACGTGGAAATGAGGAATAGGCATAAAGTAATTTGTAATTCCCATTTCGTATTGTGATGAGAAATCTAGGAATAAGCGTGAGTTAATCGTAATTCCTGATTTCCATGGGAAGTAAGAGATAGGCATAAAGAAAATTGTAATCTCTACTTCCACTTCAAAAAATAGGCATAAAGTAAATTGTAATTTCTTGGACATGAACAATGATCTAGAATCTGTGATGATTCGTAGTAGGCTCTCGAACGTGATGATATGACTTTCTGAGTGTTAGTCATATTAATGGAATCGGGTATGTTCTCGTCATCGCAAGATGTTCATATGTAGGGTAAGAATGATGGCAAACCAGGTTTGTTTATACGCTTTGTTTACATTGGTTTCCAAAGCTTATAACGTTTTAATTTGAAAATGGATGTTCTCACCAGGCGTAAGCCTAATCGTTCAAATTAAATTTTCTTACGAGGTTCTAGCTCGGGAAAGGATAAGCTGGGATGAGCGTCGAGAGGTTCCTGAGTTATGCTTTTGATGACATGATGGAGAAGTTAATGGAAGTATTGATGTTTTGGAGATTTTGTAGACAACCTTTATAATCTAATTGTGCACGTTATGGATTAGATTAGTAGGTTGTTTATAAAAGTTGGGTGTATATACAAACCTTGTTATGACTTCTCCATTTGTGTATGAAGTTTTTGGGAAATAGTTGTTGTGGACCTTATAAAAGTAAGGTTTAAATTTGTTGCGATTTTTGGACGTTTTACCATGTAATATTTATATAAGTTAAATATATTTTTATATATATGTATAATATTTATTAATGATTATAAAGTCAAAAAAAAACTAGTAAAATGTCACTTCACACCAAAATCAAGATAAGAACCAATGTTCTTATGTAAGAACCTAGAGGAGTTTGAGTTCTTATAAGAACTCTTCACAATGATAGTTCTTAAAAACCACTACACTTTTTGCTTGTAAGAACCTTGCATTAGAGATGCTTTTATGTAAAAAAGAAAACCATAGAGGTAGCCAAAAAGTAAAACTTTTTTCTGTATTTATGGTGATAACCCCAACTAATGGACTATTCCATCTCTTTTGTAACACCTTCGTTTAACCCTGAGAAATGTCACGTCATCTAAATCAAATTCCACGTGAATATCTTGAAATAATGGCTAAATTAAAACCATTTACACCAGATGACTTTAAAACAATAAATGAAAGTTGATCTTATACGGGCTTGAGCCGAGCCTAACCTATTTTTCTTGTCTAACTACCCTAACATAGCAACCCAAACCCTTTTTGTGGGCTTGCAAAGTGCAAACTTGCCCTTACCCACCCTATAAGTGGGTTGGGCTTGTCCACGGGCAAATGAGCCTAAAAATCTTTTCACATTTTAAAGAAAACAAAACTTATAGAAAATAGCAAGCTTTCAAAAAAATCAAATTATGGCAACTTTTTCGACTTAAAACTAGACGTAAATACATAATGATGTATATGGTTTATGAAAAAAAGTTGTTTAGGAAAATATGGAATATCGATAATGAAATGACCAAATTGTAAAAGTTAAATTAATTATAAGATATTATCGGGCCGGATAGGATTGCCCAATTTTTTTACAGCGCCTAAGCTCGTCCGTTAATTTTAACAAGTTCGTTCAGGCCAGCACATTTCTTCGAAAATGGTAGTCCAAGCCCGATTTTATAGCGGGTCGGACAGGACGGGTCTAGCGGTCCATGTCGCTCGTGAACAACTTACAATAAATGTGTAACTTAAATGATAACCCGTTCCATAGTTGTCGGTTTGTGTTACAAAATTTATCTATCATAGATGTATGGACATAGATACTGAACTTAAATGGACAAGGCAAGTCTCTATGCGTGCCATTTTTCTTTATCCAACCTCGAACCTTATGTCCATGAGATGCATATTATGGTTAGCTTATAAACTCAGTGAGTTCATGGTTTGCGTGAATAAAATCGTTTCACATTGTTAATCCAAGATCTACAAGATTAGAGATGAATTCTAGAGAGAGAGAATAGAGAGAAAAAGCTTAGATCGTATTCATGTCGGCTCTGTATTACAATATGAGAGTTATGTCCAAAAGCCTTACAAGAGAGTTACAAGATTACTCTAGCCACATGCTTATATACCTAAGACTAACAAGGCATTAAGCTAAGTTTGACAACTCTAATTATAAAGACTTTGACTTTATACAATGACTTTGACTTTCTATATTAAATCTTGAAGACATATTTGTCCTAAGAATCTCCCCCTTGGATTCAAGATTTAAACATTTGAGAACATCAGTCTTCGGCTTCTTGAATCTTCAAAATCTTCGGTCTTTATCAGGCTTGTCAAAGTCAAATTGTTACAAAATCTTCAGACGGGGAACTGACGGAGAGTTTCTTTCTTCGATTTGGAGAATTTGTTTCTTCACACAAGGCATTTTTGATACAATGTAGCGCAAATCTAAGAAAAAGAGATCTTCTTGAGAAACCAAGATGATCAATCGATTTTTCCTAAACTCTTGAAGAATTCTCCCCCTTTTTCTTTCTTTGACTTGAGAACTTCAATCTCCAGTAAGGATATTCACCATATAGCACAAGTTTAAGAAAAAGAGATCACAAGATGATCAATCGTTTTCTCTTAAACTCTTGAAGAAGAAATCTCCCCCTTTCCTTTCTTGAGACGAAGTCTTCTTTAAACATTTCCCCCCTGTCATGAAATCGAATCTTTGACTTGAAAGCTTTGACATGAAATTGAACTAAACATTTCTCCCCCTTTTTCGATGAAAGTGTGCATCATGATCATCGAAAACCTTCTTCAATTTCAGTCGCGTCTCTGATTCTCACTAACAATCTCCGCCTTAATGAATAACCTTGCTCCCCCTCAAAATAAGAATTCTGGAGCAATTTGTTTTCTCCCCCTGAAAGTATGCATATATTTCATTACAATACAGTATTTGAAATTTTATACAAGGAAAATAAAATTCATTGAACTACATTTTATAACTACTACCATTTGATCATTTGAAAACTTTACAAAAGAAATTCAACTTAATGAAATTTAACAGATTTATCAATCAAATGAAATCAAATGCGTGTGTTTGGATTCAAATACCAGACATCATTGCATATCAAGTTAAAAATGTTCAGTTTCAACCCCTTTATTAAATCTATTTGGTGTGCTAGCATACGAAATATGATCAGCAACAAGCATATGCAATTCTAAAACATATCAGAATACTCTGCTCTACTCACACTATTTGTCCAAAATCAGAATTTTCACAAATTTACAGGTTTATCGCGACTTTGTATTTTCCCCAAGTTTCAAGAGATGTGTGCTCATTGGCATCTTTTGATTTTGTGCACATTGGCATCTTTTGATTTTGTGCTCATTGGCATCTTTTACTTTTGTGCACATTGGCATCTTTTAATCAAAAAGTTTAGTAAGAATAAGATACACCGTTAAACATGACTTTCTAACTGGTTCTATAGCAGGATTTGGGTCAGCGATCCCATACCAGTTGGCCTTAGGTGCTAGGTGACGAGCACCCCTTAGAACTTACTTTCCCAAACCAGAAAGGCCACATCGATATATCTTAAACCCATTTGTACCAGTAGAACATGGCTTTCTATCTGGTTCTATAGAAGGATTTGGGTCAGCCGATCCCAGACCAGTTGGCCTTAGGGACTAGGTGTCAAGCACCCCTTAGGAATTAATCTCCCAAACCAGATAGGCCACAGGCACAAACTTTCAAACTAAATGATTTGATTTAAAACTTAGATCATCTCAATCACTTGGTTCTAAAACATAGTGCTTCTCCCATATTTTCGTTTCCATCCATCATTCTGACAAAAAGGCTTTTTGAGCATTATATTTTATATAAGTCTAGAATTACATAATTTTGAGCATTCAGCATAATTTCATTCATGTTTTGCTGACCTTTCGATTTATTTCAGAAGTGAAAGATGAAACAAATTTAACTCAGATAATACAAAGACGCTTGTAAAATCACCATTGACACACATTTCATTCATTGAATGAAAGTTGAAAAAATTTCACTTCATTGAATTAAATTTGTAAAGATTCAAACATTCAAAGCAGTAGAAATAAAACATAATGAAATGTTACATTTTACCACTTGTTCCTTGAATTGAAAGATGTGACAGTTAAGGATATCACCTGATAAGTATGAGTTCTAAACTGATTTGTTTAGAAGTCTTAGTCTTTGAAGTACGGGTCCTGAACTGAATTGTTCAGAAGCCATAGTCGTTGAAGCACGGGTTTTGAACTGATATGTTCAAAAGCCATTAACTTTGAAATCCGGGTTCTAAACCGATGTGTTTAGAAACCAATTCTTTACTCCCCCTTAATGGCACAAATAATCTTCTTCCGAGAGTTCAACGCTTTGCTTCTAAATCTGCAAAAATAGATTAAGTAGATTTTGGTACCCAACGTGTCTTGGGTCCTGGCTTGTTAAGCGGAGCTCTATAGGAAGGAAAATGATAAGTACCATACCAATATTGAATACTATCATTTTTAAAAAAATCATTAGTACCACAATAAGAACAACACAAATTCTTTTGTGCTAACCTGATTAAATGATTTGCAGAATATAATGAATCAGGTTTAGCAAAAGATTTACCTTTCAGGTTAGTGTTCTTGTTGGGAGCAGATGATTTTGGTACATCTTTTTCAGGAAACGTACCTTTAACTCTCCATTGCATGTTGACTTTCTTGTATGAAGGAAGATCATCAGATTGAAATTTGGAAGAATTATCCACTGAATGATCATAAAAAAGATTAGACGGTCGAATCGGACTTTCTGAATAGCTTTTGGATTTGTTGAGTGACTTCACTTTGTTTGATAAGTCATTTCGTTCCTTAGTCACGAAATCAAGCTTCTTTTGAATGTCAGACTTAACCCTCTTCTCTATCATCATATCAGTTGATAACACTGCCAAATTCTTTGTTAGCTTTCGTATTTCTTGCTGAAAAATCTTCCTTTCAACAGAAAATTCATCTTTAACGCTCCTAGCCTGAAAGTCAGCTTTCTTCATCTTTTCTAGCTCATGACTTTCCTTATCTAGCTCTTGTCTTTCCTTTTCTAAATCCTTTTGAAGATCAGAAATTTTCTTTGACAATTTTGCATTCTTCACTGCAAACTCTTTCCTTTTATCTTCAAATTCAACCCTTTCCTTTTCTAGTTTTTCTTTTTCAAAAAATAAAACTTTCTCAAAATCTAAGTTTTGTATGGAAAGTTTTCTGCATCTAAGTTCAAGAGCTTTATTTTCTTCACTTTCTTTCTTCTCCGTCTTTGAAGCTTGTTCAAGTTCAGAAACTTTCTGGGAAAGAGAAAGAATTTGCTTTTTGTCATCTGAACGAGCAACTCTTTCTTTTCTGAAATTTTCTCTTTCCTCTTTTAGCAACTTTTCCGTTTCAGACAACTTCTTTGTAAGTTCAATAACCTTTTGCTTGAGTTCCTCATTTTCAGCATCTGATGATTTCTATTCCGTATCCTCTTTTTCAGCTTTCTTTTCTTCTTCCTTTCTCTTAAAAGCAACTTCAGATCCAAGCATTTGCTTTGTTAACTCGTTCCACATAAGCATTGGATTGTTTTTGAAACATTCAACGCGTTTGAAGATGTGTTGTGGAAGTTTGTAAAGTGCGAAGATCAAGTTGGATGAAGCTTCCTTGTCGGCTTTCATTATGTTAATCTGTTCTTCTGTATAATCTTTGCCAGTTCTGATCATTGGGCCTTCAGTGAAAGATTTTATCATGTTTTCACCATTTTCTCTACTTTCAATAAAATCGATGAACGAGACTCTCCATATTTCAAAATCAGATTCTTTGAACAACACTGGAAGCCGCTTCATGTTTGAAAATTTAATCTGAAAAATTCAAACAATTAACTAGTAAAAATTCGAAAAACAATATCTGAGTCAGAAACTCGCAACCCAAAGAAGCGCAATATGAGAATCTCGCAAGTAACTGTCGCGAGAAGTGAGAATTGCGCAACCAAGGAATGCGCAATGTAGACTTGGGAAAAATTGAAAAACTGAAAGGCTTCTGAAGGTGGTGAGAAGTAAGAATTTCGCAACAGTTGGTTGCGAAATACTTCACAATTCGCAACAGATGGTTGCGAAAAGTTTCAAAAATCGCTATAGAAGGTTGCGAAAAGCTTGGCGAGATATTCACTTGAAAAAATTGAAACTCTGAAACTTTTCTGAAAATAGCGCAATTAGTTAGTAAGCAAGCAAGCAAATAGCTTAAACTAATTAAGCATGCAAGTAAGTAGCTTAAACTAATTAAGCAAGCAAACAAGTAGGTGAAATTAATTCGAAGCAAGCAAGCATGTAGGTGAAATTAATTCAATTAAGTAAGAATCTCGCAATAGGCACTTGCGCAATTCTTATTCTATTCTGTTGGTTGCGCAAAAACTGAGATCTTGATGAACAAATTAATTGTATGCCGTGATTGTTGAATTCTAAGCTCACACACACATAGCTTAAGCTTACACTCATGTAGCTCAAAATTAGAAACTTTCTTGTGAGTGGCGCAATATTCTTTGAAGGTGGCGCAAAGTTTAGATCTTATTAACAAGATGATCAAACTCAATAAATCCTTCAAATCTCCATCAAATCTTCGAATTAACCCACCAAAATTTGCAGATATGTTAGAAAACAAGTTTCTAACACGATGATGTAATCCAATTTCGCTGAAAATCACTGATGCAAAATCTGAATGGTTGATCAGATGATACGAACGAACCGAACAGAAAACTCAAAAACTTGAAATTGATCCTCAAAATCTTGAAATTAATCAACCAAAATTTGAAGATATGTTAGAAAACAAGTTTCTAACACAATGATGTAATCAAATTTCGTTGAAAAACACTAAATCAAAATCTGATAGAATGATCAGACTGAAATGATCGAACGAACAGAAACTTCAAATGTTAGAAAACAAGTTTCTAACACAATGATGTAATCAAATTTCGTTGAAAAACACTAAATCAAAATCTGATAGAATGATCAGACTGAAATGATCGAACGAACAGAAACTTCAAAAATCTTCAAATCAAACCCCAAATCGATGAAATTAGCCTTCGATTCTTGAACAAAAATTGTTCCTCTATTAAAAACGAATCCAACGAGCTAAGATTTGAACAAATTCGATAAAAAAACACCAAAATTTGATAAAATATCAAGAAAACGAGAAAATCAATCAAATTTTCTTGTGAAATCACCAAATTCGAATGTTTTATCAGTAGAATTCCATCTCTAATTCTTGAATCCAGCTCTGATACCAATTGTTAATCCAAGATCTACAAGATTAGAGATGAATTCTAGAGAGAGAGAGTAGAGAGAAAAAGCTTAGATCGTATTCATGTCGGCTCTGTATTACAATATGAGAGTTATGTCCAAAAGCCTTACAAGAGAGTTACAAGATTACTCTAGCCACATGCTTATATACCTAAGACTAACAAGGCATTAAGCTAAGTTTGACAACTCTAATTATAAAGACTTTGACTTTATACAATGACTTTGACTTTGACTTTCTATATTAAATCTTGAAGACATATTTGTCCTAACACACATCATATATATCAACTTCTAAACTATGTACCAAATTAGTATGTATCTTCTGAAAACATGCAACAGTGAAAGAAAATATATCCCATAAGTTGTCTGGTTGGTAAGGTTCATTTTGTCACTGCATTCTTCTAGATTGTTCGACCTGCACATGTCTACGCACCCATTAAGGGGTCCTACCACTTATCGTGTGACTTATTCGTCAAATTCCACCAATTAAAACTGATTAAAAAACTTTTGTATGAAATATCATGCTAGAATTATTTGAAAACAAAATAAACACATAACATGCAACCAATCATAAATAACAGACATGTAAAATTTATTGTATCATGTATGCAAACGTAAACATCATGCATACGTATACATCACCATACAAACCATATAATGCTCAAAAATAAATTTTTACGTAGGTATGCATCCCATTGTAAGTCTCATGAAGACTTACCTATACATGTTGAGTACTAGTAGCTTATGACCAAAGACCTACATATTTCATACCATAATATTTGATTAATGTCTTAATTTCTCAAAAAAAAACAACTATGGTCAAACTCGACCCGACCTTAAGTCAAACTCGAAAATTGAGTATCTTTAAGAATGGAAACGAACCCGGTTCAGGTCGGTTATTCGTATCCCTGTCCTCAAAACCGATAAACAAAACCGTCCTCATAACCGGCCTGATCCCTGTGGTTTCCCCAATTCTCGTTGGGGAACCCACTAAGAGTAAAAATCCATGTATTCCATTGGTTTCCAAGAACCCGAAATAAAATAGACCCGGAAAAATTAGATAGAAATTTGAAGGTGAGACCATAAAGGTAGGTGTACTATAGTGAAACGAGAATTACAATTTTTTTCATTACTAAAAAATGATAATTGCAAGAAGACGATAATAATAGAGGTATTTTTTAGTCTGATATATATATATATATATATCCGTTTCCATTACAAACCAAATAGATTGTACAAATCCTGCAAACCAATCTTAGTCGTTCATCAACTCTAATCAATATCTGATTTTATTATGTTTCCTAATCCAAAGTCATGATCATAATTAATGAACGTTATCATCTTTCATATATATCACAATCATTATTAATGAATCATAATAATTACCATAAATACATATGTTGTTTCCTAATATAGTGGTTTGCAGGGTTTGTACAATCTATTTGTTTTGTAAATGAAACGCACCCTATATATATATATATATATATATCGTGCCGTACCGGAAACCGATAAATTTCGTGAATTCGTCCCCATCCCCAAAGAGTAGTCCGTAAACCCGATACGAAAATTTTGGTGTTTGGTTTTCACCATCGATTTCGGTTTTTTCTGCCATCCCTAAGTATCTTAATATGTCTCAAATGTTTCAATTTCATCTCATCGTCAAAATCGTTGTGCGTCAAACGAGGTATATGTCACCCTTTGGTCAACCTCGATGAACTTTAGTCAAAACTCAAGCACTTAAGCTTACAACTAGGGGTGTTCAAAAAAACCATTGGACCGCTCAAACCGGTCGAACCAAGTCAAACCGGACCGTTTTTGGCGGTTTGAGCACCCAATATAGTTACAACATTCATAAAATCTAATTAATCTCTTTGTAAATTTATAGATTTATCCCAAATTAAAGCGTCCAAATATTTATTTAACTCAAATACGAAACTTTAATCAAAATAATTTTGTAAACCTGTAATTACTAGCTTGATAACTATTTTCTTTTGAACAGCTAAACCCAATTTTATTACCAAAAAGGGAGTATAATACAACCCAAACCATACAGCAACTAATCTGCAGCCTACCTATAAATCCAAATGTAACAACCATTGCCAATAAGTTATCTTATATAACCTTGGGGTCAGACTTGTGAATAAGGAATGTAAAGGACTTAAGTGCAAATTGGAAAAACTTGGGTAAAAGGGGTAAAACCCCTAAAACCCTCTTCATTATGTTAAGTGGCGGCTGAAGAGTTGGAGAGGAAAGGGTGGGGATCAAGCTTCAATTGAGAAGAGGAAGAAGCTCTAGCATCTAAGAGCTTGATGAATAGCAACTTTAGGTATGGATTCTTATCCTAATTCTCATTTTCTTCCTCAATTGGGTGATGCTTAGCTAGAAGTATCAATGGAGAGTTCAAGATTTTGATTTCTAACTCTCACTCCAATAGAAATGGAGTATTCTAGAGTTGGTTTATGGATTCTATTACCTCCTTTGAGAATCCTTCACCTTTCAATGGTGGAAGTTGATTCTAGCAAGGTTTTGGGTTTTAATGGAGTTTTTGAGTTTTTGGGTTTGAAATTATGAACCAATGGGTGGTTTTGAATGGGTTTCATTGATTTAATTGATGAGTTAAAGTTTGGAAATTGAGGGGAAAGGTTTAGAACATCGATTACCTCTAGTTGGGGGCTAAAAAATCGACTTGGGTTGAGTTGGGAGTGAGAAAGAGCCATTCTCGGCTGAAAAATCGGGTGCAGGCGCTCCGCGCTAGTTGTGGCGCTAACTAGCTAGCGCGGGAAGTGGCGCCAAAGTCTGTTTAGTGCCCCGCGCCCTTGGTGGCACGAGTTGGCTAGCGCGGGCAGTAGCGCCAGGCTCTGTTTCGCGTTTTCGGCTCTTGTTTCGCGTTCTGATTGAGGATATGTTTGTGGTATCATCTAGGGGTTGTTTTGGGGTTTATTAAGGATGTTTTGAAATGTAATTAGATAGGTTAACACCACTATTATGACGTCCAATTCAGGTGTTCGGTTTAAGCTAAAGTGTGTCTCGGAGCGTGTGTCGACTTGCTAAAGCTCAGGTGAGTTCCCTTAACTCTTTTGGTGCAAATGAAATGTTTTTCTAAAGCTTTTCCTAACTGATTATGGTATGGAACATGATGGCATGATTAATCATTTTGAAAATCTCTATTATTACATGACGTGGAAATGTTTTTAATGCATGCAAGTTGTTTATATGTTATAACCTTCGTAAGCTTTAAATGCATGATCTTGTGAGCGGTTGCTATGTGTAGAGTCGGGTGCACAGTGGGAGTATGGTACCTTGGGATATCATATATCCCTTGGGAGTTGATTTATTTACCCCGTACATATGGAATCCGTTTCCTGTGTATGTGGAGATGGGGAGTCTGCTTGGACTCCGAGGGCGAGAGGGGAGTCTGCTTGGGCCCCGATCGTGGAAGTTACCGAGAGGGGAGTCTGTTGGGGCCCCGTTCGTGTAAATTACCGTATGGTGGAGATTGTCTACGAACACTGTGCAAATACCCAAATGTGATGTTGCTTGGTCGGAATATTTTGATGGGCCTTTATGGCAGTTTGCATATATATTTTATATGGTTTGTTAAACTGTTTTTGGGAGGGAATTCACTAGACCTCATGGTCTAACCCTCGCTTTTCAAAACTAAAACCATTTTCAGGTTAGATTCTTGTTTGGGGCATCATCTGGTGATGATATAAAGATGTGGCGCTGTAGAAGAGGTTTAGTCAAGTCGCGACTTGTAGATTACAGTCGGGCTTCCTGTAGCATCTCAGTTGTGAAGGTGTTATCCGCTGCGAACTTAGAGTAGAATTAATGTTAATTGTATACTTTGGGACCATTTTTTGTTGTAATGTTGAGAATTATGTTTTATGGAATTTGGGTTGTTACAAATGGTATCAGAGCCGTAGTTTAAGGGATTTAGGTGACCGAATGGGCCTAAACTTAAACTGTGGAGTAGAGTGAGGCGCAAATGAGATATAGGAAGCCAATAGGAAAGACCTTAATCATAGGATATCTTAACTATGGTAGTGAGAACCCTCATGTAAGGTAAATCCAAAATCGCATCTGGCCAATGCTATTATGAATTTACAGGTGCATGGGTGTACTCGATCTTTATTGTTGGGATGATTGCCGGGAGCGACAATATGTAGAAAGTTCTAACCTTGTATTTGATAGCAAAGGGTCGATGTGTCTTGGGAGATCACTTGTGATGTGATGTTTATACCTTCTAGAAGAAGTGTTGTTTGAATTATTAATGAGCCGACTAGAGGTATAATTTCTGGGATTCAAAATGAATGAATGGTTGGTTAGGGGCAAACTCCTAGTTTCTAGTGAGTCCCCACTCTTGGAATAGATGTGTCGATCAGTTGGGATAGGAAGTGAGGGTTATGTTGGAATCTTGAAAGCCTCAATTCAAGATTGAGTGAGGGAATCTAGCCTTTGACTCTTTAGTCAAGCGGTGTAGTGACAAGGATAATGAAGGAAAGGTATCAGTGTTGCATTGAAGTGTGCATAAGAGTAGAAAGTGAGATATTGGGTCGAGTGGGAAACCATGTTGAGTGGTCGATCAGGTGGGTTGTGAAGCACTTGTACAACAAGTTGTAGCAAGGGTAAGAAAGCGATTGTTGGTCATAGTATGGTGTCAATGATGAGTTGAGGTGAGTACAACGGTTGACCTGGTTAGAGCGAATAGCATTCAATTGCATATTGAGTTTCATGTATTATGTCATTAAATGTGTTACACGAGTTCTTCCATGTTAAAAGCATGTACGTGCATAACAAATTTTCTTGTTTTGGGAAATAAATTGACGCGCGCAAGTGGTTTTTTTAAGTAAAGACAAACTTGTTTTCACTGTACGATAAAGCTTTGAACCTAGTGATCTACGAATTAATTCACGCTTTTTCTTGTGGAGAGAATCTTCGTTACGAAAATATTGGAAACGTTTTATTGCGAGGTTTTGTTTTATAAGCAAAATGAGCATTGACACACTATTATCATATGGATGAGTGTTGGAGTCGACAGACTCACTTTGTGTAAGTGATTTCGTTCAGAACTGTTCTAGTCGAGTTTGAAAGGTTTCATTAGTCATATTTTGTTGTGCCGACATCGAGTTGGTTGGACAAGGTTATGAATCATCGTGGGATCGCAGGTGAACGATCTTTGAGGTCGCTGTGTTTTATTATTCAACTTGAGTGGTGGTGTGTCATGCATACTCAAACTTGTTTTACGATATCGTACCTACTACATTTTCAAACGTGCAAAATAATTTCAATCGTTGTGTCATCATGCATGAAGGCTATGAACTCGCTAGGTGGTGGAGGGTATTTTATTGAGGATAATGAAAGGCTTTGGGAGTTGAATTGCCAGTTGAATAGGATATGGTCGAGTTATGACCTTAGTGTTTCTGTTAGAGGAGGTGGGTGAATACCGGGAGTCTCGGACAATGAATTCGGAATGTTAGTATGATTGTAGTTTGATCTATTGCTTGATTATGTGAGAATGGTTGTAATTGCGGTGAAATTCGAATTGGTCAGAATGTTTCTGTTGGTAGAATGGTAGTAAGTAGCGTTACGTTACTTGATGTAATGTCATCGACTTTGAGCCTGAGTATTGAGAGGGTCTGGTAATTAGATTTAGCGCTAAGAAAGGTCTTGTGTTTTCCTTAAGTGTGAACGATGGGGTATAAATTGGTTATGATGCGTTGGACGAAGTGGGTTCCGTTAGGAAACCTGGATTGCCAGGAAGGTATGGAATCATCATCATGTTGATATAGAGGTTTGCGGCTGTTTAATTTATCCCAAGTTGGAGGTTTTGTCAGGAAATTGAAACTTGAGAAATAAATCCGTTGTGTGTGAACGGATGAGGTCATTCGGGAAGGTGTAAATGACATGGTGTGGGACCACCTAGTGGGGGCACTAGGAGAACGGAAGATCACTGATGTGGATGTGATTTCCAATGAGGTTTTGACGATTCGCTTATACGTGAAGTGTTTAGCACAGCAGAGATAGACCGCGAGGAGTTTACGAGAAACGAGAACTTGTTCGAGGAGTTAGGAGAAGTAGATCCCTTCGGGAATCCTTGTCTGTCGTGAGGTGGCTGGACATTAGCATGTTGATTGCCGATGTTGAAATCAATGACCGTTCTGTTGGATGGTTGTCAGGAGGCTGGAATTGGAGAATCATGACATGTGATTCGTCTAGATCCGGGAAAGACAAAGTCGGGAAACGAATTTACTTCAGCTTCAAATGTGTTATGGTTGGCATGCAGGAGTCAGTATCTATTAAGTTTGTAAAGGGGCTCATGAAGGACTGGGTGTAGTATGATATCGTGGTATGGTAGTTGTGTGGGGAAGTGGTGGCATTTTAAGCCAAGAGAAATGTGTAAATCATTGAGGCGATGATGGGTTGTCATATATTAAGCGATGAGTTGACGTTGCTAATCAGATAAGTGTTAGAGTGAATCTTTGCTTGGGAAGTTCTGGTGAGATATCTAAAGTGGCAAGTATGTTGTTGAGATGTACGGAATTTTAGTTAGTGCTATGGCATTACTACCTTGTGAGTGAAGGATTGAAGTGTTAGTTGGTGACTACATAGTAGAGGAACTTGCATGCTAGTTGGTTCCGATTAGTGGGTGGGCGAGTTCATTTTATCCAATTGGAATATTGATGAAACATCGGATTGGTTAGTTTATGATGTTTTGTAGTAGATATGAAAATTCGTGGGAATGTTGAAGTATCCTTCAGGCGTAAGTATTCTAGCGGACAAGACAATTCTGTTTGGAGTGAGAGAGATGTATAGTGCTATAGAGCCTTAAGTATTGTTTTGGGAGAACTTGGTTGGATATCTCGAATGAGAATTGTGGTGAGACCGTTTGGCTAAGCATAGTAATGTATATGTGTTGTCGATGCATTTGGGAATGGTCGGAAAACAGAGCAAGTAATGTTGGGTAAACGGTGTTTTATGCAAGCGAAGGGGTGAAGATAGTGTGTCAGAATAAGTGGGTAAACTGAAGGTCAGAAGTTTGACAAGTCACACAGGAAGCGTGGAGTTATGCTTATAGATTTTCCATTGGAGGATATGTGAACTCCTAGTAATGGTTTGAGAAAGAGGTTATCGTGTATGTCATAATTAAAGTGTTGGGGAACTAATTCGTGATGTTGGTCTAAAGCTTGCACCTATTAGTGAGTAGTTCGTTGGAAGCTCGTTTTATGCTTTCGAGAAAAAAAATGGAAAAGGGTGGTTGAAGGTAGTACTCGGAATGAAAGAGCATCGGATTAGACTTGGTATTGCCGTTGGAAAACGTCCCAAGTGAGCTGTCGTTCAGTGTTAAGCTGTTTGGAATAGTCATGTGCGAGCTTGGTCATTTTTGGAGCGAGTGAAACTTGTTTTTATTTCGAAAAATGGTTGAACGATTGTTGGATGCGGTGAGAAATTGAAGTGTGTGTCACTATGATTCGATCATTTGGAGCTGGTGTATTCTCCTATTAGCTATGGACAGTATGGGTGATGACGTGGTGGGTGTGTTTGAATTCGCTAACATTGACGAGTTGTGGTCATTATGGTCCGGGGAAGAAACTGATATTTGTGTTAGTCGTATGTCGTGTGGAGAGAAGTGAATTTTGGAATTGCATGTTATCTGATGAAGAAACTCTTAGCTATGAGTTACTTGTGATAAGCAAGGTTGACCTTGCGTTAAGTTGGCGAAGTGAGTAGTTATTATTTTAGTAAAGGATTCACGTTGTGGGGTTGACTTTGGTAGAATTCTGTCTTTTAAAGAAGTGCAGTGGTGTGTGGAACCCTTAACCTTGGCGTGTTTTAGAACCATGGGTCCAAGTGTGTGGGCAAGGCGGACTATATGTAGTATAGTTGATCGCAGAGGTTACAAGTATAATTATTACGAATTAATCAGGATGAGAAAGTTGTGGTTAACCAAGGGAGATCGTACGTTTGTGATTTTGATTGGATGGAAAAACATGAGTCCTTTGAATCTCCTGTTAGGGGACAGTTTGATCCGGGAGACCTACAAGCAGAATGCGAGTGGATGCGAAGTTGGATTTCGTTGTAGGATCTGAGACGATCAGTGATCGCAAGGTCAAGAAATTGGGAAACAAAAAGATCAATCTAGTGAAGGTGCAATGGCGTTTTCACAAAGGTTAAGAAGCGACATGGGAAACCGAGGCCGAAATGAGGACAAAGTATCCGCATCTTTCCACAATGGAATTCCAGGGACATAATTCTTTTAAGGGGGAGGTGTTGTAACAACCATTGCCAATAAGTTATCTTATATAACCTTGGGGTCAAACTTGTGAATAAGGAATGTAAAGGACTTAAGTGCAAATTGGAAAAACTTGGGTAAAAGGGGTAAAACCCCTAAAACCCTCTTCATTATGTTAAGTGGCGGCTGAAGAGTTGGAGAGGAAAGGGTGGAGATCAAGCTTCAATTCAGAAGAGGAAGAAGCTCTAGCATCTAAGAGCTTGATGAATAGCAACTTTCAGGTATGGATTCTTATCCTAATTCTTATTTTCTTCCTCAATTAGGTGATGCTTAGCTAGAAGTATCAATGGAGAGTTCAAGGTTTTGATTTCTAACTCTCACTCCAATAGAAATGGAGTATTCTAGAGTTGGTTTATTGATTCTATTACCTCCTTTGAGAATCCTTCACCATTTCTATGGTGGAAGTTGATTCTAGCAAGGTTTTGGGTTTTAATGGAGTTTTTGAGTTTTTGGGTTTGAAATTATGAACCAATGGATGGTTTTGAATGGGTTTCATTGATTTAATTTATGAGTTAAAGTTTGGAAATTGAGGGGAAAGGTTTAGAACATCGATTACCTCAAGTTGGGGGCTCAAAAATCGACTTGGGTTGAGTTGGGAGTGAGAAAGAGCCATTTTCGGCTGAAAAATCGGGTGCAGGCGCTCTGCGCTAGTTGTGGCGCTAGTTGTGGCGCTAGCCAGCTAGCGCGGAAAGTGGTGCCAAAGTCTGTTTAGTGCCCTGCGCCCTTTGTGGCACGAGTTGGCTAGTGCGGGCAGTAGCGCCAAGCTCTGTTTCGCGTTTTCGGCTCTTGTTTCGCGTTCTGATTGAGGATATGTTTGTGGTATCATCTAGGGGTTGTTTTGGGGTTTATTAATGATGTTTTGGGATGTATTTAGATGGGTTAACACCACTATTATGATGTCCAATTCAGGTGTTCGGTTTGAGCTAAACTGTGTCTCGGAGCGTGTGTCGACTTGCTAAAGCTCAGGTGAGTTCCCTTAACTCTTTTGGTGCAAATGAAATGTTTTGCTAAAGCTTTTCATAACTGATTATGGTATGGAACATGATGGAATGATTAATCATTTTGAAAATCTCTATTATTACATGACGTGGAAATGTTTTAATGCATGCAAGTTGTTTATACGTTATAACCTTCGTAAGCTTTAAATGCATGATCTTG
Source organism: Saussurea involucrata (assembly GCA_033807775.1). Taxonomy (NCBI): domain Eukaryota; kingdom Viridiplantae; phylum Streptophyta; class Magnoliopsida; order Asterales; family Asteraceae; genus Saussurea; species Saussurea involucrata. The sequence goes on along the minus strand of CM066321.1, from coordinate 83,460,190 downwards.
TGAGCGGTTGCTATGTGTGGAGTCGGGTGCACAGTGGGAGTAGGGTACCTTGGGATATCATATATCCCTTGGGAGTTGATTTATTTAGCCCGTACATATGGAATCTGTTTCCTGTGTATGTGGAGATGGGGAGTCTGCTTGGACTCCGAGGGCGAGAGGGGAGTCTGCTTGGGCCCCGATCGTGGAAGTTACCGAGAGGGGAGTCTGCTGGGGCCCCGATCGTGTAAATTATCGTGTGGTGGAGATTGTCTACGAACACTGTGCAAATACCCAAATGTGATGTTGCTTGGTCGGAATATTTTGATGGGCCTTTATGGCAGTTTGCATATATATTTTATATGGTTTGTTAAACTATTTTGGGAGGGAATTCACTAGACCTCATGGTCTAACCCTTGCTTTTCAAAACTAAAACCATTTTCAGGTTAGAGTCTTGTTTGGGGCATCATCTGGTGATGATGTAAAGATGTGGCGCTGTAGAAGAGGTTTAGTCAAGTGGCGACTTGTAGATTACCGTCGGGCTTCCTGTAGCATCTCAGTTGTGAAGGTGTTATCCGCTGCGAACTTAGAGTAGAATTAATGTTAATTGTATACTTTGGGACCATTTTTGGTTGTAATGTTGAGAATTATGTTTTATGGAATTTGGGTTGTTACACCAAAGCATAATCAAAGCAAAAACAAGGTAACTAGACTAGGCTGCAGTACCATGAGCTTAACGAAACAAGGGGAGATATTTGCGAGAAGCAAACTTAAACAGACACGCTTAATGAAATACAGTAGCTTGATAACTATTGTCGTTTTAACAACTAATGGAACCCATGTTCCGTATTAAGGTAACAAAAAATTGATTATCTTAAATTATAAAACACTTAATAAATTATTTATTAAATAATAAATTATTTATTAAATAATAAATGATTTAATAAATATCTTCAAGGATTAACTAATTAGTTAGAATATTTTTTTCTGAAATAAATAATATATTAATTAAATTTGCACCTAAACTAATATATAAATTATTTAGGAATTAAATTACTTAAATAATTGAACTCAACTAAGCAATTAAACCCAAAGTAATGTTATTTTACCTCGTTTAATTAACCTGATATTCGCCCAAACAATAATCAGAAAATAAGCCCAAACGAACGTGACCTAGAAGTCGACCCAACTCGTAAATGGCCGAAGTAATCGGCCCGTTTTGCCCCCCTTTTTTTTATCGTTTTCATCGATTCTTTTGGCAATAATTCTAGAAAATTATTTTCTTTAATTATAGAAACAAGAATCAATGAAAAATATCAAGTATTGAGTCCCATTTTTTACATAAAGTTTTGGTTTTTTACACCACTCGAAAATCTGTTAAGAAACTCAAAATTGGACCTTGTAAACTAAAATGTGAAAATAAGGCTACTATGATCTGATAGAGGACTAAAAATGAAACTAAGCATATAAATTAAGAACACGAAATTTGGTTGAATATTTTACCTCTAATCGTCGATAAACTGAGATTTTTGACTTCGAACTTCAACCTCCACCTTTCAACCTCTCCCTCAAAACTTAACCCAGTTTTCTTGCACTGGAGTGTTCTCTATTAGGTCCTCCATCCTTTTGAAATTGTTACATTCGACCCCTCAACTTTCTGACAATTACATTGGCCCCTGTTCTCATGATTTACGTTATAACCCTTCTTGACCACATATTTTAATATTTTCAGTCCAAGTGAGATAAATGACATAATTGGCCCATTTTCACCTTTTCATAAAATAAAACCCAATTTATTTTCCTTTTTTCCTTTCTTTTCATATTTATTTTTTTCCCCACTTTGAGATGTCATATCTTTCTCCTCTCACATGCGTCCGTTGAAACCCCTTCCAAATAGACATGGTCAAATGAGTCTGGTCCCGAAAAAGCCCGGTAGGGGCTGAAGCCCAGCCCGCCACAAGCCCGGTCCCGGGCCGTCAAGCCCTACCAGGCCTAGATTTCAACTATTTTCACGGCCCGGTCCCGTCCAGGTTCCGGCCCGCCAAAATTCCAAAAAGAGTCGTTTTTATTACCGTTAGGTGACTGTTTTTTGACCGTTAGGGGCATTTTTGACCTTTTTTGTGTTTTTTGTCTCCTAAACACTATAAATAGGATAGTGAGTGTATGAGGTTAGATACCAAGTTACAAAAACGCAAAAAACGCAATTCTCGCTCACAACTTTCGATTTCTCGCTTTCTCGTGTTCATTTTTCGCAACTTCTCATTCTTTCAATTCTTCCATCCTTCAATCAAAATGGCCGACGGTAGTGCATCAAACGAATAAATTAGAGAATTTATTGCCGAGCACGGACGAAAATCCGAAGTTTGGAATGTTTCAATATGGTGGTTCTCAACGACGAGAAAAAAGGCACAATGCAAAAGGTGTGGAGCTCTCCTTGCGACCTCGGAAACTCGACCTTAAAGAGGCACACCGATAGCACGTACAAGACGTTGAAGTCCGGAGGTGATGCAAGTCAACCCATACTTGACAACCAAGGTCAAATATGGTCGTACGATACCATATTGGCCCAGGAATTAACAACTAAATGTGTCATTCAAATGGGGTTGTCGTTTGGACATTTCCACAATCCGTATATGACGATGATGATCCAAAGATTTCTACAACCTCGCTACACTCCGGTAAGCCGTTAAACTCTTAGACGTGATGCAATAAAAATGTGGAAAGATGCTAAAAATGAAATGCAAAACATGTTTAAAGAAATGTCTAACAAGGTTTTTTAACTTGTGATGTGTGGAGCGCACCACACGGATTGCCAAATTCTTAGATATGTATAATGGCACATTGGATGGAGTCGTGGCAAATAGTCAAACGTATAATCACGTTTGAAACGTTGCGCCTCATTCGGGTGAACGTCAATTTTTAATTATAAAAAAGCCCTTCTTTTTTATAATATATCAAATAAAATCGTTAGCATTTCATTTGATAACGCTAGTAATAATATTGTATGTGTGGAAAAACTAAAATGTGCTTTAACCCTTATGTTGGAGTTGGACGGTGAAATATTTCATACACGTTGTGTTGCCCACATTATTAATTTAGCCGTTCAAGACGGTTTAGAAACTTGCAGTCACACACTAAATAAATTTAGACTTACGTTACGGAGAATTTTTTGCAAAGGTAAATCAATGCATGCGGCTTATAGAAAATATTGTCGTGAATGTGGATTTAGAGCTTTGGGATCTGCTCATGATATGTCCGTTCGATGGAATTCGACATATTATATGATCAAAAAATTGCGTGCACAAAGAGTTTATATACATGCATTTTATAATATTCATTACAAAAATAATAGTATTCAAGATTGGGATTGGGTCGTGTTTGATGGATTATACGATCTTTTGGGCGATTTTAAAAACGCAACAACTTGGTTATCCGGTGTTTATTATCCAACAAGCCATCTAGTTTTAAATCAATTATATATTTTGGCAATGAAAATTAAAAAGTACGAGGAGAAAGACGACAATTGGGCGGGTATGATTTCTTCAATGAAAGAAAAATTGTTAAAATATTATATAGAAATCCCCTTTTCTTTTCTTTGTGCCGCGGCGTTAAACTCGTGGCTAAAGGTTACCGGTGTTGGAATTTTAATTACACAAACAAGTCAACCTTTTGGTTTAGATACGTTAACAATATCTACCTTTTTAACGAGAAGAAAAGCATCATTTAATCGCAAAATTTTAGATTATTTGAAATTTATAAAGTCCGACATGGGGAGCATGCCAAACAAACCTCCCAACAACCACTATTTACGTCGGGTGCTTCTAGTAGTGGTCATCGCCAAAGCCGGAAAGACTTAATGACCTATTTGATAATGAGGTGCAAAATGAATCAAGTAAAAAATCCCGATATGATGATCTCAATGAATTACAAATTTACATGAATGGGAATTTCTCTTAATCAAGTCGAGAATTTTGAAGATTTAAACATATTAGCATTTTGGAAAGAAAAAGAACAAGCATTTCCGGTTTTGGCGTCAATGCCCCGTGATATACTAACAATCCAAGCTAGTATCGTAGTTTCGGAGTCCGCTTTTTCTCTTAGTGGCAGGATCCTTTCGGACCGTCAGACAAGATTAACCCCGTAGTTGGTAGAATGTTGCGTTTGTTTGAAGGAATACTTGGATAGTCTTGAAAGAATTCAAGACCAAATGGACCTAGAGGCGGAGCTCGAGGGGGTGGAAGAAAATCTCGAAGAAAACGAAGTCCGTGAAAGACTAAGTACCCCGCCAACTACCGATTGTGAAAGTAATCTATCACATTACGACGACGACGAGATCAACAACGAACGACTCGATGTTGATGACCTCGATGATGGAACATCTCTTGCTAGAATTCAAACGACCGGAACTCTTGCATACTATCCACCATACGAGGATTAAGAGTATTTGTCTTTATAATTCAATAAATGTAGTTATTTAAATGTATTGTTCAATCGAAATTCTAACAAAACGTATTTTTAAGTATGTTTGAGTGAATTAAGTATTTTATAGTGTATTCGAATAATATTTATTAAAAAATGTATATATATATATTTTAAAAGCCCGGTTTAGGCCCGGTCCGGTTCCAAAAGACCGGTCTTTTAAAAGCCTAAATGGGCCGGACCTTCAACCATCAAGCCCGGCCCGGTCCGGTCCGAGAAACGGCCCGACCCGGTCCGAGAAAAAACCCGGGCTTTTGAATAGTGTTTCGGCCCGGTCCCAAAAAAAACCCGGGCCGGGCCGGGCCGCACGTATGGCCATGTCTACTTCCAAATGATACCCCTTTTCCGTTTTTAATGAAAGATTCAAGCATGAGATTGCCTTTAAAAATATTATTGATTTCTTCCATGATCGAACTTGATCTTTTACCGTGATCTAACTTAATATTCTGTTGTGAAAATATTGGGATCAAACTCGACTTTCAAACTCAAGATCTTTGTGAGGGGAAGAGAATGGCGAGGGTCAGAGATAGGGTTACTAGAGGAGTTGCAGATTTTTGAAAGACGAGAAGGGTGCAAACTACATAAAATTGTAAACTAAATTATCTTCAAAATAACTAATTTTAATGAAACAAACTACATAAAAAACGAACATTTCTTTCTCTTCGACATCCATCTCGATATAGTATTTTTTACTATTTTTACGTAAAATTGTATATATGTGTAATATTCATTATGAATGTTTATGTTGTTTACATGTATACAACAACTCCTTAGTATACATACATCAGTATGGTATTCATCATCAATATACAACTCACTATAACATTCATCATGAATGAGTATGTGTTTTCACGTGTATACAACATATCTTGTGTATTCATACATTACTATGATATTCATCATTAATATACATTTTCACTATAACATTCGTCATAAATATAAATACTATTCACCATAAATATTCATGTATGTTTACATATATACTATAACTCCTCATATTCATACATCATTAATATACATTTTAACTATAACATTCATCATGAATATTACTGCAACTCTTAACTATTCATACATAGGTTTGATATTCTTCATGAATATACATTTCACTATAATATTCGTTATGAAAATTATATGTTCATGTGTATTCATACATCAGTATAATATTCATCATGAATGTACATTTTCAGTATAACATTCAATATGATGTATGCTCACATGTATACAACAACTCTCTACTATTCATATGAGTATGATATTCATCATAAAATATTACAAAAGTATTCATCATAAATATTATTTCTTTGCAAGAATATTCATCATGCATATATTACAATTCACTATGAATATACAGTAGTTTCAACCCTACATACTCTATTTTTTTCTTCATTGGGGTTTTGATTGGTTTTGATGGGTTCCCGATTCATCTAGATGGGTTCCTAATCTGTCTTAGTAAATGCTGAAAGTGGTGGGTTATGGTTTTACATATACTGTAACACCCTCAAAATTGGAAAGAGCAACTAAATAAAATTTTCGATTAAATAACCAAATAAGGATAAAATTCCTTCTACAAACCATCCTTGGAATTACCTCAATATTAAAATACAATCACTTCAATATTCAAAACCTAAGTCATGCGCCAAGGCTACAAAAGGTCGGGTGTTACTCAACCCAATATCAAGTTGCCATTCCCAGAATGCGGAAGACTTCACCAAGCCACTGAATTCTTGAGCACACAACTAGCTCTACACTCTTCACAATGTCACTATAACTATATCCCAACCAAAACCTGTTACACATGCCGACAAATAAAAAGGTTAAGCTAATACCTTGTGAGTTCAAGAGTTTTTATCATGGTTATATAATTCATAAGACGAGAAGGGTGCAATTTAAATCATGAGTTCAAAAAGGATTTACTTTAAATGCAAACCACCCATTTTCCAACACACACAAATCCCGTGACGAAAGCTCCAATATAAAACGATTCTCATAATTGGAATCAACCCAAAACTCACTTGAAACGTGAATAAGATTTGATTTCCAAAATTATAACAACATGAATAAATCTGTATTATTATAACGTCCCATAAAACATAACATGCACTATCATAAATTAAACATGTCAAATTACAATAATTAAATTGTCTTTACTAATTCATAAGTCTAAACTAAGCAACTTGGACAGCGGAAACTTCATGCCCACAGCCAAGAGCCTCTAACTATAACATACTACCCAAAATTTGGAGTCGCTCTACGCTCCGTCTCATCGATCCAATCACTTCCTAGTTCTTGCTAGAAGAACCAGCGCTACGCTTACCTGAAAATGGTTTAGTTTTTGAAAGCGAGGGTTAGACCAAAAGGTCTAGTGAATTCCCTCCATAAAGCATATACCACAGTATAAATTCATTGTATAAAAACAGTTCACATTCTTCACATAACATCATTCAAGGTTCTACACATGGTTCAAGGATCGCATAAGCTACCACGATCGGGGCCTAACGGACACCCTCTCGGCTTACATTGGAGTCCAAGTGGACTCCCTTCTATCCGAGTAGGAAGGAAACGAATTCCACCCTACAAGCTCACCACAAATGTCCAAGGGATCATCGGATCCCAAGGTACCCTGATCCCACTGTGTAAACCGACTCTACATAACATACACATAGCGTATCGTAATCACATGCGTGGAAACTTTAAACATCATTTCATTTGTTAAATAACCCTTTTTAAATAAAACATGCATTTCATGGAAAAAATACGTAACAGTTATAAAACAGTTCATGCTCGTAAACGAAACCATAATCAGTAAAAACATTTTACATAGTACGTCGTGTAAAAAGGGTTTAGGGAACTCACCTTGTGATGGTATTGAACTCACTCTCGATCAACCCTCGAGTCAACTGAGCTTGGCACCTAAAAGATTAGGCATTCCTCAATCAGCAATAAACATCTGGATACTACTTACCGGGTGTAGAGACTTACGGGGTACAACACCCTTACCGGGTGTAGAGACTTACCGGGTACCACACCCCTTACCGAGTACTACGCATACAATAACCAACTTACCCGATAACTCCACACTTACTCGGAAACTACTTTCTTACCCGGAAACTACATACTTACCCGGTAACTACACATTTACCCGGAAACTACATACTTACCCGGTAACTACGCATTTATCCGGTAACTACGAACTGGAAGAAAAACCCACTTCCCAAAAGTAATTAAAATCTGATTTCCTGCTAAAGAGTTGATTAAACAAACATCTGGGTTCATTCCCCATCCATAAAACACTCATCTATTCCACTTTAAACCCTTAAATCGGTTTATAAGAACAAAAACTCCAAAATACACTTTTAAGGATATTTGGGTGAAGAACTCAATGAAATCATAAGTTTCTCACTCAATTACTTAGACCAAACAAAGAGGAGACACTAATTAGCAAGAAGGAAGAATTAAGAGGATATTACCTTCATTGATTCTTCTTCTCTTTGCTTCTTCTTCCTTTCTTTCTCTTCTTCTAGCCGCCACCACAAATGCAAGAGAAATGATACTGACCAAAAATGATTGTTGCCCTAGGGATTTGAACCAATAAATACTTTTCACAAATTGCACAAAGGCCCCTTAACTTAACTTGCATTCTTTTAACATTAGCCACTAAACTTTCAATTCATACTAGAAATTTCGGGTTGTTACAACACTCCCTCCTTAAAAGAATATTCCGTCCTCGGATTTCCTCATTGAAAAAGATGCGGGTACCTTGCCTTCATTTCCAATTCCAATTCCCACGTAGCCTCCATGCCTTTGTGATGCCGCCATTGTACTTTCACCAGTTTAGTCTCCTTGTTTCGTGACTTCCTCACTTTAAAATCCGTGATGGCTTCGGGTTCCTCTACGAAATTTAATTTCTCATCCACCCTTATGTCATTTAACGGCACCGCTTTGGTCACGTCGGCTAGACATTTCCTCAAGTTAGACACATGAAACGCATTGTGAATGCCTCGCAATTCTTCCGGTAGGTCCAACCTATACGCCACTTCTCCAACTCGTTCGGTAATCTCGAATGGTCCGATGTAACGTGGACTTAGTTTCCCGCGTTTTCCAAATCGTACGAATCCTTTCTACGGGGATACCTTCAACAATACAAAATCCCCGACCTGAAATTCTATGTCTTTTCGTCTTTTATCCGCATAACTCTTTTGTCGGTCGCGAGCGACCTTCAGCCTTTCGCGCACTTAGTCTATCTTGTCCGAAGTCAATTGTACTATCTCTGGCCCGGCTAACTGTCTTTCTCCGACCTCGTTCCAACACAAAGGTGTCCGACATTTCCTACCATACAGTGCCTCGTACGGTGCTGCCTTAATACTTGAGTGATAGTTGTTATTATAAACGAACTCGATTAGCGGTAAATGCTTTTCCCATGAGCCTTGAAAGTCTAGGGCACAAGCCCTTAACATATCTTCCAACGTCTGGATCCTTCGCTCACTCTGACCGTCGGTCTGAGGATGATAAGCGGTACTCATCTTGATCTGCGATCCCATTTCTCTTTGGAAACTCCTCTAAAACGTGGAGGTAAACCTGCTATCTCGGTCTGACACTATCGACGATGGCACCCCACGGCGAGTTACAATCTCGTCGATATACAACTTTGCTAACCGTTCCAACGAGTAAGACTCTCGTAAAGGTAAGAAATGTGCTGATTTCGTGAGTCGATCCACGATCACCCATATAGCGTCATAGCCCTTCGGGGTCTTAGGCAAATGGGTTACGAAGTCCATTGTAATTTGGTCCCACTTCCACATAGGTATCTCCAAGGACTGAAGCTTCCCGTAGGGTCGTTGATGTTCGATCTTTACACGCGAACACGTTATACAAGTTTCTACAAAATGAGCTATATCCTTTTTCATCCCGGGCCACCAGTAGTCCCGTCGTAGATCCCCGTACATCTTGTTAGTTCCAGGGTGAATCGTGTACTTCGATTTGTGGGCTTCCTCTAAAATCACTTTCCTGAGCTCTCCAAGTTTCGGGACCCAGATTCTCCCACTAAGACACTTCACCCCTCGACTATCTTCCACTAGTGAGGCCGTTTGCCCTACCATTCTTTCCTTCTTAAGGTTTTCAGTTTCGAGTGCTCCAGCTTGACATTTCTTTATTTCGGCTAACAAATTGAACGTCACCTCAGCCCTCATGGCCACAATACTGGGGGTCTTACTCCTTTCCTTACGGCTCAAAGCGTCCGCCACTACGTTTGCCTTTCCCAGATGATATTCAATTTTGCAGTCGTAGTCGGTCAACAATTTAATCCATCTTCTTTGGCGCATATTCAACTCTTTTTGGTCAAAGAGATGACATAAGCTTTTGTGGTCCGTGAAGATCTGACACTTTGTCCCATAAAGGTAGTGTCGCCAAATCTTCAGAGCGAAAACCACGGCCGCCAATTCTAAATCATGAGTGGGGTATCGAACCTCGTGATCCTTTAACTGCCGGGAGCCATAAGCGATCACCTTTCCTCGTTGCATGAGTACGCAACCCAATCCGAGCTTCGATGCGTCACTGAAAACCACGAAATCATCAGAACCGTCCGGTAACGACAACACCGGAGCGCTGCTCAACATATCTTTCAGCTTTTGAAAGGCTTCTTCTTGCTTCTCTGACCAGGCGAACTTGACATTCTTCTTGGTTAAAGAAGTTAATGGCGTGGCAATACGCGAAAAGTCCTTGATGAACTTTCGGTAGTATCCCGCCAGTCCGAGGAAACTTCGAACTTCTGACGGATTCTTTGGTTGCTCCCAATCCCGGATGGCTTCAATCTTAGACGGGTCTACCATGATTCCCTTTTCAGACACCACGTGTCCGAGAAACTGCACCTCTCGCAACCAAAACTCGCACTTAGAAAACTTCGCATACAGCTTCTCTTGCTTTAGTAGCTCGAGAATTTTCTGAAGGTGGCTTTCGTGCTCCTCTTCCGATCTTGAAAATATCAGGATATCGTCTATGAACACTATCACGAACTGGTCTAAATAAGGTTGGCACACCCTATTCATTAGGTCTGTGAATGCTGCCGGAGCGTTGGTTAGCCCGAATGGCATCACCAAAAATTCGTAGTGTCCATACCTGGTTCTGAAGGCGGTCTTTGGCACATCCTCCTCCCTCACCTTGAGTTGGTGATAACCTGACCTCAAGTCTATCTTGGAGAAGTAATTGGCTCCTTGCAATTGATTGAACAGGTCATCGATTCTCGGTATAGGGTACTTGTTCTTGATCGTGACTTTGTTGAGCTCCCGGTAATCTATGCACATACGCATAGTACCGTCTTCTTTTTCACGAAGAGAACTGGTGCTCCCCACGGAGACGTACTAGGTCTAACGAATCCGTTGTCTAACAACTCCTGCAACTGGGTCATCATTTCTTTCATTTCGGACGGCGCCAATCTATAAGGTGCGCGGGCAATTGGTGCAGCTCCAGGCATCAGATCAATTTTGAACTCGATATGACGATCCGGGGGTAGACTTGTCAAGTCATCCGGAAATACTTCCGGGTACTCACTTACTACACGCACGTCATCCACCCCACACTTTTCTTTCTTGGCGTCCAACACGTACGCCAATAATCCTTGACATCCCTTCCTCAAACACTTAGTAGCCCTAATCATAGAGATAAGGCTAGTCTTTCTATCACGGCGATTTCCATAGATCACTACGGAATCCCCATCAGGTAACCGAATCCTGACAAGCTTTTTGTTACAAACGATATTCGCATCATTCTTAGCTAGCCAGTCTATACCCAACACCACGTTAAACTCTCCCATTGCCATGGGATATAATTGCATAGGCACCAACCTCCCTTCTATATCTATGACACGATCCTCTACCAACTCCTTAATGAAAACATGATTATCATTGGCAGTTTCCACCTCTAGTGCACTCTCCAAACGTCTAGGCCTTACCCCTAAACATTTCATAAAAGCATGCGATACAAAGGAACGATTTGCTCCTGAATCAAATAACACCTTGGCACACAAAGAGTTCACTAGAAACGTACCTGCCACCACATCTGGAACCTCCTCCGCCTCTTTTGCTGTCATGTGGAACGCACGTCCTTTCGGACACGCCGGTTCCGCTCCTTTATCATTTCCTTTCCCTCCTTGCCGTTCGCCATACTGGGCTGATCCCCCTTTCTTCAATTGTGGGCACTCATACCGCATTTGGCCAGTAGCCCCACATTGGAAACACGATCTCCCACCACCCGGACAATCCTTTGACAAGTGACCGGGCAATCCACACCGGTAGCATGAGTTTGAACCTACCATGCACTCTCCCCGGTGCACCTTGTTACATCTCTTACACGATTTACCAGCGGTATCCCTGTTAACACGGTTTTCTAGTCGAAACACTTTCCCTTTCCTTGAATCATTTCCCGGTCCATCCCACTTACGTTTCTCACCACCTTTCTCAGACGTCTGACGATTCTTTTCCTTCTCAATCCACTCGGCCGTATTGATGGCCGCCTGAAAGGTAGTGGGATTTCTTGCCAAAACCAGCTCCCGGATGCTACTTTTCAGCCCATAGATGAAACGTTCCACTCGACGTTCCTCCGTTGGCACATACAAATCTGCAAAACGAGACTTCTCAATAAACTTAGAAGTGTACTCCCGCACCGACATTTCCCCCTGTTCCAAACCCATAAACTCTTCTTCCAACTTTTTCACTGCCGCGAGTGGACAGAACTGCGCTTTAAACCTTTCCACAAATGTTTCCCACATCATTCCCTTAGCTATCGCCGAACCCTTTCCCCCAGTTTCGGCATCCCACCAATAAACTGTATCAGACTTCAGCATGGACAGAGCAAACATCACCCTATCCCTATCGGCACACTTGCAAGTATCAAATACCAGTTCCATCTTCTTCACCCATTTCATTGCCAAGACGGGGTCACACTCGCCCTTGAAAGTAGAGGGATTGCATGAGGCGAAAGCCTTGTAACTGCATCCCTTAACTGTTGACTCCTTCACCACCAGAGAGGTTGATTTCGAGTGACTTCCAGCATTGGTCACTAGTGGACTTGACAGCTCCACACTCTCCCGGTTCTCGCTCGCCTCTTTGCTCCCCGATAGCGACTGATCTTGCTTGGTAAGGAGAGCTTGCAGAGTCTCCTGAATTTTACCCAGCTCAGCAGCCAGATTCTCTCGGGTCACGAATGCAGATCCACGACCTCGACCACGTCCCCTCGGCTGATTTACCCTTCTCGCAGAAGCTGAACTCTCCGGATGAGAGTCTTCTTGGTGGGCGGGGATTTCCACACTCCTCGCCCTTCTAGTCACACGAGTCGTTCTTCGAGTCGGATTTCCCCCATCCCCGGCCACTTGGGTGGCGGCTCGGCGGGGCGTTCTCCCCCGACCCCTACCCCTACCCCTTCCGCGGGTAACAGTCCTTCGCGTGGGTTCCAACGGTCCGTTAACTAGGACCTCCTCATCTTGATTCCTTGGAACAGCAGGTACTGACCTACTCCTCAACGTTCTCCCAGCCATAGCGCTAAATTGAAAGAAAACAACAATTAACCTTTGCTAGACATGACACAACAAGTTTGCTATATAAGGCAATTTAAGCACGCACATGTACTTGTAAGTTCGTAATTACACTGGCCAGGTGTAATCCCAAACTTACCTTACACGTTTGTCCTTGGCACCTTTTTCTAAGCGCATTTATAGTGATCGTTCCTAGAGACAATCCTATGTCTCGGCTGTGTTCCTCATCTTATAGTTTAAGTTTAGGCCCGACTGGTCACCTAAATCCCTTAAACTAAGGCTCTGATACCATTTGTAACGTCCCATAAAACATAACATGCACTATCATAAATTAAACATGTCAAATTACAATAATTAAATTGTCTTTACTAATTCATAAGTCTAAACTAAGCAACTTGGACAGCGGAAACTTCATGCCCACAGCCGAGAGCCTCTAACTATATCATACTAGCCAAAATTTGGAGTCGCTCTACGCTCCGTCTCATCGATCCAATCACTTCCTAGTTCTTGCTAGAAGAACCAGTGCTACGCTTACCTGAAAATGGTTTAGTTTTTGAAAGCGAGGGTTAGACCAAAAGGTCTAGTGAATTCCCTCCATAAAGCATATACCACAGTATAAATTCATTGTATAAAAACAGTTCACATTCTTCACATAACATCATTCAAGGTTCTACACATGGTTCAAGGATCGCATAAGCTACCACGATCGGGGCCTAACGGACACCCTCTCGGCTTACATTGGAGTCCAAGTGGACTCCCTTCTATCCGAGTAGGAAGGAAACGAATTCCACCCTACAAGCTCACCACAAATGCCCAAGGGATCATCGGATCCCAAGGTACCCTGATCCTACTGTGTAAACCGACTCTACATAACATATACATAGCGTATCGTAATCACATGCGTGGAAACTTTAAATATCATTTCATTTGTTAAATAACCCTTTCTAAATAAAACATGCATTTCATGGAAAAAAATACGTAACAGTTATAAAACAGTTCATGCTCGTAAACGAAACCATAATCAGTAAAAACATTTAACATAGTACGTCGTGTAAAAAGGGTTTAGGGAACTCACCTTGTGATGGTATTGAACTCACTCTCGATCTACCCTCGAGTCAACTGAGCTTGGCACCTAAAAGATTAGGCATTCCTCAATCAGCAATAAACATTCGGATACTACTTACCGGGTGCAGAGACTTACCGGGTACAACACCCTTACCGGGTGTAGAGACTTACCGGGTACCACACCCCTTACCGGGTACTACGCATACGGTAACCAACTTACCCGGTAACTCCACACTTACCCGGAAACTACATACTTACCCGGAAACTACATACTTACCCGGAAACTACATACTTACCCGGTAACTACACATTTACCCGGAAACTACATACTTACCCGGTAACTACACATTTACCCGGAAACTACATACTTACCCGGTAACTACGCATTTACCCGGTAACTACGAACTAGAAGAAAAACCCACTTCCTAAAAGTGATTAAAATCTGATTTCCTGCTAAAGAGTTGATTAAACAAACATCTGGGTTCATTCCCCATCCATAAAACACCCATCTATTCCACTTTTAACCCTTAAATCGGTTTATAAGAACAAAAACTCCAAAATACACTTTTAAGGATATTTGGGTGAAGAACTCAATGAAATCATAGGTTTCTCACTCAATTACTTAGACCAAACAGAGGGGAGATATTAATTAGCAAGAAGGAAGAATTAAGAGGAGATTACCTTCACTGATTCTTCTTCTCTTTGCTTCTTCTTCCTTTCTTTCTCTTCTTCTAGCTGCCACCACAAATGCAAGAGAAATGATACTGACCAAAAATGATTGTTGCCCTAGGGATTTGAACCAATAAATACTTTTCACAAATTGCACAAAGGCCCCTTAACTTAACTTGCATTCTTTTAACATTAGCCACTAAACTTTCAATTCATACTAGAAATTTCGGGTTGTTACAATTATTCAAAACATCCCAAACACGGATGAGACATAAAACACAACCCATAAAATATGGAAAAGAATCCATACAATTATAATACGTCACCGAAAACATGGATAAATGGAACACCCAAACAACATCTTTCAGTGACGGGGGAGACCCGATTCCATTATATGTGGCGGAACATAAAGTTAAGCCGCATAACTATGTTATTGAACTACACCTATGATTGTGACTCTATTGTCTGCTTTAATAAGCTCCAACTCAAGTCGGACTCCATTTCCTGCTATAATATAGCTACACCTCAAGTCCCACACCCATCAACGGGTGGCACCACTGTATCCTCCATTGCCTGATGTGCCTAGGTACACCTAGGGGCGGAGCCAGGAATTTTTCCAAGGGTGGTCCTCTTTAATAAAACAAAAAAATAAATGTACGATGATATTATATTCATATTATATTCATGACAAATTTCGATCAAAAAGTAAACATATATTTTCAAAAGCCATAACACTAAGTCACTAACCTTTACAGATTCAACAATAAATTCGACGCGTTTTCATTTTCAGAAACATATCAATGATATCTTCATTCTCAACGTCTGCAAACACATCCTTTTCAATATAAGCTACCAAGTTATCGTTCATCCATTGATCTCCCATTCTATTACGCAAACTGTTTTTTACAATATACATAGCAGAAAATGCCATTTCAACTGTTGCCGTTGCAACCGGTAATGTCAATGCTAGTTTTATAAGCAACTAAACCATCAAGAACACCTTATCTTTTTTTGTTTCAACCATTCTTCGTGCAAGATCACCAATCCCGTTTAGATTTAAAAAATATGATGAAGTCTGCATATCAAGAATATAGGTTTCAAGTTGATCATCAAGCATCATAATCTCCATCTTAGAATAACCATTTGGATAAAAATGGGCAAGACGAAACAATTTTCTTTTATCAAAAGCGAAAAAAGAGTTGCTCAGATTGAGGCATGCCATGCAAAGAAGCAACTCAGTGGTAGTCTCATCAAAACGGTTATCCAATTCCATAAGTTGCAAATCAATAACTGCATAAAATAACTCAACACGATAGTAGTGTAAGTTTGACATCCGTGGAGCTTTTTAACATGACCGTCCGGGAAGTAAGAACATATCATCCATGTTGCAAACATCAATATCATGTTTTTCACAAAACAAAGTCGCATGTTTGAGCACCGAATCCCAACCATCATCCCTCAAAGTTTGTAGCTGCTTCTTGCAAAGTCCAACCAAGTTCATTGCATTTACAATATCTTGTTTTTTTCTTTGCAATGCTTGAGATAACCCGTTGGTAATACCCAATAAAGTCTTCATCAAGTGTAGACAAAATATGAAATCAAAAGACTACAAGGATGTAGATAGATGAAGAGCTTCACATTTTTGTTCTTGTGTTAATCCGTCTTCCTCTATCATTTCAAGCACATCTATCACAGATGGAAACATAAGAATTATACTCACTATAGTACCATAATGTGATCCCCAACGTGTGTCACCCGCTCTAATGAGAGAAGTTTCTTGAGTGAGACCTCGACCACTTGGGATTTCGCCTACATCAAGTTCCTTGATAACCTTGGCAGCGGTTGTTCTCGAAGACGGTCACGACGTTTGCATGAACCTCCAACAACATTGACAACATTGGTTAGTAACATAAACATACTAACGATTTTGATATGCTTTTTCGCCACAGCTACAAGAGTAAGTTGATTATGATGAGCAAAACAATGAACATAATACGCACCGACATTTTCATTCAAAATTAGTGTTTTGAACCCACCAAGTTCACCTTGCATATTACTAGCCCCGTCATAACCTTGCCCACGCAAATTTGAGATACTCAATCCATGTCTTGAAAACAAGTCATCAAGTGTCGCTTTGAGTGAGATAGATGTAGTATTCGAGACATGTTCAATAAATACCAAGAAAATGCTCAATATATGCCCTTTTTTATCTACATAACGCACCATAACACTCATTTGTTCTTTGATTGAAATGTTACGAGATTCATCGACAAGGACCGAGAAAAAATCATCGCCAAGATCACTTACAATGAGTTTTGTTGTTTCAGTTGCTGCAGCATTAACAATGTTTCAGGTGAAGTCAACTTAAGATTCGCAAGTGCATTCTTAAAAGTAACAACCTCAATGCTTTTATTATGATCTTCGAGAAATTGCAATAAATCTATAAAGTTCTTCCGTTCTTTGAAGTCTCACCCTTATCGTGTCATCTAAATGCAAGGCCCTGTCTCAAGAGAAACCAGACACAATCAATTGACACATTCAATCGGATCTTATAGTCTGTCTTACTTTGCTCAAAATGTTTGATGATCACATTTTCAATGTGTTGTTTGTTGGACAATAAAGCAACACACTTTGCCCAAGCTTGGTTGTGAGCACTGTTAACACTTCCAACATGAATCTTTAACTTCTCTTTCCTAGAACAATTATTGAATCCTAAACCAACAAATGAGTCACCACCTGCTTAAGATCCTACATTTGGTTTGAAGAGATAGCAAGATAAACAATATGCAGCATTTTGGTTTACACTATATTCCAACCAAGAAGGATATCCATCAAACCAAGCAAGGTTAAATCTTCGTTGTTTACTCCCAAAAGGAGTGTAAGGAAATTCGTGGTTTCGAGGTTGGAAAGGCCTTTTTAAGAGATACGATCTCCGGACTTCATCTCGGATATTAGGATTATAATCCAAAATCCTAATCCGCATTCCAGAGTCTGAGGGAAGATCTGCTAAGTTGACTTCCATACGACTTTGTTTAGAATTATCGGCATTAATCGGCTTCAAATCAACGGTTGGTTTTCTTTTTGTTAAAAACTTATCCATAGTAGTCAATGATCCAAAACAATTTGCACATACAATCAAATACTCATTTTGATAACCGATAAGTGAGTGATAACTAATAATTTGCAAATACAATCAAAATGTATTTTCTCATACAAAACAACAAAATGTATTATCTCTGTTTCTTACTTTCTCTGTTTCTCATACATAACAAAATGTGAATAAGTGAAACTGTGAATTGTGAAACCCTAGACTATGATACAAAATAAGAAATATACAAACAATTAGATACACAACAGAATGTATTTTCTCATACAAATATACAATGATACAAAACACAATGTGAAAGTGAAATAAGAAACTCACCAACTATGATTTTGATTTTTAGTCGATGATCATTGATCAGATCAATAATTCGATACAGAAAGTGAGTGTGCAGGCTGGAATTGATCTTGGGCGAGAGTCGAGAGTATTCTGAATCCTAGAATCAATCTTGGATTCGTGGGTGAGAGCCGAGAGTTGGAGAGTGAGAATCGTCGTGATCGTCGGTGGTAAAGCGAGAGTCAGCGTCTTGTTGATCGTGAGTCAGTCTAGTCGTAAAGCGAGAAAGAATAAAGAGCTGTCTAATTCAATTGGTTGGACCTGGAAGCTGGACGCATAACAACTAAATGGATTTGGGATTAATTTTTTAAAAAAAAAAATACAAAACTTCAGGGTGGGCCGGTGAATCTCCTGAGCCAGGCCCAGCTCCGCCCCTGACTACACCTCAAGGATACACGATCTTATTGCATGTTCATTCTCTAGTAAGTTACACCTCAAGGTTTCCATTGAACCTTCATTGCCTACTTACTAGCATTCAAGAATTGGAGTCTCGGATCCTTACTTGATAACTCAAGATGTTCAACCCTCATGCACAAATGTTAGAACAACAACCATAAACCCAAAATCCAGGTGTACAACCCAATACGGTTCCTCTCCACAACGTCGGGACACAAAATGCCAAAATGGCATATTTTCCTAAAGTGACAATGCCAAGACTCTCCACTATATAAATATGACCGACTCATTTGCCTCTGGATCCAATGAATTACGGTCTAATAGTACATGACTCAACTTGAATGACACACGCACTCGAAACATGTACTCTCTAAATAAAATGTAATAAATGCAACTGACGACCAAAACTCCACCTTCAATTGTTAAAACCCGAACAAATGTTCTCAAGACCCAATAAAGCCATATACCGAGCCGCAAGCTCAACCAAAATCAATTAACCACTCATAAAGGTCAAATAATGCATTAAAACGTATATAACCCACGTTTATGCGAAACATGCTCCATAGACACGAATAACTTAACACACTCTTAAATTAAGACACGTCATTTTCAAAAGTACACATCAATGTGTATTTATACCAAAAGGTTTACATTCGTGAACTATATCATTTAAACAACACTTAGGATTCATTCACCAAAATACCCAAATTACATCTTTTCTCAAAACCAAAAAGGTTTACAACTTCTAAAATGTTCACAAGGTCAGGGATGACCAAAAATCCAATGGCCCACATGTTCGTATTTTCAAAACGCACCACAACATAAATTATGCATATTTCCAACAAAACACCAAAAGTGTATTTTTACTAGATAACCTCCAACTTATGCAACAAATATTAAAACACCCCATTTATACTTATTTTATCAATTTATCCAAAAATCCCAAAAGTGGGTATTTCACAAGATTTATAAAATCAAATACTTCAAGTAATCAAAATCTACCATTTAACTCAACAATGAATATTTTCATGTAAAAGCACATAAACACTTTAAAACTGACATTTTAGCATGTACAAAATTTTCACAAATCAACTTGAACTCACCTTGCTAGATTTAGGATAAATCTAGATTTTCCCCAATTTGAGCTCCTTTGAAGAAGCTTAAATCTTTAAGACAAATCTTCCATAACCTAGATCCACAAGTTTCCAACCATAAATATTCATCCCCAAACACTTAGAATCGTTTCCCCTAACATAAAACATCAAAAACACCAATAATACTGAAACCCTAATTTCTTAGATGTAGAAAAGAGGAGTTTGCCTCAACCACCACTTGAATCCACCAACAAAGCACCTCTAGGGTTACCAAATGCACTTCAATCTGCATTTCTTCAAAAGGAAGGAAAGGGTTTAGGGGAGGGTTTGGTGAGCTCTAAAAGCTTATAACTTCCAAATGAGATGAAAGAATGAGCTTTACACATCTTGCTACCAAAACTTCTCTATTATGAGAGGGGTCTCTTTACACCACAAGGAAAAGCACCAAGGAGGCTCAAGAACACAGTTTTGGGGGTTAGGGTTCAGATTTAAGGGAGAAAAACGAAATGGGTGAGGTGAAATGAGTAAACGTGGGAAAATCGAGTTTTTATACAACAGGTGCCCGACGGCGACCTTGCCTCGTGAGAGTGACACTCTGTCACAATCGCGGGCATAGTCGCCTACTTGTCCCTACTCTCGGTACAGATCCCGCGAGATTGCCCGGCGAAAGAGACACCCTGTCACAATCGCGGGCATACTCGCACAGATTGTACCGAACCCATTTTCTGGTTTTATTTTTTGAGCTGAGGCACACGCGTTGCAAAACTCTGATTCCAATCGAAAGGTCTCCAGTTAAGGTTTACCAATAGGGTTATTAAAGAAGGAGTGAGGCAAAGGTTTTCCGAAAATACGGGTGTTACATATACAAACACTCTATAAATCAAATCAATGAATTTTCGATTAGCCTAAATGTAAAATGAAGGTGGTATGTTATGTTTTTACACACACTAAACACACACAAAGTTAATTGATAGGTTATGGATTAGTCTCAGTTGGTATCGATCGGTCTCGATTAGTCCGAATCTTTAACACCCGGGATTTTTGGTAAGTAAAAGCCATCGCGTGCAATTTGTGGGTTCTAAGTTGTGGTTTTGGAGTTAGCTTTTTAGTTCCTAAGAGTATCAGGGGTGTTTCGTATGTGAACAGTCGAGTGTTGGGGCTCGGTACATGCCCGACGACAATGCCCGACGATTATCACATGAGACACCCTGTGCGGCTATGCCATGAGACAATAACATGGAAAAGTCGCATGTCATTGTAGCCAAGTGGTATCAGTGTGCATAAAGTCACGATTTTCAGCCTCATTCTTCATTTCTTCATATCTCTCTCATTTCTACTCCGTTTTTGGTGATTCAAATTGCAATGGTTTTGTTTTTCAGAGCTTTTCAAGGATAGGTTATTAGTTTTGAAGTTCATTGGAAGATTCAAGGATATTTAGTGGTGAAGTGGAAGCAAAAATCAAGAGCCCATCATCATCATCACCTCTATCTTCAAAAAAATTAGGGGTTTTCTAGGTTTTCATCAAAACCTAAGTGGGTTTGGAGGAATTGCTTGTAGATACAAGTTTCTTCAAGGAGCTCATATTGGGGTAAAATATAAATTTAGCCTAAATCTAGCAAGACGAGTTCAAGTTGATTTGTGAATACGTTGTACATGCCAAAAATGTCCATTTTTTAGTGTTTATGTGTTTTACATGGTTATTGTCAGATGTTGGAATCTTGATGAGTTTTGCTATTTGAAATGATAATATTTTATAAACCTTGTGAAATACCTATAATTGGGATTTTTGGGTACTTTGTCAAATAAATCATAAATATATATATATATATATATATATATATATATATATGATTCATCTTGTAAATGGAGATAAATTGGTAAAAATATGCTTTTAACGTATGTTTTGGAAATATGCATAGAATATATCATGGGACGTTTTGAAAGTGTAAATTGTGTGATTTTCTATAGAAAAACGGTTTGTTCCAACCTTATGTTGTGTTTGGGTTATTCATGTATTTAGAGCATGTGTTTTCATAAACGTGGGTCGCTTACGTCTTATTGCATTGTATAAATTTTAATAAATGGTCATTTGTTTGGTTGAGCTTATGGCGTTGTTTTTTACTCTGTTGAGTCTTGGGGACATTTGTCCGATTTTGATAGCTCAATGTGGAGCTTTGGTTATGATTTGCATTTATTACATCTTATTTTAGAATTACATGTTTTGAATGCGCTAGTTCATTCGTTTGGAGTCATGTAATGCTTTAGACTGTAATGCAATGGATCCATAAGCATAGGAGTCTGTTTGAGGGGGATGAACATCCCCGTTTGAAATGTGAAATAGGCATAGGGTTTGAATGGGTAATAGTTGTGGACTTTAAAGTCGGGCAACGGCCAATGACTAATAATTGTAATTCCCGTAACGTACCAAGAAATAGGCATGGGGTCAAGATGGGTAATAGTTGTGGACTTTATAGTCGGGCAATGACCAACGACCATTAATTGTAATTTTCTTGTGAATGAGTGAAATCTAGAATTAATGGAATGACTATTGATTCGTAGATGGGCTCTTGAACATGTATATGTGACTTACTTTTGTGTTATGTCACATTCAATGGAATCGGGTCTCCCCCGTTACCGAATGGTGGATTTTGGATATATTATTTTGAGACAAAGACTATCTACGATTTGACGCTTCCGACATTGTTTATTATTTATATTGGTTATTTTGGGGTGTTGAGTATTTATCCATGATTTTGGTGACGTTAGATATATGGATTGTTATCCATGATTTATGGGTTGAGTATTATGTCTCATCCGTGTTTTGGATATTTCGAATAATAGAGTTTTATACACGTTTATATTTGGGAATTTAATCGTTGTTCATGATTTGAGCGAGTCTTGGGTTTTGAGTTCACATTTTGGGGAAATGATTCATATTGGAACTTTTGTCACAAAAAGAATTGTGTGTGTTGGAAAATGGGTTGTTTCCTTACTTTATATAAATCCTTTTTGGAAATCATGATTTAAGTTGCATTCTTACCGTTTAACGATTTATATAGTCATGATGAAAACTCTTGAACTCACTAGGCATTAGCCTAACCTTTTTATTTGTCGGCATGTGCATTAGGTTCTGGTTGGGGCATGGTACTAGCGACACTGTGAAGAAATGAATGCTAGCTAGATGCACGAGATGAGAGTAGCTATTGGGTGAAGTCTTCCGCACTTTGGGATTAGCAACTCGTTTGAGTTTTAATAACACCGATCTTATTTAGTCCTTGTATACGACTTGAGTTATTGATTGTAGAGGTTAAATAAAGAATTTGCTTCGAGGTATTTTTCAAGTATTGAATTGTAGAAAAGGGGATTTTTATCCTCCATTTAATGTAATATCGAAAGTTTTAAATTACGCTAGTACAAAAATGGGTTTTTGCCACGGTTTTGAAAATTGGAGTTAGTCACGGTTGGGTTTAGAACCGTGGCTAAAAGTCATAAATAAAATTTGAGTATTGGGTTAGCCACGGCTTAACTAAAAAACCGTGACCATTACAAAAAATGTTTAAACATAATGCCATGGTTTAGATAAAACCGTGACTAAATGGTTCTTTAAGGTCACGGTTTTTTTTTTCGTGACAAGTAACGACTAAAAACCGTGGCCATAGACATACATATAGATATGGTTTTTTGTCTAAACCATGGTTTTATATTGTAACGGTTATTATCCATGGCCATAGACTGACATATGGCCACATGAAACCAATTTTCTGTGACCAAAAGAAATGTATATATAGTCACAAAAATATGTAAAACGTGGCCAAAAGCCACGGTTTTTATTATTTTGTGTGGTCAAAAGGTAACTAGTAGTCACGGTATTAAATATTAAACGTAACTATATGTGATGATTTCGCCACAGTTATTTTGTGTGACGATTGTCAAAAGCCTCTGATTTCTATTCATATTATATTATATATATTTAGTATATATTGTACAAAAGACACAAATATGATCATAGTCTAGTTGGTAAGTGCATTTCTCTCTACCCAAGACACCTGGGTTCGAGTCCCTCTCTCTGCATTAATTATTTTTTTCATTTAAAATGACATTGTAGTCTCCTTCTATTGTATGTGGCCTTGGAGGCTTTTTTTAGATTTATATTATTTCCATTTTTTTTATTATTCCACCGTCCCATTGCAATCTTCATCCCTTCCATCAATTGATTCAATTCTTCCAATATATTTATTTCTTTCAATTCTTCAGTTCCAGTTTTTGCCACGGTTTTAGAAATACAGGTTAGCCACGGTTGGGTTTAGAACGGTTTTAGAAATACAAGATTAACGTTTCTGGCGGATTTTCGGCGGTACATGTAGGTTCGCCGGAATTCAGTCGGAACTATAATATTTCTTTATTATTCTTATTTTTATTCTTATATAATTATCAACATTATTATTATTATATTATAATTATTATTATTATATAATTTTTAAAAATGATATAATAATAATTATTATTATTATTACATAATTATTATTATTATTATACAATCGATTAAAGCCCAAAACGGTCCATTAAAAGCCAAAATGATTCATTAAAGCCTAAAATGGTTCATTGAAGCCCATTACGGTTCATTAAAGCCCAAAGCGGTCCCATTAAAGTCCAAATTGGTTCTTTAAAGCCCAAATCGACCCATTAAAGCCCATAACGGTTAATTAAAGCCCAAAACGATACATTGAAGCCCATAACCGTTCAATAAAGCCCAATACAGTCCATTGAAGCCCATTACGGACCATTAAAGCCCAAAGCGGTTAACTATAGCCCAAAACGGTTCATTAAAGTCCAAAACAGTCCATTAAGCCCATAACGGTTCATTAAATCCCAAAACCGTTCATTAAAGCCCAATACAGTCCATTGAAGCCCATTACGGTTCATTAAAACCCAAAGCCGTCCATTAAAGCCCAAAACGATGCATTGAAGCCCAAAACGGTTCTTTAAAGCCTAATTACGATCCATTAAAGTCCAAAACAATACATTGAAGCGCAAAACGGTTCATTAAAGCCCAATACAGTCCATTGAAGCCCATTACGATCCATTAAAGTCCAAAACCATACATTAAAGCCCAAAACGATTCATTAAAGCCCAATACAGTCCATTGAAGCCCATTACGATCCATTAAAGTCCAAAACGATACATTGAAGCCCATAACGGTTTATTAAAGCTCAATAAGCCCATTACGGTTAACTATAGCCTAAAATGGTTAACTATAGCCTAAACCGGTTCATTAAAGCCCAATGCAATCCATTGAAGCCCATTACGGTTCATTAAAGTCCAAAATGGTTCATTAAAGCCCAAAATGGTTCATTGAAGGCCAATACAGTCCATTAAAGCCCAATACAGTCCATTGAAGCCCATAACGGTTCATTGAAGCCCATTATGGTTCATTAAAGCCCAAAGCGGTTAATTGTAGCCCAAAACGATACATTAAAGCCCAACGGTTCATTAAATCCCAAAACGGTTCATTAAAGCCCAATATAGTCCATTGTGGGTCTTAGTGATCTTATCGAGTCCAATACACACCACGTGCATATATGCAGTACATACATGCATACAAACACGTAATATACCACATTGGTTTTTTTGGGTCTTATTAAGTCATAAAACGTACTGTTGGACTATAATGGTTCTTAGTATGCTTTAGTGGTTCTTAATAGGCTATAATGGGCCTTATTGATCTTATAGAACCCAATACATACTACATGCATATATGCAGTACATACATGCATATAAACACCTAAGAAGTCATGTTAGTGTTTTTGGGTCTTATTAAGTCATAAAACGTACTGTTTGACTATAATGGTTCTTAGTAGGCTTTAATGGTTCTTAATAAGCTATAGTGGGCCTTAGTGATCTTACATAGCCCAATACATACCACATGCATATATGCAGTATATACATACATACAAACACGTAATAAGTTACGCTGGTGTAATTGGACTTTATTAAGTCATAAAGGTCTTGTTGGGCTATAATGGTTCTTAATATGCTTTAGTGGTTCTTAATAAGATACAATGGACCTTAATGATCTTATAAAGCCAAATACACACCACATGCATATATGCAATACATACATGCATGCATACAAACACGTAATAGCCACGTTTAATATGAGTTTGTGTGGCGATAAGTAGTTTATAGCCACGGTTATAGGAACATTTGTGTGACTATAAGTAGTTTATGGTCACGGTTTTAGTTTACTCATGTGACTAAAAGGTCTCTAATAGCCACGTTTAATATGAGTTTGTGTGGCGATAAGTAGTTTATAGCCACGGTTATAGGAAAAATGCCCCAATACCATCAAATTTTGGATACGTTTATGGCCACGGTTTTTAGGCTATGGCTACGGTTTTTCATGTGATATGGTGACGCATTTTAAACGTGGCCATAAGGGTATCAATGGTCACGCAAGAATAGGCTACGGTTTGATTGAAAAAAAAAACCGTGGCCAAAGGCCTATGGCCACGGTTTTTTACCGTGGCAAATGTGAGTTTTTGTACTAGTGTTAGTTGCTTTTCCAAATTTGAGGGTGTTACAGAATCGGTCTTGATTGGTCTCGATCGGTCTCGCTGGGTGCTCGATCAGTCTCGATGGGTTTCTGATTCGTCTCGATGGGTTCTCGATCCGTCTCGATAGAAGTTGAAAGTGGTGGCTTATGGTTTTATACACACAAAACATAATAAAACAATTGATAGGTTCTCAATGGATGGTGTAACAACAGGAATTCAAAATATAAGTTTGGTGAAATTGGTGGCTAAAGCTTAAAGCAAGTGAAAAGGGGAGGGGCCAAAGTGCAATATTGAAAGATATAAAAGGGAGGAAATCCCTATATTCAATTCGTTTTTGTGGTATCGTGCGGCTGAAATTGAGAGCTAAGGAGGGAGAAGAGGATTGAAGGTTTGCAAAGGTTTTGGCTAAGTATTTCTTGGGAGAAATCAACTCCAAGTAAGTTATCAATTTCCTATCAACTCCTTATGTCTGGTATTGTTGTTTTTTAGAATGAGGAAACACTTGAAATTTGAGTCTGTGTTCTACAAATGAGAAAAATTTGTGGTTTTGCATCAAGGGATTGTCTAATGGATGGTTCTAAGATTAATTGGGTGGTTAAAGTTAGAAATGTGAACCCAAACGTTTTTCTAAAAAGTTCTGTGGCAAAATCGCATTGCGGCATTTATTTCAAGGTTTTGGGTTTTCACAGATCTCTTTGGCGTCCGGATAAGGGTTTTCCAGATCGCTTTGGCATCCAGATAAGGGTGTTTCCGGATGGCTTTGGCGTCCGGATAAGGGTGTTTTCCAGCTAGCTTTGGCGTCTGGATAAGGTTGTTTTCCGGATAGTACTAGTGCCCGAATAAGTGAGTCCGGACAGGTTTCCGGGTAACACTTCCGGAACGTGGTTGGTCTGGAAAGGAGTCACTTCCGGACAGTGTGGGTGTCCGGATTAGTCCTTCTTCAAGTATTTGGTATTCATAAGTTGTTTGGTTGACCTTAGGTGTTGGGTTTGGTTCTGTTCGATCGGGAGTAAGACGTACGCTTAGCAAATCACATCAAACAGGTGAGTTCCCTTACACCTTTTTTAAGTGAAACAAAAACGTTTTTGTTTATTACTGATTATGGTATGAGATGCGAGCACGTTTTATTTATAAATTTGTTATAAATTCCTCGCATGATGATACGTTTTGGGAACGTTATATTTGCATGGTACGAGTTGTTTTCTAAAGATACGTGCATCGCTATATGATTCTAGCCTTGCTTGGTATGCTAATGTAGAGTCAGGTGGCACAGTGTGATTAGTGTACCTTGGGATCTGATGATCCCTGGAGAGTAAGATTTATTAACCCCGTGGGCACGGAATCCGTTTCCTACACACGAGGGGATGGGGAGTCTTCTTGGGCCCCAGAGGCGAGAGGGGAGTCTGCTTGGGCCCCAATCGCTGTTGTTATCGATTTGACGATGTGGTCTATGAATACTGTGCAAATACCCTTGTATGTTGTCGGATTAACTGTTGGGTCTTATGGCCGATGGATAACTGTTTGTTATGCATGAAATTGTTTGAACTGTTTTCGAGAGGGAATTCACTAGACCTCATGGTCTAGCCCTCTCTTTCTAAACTAAAACCATTTTCAGGCAAGAGTGGTAGTGGTGCTTTCTCTAGGGCAAAACGAAGGTCTGAAGGTAGAGGCTGAAGACTCGAGTTTAGAGCATTGTAACGTAGCTCCTCGTTAACTTAGCTTGTTAGCTTAGTTAGTTTCTCGACTGTGGAAGTTTGTTTCCGCTGCAAGTCTTGTAAATCTTTTGTGATGTTATGTTATAAATTAGGACCCGTTTTTGGAATATTTTAATGTAGTATGCCTGTTATGGATTTCGGGTTGTTACATATGGGTTTTTGATTACTCTCCAATGGTCTCGATCGGTCTTGATGTGTTCTCAATTAGTTTCAATGAGTTCTTGATTGATCTTGATGGGTGTTCGGTTACGATGATGAAGAACGTGATATCGGGTTATGGACTTACGACATTGAAGATTGTGTTTTCGGGTTACAGACTTGCAATATTGGAGAAGGTGATGCCGAGTTATGGTTTACTGTGTCGAGATGTTGTATACCCGTACTTATATAAATATTTATAATGAATATTATACATATAATACCATTTCACGTAAAGAATGGTTAAAACGAAAAAAATATATATCGAGATAGGTATTATAATGAAGAAAATGAAATGCTCGTTTTTTTATGTCATTTATTTGATTAAAATATTAGTAAATTTTAAGATTTTTTAGTTTAAAAAATAAAAAGGGAAAGGTTATTGATTAAAAAAATAAAAAAAATCAAATAGTTAATCGCTGAAACAAAAAAATTAAATTTCGTCATTAATCACTTTAGGTAACCATTTTAATTAAAAAAAACCTTATTTAATTTGAGTTGTTGGATGATGGATCAAATAACGATGGATAACCAACATTTGTCTCCTAGTTTACAACCTAAATTTGGTTTTTATTTCAACTTCCTTTTATATATATATATATTATATATATATATATGGTCAGGTTCAGGGAAAACCTTAAATATCTGGAAAACTAGAAAACCACAAAAATACGGAGAAAAAAGTATATCAATATGGATGCCAAATTAACGAGAAAAATATGATCGTTTATTTGGTGCAATTTATTTGCTTCGAATTTTGTTCATTTTTCGTATTTTTTCGAATAAAAAACAAGGGGGATGAGGTTTTTTAATTTAATTAATATTGTTGTAACTGCCCGTCTAATCACATTCATCAGATCATCTAATCCAACGGTTAATAAAGTGTTTTTTAGTTTTTCATTTATTTGAGGTTTTCCCTTGAACCTCCCTCTATATATATATATATATATATATATATATATATATATATATATATATGGAGAGGTTCATTTGATAAGTGCTTAATATATAAGAAGTAGAGAAGTGATCTTAGCCATTCATTCGGTCAAGATCGGCGGCTTTGACCGAGAAGCGGCGGATAATTCCTCGCGTGGTCTGTACAAGATAGAGGGGTAGTTTCGTAAAAATATGCGGGACGAGATCATATATGAATCTGTGTGATTCACATATGAACTATACTTTCATATATAAAACCTTTGTAATTCACATATAAACTCTTTTTAACTAATTCATATATGAACCTTTGTGATTCATATATGAATCAGTTAATTAGTTCATATGATAACTAATTAAAAAGAGTTCATATATGAATCACAAAGGTTCATATATGAATCAGTTAATTGGTTCAACTTATTCATATATGAACCTACAGTTAATTAGTTCATATATGAAACATAAAGGTTCATATATGAATCACAAAGGTTCATATATGAATTAGGTAAAAAGAGTTCATATGTGAATTACATGAGTTCACATATGAACAGATAGTTCATATGTGAATCACACAGGTTCATATATGAACTCGTCCCGTGTTTTTGTAAAAGTTACGAAACTGCCCTTCTATTTTTTGAACAACCGCTACTTTTGACCAGTCAAAGCTGCAACTTTTGACCAATTAAAACCGATTTTGACTGAATAAATTGCCAAGATTACTTCTCTACTTCTCATATATTTAGAACTTCGCAAATGAACCTAAGACTAAATATATATATATATATATATAGACTACAAATCAAATACAAACCATGTATTTGTTGCACCACTTACAAACCAATGTGCATATATGCATAATCTGAAATGCATATATGCATTATCCCATATGAATGTTTGTCCATTATATATATATATATATTCTTGCACGTATGCATATATATATATATATATATATATATATATATATATATATATATATATATATATATATATGTATATCACATTGTTCATATATGCACCTTGGTTCTTCATATATGCACACTGTGGTTTGTAAGGTGTGCAACAAATGCAAGGTTTGCATTTTACGGAGCCTATATATATATATACACACACACTAGATACGTGTCCACGCACGATGTTGCGCACAACATTCCGAATCTAAAACTGGAAACTCGAAAGAATAATTTTGTTCCATGTTTAGTGTTATTATTCATCACACAATGCCAAGAATAGCCATAATATTTTTTTTAAAGGAGTATAGATAGATAAACATAGATAAGGGTGTAAAATGTACACGTTTAAAAAATCTCTGATACATAATTCTTGATACGTATTTATGACATTTTAGTTTAAATAATTATGAATGTGTATTTTTAATATGATAAGGGTGCAAAATGAACAATAAAAATATAAGAAATATACAACAAATTAATTCGTATGTATTCATGATATTTAATAATATGATTAAATCCAAACTTATTTAATATTGAGCTCATTTCGAAGGTATTGACGAGACGATTAAAATTGTATAATTTGTAAAGAAGAAAATATATTTTTAATGCATTTTAGTTCATATACGATTATTTATGTTAAAATGACAAGGGTCTAAAACGAAAAATGAAAGGTAATGGATTAAAATTAAATTGAATAACTAATTATAAGGGTATTAAATGTAAGTTATATATTTAAAAGGGATTTTGTTGGGGGAGATAGGAAGGAATGTGTGTGGAATGATAGTGGATATGCTTTAAAAGTTGTAACGATATGCTATTATCTTAAACTTTCATAACAACCGTTTTAGAATTTTAATAAGATAGTATAGATATATATCCCATTTTTTCCGATGGAACCATTTTCATGAATCACCATTTTTCCGGTAAAACCTTCTTCATGAAACCCCACTTTTTCCGGTGAAACCTTCTTATGAAAACGTCTTCATAAAAACCCCATACTCTAGTGGGTTGAATTGGAAACCAATTTTTGGTTGTAAACCAGTGCATGAGTTGGGTCATTCATCAAAACTAAGAAAACTAATCAAAGGGTAAAACACAAAGTGCTTAATTAAGTAATGATTAGGTGAAAAAATAGAACTAATGTTAAAATATATCAACATCCGTCTCGATACAGTTTTTTCTCATTTTAAATGTTTTTTTAACGTGAAATGATATATATGTGTAATATTCATTAAAATAGTTTTGAATGTTTACGTTTATACAACAACTATTTAGCATCCACACATCAATATAATATCAATCATGAATATACAACATACTATAATATTCATCATTAATATTTATGTATTTTAACGTGTATACAACATATATGCAATATTCATACGTCAATATTAGTATATCAATATGATATTCATCATTAATATACATTTTTACTATAACATTCATCATCATTATTTATATATATTCACGTAGATACAACAACATTTCATTATTCAAACATTAGTAGGATATTCATCATAAATATACATTTTCACTGTAACATTCATCATGAATATACATATTATTCGTCATTAATATTTATGTATGTTCACATGTAGACAACAACTCTCTATTATTCATATCACTATGATATTCATCATAATATTATCATGAATATATTATAGTTTCAAGTCTATAAATTATAGTTTTTCCTTTTTCTTTATTGGTTTCCCGATTGGGTTTCCCATTTGTATCGATAAAAGATAAAAGTCACACGTTATGGTTTGACATACATAAACACACACTACAACAATCGACCCTATCAATGACGGAAAATTTCGTCGCTGAAAATCCATCGCTGAAACTTTCAAGGGTGATACTATCAGCGATGAATTGGCGACAAATTAACGACGGATCAGCGATGGATCAATGGCGAACCAAATCAGCGACAAATCAACGATAAACTAGATTACCGATGAATTTGCCTTTTAGCGACAGACCCACCAACTTTTAGCGACAAATTTTTGACATTGATCCGTCACTAAATTTTGAATTTTTTAAATAATTACTTTTTTATCTAAAAACTTATTAACTTTTTATTTATTTTCCTGTACATTGTGTTATATATATAAAATGTGTATTAAATAACAAAATAATTTTTTCAAACTCGTATTCAATCAAAAAAAAATGGTATCGCAACTATAAAACTCATACAATTGTAAAGGGAAGTGCTCTAAACCAAATGTATCAAAGCTTGTAATGCCTAATGATATAACAAAAGTGTAAGGAATAAAAAGTTCAATTCACGGTTAAAAAACACGACCAAATTATTATTATATAACCTAGGGGTGAGAAAAGGCGGGTGCCCGGCCAAAACTCTTGGAACCGGTCCTAGAACCAGAACCGGAACCGTTTACACGAGTTCTTTATATTTGGGAATTGCATCTGGAACCGGCGGTTTCGGTTCCGGTACCGGGTACCTAATGTCTATTTTATTATCATTCATATTATAAAATAATAATTGTTAGTCTATTACAAAGTCCCAAAGCAAATAAATAAATACTACAAACGTGAAAACTAATCCGATAAAAACTAAAAACAAATAAAAACTACAAACGGTGCTTCCAAAACAAATAAATACTACACTTGATGCTTCCAAAGCATTTCACGTCAACACCTAACAGCAGAAAATTAGTTGATGCTAACAAATGTCTTATCTAGATCATTACGACCAATTTTTTAAATGATAATAACGGAAAAAACACAAATTAGAATGTTATATACGATTAAGAAAATGTGCAAGTCTAACCCTAAACGGTAGTTTTTTAGATATATAAAATATTTTTGATCAAAAAATGGTGGGTACCCGTCGGTTCCGATCTGGGTACCAGCAGGACTAGGTACCTGGCCCCGGAACCGGTCCCGGTGGATACCCAGTGGTTAACGGTTCCAAAAAAATGAGAACCGAAACCAGTACTGATTGGTTCCATATTTTAGGAAACGGAACCAATCACATCGGTTCCAGTTCCAGAATCGGAACCAATCATATCCTAGCTTCTACAAACCACACAACAGTGAGACCATCGAGTGTTCTGCTGCCAATGACAACCCTCAAATCATCAAAACAAGTCCAGAAATATGGTAGGTTATCATCTAAGGGTATATTTCCAGCACATCGAGCAATGTCAGCAAGTTTGTTCATCTACACAAATTGGAACTCATATTAAAGCCCAATAGATTTCCACTAACATCCATTAAAGCCTAATAAAATCAAATAAATTTCAATATAACCCATTAAAGCACAATATAACCCATTAAACCCCAATATGAGTCATTAAAGACCAAGAAAACCGAATAAGCCCAATAGACCCATTAAAATCCAAAAAAAACCCATAAAATCGAATAAGACATTTTATAACATATTAAGGCACAATAACACCAATAATGACTTATTACATGTTTGTATGCAAGTGTCTACTACATAT
The DNA here is from genome assembly GCA_033807775.1 of Saussurea involucrata. NCBI lineage: Eukaryota > Viridiplantae > Streptophyta > Magnoliopsida > Asterales > Asteraceae > Saussurea > Saussurea involucrata. The sequence continues at coordinate 83,426,734 of CM066321.1, read as the reverse complement.
ATGCATGTGATGTTTGTTGGGCTCGATAAAACCGCTAAGACCCACTAAGATCTATTATATCCCAATAAGACCCACTATACACATGCATAATATACATATATACATCATAATCGATTACCGAACAACACACACATTATATATACATTCACATATACACATACATATCAACATATATACATATATACAACAATACACATAGATCCATCGTGGTTAGCAACCAACACATGTATACATATATATAATACGGACCGATGGATACATATAACACATAAACATGTATACACATAACACATACACATACACATGTACACATATAACGCATAAACGTGAGAAAACAAGAAAAATAAATATTTTTCTCGCTAATAGCGATGGATTAGCGACATACACTTGGAATTTCATTTTTTTTTAAACTTAATTCCACGTTTACGTCGCTAACCCATCACTAATTAGCGCAGATTAGTGAAGTTCATGTGGTCTTCAATTTTTTATCTATTTTTAAATAGAAGTTAAAGAGTTATGTCGCTAGTCCATCACTAATTAGCATGTGCACGTGAAATTTCATTTTTAATTATTTTTTAAATAGAAATTAATGAGTTTCATCGCTAATTAGTGACGGATAGAGTTTGTGGTCGTTTCGTCGTTAATCCGTCACTAATTAGCGACAGATTTTTCGCATCACTGATACCCCATTTTCTAGTAGTGACACAATATATCAGTCGAGTTCTCGACCAGTCTTAATGAAATATGAAGGTGTTAGGTTATGGTTTTACACCCAATTACACAAACACACACTAATTGGACATTGAACCGAATGGGCAAATCCTAATGTTAGGACCCTATATATATATATATATATATATATATATATATATATATATATATCATACAGAAACTCAATCTCTATAGCAATCATCCTAATCTTGTCCTTAACATTCAAAATTGAATCCTACTCATACTAAAAAATATATAGACTCTATAAAACCCAATAATATTTCAAATAAAAACCCTCATAGAGGTTGACAAACGAGACACTACGGAGATGCATAGAGTTAGTACGTGTATCATCAGGATACCTTTATGGATATTTTATTTTAACTAAAATTTGGATTTATACTCAAATTTAAAAGAAGTAATTTGTTTATACTTGACGTGTTCAGGGACCACACATATCGTGAATCACTATACTTGGTAGGCTTTAATGTGCTACTAATAAAAATCACCCCCACCATGTCGATTCAAATTTGGGATCTCACTTTTTTAGATTTTTATGTTGTATTTTTGCAAGGTTCGATATTATATGCATAACAAAATTCACAAAATTCGACAATTCATGACTACTTTTACATGTTTAGATTTATGCATGAGTTTATGCATATGTTCCAATTGCATGCTTTGATGAAAGTGTGTTGGCATCTTTGATGCCATATGTGTAGGAAATGATTAAAAATGATTTTACTGAACATAAGGTGGCGTTTATTTTTTAAGGGGGCTGAAGTCTGAAATCTAATTTCACTTCTGATTTTAAGAGGTGGTGCTGAAATCTGAAATCTAAATCAATAAGACTGTTTGTTTTTGTAAACTGACAAACGTCTGAATATGTATAGTTTTCTATTTTATCCCTAAAAAAAATTAACTTAAATACGTCAATTGAAGTGTATAATCTAAATCGATGATATGTATAATCTAAATCGATGATCGAAATACGGAATGGAAAAAAAGAAGAAGGTTGCTGACAGATTTATAAGGTTGCGGAGTTTTAATCATGTCTCAAACACCGAAGCGTCAATTTAAGCGATTCAAGATGTTTTGGAAAACCAACACACAAATCTACAATATTCATCTTTTGCATTTTGCAAATTGAGGGTGCATCTGGGCTAAACCAACGTTGAAATCGAAATAATGATGTTGGACAGAAATAAGAGGTAATTAAGTGGTTGAGTTATCACTTAATTATTGTTAAAAGGTAAGTATTAGTGCCAATCTTGTCATCAGTTATTTATTTATGGTATTGTTTGATAATTCAGGAAATAAAGGGTAATAAATAAATAAGTTGAAAAGATGAGGGATTGGAGTTGGAAGGACTATGCCTCACATGCTTGTGAACATCAGGGTTAGCGGAGCAATTTGTTGATAGTTGAGGGACTAAAGTTGAAAAGGTGTTGTAGTATAAAATGGGAGCATTCGTTGCGATAACCGTCCAAAAATTATATCAAACCCGCCACTTTTTCCCATCAAAATTTTTATCAAGAATTTCATCTATAGCAACGACCTTGTCGTCGCAAAAGGTCAAAAGAATATCTCGGATTTTTCCCATTTTCTAGCCACGACAAGTCGTCGCTATAACTCGTTGCTATAACCGTCCAAAAATTAAATCAACCCGCCACTTTTTCCCACCAAACTTTTTATCAAAATTTTCATTTATAGCAACGACCTTGTCGTCGCAAAAATTCAAAAGATTATCTCAGATTTTTCCCATCTTCTAGCCACGACAAGTCGTAGCTATAGCCATCATTTCTTGTAGTGAGGGTTTCTAACTTTTCTGTTTTGATTAAATGTAATGTTTAGTTTCTGTGGTTATTGTATTGTAATATTTTCATATATAGAAGTTGAATATGGTATCAGAGCGTTGGTGTGATCTGCTCTACCATTCTTCAACGAGTTGGTAAGAGATTTGTTCTTCACTCTCGTCTATCATTCAAGTTTTTTAAATCTTTGAAATCTGAGTTTATGTTGTGTATTCTCTTCATATCTTCAAAGTTTTTAAAAAATATCAAGATCTGAGCATTTGTTATACTTAGATCGTTTTTTTTAAATCTCAGATTTCTCTTCTTCTTCTTGTAGATCTACACTCTTCTTCAAGAGTGCTCTTCATTTTTCTGACCTAGGTCGTATTTGTGATCTAGATTGTTATTTGAAGATTTGTTGTGTGGTGTTTCTTTGTTACGTTCTTATCTTCTTAGATCTGAACTCACAGATCCTACCGTATATTGTTTTTCATCTTCATATTCTTGGTTTGTAAAGGCTGTTCATATCATTTTTTATTTGAACGCTAATTTGCTTGTTTCATTCTTATAGCCTTATTTTGTTATATCCACTTTTGCTGATTACCAGAGGTTTTTTCTCTGTGAGGTATGATCTAAGATAGCTTAGATCTTGTGGTTTAGATATCTCTTGTTAATAACTTTTTTCTTCAGATCTGCCTGTGCATATATCTGTACAAATAGTTTAGATCTTTCTTTTGTTGAATATTCCTCCGTGCATGTTCTATTTTTCTCAGATCTATAACAGAGCTGGTCTTTTGCATGGTTGATTTTCTGAGATCTATCATCAGATCTGGTTTAAAAAAAGTTTTTCTCAAGAATGTTTTAGATCTTCGTTTTTCTCTAATGATTGTTGTTCTTAACTTTTAGCTACATGTATATCTCATGCTTATATAAATATGTGGTTCTAGTTATTACTATTGTTTAGTGTAGTAACTATTCCTGTGAACCTGGATATTAGGTGTGAGTGATCTTGTATTTTTGTGTACTGTTCTTATTACTTGGATTAGGTCAGGATTGTAAGTCTATAGTGGAATATCTGGAGTTGTTCTCCTCCACTGTTGATTTAATTCTTGAAATATCCAGGTCTTTGATCTGTTCAGGTTTTGTCCAGTCTCTGTCTAGAGACGTGGATTGTGTTTCCGTTGTGGTCATCTTTTGGAAACCCTTGTAAGTTGCTCTAGCAATTTCTTTCAAATCTGTGCTGCTTGTGCACTATAAGTCTTCTCTACCATATTTCTCTGTGTGCTCTTTTCTCTCTTCTTATCTCTTTTGGTAACTGGGAGATTGGCTTGACCTACCACCTCTGAGTGGCAAGGAATCATGTCATTAGGTCTCCTAGGTTTTACCTTTTGTGTTTTGATCTTCTCTGATTGTTATCATGACGGCTGGAGAATCGTCCAAAGTGCAAGGAGAGAAATCTCAGATTGCTAAACTTGACTTTGGAGATCCTTTATATCTTCACCCAAGTGATACGTCAGGTGTTTCTATTGTGAGTATGAAGTTGAGTGGTACCGACACCTATAAGGTGTGGTCTTGTGCAATGGTTTTAGCTTTAGAAACCAAAAATAAATTGGGATTCATTAATCGTACTGTTGCTCGTCCCACTAATGATGAGGTGTTAGGTAAACAGTGGGATAGGTGTAATTATGTTGTTTTGTCATGGATTCTCGGTTCTATTTCTGATGAATTGTTTGTTAGTCAAGTCTTCTCAAGAGTTGCTTCTGAAGTTTGGGAAGAACTTAAGGAAACTTATGATAAGATTGATAGATCTGTTACTTTCAATTTACATCAGGAAATTAATTCTTTAACTCAAAATGGTTCTCCTGTTTCTGAATACTATCACAAATTAAATTCCCTTTGGAAACAATTTGATGCTTTGATAAAGTTACCTTCATGTTCCGGCAACGCTGCACATGAGTTTTCCAAACACAATCAGTTGTTGAAACTGATGCAATTTTTAATGGGATTAGATGATATGTACATTAATGTTCGAAGTAATATTTTAATGACTGATCCCTTGCCATCTGTTAAAACTGCGTTTTCCCTGGTATCAAGGGAGGAATCACATCGAGGTGTGACTCGTTCTTCCTCTGATACCAAGGGACAAAACTCAGCTTTTTTTGGAAAAAATTCAAATAATAATTGTAATAACTGTGAGCTTGGTGGAAAGAATTAAAGTTTCAGGGAAATTGTTTTAAAGTTGTAAAGTTAGGGGACCAATTTGTGAATAAAAGATAGGGTATAAGAACCCAATGACTGGCTCAAAAACCCTAATTTGCAATCATTTGGTGGTGGGTGGCGGCTAAGCAAATAATAGAGAGAAGAGAAAGGGTTTTGGTGATTCAAGGGCAATTGAAGAAGAGGAGTGTTATTCATCAAAAATTGGAAGATAAAGTGGATTGGGTTTTCATCCTACATTCCTATCAGGTAATCCCCACTCTCAGATTTCTACATTATTCTAGATTGTTGGATTAATTGAGGGTTTTGATGAAAAGTTAAAATAATGCCTTAAGGGAAGTTTAATCACCCATAAATCGTGTTTGTGTAGCTAAGAGTTGGGAGGTTTGAACCTATAGTGTTTATTGCTATTTACCTCTTTTAGTAATTTGATTAAGGGACTATTAGCGGAGTATTGATTTCCGAAGTCGTCACAGCCGAATACCCGGTAAGTTGCCCTATGTTGAATGTTATCGGGAGAGAACCCGGTTAGCACCTGGTAGTGTCTGGGTGAATCGGTTCCCGGATGGTTATCGGTAAGTTGGTGAGATACCCGGTAAGTATACATTACCCGGTAAGTATGAGCTACCCGGTAAGTTGAATTATGCGGTAAGTAGTAGACCCGGTAAGTAGTCATACCGGTAAGTAGAGTACTCGGTAAGTGATAGTCCCGGTAAGTGATAGTCCCGGTAAGTGGTGTATCCGGTAAGCTGAGTCCGGATAGTTGGTATTAGGGTCTGAGCAGTTTATATTTCATCCATTTCTCAGGTAACCCGATTGTAAGTCAGAAGCAGAGTAAGAAAGGAAGTTAAACGCATCAGGTGAGTTTTTCTAACTAAAATACGTGTTTTTGAACATGTTTTCAGAAGGAAGTGAATGAGTATAATTGCTATGTTTATTTGCATGATTTTACTTGTTTGAAAGTTTATATGAGATGTATGCATACATTGTGTTAGACGTAAATTGGCTAAGACGGGAGGTAGACCCGCTAGTGCTCATGCGGGGAAGGTGGCCCGTTTATGCCATGGAAGGGAGTATCCAGTAAGGAAGTGTGAGACTGACTCGTTGTCACTTTCGGGTGACTTCAGGGTGCTATTTACGAGTGCGGATTTATCCGAGAAAGTGTTTATGAAAAGTTATGTGAAAGTATTTATGAAAAGTTATGTGAAAGTTTTATGAAATGCTATGAGAAAGTTATAAAGTGTTTTAAATGATTTTTGAGAACTGTCAGGAGGGAGCTCACTAGACCTCATGGTCTAACCCTCGCATTTTCCAAACTAAACATTTTCAGGTAAGCAGATAGTAGGAGGCTCAGGTATTTGAGCAAGAGCAGAATAGAGAACAGATGTGGTGAGAGACAGTGCCACTCATACCTGTAGTAGTTAATTATTCTCAGTTGTGTAAAGGTTGTTTCCGCCGACCTAAGTTATGAGACAGATGTACGAAATTTCTGGGACCCAGTATTGTATATCTTTAAATTTAAAATGCTATGTATGCTTTATTTAGATTGGGTTGTTACAATTGGTATCAGAGCCATAGTTTAAGGGATTTAGATGACCGGACGGGCCTAAACTTAAACTTTGGGAGTAGAAATCACAACTGAGAATCAGGAAATGCGTTAGGAGGGCACTATTATAGAAATAGGACTAATAGGGTACCGAGGACAGTCATGTAAGGTAAGTTTGGGATTACACCTGGCTAGTGTAATTGTGAACTTACAGGTACATATATGTGCTTAATCTGCCTTATTATTCCGAAGTTATAGTCTTAAGCTAGCTGGTGTGTTGTGTTCCAGTAATCTAAAATGTCAGTAAGATCCCTGAGAGGTAGATTGAGACCCATTGTTGGGAAGCATCGTAAGAGATCATTTATGATGTGATGTATGTATACATCGTAGAGAAGAAATGTTGTATAGAATGTTATGAGTCGTCTAGAGGAAGATCTTTGTGGATTCGAAGAGGATGAATGATTGCTTTTGAGTAAGACTCCTGGTTCTGGTGAGTCCCAGTTTTAGAAATCGTGAGGTAGATCAGTTGGGATGGTAAGAAGGACAGTGTCGAGATCTTGAAGGTGTCAATTCAAGAGCGAGGGGAAGATTAGAGCCCTGACTCTTTAGTCGAGTTGTTCAGTGGCAGGATCATTGAAGAGAGATTTATGTAGAGGACTGAAAGCGTGTTGAGATAGAATGTGAGATAATCGATCAAGACGAAAATAGTATGAAATGGTTGAGTAAGTGGACCGTTGAATGTATGTATAGCAAGTTGTTGCAAGGCCAAGAGGGCGACCACTGGTCGAAAGTAGAGTGCCAATGATAAGTTGCGTGAGTAAAGCGATTGACCTTGTTTGAGTGAGTAGCCTTCAATTGCAAGTAGAGTTTCATGCATTGAGTTCGTATATGTGTACATGAGATTTTTCATAAGTAATGTAAATGTGTAAATATCAAATTTGATCGGGTATGAGTCGGCGTGTGCAAGCGTATGTTTAAAAAAAATGCAAATCCAGTTACATCGCACAATGAAGTCTTGAAGTTTACGATTTGAAAAATATTCCACTCTTTTCATGATAAGTTAAATTATGGCAAAAAGTCAAGGAAACGTTTGAATACCAAACTTTTATAACCAAAATGAGTATTGACATGTTGAAGTTATATAAATGAGTGTGAGAACCGACTGGTTTACTTCGTGTCGGTAATTCCTTTTAGAATTTTGTCGTATGAAAAGATTTTCATCCAATATATATTTATGTCGTAACAACATATTTTTGGTTGAGTAAGATTAAGTTTTACGGAAAGTTGCATGCAAACGATTCTCGAGATCGTTGTGCAGGGCATTGGAGTTATGAGAATGTTGGGGTCGTATGTACCCAAGTTGTTTCCAAGTATTGTTTCTTTAAAATGATAAAAAGTGTGAAATGATTTATTTATCGCGTAGTCATGCATGAAGGCTATGAACTCACTAGGTCGTGGAGTACTACATTTTAAGCTAAGGAAGGATTCCTAGAGTGGAGAGGTGTTGGACAAATCAGGGGAGAATGTTTGTAGTTTTGGTATTTGTGTTTAAGAGGAGAGGTGAGCGGTGGAAGAGTCGGAAGTGGACTTTAGTGTCGGTTGTATGCGGGTCTGTACCCTTGTGCGGTGACTGGAAATACAGTTGTCGAGGGACGGTTGTGTTCAGGGGAAGGACTAGAAGTCATCAAGGTGTTGGTATTAGCAACTCGTTATGAGTAGTGTGGTGAAGTAGGAAGGGAATATCCTCGACGTCAAATAAGAGTTTTAAAGAGATCTTGTGATACTGACGATGCACGAGTGAGATTGAAATGAGGACGGCGGGGTGTGAACTTGATTAGGATATGTTGGAAGGTTAGGTTCAGTAAGGGACCCTTGTTGGAGAATAAGTTAAGGAAGTATCAACAGGTCAACTATTGACGTTGAAGTCGGCAGTTATGTAAAGGGTATGAGGCCAAAGACTTGAATCGGAAGGTTGAAAGTTGAAAGACCACCTTGTAGGGGTGGTAAGTTAGTGAAAGACTGATGTTTTAGATAAGCGTTTTACTTACGAGGTGGATGGTTCGTAAAGGATGAAGTATTTAGCACAAACAAAGTGAGTATATAGATTATGTTGATCTGTGAGGAAATGTGCCATGTCGATGTAATGGTTTGAAATTGCAAAGAGCTAGCAAGAAACGGGTATGTTAGAGTTAATCAGAAACTCGTGTGTTGTGGTTCAACTAGAGATGGGGAGAGACAATGTAGCGAGATAGACTCGGTTATTTATGTTGGAGGTCTTGAAGATAAGTTTGAGTTGTGTACGAACGACCATGAGAGACCTGGTCTGCAGTAAGATGTTATGGGTAGAGAATGTTCGGATGAGTAGTGGCATCAATTGCCGAGATAAATGTGCCAGCCAGTGTGTAATGTGATGTTAGAAAGAGGAAGCATCAGATGGAAGTCTTTTTCGGAGTTTTCAGATGAGGTGTACGATTTGTTAATCAAGTCGTTAGAGCACGTGGTTTGTAAGATGGCGTTGTGACACGACCATTATAGGAATAGAATGTCGGAGCGGTAGCGGATGGTTACCGAATTGAGAATCAAGCGTCTTGGGTTGTGTGAGTCGCAAAGTAAGTATATTTTGGAATGACTGGAAGATTGAAGAAGATGTTGGATGAGTGAGTCTAAGAGGTGGTGTAGTAGATGCTAAATCTCTAAGGAATGTGAATTGTTTCCTTTTGTACGAAAGGATTAGTTCGAGTAGGTAACGATTGGAAATCAAGGAGCATGTAGTGACTTCGATCACCGGTGTCATTTCGAGATAACTAGTTTGGATGCCTCAGGTTAGAATTTTGGTTATGTGTAATAATGAGAAAGTGTTATCAGCATGTGGAAAGATCGGAAGAGAGAGGCAAGTAACGTTTGGTGGGCGGTGCTCCACGTTAGCGTAGGGAGGCGAAGATAGTATGTCGGGACAAGTGAGTAGGATAGAAGCAGTAAGCTTGGCAGTAACACCGAAAAGGTGGAGTAGTGTGTGTAGATCGTCATCAGTAAGTGTGCGAACCCCTGGAAAGAGTATAGAGGAAGAGGATTTGTGCATGTCTTTATGCGGGAAGGAAGTAGAAAAGGGTCGTTGAATGAGTTGAGTTGGTGATGATGTGAGAAACGTTCAAACGAACTGATCGTTCAGTGTAAGCTATTGAGAACAGTAGGGTGTGATCATGGTTACTCCTCCTAGTTGAGTGGGGGTAACCGAGGTTATGTTATATGACTAGACGCTTGTGGTAAGCAGTGAAAAGCTGGTGTGTTTTCAGGATAAGTTCAATTCGGATAGGTGAACGCTTCAATGAGGGATCATGGGAGTTTCCTACTATTAGTCACGTTAAGTGCGAAATGATGAAGTGGTGAGAACGTACGAATTAGTTGTCGAGCTGTAGCCGATGTGATTCGGGAAAGGAGTATGATCTGCATAGATGTATGCCGGTTGGAAGAAGTAATATGGAATTACATGTAACTCGAGAAGGGAACTCTCGTGTGTGAGTTCGTCGGGATGTGCAAGGGTGGCCTTGTGCCAAGTTGTCAAGTGAGTGATTATTCCTGGTCTAAGATTTTTGTTGTTGTGGCGGGAATTTCCGCCAAAACTTTTTTCTCTTAAGGAAGTAAAGAGGTAGGAGAGACCGTAAGTAGACGTGTTTTAAGACCGAGAGTCCCGACGTGGGGACGGAAGCGAACAAATGGAGGCACGATTGGCCTTGGATTTTCTAGTGGTATTTAAGCGAGTATAGGATTCGGATAGGTTGCAAGTAAATAGTACAAGATGGCACTATATATAAAGGTGGTGACTCGCCAAGGGCGGTTCCAAGGTATGGTGTACGGTTATGTTTCCCATCAGAACGGTTAGGGGTGACCGAATAGAACTGAGTTGGTTGGATTGAAAAACATAAGACTTTTGAACCTTGAAGTTTGAGAGATAGGTAAGGTGGACTAAGTCTGTGGATCCGACGAAGTTATGAAAGTTGGATAGATAGTGCGCGATCTTGAGGTACTCGATGAAATTTTTGGAGGAATTCATAGTGTGATGCACGTCTCTTTATGGAGAGCCGATGTGGGGAGTGAGATGATGGCGACCTTGCAAGAAATACAGACGATAAGAAGTTGACTTTTGTCATTAGTGAGCGAGTTTGAGCAGCGGCATACAAGTTAGACTTGCCGGAGGAATTAAAGGGTGTTCATCCGACATTTTATGTCTCGGACTCAAAGAAGTGTTTGTCAGAAGCCGAGGTGGATGTTCCTTTGGGGGACATCGGTATAGATGAGAGGTTGACTTATGTAGAAGAACCGTTAGATAGCGTGAGCAGTAAAGTTTGCAAAACAAGGAACAAAGAGGAGTCCGGCTAGTGAAGGTTCAGTGGAGGTATCATAAAGGGCGAGAGACAACTTGGGAAGTGGAAGCGGACATGAGGTCCAGATACCCTCATCTTTTCGAGAATGGAATTCCGGGGACGGAATTCTTTTGAGGGGGGAGTATTGTAATAACCGTGAGCTTGGTGGAAAGAATTAAAGTTTGAGGGAAATTGTTTTAAAGTTGTAAAGTTAGGGGACCAATTTATGAATAAAAGATAGGGTATAAGAACCCAATGATTGGCTCAAAAACCCTAATTTGCAATCATTTGGTGGTGGGTGGCGGCTAAGCAAAGAATAGAGAGAAGAGAAAGGGTTTTGGTGATTCAAGGGCAATTGAAGAAGAGGAGTGTTATTCATCAAAAATTGGAAGATAAAGTGGATTGGGTTTTCATCCTACATTCCTATCAGGTAATCCCTACTCTCAGATTTCTACATTATTCTAGATTGTTGGATTAATTGAGGGTTTTGATGAAAAGTTAAAATAATGCCTTAAGGAAAGTTTAATCACCCATAAATCGTGTTTGTGTAGCTAAGAGTTGGGAGGTTTGAACCTATAGTGTTTATTGCTATTTACCTCTTTTAGTAATTTGATTAAGGGACTGTTAGCGGAGTATTGATTTCTGAAGTCGTCACAGCCGAATACCCGGTAAGTTGCCCTATGTTGAATGTTATCGGGAGAGAACCCGGTTAGCACCTGGTAGTGTCCGGGTGAATCGGTTCCCGGATGGTTACCGGTAAGTTGGTGAGATACCTGGTAAGTATACATTACCCGGTAAGTATGAGCTACCCGGTAAGTTGAATTATGCGGTAAGTAGTAGACCCGGTAAGTAGTAAACCCGGTAAGTAGTCATACCGGTAAGTAGAGTACCCGGTAAGTGATAGTCCCGGTAAGTGGTGTATCCAGTAAACTGAGTCCGGATAGTGTCCGGAAAGTTGGTATTAGGGTCTGAGCAGTTTATATTTCATCCATTTCTCAGGTAACCCGATTGTAAGTCAGAAGCAGAGTAAGAAAGGAAGTTAAACGCATCAGGTGAGTTTTTCTAACTAAAATACGTGTTTTTGAACATGTTTTCAGAAGGAGGTGAATGAGTAAAATTGCTATGTTTTTTGCATGATTTTACTTGTTTGAAAGTTTATATGAGATGTATGCATACATTGCGTTAGACGTAAATTGGCTAAGACGGGAGGTAGACCCGCCAGTGCTCATGCAGGGAAGGTGACCTGTTTATGCCATGGAAGGGAGTATCCAGTAAGGCAGTGTGAGACTGACTCATTGTCACTTTCGGGTGACTTCAGGGTGCTATTTACGAGTGCGGATTTATCCGTGAAAGTGTTTATGAAAAGTTATGTGAAAGTATTTATGAAAAGTTATGTGAAAGTTTTATGAAATGCTATGAGAAAGTTATAAAGTGTTTTAAATGATTTTTGAGAACTGTCAGGAGGGAGCTCACTAAACCTCATGGTCTAACCCTCACATTTTCCAAACTAAACCTTTTCAGGTAAGCAGATAGTAGGAGGCTCAGGTATTTGAGCAAGAGGAGAATAGAGAACAGATGCGGTGAGAGACAGTGCCACTCATACCTGTAGTAGTTAATTATTCTCAGTTGTGTATAGGTTGTTTCCGCCGACCTAAGTTATGAGACAGATGTACGAAATTTCTGGGACCCAGTATTGTAATTCTTTAAATTTAAAATGTTATGTATGTTTTATTTAGACTGGGTTGTTACAATAATAATAAGAAACAGTTTGGTAAATCTCCATTGGTGTGTTAGCATTGTGGTTTAACTGGCCATACTATTGAACGATGTTTCAAATTAATCGGCTTTCCAAAGGATTTTCAATTTACAAAGGGAAAATCTAATCAAACTATTAAATCTTTTCCAACAATGCTTCTACTTCTACTTCGGATGGGCCTAGGCACAACCCTGTTACATCCTCCTCTCTCACTGAAGAACAAATCAACAAGTTGTTATCTCTTATAGATCAGAAACAAACTGATGGTGTTGCTGTTAATATGGTTGGTGTGTTTTCTGGTATGGCTAATATTTCTAATTTGTCTTCAAAACTAAGTAAATGTGGCTGGATCATTGATTCTTGTGCAAACCAACACATGACCTCATCTGTTAACTGTTTGAAAAATGTAGTTGACATTTCTGACTTAAGGTTGAAAGTTACTCAACCAAATGGTGATGAGGCCATAATTAATAAAATTGGAAATTTTAAGCTAAACAACAGAGTAACCTTGTTTGATGTTCTGGTTATTCCTGATTTTCATGTAAATTTACTATCTGTGCATAAACTTGCTAGAGATAATAAAATATTTGTGGGATTTAATGAATACAAATGCTTTCTAATCCAGGACTTTCCTGCAATAAAAGTTGTGGGGACTGGTAGTGAGCAGGGAGGTTTATACTTCTTTGATCAGGTTAATAAGCATGAAACTGTTGGTTCTAAATTTTTAAATAATATAGTAAATAATTCCAGTATGTCGATTGTTTGTAATGTTTCTCGTCAACTTTGGCATAGTCGTTTAGGACATCCTGCTGATCAAGTTTTAAATGTTTTAAAGAATAAACTAGACCTAAGGAATGAAAGTGTTTCTGTTCCTTGTGAGGTGTGTCACAAGGCAAAACAAGCTAGAGATAAGTTTAGTCTTAGTAATCACAACACTTCTAGTCTAGGTGAGTTAGTTCATATTGATCTGTGGGGTCCTTATCGTGTGGCTAGCAGAGAAGGTTATAAATATTTTTTAACTGTTGTTGATGATTTTACTCGTTTTGTATGGGTTTATTTGTTAAGACATAAGGATGAAGTGTTTAACAATATTGTTGCTTTTCACAGTTTACTCTCCACTCAATTTGCCAAATTTGTAAAAGTTTTTCGAAGTGACAATGGGTATGAATTTGTTAATAATAGGTTAGATGAATTATTTAAAATCAATGGTATTGTTCATCAAACGTCTTGTGTTTATACTCCACAACAAAATGGTGTTGTAGAGCGTATACATAGACACCTGCGAAATGTTGCTAGGGCTTTAATGTTCCAAGGAGAAATTCCTTTGAATATGTGGAGTGAGTGTATTCTCACTGCCACATATCTTATAAACAGAACTCCTTCGTCTGTTTTAAATGGAAAGTCCCCTTATGAACTTGTTTTTGGTTTTTCTCCCGTGCTTTCTCACTTACGAAATTTTGGATGTCTTTGTTTTGCTATTAAGCCAAATAATACTAATAAGTTTTCTGCTCGGGCTGAAAAATGTGTTTTGCTTGGTTACTCTAATTCAAAAAAGGGATATAGATTATATAGTCTTGATTCAAAATAAATTGTGGTTTCACGTGATGTTAAATTCTATGAAACTATATTTCCTTTCAAAATGAGTGCTACCAAGCAAGATTTAAACCCTAGTAACATAAATACTTTGATTTTATGTTTAAAGAACCCATTCAATTTTTACAAGATACAACGCATTTGATTTTTTTTCACTAAAACCAAAAGAAATAAGTTCATCTCAATATCCCATGTATTGTTTTGTTAAATCCATTTCAATATTAGCCATCTCAATATCTAGTTTTAATAGTATTGTTTTATTAAACTCATCTCAATATCTTTTTATTTTAGCTTTATAAACTTGTTTATTATACGTTAATTATATTATATCCTCAAAGCCTCAAACCAATTATATAGAGATAAAATATATAAAATTACGGTATAATTTGCTTTTCGGTTTAACCGAATTGAAATAGCAAAATAATAACTGAAACTGGATCGTTTAATGCGTAAACTAAATAACCTGAAACCATTTTAGTTCGGGTGGGTTATTCAGTTTCAAAATATTTTTTTAGCATTCCTAAGTCTGACCCCAGTCACTTAAGTTTCTAGATCCGCCACTGTCCGTCGTCATCATTACATAGCAATGAATCAAAGGTCAAATTTGAGTTCTTCTTTGAACCTTCAACAGAATATAAAGATAACACGTAATCATGAAACTTTAATTGCACCCAAAAATTGCTAATTGCACCAAAAAAGGTAGGTGTTGAATGCATATAATTCCGCACCAATTGTAACGTCCCACTTTCCATAAAAGTCAAAGTCAAGAGATTAACAATTTAAATGACATAAATGTGCTTGTCCTTACATCAATGCTAAAACATACTTAACAAAAACATTAACGTTAACATTAATCATAAACAGCGGAAGTCTTTCTAAGCCACAACCGAGCACTATCTAGACATATTAAGATCCAAAACTGGGAACCTCACGAGCTCCGTTACCTCCATGTCGTCTCTAGTTCTACTTAGAAGAACTCGCTACACGCTTACCTGAAAATGGTTTAGTTTTGAAAGCGAGGGTTAGACCAAAAGGTCTAGTGAATTCCCTCCGAAAATAGCATATAAAAACATTTGGAAAACATTTATCAATGCCCACAAATATCATCAAACATGGTACTGCACTGTGTAATGGACCACATAAACATATTGCGATCAGGGCCCCAACAGACTCCCTTCTCGCCGCTTTGGAATCCCCACGGACTCCCCTCTACCGGATAGGAGGGAAACGGATTCCAACCCACCGGTCTATCATACATAACCAAGAGTCCTAAGACCCCGAGAACCTCTCTTTGATCCCACAGTGCAGACCGACTCCACATAGTGTACACATACGTTCGTGCAAACATGTAAACATGCCAACTATGCTCTTTATAAACCATGTCTTTCATATAGTCGTGCTTAAACATTTCTTTGAATAAAGTAAGTGCATTCGTGGGAAACATGCAAATCAGTTCGTAAACGTTTCATGCTCATTAAGAACCATAATCAGTTAAAACATGTATCACTTTGCGTCATAAAAAGGATTTAGGGAACTCACCTTTGATTATCGTAGAACGCGCTTCTTAAATTCCTCCCAGCTAAACCAGTCGAACACCTAGGGGCATTAGATTCGGATCAGATTAAACGGCTCGACCTACTGTCCAACACACACTTGTCCGGATACCATACTTGTCCGGATACCATACTTGTCCGGATACCACACTTGTCCGGACACATCACTGTCCGGACGCTAGACTTATCCGGGCAAAACTACCCGGACACTATGCTTATCCGGAGACTTCAGCTACCCGGATACTAAGAAACACCCGGACACCCTCATGGGGCACGTACCCGGACACCTGCAACCTATCCGGACACCACCTAAAATAGGTGTCCGGAAAACACGACTGTTCGAACCCAGATTTATTAAAAGTGATCATTAACCCGATTTTTGCCATTAGTTTGATTAGATAACCTCAAGGGTTCATTCACTAACCCCAAATACCCAATTAAACCCACTTTAATCCCTTAAAATCGATTACTAGGCCAAAAACCCTCAAAACCCACTTCCAAGGAGAAAGTGATGAAAACTCAATGAATCTCTACATTCAGACTTACAAATCCAGATTGAATACGAGGGGAATACTATATCAACAAGGAAAACGGAATTAGGAGAGGTTTACCTTGTTGACTTCTTCTTTGATTTTCACTTCTTGATTCCTCTTCAAGAGTTTCCTTCTTCTCTCTTTTCTTCTTCTCCTTTCTTCCTTGAGCCGCCAAACACACATACCACACCAATACTGAATTGTGAAATGGAGGCTGCCCTAGAATTTTGGAGTCCTTAAATATCTTTCACAAATTGCACAACAGTCTCTCTACTTATCTTTCATTTATTCCACTTTGACCACTAACTCTAAAACCCACTAGAATTTGGGTTGTTACAACACCCCCCCCCCCCCCCCTTAAAAGAATTCCGTCCCTGGAATTCCTCATTGGAAAATATGCGGGTATCTTACCCACATCAAAACCGACACTTCCCAAAGTAAAGCTATATCTGACTCAGTCAACCACCTCATTAAACTCGAAACATGGAACCTTGGGTGCATTTCCTTCAGTTCTTACGGTACTCTAACTCGTAGGCTATTGTTCCTACTCGGTCGATCTTGACTACAGAAGATTTACTAAGGCTTCTCATGCATCAACACTTCCTTTAAGGAGGAACTTGGCTAAATCCTCTGCCACAACACGAGATTCATTTACTAAGAGACAGACACACACTTGACCGCTTGACACAAATCCAAACCTGAACGTCCCGACAACTCACAACCCAGAGTTCCTTCATCGAAATACAAGCAATCCTTGATTACTTCTCCTAATCAACAATCGACTATGCGGATAACATTTCCCTTTCTCGGACCACCTCGACCACAGTTCGTCAACCATTTCTTACATCCTCCCCACTTCATCACTCCATCCTTGTACGTAACCCAGGGTAGGAACCTTCAAAACTAACGTTGAAGTGTTCACCTACTAGAATTAAACTTATCCTGAAACACATCAAATCCTCGCTGATTACCACGTTCGTTCGGTCATAAAACATAACTCCGGTTACCCTCACCCAACTAGGAGGAATAACCATGGTCACACCATACTATTCTCACTAGCTTAAACACTGCACGACCAAATTGTTTACACATTTCTCACAAAGTCACTATCTTAACTCATTTAGTTGTCTCATCCACTTCTTCCCTGCACAAAAACTTACACAATTTCCTTCCTCAATATTCTTTCCAACGGTTCGCACACTAATCAAAGACAATCTACACAATACTGTCAAGTTTACTACTTCCAATTTACTCACTTGTTCCGATATACTATCTACACCTTCCCCACGTTAGCATGGAGCACTGCTCACCACACATTACTTGCCCCTCTCTCCCGACCTTTCCACATGTTGCTATCGCTTTCTCATTACTTACATAACCAAACAGTTGCACCAAGATCTTATCTTAAGGCATTCAACCAAGCCGTCTTGAAACAAGACCAGTGTTCGACGTCACTACACATTCTTTAATCTCCAACTTTTACCTTCTCAGACATTTCTCTCACACATAAGCAACAATTCACATTCTTTAAGGATTTCACATCAATCCCACCACATTCTGACTAACACAACCCTCATCCTCTTTAAACTTCCAATGACCCCAAAGTGTTCCTTAGTAACGTCCCCTATTCACTCTAATAATCCACCCCCTTGGATTCCCTATTACAAACGGATCTATTAATTCAAGAACACCCCGAAACTCGGGTTCCACAATTCTTTCGACTAACCACTATGATCATAAAATCAGACAGATATATATATATACCGTCATCCTGGCTTTCTTACTTAGATTTACCTTAAATAATTCTTTAACAATCAGTGTGTTAGTCTCAATAACACTTCCCCAAAAATTGTAACACATCCTGTAATAACAAATGAACGTCATTACTTAACAAATCTATAAAATTTAAATCAACCAACCAAAGGCTTATACCTCTA
Source organism: Saussurea involucrata (assembly GCA_033807775.1). Lineage (NCBI taxonomy): Eukaryota > Viridiplantae > Streptophyta > Magnoliopsida > Asterales > Asteraceae > Saussurea > Saussurea involucrata. Next base: position 83,408,734 of record CM066321.1, on the reverse strand, counting down.
TCATGACATTTCAAAACAACTAACGATCATACTACTACTCCGACCCACAATCATCATCACGTCATTCCTTAAACATAACCAAAATTTCCAACTATTTTCTTCTAGGATCATTCCCTCACGTATAAGGAACAATTTTCATTCTTTAACAATGTCTCCTCTACTATACTACAGCTTGACTAATCTATTCATCATCTTCTTTAAACTTACTCTGCCTTCAAGAATATACTTAACAACATACGTAACCACAAAGCTTGGTCTCACAGATGGGCAATCACCCAATTCTGCCCCGACATTCCATTCCGATAACAGTCAAAATACACACCTACTTACAACCCACGTACTTCAACAACTGGGATTGCAAAACGTACACTCTATCCGAAATCCCAAAAGGACTTCCTTCTAATCCTTCATCTTTCTAACATCGCCTTACTACATCACCGGCTGACACAGATATCTTGGCAATTGACGCTACTATTCATTCGTACATTCACCACTCCTGTTATCACACTACCGACCAAGTCTCTCATGGTCATTCGTACACAATTCACACTTTCCTTCATATTCTCCCGTATACTACAATCGAGTCTGTCTCGCTACTTAGTTCTCTCCCAACTTGTTGAACTATGACTCACGAGTTCACACTTAGCTCAAACACGAACATCCTAATTAGCTCTTTTATGACCCGAGTCCTTTCTTAGACACGGAACATTTTCTTACAGACTGGTATAGTCTACACTCACTTCGCTTGTGTTACACACCTTGTCCTCCTACGGACCCTCCTCGCCTCGTAAATAGAACGCCTATTCAACAACAACAGTCTCTTACTAATTTAACACCTCTACAAGATATTCTATCAACTTACACTCATCTGGTTTGAGTCTTCCTTACGGGACCTATTCCTCCCTACACATTATAGTTAACTTTATAATCTGTCGCCCCCATTTCGAAACTTACTCATGTAACATCAATATTACAAGCTCCCTTCGAATCTCATGACCCACATCGTGGACCTTTCATTCCTGCCTCACAGCACTACTCATAAAGAGTTGCTAAAAACCAATACCTTGATGACTCCTAGTCCTTCCTCCGGGCACCATCGCCCCTCGGCAACTGTGTTCTCAGTCATCGAGCAAAGGTACAGACCCTCATACACCTGACACTAAAATCCATTCCCGACTCTTCCAAGGTCCAACTCTCCTCTTAAACACATATACCAAAGCTACATACGTTCTCCCTTGACTTGATCAACTCCTCTCTGCTCTCGAAATTCTTCCTTAGCTTAAGATGTAATACCCTACGACCTAGTGGGTTCATAGCCTTCATGCATGACAATACAGTAAATAAATCCTTTTACACATTTTATCATTTTAAATAAACCACGTTTGGGAAAACACTTGGGTACACATGACCCCATCACTCTTATAACTTCAACGCCCTGCACAACGATTCGAGAATCGTTTGCATGCATCTTTCCGTGAACCTTAATCTTACTCAATTCCGGACGATGTTATTACGGCAGTAATACGTTGAATGAAAATCCTTCCATACGACACAATTTCGAAATAAATTACTGACACCAAGTAAACCGGTCGGTTCTCACATTCTTTTATATGATCTCAATCGGTTAAAATTCATTTGATTGTAAAAGTTTTGCTGGCACACGTCTTCTCGACCTTTTGTAATAATTTAACTTATCATGAAAAGTGTGAAATACTTTGCAATCGTTAGGCTCAAAATTTCATTGTGCAATGTGAATGAAATTACCTTTTCTTTAAACATACGCTTGCACACTCCGACTCCTTTTCGATCAAAATTGATATTTACCCATTTAATTTAATTTGTGAAAATTTTCATGTTATAATTAAGGAAGCTATGCATGAAACTCTACTTGCAATTGAAGGCTACTCACCCTAGCAAGGTCAACCGCTTTACCCACGCAACTTATCCTTGACATTCTACCTACGACCAATGGTCGTCCTCTCGGTCGTGCAACAACTCGCTGCACCAGCGTTCTACATCCCACTTACTCAATCATTTCACACTATTTTCGCTTTGATCGACTATCTCACTTTCTACTTCTACATGCTTTCAATTCACTATAAGTATCTTATTCCATTTATTCTGCCAATGAAAAGCTCGGCTAAAAGTCAGGGCTCCATTGATACTTTCAAGGTTTTGACACTGTTCTATCTTACCATCCCAACTGATCTATCCCATAATTTCCATAACTAGGACTCTCCCGAAACTGGAGTCTTACTCAAACTCAAACATTCATCCTCTCTGAATCCACGAAGAGCTACCTCTAGACGACTCATAACATTCTTCACAACGTTTCTTCTCTACGATGTCTACATACATCACATCAAAATGACTCTTACACGACACTTCCCCAAGCAATGGAGCTCGGTCTATCCCTCAGGGATCTTGCTGATCTATTCCTCAACGTTCTCCCAGCCATAGCGCTAAACTGAAAGAAACCGATAGTTAATCCTTGCTAGACGTGACACAACAAATTTGCTATAAGTAAGGTATTGTAAGCACGCACATGTACCTGTAAGTTCGTAATTACACTGGCCAGGTGTAATCCCAAACTTACCTTACACGTTTGTCCTTGGCACCTTATTCCTAAGCGCATTTATAATGATCGTTCCTAGAGGCAATCTTATGTCTCGGTTGTGTTCCTCATCTTACAGTTTAAGTTTAGGCCCGAATGGTCACCTAAATCTCTTAAACTAAGGCTCTGATACCATTTGTAACGTCCCACTTTCCATTAAATGTCAAAGTCAAGAGATTAACAATTTAAATGACATAAATGTGCTTGTCCTTACATCAATGCTAAAACATACTTAACAAAAACTTTAACGTTAACATTAATCATAAACAGCGGAAGTCTTTCTAAGCCACAGCCGAGCACTATCTAGACATATTAAGATCCAAAACTGGGAGCCTCACGAGCTCCGTCACCTCCATGCCGTCTCTAGTTCTACTTAGAAGAACTCGCTACACGCTTACCTGAAAATGGTTTAGTTTTGAAAGCGAGGGTTAGACCAAAAGGTCTAGTGAATTCCCTCCGAAAATAGCATATAAAAACATTTGGAAAACATTTATCAATGCCCACAAATATCATCAAACATGGTACTGCACTGTGTAATGGACCACATAAACATATTGCGATCAGGGCCCCAACAGACTCCCTTCTCGCCGCTTTGGAATCCCCACGGACTCCCCTCTACCGGATAGGATGGAAACGGATTCCAACCCACCGGTCTATCATACATAACCAAGAGTCCTAAGACCCCAAGAACCTCTCTTTGATCCCACAGTGCAGACCGACTCCACATAGTGTACACATACGTTCGTGCAAACATGTAAACATGCCAACTATGCTCTTTATAAACCATGTCTTTCATATAGTCATGCTTAAACATTTCTTTGAATAAAGTAAGTGCATTCGTGGGAAACATGCAAATCAGTTCGTAAACGTTTCATGCTCATTAAGAACCATAATTAGTTAAAACATGTATCACTTTGCGTCATAAAAAGGATTTAGGGAACTCACCTTTGATTATCGTAGAACGCGCTTCTTAAATTCCTCCCAGCTAAACCAGTCGAACACCTAGGGGCATTAGATTCGGATCAGATTAAACGGCTCGACCTACTGTCCAACACACACTTGTCCGGATACCATACTTGTCCGGATACCATACTTGTCCAGATACCACACTTGTCCGGACACATCACTGTCCGGACGCTAGACTTATCCGGGCAAAACTACCCGGACACTAAGCTTATCCGGAGACTTCAGCTACCCGGATACTAAGAAACACCCGGACACCCTCATGAGGCACTTACCCGGACACCTGCAACCTATCCGGACACCACCTAAAACAGGTGTCCGGAAAACACGGCTGTTCGAACCCAGATTTATTAAAAGTGATCATTAACCCAATTTTTGCCATTAGTTTGATTAGATAACCTCAAGGGTTCATTCACTAATCCCAAATACCCAATTAAACCCACTTTAATCCCTTAAAATCGATTACTAGGCCAAAAACCCTCAAAACCCACTTCCAAGAAGAAAGTGATGAAAACTCAATGAATCTCTACATTCAGACTTACAAATCCAGATTGAATACGAGGGGAATACTACATCAACAAGGAAAACGGAATTAGGAGAGGTTTACCTTGTTGACTTCTTCTTTGATTTTCACTTCTTGATTCCTCTCCAAGAGTTTCCTTCTTCTCTCTTTTCTTCTTCTCCTTTCTTCCTTGAGCCGCAAACACACACACCACACCAATACTGAATTGTGAAATGGAGGTTGCCCTAGAATTTTGGAGTCCTTAAATATCTTTCACAAATTGTACAACAGTCCCTCTACTTATCTTTCATTTATTCTACTTTGACCACTAACTCTAAAACCCACTAGAATTTGGGTTGTTACACCAATCATTTTTTATTTAAATATATATATATATATATATATATTATATATATATTATTTGATATATATATATATATATTATTTATTTGTTTTATATGTATATATATATATTGTTATTCTTTTTGTTTAAATATATATATATTATTTTTTTGTTATATATATATATATATATTAGAAATATATATAGTTATTCTTTTTTGTACATTTTACGTTCTTATCTATATTTATCTAATATACTCTTTTAAAAATAATTTTATTTACGTTTATTCTTGAATATTTAAGAAGTACAAATCTTAATACATCGTGTACAAGTTTAAAAGTTTTAAAACCTCAAACGTTCAACATGATAATTAAGGGTTTAAGGTTAAAACTTCAATTTAGGGTTTAGTGTGCAGTGTTTTTTGTTTTATGTCTTGTCAGCTTTTGTTTTATTTCTTCTTCTTTCAATTCTTATTCTTTATTCCTCATTTCTTCTGCTACTCTTTCCCCCTTACGAAATTCTTTCTATCTCTCTCTTTTCGAAACTCTCTCTCCATCGCCATTTTTCAAGATCTCCTCTTCCATTTCTTCAAGGATCTAAGGTATGTATTCTACACTTGGTTTGCATTGGTACTATGTGGTGCAAGTATAGTTAATTTTTTTGATTTATATATTTTAATATATATTGAAGTTTTAACGTATTCTCAATTTTGTTTTACACTTCTATCGCATTAACTATAAGAGTACCATAAATTAAATAATTAACTATAAGAATATGAATTTTAAATATAAAAAATATTTTTTATGTAGTGTATATGATATATATTAAAATATATAAATCAAAAAAATTCAATATTTGGCTCATTTCGAACGTATCGAAGAGACGATTATAATGATGTAACTTGTTAAAATTAAAACGTATTTTTTAACGTATTTTAGTTAATAAACGATTATATGTGTTAATATGATAAAACGTATTTTTTTAACGTATTTTAGTTAATAAACGATTCTAAAAACGATTATAATGTTATGATAAACTATCGATCAAACTATTCTTGTCACTATTCATGTTTTATTATTCAGATCGACATTCGAATTTACTGGTATAAGATTTATAAAATGGCTAATTGGGGAGAAGATTTTTCAGCGTATCACAATTCGAACAATGAGGTATTTCGTCGAATATATATATATATATATATATATATATATATATATATTTTCTCTTTGTGTATGTGTGGGTATATATATGATATTATTTCTTAGGGTTTATGTTTTGTGTAGGATAACAATGTACATCCAAACAATTCATCTGGAGCTTATAGAAACCCTCATCCAGGAGCATTTTCTACCGATATGGTATTTTTAAGTTTCATTTGTTCTTGTGAAATTATATGATAAAACAAGCAGTTGTAACTAAAAGAAAAACAATCAATTTCAGGTGTTTAATTCTCGTCAAGAGCTAATTAATTGGGTACGCAACATGGCATCTTCACTTGGTTTCGTTATTGTTATTAAAAGAAGCAGGCGTGACTCAGATGGGGACCCATATGAAGTTGTATTTCAATGTGATTGTGGTGGTATGTACAGAAGTAACAAAACCTCCAGTAAACATACCGGCACAAAAAAAAACAAATTGTCCATTTGGCTTGGTAGGAATGAATTTGGGTAATGACTGTTGGAATTTAATTGTGAAATGTGAAGCACATAATCATGACTTTGCATTACATTTTGAGGGGCATGCATATGCAAGACGACTGTCTGAAACTCAAGCCCAATTGGTGGAAGATTTGTCAGCCAACAATGTGAAGCCTAGAGATATTTTATCAACAATAAAACAACAGTATCCAGATAATGTGTCTACATCAAAAACTGTATACAATCAATGTCAGAAAGTTCGACTTAAGAAAAATGCAGGTAGAACCCCAATACAAGTTCTAATGTCATTTTTACAAGAAGAAGGCTACGTATTTTATGATCGTGCAAATGACTCAACTAATGAGTTGGAAGATTTATTCTTTGCTCATCCTAGATCATTGGAGATATGGCGTGCATTTCCACACGTGTTGTTGATGGATGCCACTTATAAAACGACCATGTTTGATATGCCTCTCCTTGAGATTGTTGGTGTAACTTCAACTAATAAGACATTTTGCATAGCATTTGTCTTAATGCATAAGGAAAAGATATCTAATTATACTTGGGCATTAAATTGTCTACTGTCATTAATGGAGGGATATCTTTATCCACGTGTCATCGTCACAGATAGAGAGTTGGCACTGATGAAAGCATGCAATATTGTTTTTCATGGTGCTAAAAGATTACTTTGTAGATGGCACATCTACCAAAGTATCATGAGAAATTGTAGACCAGCAATAACATCAAACCATGATTGGGGTTCTTTTTACAATGCATGGGTTACATTAGTTGCTTCGGAATCAGATGAAACTTACGTATCTAATTTCGCACAATTAGAAGCAACATTGCTCAGCTATCCAGGTACACTCAAATACATTATAATTAAAAATGTTGATAGGTTTAACAATTACTATTCATAGGATTGAAGTAATTTTTTGAACTTTTTTTCAGTTGTTCTTGGTTATCTGAATGACACATGGTTGACATCATACAAGGAAATGTTTGTGTCTGCTTGGACTGACAAATTTCTCCACTTTGGAAATCAAACAAGTAACAGAGTGGAGAGTCAACATTCCAAGTTGAAAACTTACTTGGATTCTACACAATCAAGTCTACCGACATTTACGAGTAAGATACATAAACTCGTTCAGTCCCAAGATACAGAAATTAAAGCTAGTATTCAGGAGAGCAGAAGTGTCACAAAACATCTTCATCGTATACCACACTTCCAACAGTTGTGTGGTTTCGTTTCACTTCATGCACTAGACATAATATTCAAAGAATATCAACATGCTCAATCTGTTGGCTTATTCTCTGGATATTGTAATTGTCTGCTACGTACAAGTTATGGGTTACCGTGTGCGCATGAACAAATGTCATATTTGAACAAACGTCATTCTATCCCAATTGATTCGATTGATGTATTTTGGAGGAAGCTTGATTTATCATTGTGCCAATCCTTACAAGATGATGATATTGGTTGTGAAGATGAAGTCAAAAACTTTACCGAGGAATTTAAAAAACAATCGAGATCTGGTAAGTTTAGTTTTCTGAGGAAGATAAAAGAGATAACGAATGCATCAAAAACATGGGTTCGAGAACCTGCTGTTAACAAGACTACTCGTGGACGTCCCTCGTTAAAGGATAAACTTTCCAGAAAACCTCATGTTGACCCGTCTTTTACAGCTCATGTTGAACCGTCTTTTACAGCTCATGGTGAACCGTCTTTTACGACTCAAGGACCCCTTAGACGTAGTTATTCGAACGCATCAACATTTGTTGACTTGGATAAAATGAGCTACCAGGATCCAGCAAGACATAGTTCTTTTGTGGGAAAGAATTATAATGTACATCCATACGTTAATCAATTTCCAGAAATGTTTCACCGTTACATCACACATGTACATGATGTGATAGGGGATGGAAATTGTGGATTCCGAGCAATAGCTGTCTGGCTCGGTCTTCATGAAGATGCATGGTCCACAATTCGGTTTCAATTGATGGATGAGTTAGACGCATACAAGGCAGAATACCTCGACATGTTTGGAAGTGAACATTGGAATACAACTTATAACACTTTAAACTTCTTTCGATCAGATCAAGGTGCACCATATGACCACTGGATGACAATGCCTGAAATAGGTGTCTTGATTGCTTGCAAATATAATGTGATATTACACGTTATGTCAATGACAGGCTGTTCGACGTACTTACCGCTTAGATCTACTCCGCCGGCGTGGTATCAACATGTTGTTTATACAATTGGGTATGTCAATGGTAACCATTATGTGAAACTAGTTTTAGCAGAAGGATACCCGTTTCCTACCATTACATCACATTTCTTCCGTTACAGTTATCTGTGTGCTGCTGCATGGGCTACCCCGTATACAGATCGAATACAGAAGTACAATCGTCTTTTACGTGTTAATTGTACTACAGATAATGTTATTTTAGAATAAGTAAAAATGTAATAAACATTATGTTATGCTTTATTTATATGTAAAATCTCAATGTTTATTTTTTATTTTTCTAATTATATAATTATTCAAAAAATATTTATTTATATTTATTTATTTTTAAATAAAATCAAAAAGTAAAAAAAAATTTAAACTATATAATACAAATAAATAAAAATATATAATATAAATAAATAAATAAAATAGAAAAAAAGACAATAAAAATACAAAAAACAAAAAAAAAAGTAATCATGAATACAATGATTAGGTGCATTTAGCCTCCCTTTTTTTTTTATAAAAATGACATAAAGTTTACCGCATCAAATATCAAATTTTTAGTACTTACTAATTATAAATCCTCCATATTAGAAATTTGCAAAAAAATATTATATAGTTTTATTATAAAAATAATATATGACAACATTGATGCATCAATAGGTTATTCGATCCAATTGAAATCAAACGATCATAATTGAATATCTAAATGTAATGGGTAGGATCAGATTAAAAAATTTAACATTTAAATTGGATAAATCAATTCTTGGATGAAAGTCATGGAAGCCAATAAAACAAAACCTATTCAATCCAATTAATACATATATAAAATTAATAGTACTTTTACGGTATTGTTGTTAGTTGATATTTATATATAGTGTTCTTTTAGTAATGGCAAAATATATGAATATATAACCGGTTGAAATATTGGATAGGAACAATGGATAACCAATAAAAGTATTGGATGGGTACAATTAATAACGAATACTAATAACCAATTAATGGAACCAATTCAATCCGTTCATCCATTGCATTGGATCAGTTGTCCAACGTTAATTAGATTAGATCATATGACAAAAGCCAACATTTAATGAATGATTAGATCGGAATAGATCGAATCTACCTAAATTTATTGGATTCCAACTGATTAACACCCTTACGATCTATAATCACCCATGGATCCACAACCTTAACTAATAGATGCCGTAAAACATAGAAATGGATTTGTATCAAAATGATCAAGTTGAAGTTTTATAACTTATGTTTTTTAAATTAAAATCAAATTTATTTTTAAATAATTATAAAACATTGTCCATTTTATAAAATACATTATTTTATACCTAATCAACTGTTTCAAGCCAAGTCGACATCTTATTTAATAAGTACATATACATTTTTACGAGGTTAACAAGTCAAACATGTATTCAAAATTTGAACTAAAAAACAATGATCAAATACTATTTGAACTTAATTCAAACAAGAAACATTTTCAAATCAAACCCAACATAGATATACAATCAAAGACCATTTGATATGACTTGATGACTATAACAACACACTATATAAAAGAAAGAAAATGCAAAAAAAGAACAAGTGTAAATTGAAGTGGTAAATGGCCAATAGCAAGCATCCACATATAATAAGTTTGGTTCTTTTGGACTCGCATTCCATCAATTATACAATTAACAAACCACTTGATCATGACCCCTTGCCTACTTTTTCTATGTTTTTAACTTTAATTATAAAAAGCCAAATTATATGGAAAAAATGAAATGTACACAACTTCAAAAGCATGCATACTCTTAACAAATACTCCATGTTTAATGGTTTATATAGTGTAAGATCTCATATGGATGAGGGAAATAAAGATTTTCTTATAATTCGTTAGACACATTTTAAAATCATGAGTCCAAATGTTAATAAAGCGAAAATATCTGATACAGTTTTCGTATGATGTTACGTGTAATTGTAAGACCATCAGCATTCATCCCTCACTAACCCATACTTTTTCACTGCCACATCAGCGGCACATCATTTTTCCCTTTCAACCCATTCTAACCCACAAACCACCACATCCATCCCACACCACCATCCCATCTTTTATTTATTTTTATTTTTATTTTTGTTACAACTACTATTAATTTAAATAATTAATATTTTATAAGTAATTTGTACAAATAATATATAATATTATAATTTATAAATCAAACTAATATTTTAACCTTACATAATAAAAATTAAAAAAATTAAAAATACATAAATTTCAAATAAAAAAATGATAACTACTCGTTGCCTTGGTTGTTGTGTCTTGGAAGCCGTGAAATGTGTTCGATTAAATCCGCCCGAAGGTTATGATGCGTTTCTCGGTTTCGGACTTCTAACACGTTAGCGTCATATTTATACTCTCGCTCAAGATCCTCAACTATTCGTAGGAATAGTCGTCTGCTCATGCGGAACCGTCTCCTAAACAACTCGTCACTGTAATTACAGTTTTCGCAAAATAATCTGCAACAAATCGGTCGTGTGCAGCTTCACGATCTCTAACTTGATCCGCTCCCCTCCGTCTCCGTCTTGGAGGCGAACTTGGTTCTTCATCTTGATCGAGAAGCCTTTCTACAGCATTGGTTATTATTCCACGAAAAATAACGTAATTCATTTGACGATACGCGGCTAGATTAATTCCCCCGTCCGACGATGACGAAGACGAATCATAACATTCCGACGAATTCACTGATGAAGAAGACATTTTGTTTTTTAAGTAGAGAAAAGTTTGAGAGATTGAGATAAAATTTGGTGGTGTGAAAAAATGAAGTGGGGAAGATGGGTATTTATAGGAGAGAAAAAAACAAAAAAAAAAGAAAAAAAGAATAAAGAGGTAACGTCTAGAAAACAAAAAAAAAAAGAAAAATAAATAAAATTAGAGAACCCGCACTGGTTTGCAAACCAGCGCTGCTTAGAACCAGCTTCAACCCGAGCGGTGGCGATGGTGTTTAAAACCAGCCAGCCACAACCAACGCCACCGATGCACATGGTCTAATAATATATAAATGGTTGTGGCGGTGACAAATCATAGAGGAGACTTGAGGGTATAGTATGAATGATTGATATATTTACAAAATTGAAGTTTAAAAATGTAACGTCCCAAAAATTACAAGCAAATTTAAATTTTTAAAATAAATATTTCATTTATAACAACTCATTAAATGATCCCAACGTTTCGTTTGCAAACTCATAATTAATATCTTTATAAAATAAAACCAGCGGAATAAACGTTTAATTATTAAAACCAGAAAGCAACCAGCTCTCCTCGCGCGCCAGTGTGTACTCGTCACGCCTTAGAGCCGCCCGGACCTGAAACCACAGTTTATTGGGAAAGGGTAAGCACGAAGCTTAGTGAATTCAATCCATACATAGGATCGGAATTATATCAGCATCACCCTTAAACATACCAGCACATAAATTTCTTGGAACATCCATCAAGAAAAATATAACACGATTAATAATAATCCTTATGCTCCTTGGAACCACCATCAAGAAGACATAATCACAACACATTACACCAATACACCTACTCCTTGGAACAACCATCAAGAAGTGGCCTTATACTTCTTGGAACAACCCTCAAGAAGATATAATCACAACACATTATACCAATACACCTACTCCTTGGAACAACCATCAAGAAGTGGCCTTATACTTCTTGGAACAACCCTCAAGAAGATATAATCACAGCTCATTATACGAACGCATATACCTCTTGGAACATCCATCAAGAAGTACATCAATCACAGTTCAATATATACACACAAATATATATATTCCACACCACAATAATATCAGCAAACAATCATAATCAACACAACTCGAACTATAGCAACACAAATATAATTCCCATTCTATATAGTGAGAGAACTCACCTCGAATTCGCGCCTAGCTTAACAATACAATTCAAGCTTCACAATTACGGTCACTTCCCAGCACCTAAACGCATGTTAAAACGTGTCAATACAAGACTCGGACCCTATGACACGACACACGCTTAAACCGTCACTAAAACTACTTTCCGTTCCCGCCAAACAGGTCTGTTCGGGACCTGTTTCGACCCCTTTAAACCTAGAAAATTCCCAATATTATTTCATGACCAGAAAGTACTCTGAGTTAGGGTTCCAAGGACATATTATACGCCTCCTAACGATTTTTCTACAATTTACTACGGATTTTACAAAAACAGTTTCCAGAACAGCGAAATTCAGCACCTTTCAGTATAAAACGACAATTTGACCCATGCTACGTTCCGAACTGGGTTTTGCACAAAACACAGAAACGTTTCTAGACTCAAAAAGGGAACTTTTGACACCGTTTTCACCCCAAACCGAGTTACGAGCAGAAAGTTATGGTTTTCGCAAGATCAAGGCAGATTCCAGAAATTTTCACATGAAATGACGAAACACCGAACTTGCGACCACTTTTTCGCCCAGCTAGAGACCGAACCAGTTTTCCGCTAAAACACGGAAAACGTGCCCGATCCCGAACTTGAACCGTGGGCGCCAGTTTCGGCTCAAACGGAGTTACGACAGAAAAGTTATGATCGCGCGAAAACTGGACAGCACACTTAGAATTTTCAAAAAAAGATAACTTTATAAAACGGTTCAAGGCTTAACGGTTCGGGTTGCAACTAGGGCTGGACACCCCACGCACCACCCACTGCCACCTCCGGCAGTGGTGGTCGGCGGCGGCCACCGCCGGTGGTGGTTTCACGGCGACATCAAAGAGACAACAAGGGGGGGAAAAACACTTACCTACGACGACGTCTCACCACCGCAACCAAACCTCTCTCTCTCGATCTCCGGCGAAACCAGGGTGGTAGCGCCCTCCGGCGACAGCAGCAGCGGCGGCGACGGCTGCCGCAGTGTTCTTTCTTCTCGTCTCTCTCTTTCTCGCGATCACTCTCTCTCTCGTTTCTTTCACTTACGGCCGCACCACACACAAGGGAAAGGAGAAAATGCTCTTAGGGTTGTTTGGTTTGCTTGGTTCACAAAGAAAAAGGAAAAAACGAGAATAGGAAAAGGGGTCTCGGCCCTCTCCTTGCATGGGCCGAATCCATACCCCACTTTTGACCAAACCCAAGATTAGCCCCTCTAAAATCCCACGCCTTACACTAACCCTACTTAACTTAAGATTTAACAACGAAGGCTAACGGTGCTACTCTCGCTAACGCAAAAACAATTAAAGGTAAACATTTAAATAAATATAAAAATTAATTAATAAACGTACCGGGACACGGGCTTTACAACTCTCCCCCACTTGGATTAGACTTCGCCCCCGAAGTCTACGTCCGCAAACAGCTTCTAATACTTCTCTCGCATTTGATGATATCCCAATCTCAATCCACTTTCAAGCTCTAACCATTCTAAAGCTGCTCACCAGTATACCCTACAGGATACTCGATTACAATCCCTCCTATCATTAATTGACGATTAACTTCTACGAATTCTAATAGGCTCCAAAGATTTTCAATAACTTATATTAACAAAACATCGACCCCCTGCCGAACATCGGTCCAACCGATTACAATAACAAACATCGGCCACCCGCCGAACATCGGTCCAACCGATTACAATAACAAACATCGGCCACCCGTCGAACATCGGTCCAACCGATTACAATAACAAACATCGGCCACCCGCCGAACATCGGTCCAACCGATTACAATAACAAACATCGGCCACCCGCCGAACATCGGTCCAACCGATTACATGAATCACATAAGCGTGGTATTATCCTAGACACTGACACAAGTAGATATCCCCTACAATCAAGTCAACTAACACACACGTAGGTCATTCCACCATAACCATCCATCACAAGTGATCATTTCAGGGTTACTACTACCGTCACCATGATTATCTTAAAATCGGCTACAACTCTCCGATTATACTAAAGGTGTTTGGCCTCAAGCCCAAAAGTCGACACCTAAATATACCACCTACCTCAAAATGGTTGATGCGCATTTATTCTCTTATTAACAAAGGGCATCAATCCCTTAACCGTTACTATTCGGCCTACAGTACTAACGCGCGTGGAATATCTACCTTCCACCGTCGACGTATCATCCACACTTGCTCTACGAAGCCAAGTCACACCGTATCGAGGATACACCTTGACGTCTACCTCCCAGGTAACGCCTCAAGACCCAGTACACCGGAACTACCTCCCAGGTAAGTGCCCACAACTATATCCTCCTAGTACCTACTGGAAAGTCTAGGTTAAAACACATGAATACCGGGGTCTCACCCCGAGATAACCAACCAACCATTACCAACGACTGACTGACGTGTCTAAGGATCCAAAGCAAACAGCCTACCAACAACATGCCTATTCCGGATTGACTCACTCACCCAAACATGTAAACACTCAACGTGCAAAGAATGCCAAACGGTGCGACAAAAACAACTCATCAACTAGACTCCACATCGAGCCATTAAAACCGGGCAATTGGCCCATGACTAACTCCAAGTCAAAACCGAGCAAAATGCTCCACGCTTGCTAGACCCATAGGTCGGAAAATGCGTTTAAACAAAGTTTAAGCAAGCAATACTCTGAAATCAACCTTAGTCTCAGACTCAACACGGATTAAACAAAAGAGTTTTCCAAAAGGACTCACACCCTAAAAATTCTCAAAATGACACATGACACTTAAAAGCACATTTCCCCAAATGGTTTACAAAATCATTTACAAAATATTTTCAACATCAGGATTTTCATCTCAAAAGATCGTATGTAATAAAACTACTATTACCTGATCGATAGTTACGCAAAACTGGACACGCTCGTCCCACATAGGAAAATCATGTTGAAAATCGTTCCATTGCAGTTCAGTTTACTCACACAAAAGCAAGCGTAATAAATAATTTCTTTAAAATGAACCGCCTCGATTCCAGTATGGATTGACTCATGACGTGCACTTAAAGTAACCGCTTGACCTTAAACAGGGTGCGACAAAGGTGTGCACATAATTCAAAATAAGTTTCACGACATTTGATTCAAAAATTCTTTTTTTTAATCATAAAAATGACGTGGCACAGGGTTCGCCACAAATTTTTCGCGCGTCAGCTAATCACACAAAACGATGACACGGTTTACAAGTATATTTTTGTTAAAACACAACTGTCTCGTGTAAGTTTCAAACTTGAAGACAGAAACCAGTCCGCTTCTATTAATTGGAAATATCGACTAAAACCTCATAAAATCTCAAACTGGGGGCAGGCATGCAAGCTTGTAACACTTCCTCAAGTTTCGTACTTGGGACATATAACGTCAAAACATTATAGTTTAAAAATGTATTTATCGAAAATGCTCAAAATACTCGTTTCCTCCAAAGCAAAAGTTTTTAATTTCCCAAAAAAATGATCGGTAATTCTAAATTAACCGAATGTCAAAAATCTACGCATTTATATTTCCAAAATATAACACATTGTAATCGAATGCATGATATTCACAACATTAAAACACTCCTTGGATCAAATGGTCTTTCATTTCGACAAAAAGGAACTAAAACATTTTCATGCACGACTCGTTCATCAAAATGTCGAGAACAAAGGTTACCCCAGTATGCATACCCCTAAGTCGATAAATCGCATTTTCATGGAAATGTCAATAAAACCTTTAGCTGACTAAAAAGCGCACTAAACAACTCCTTATGAAATGTTACCAGAATTCCTCCATGCATCACTTATGTCACGCATGAATCAATCCACACACTGAACTATTTGCAATAAAACACTTAGTAATACAAACTCTCGAACGAAAAGTTAAGCGACACTGGAATTCCAAACTCATTTTAAACAAATCACCAAAATAGCCTTTATACAGACATCGTGGAATGTAACTTTTCGTCTCAACTCTAACACATGTGGAGGAGTTCCAATGTTAGAGTCTCAATCCGTAGTCACTTACCCAACATCTTAACCACCACCAAAACACGGATAACATCGTACCCGAAAGAACCGTTGGAAAGATAACGAAAATGAGACAAATTCTAACAAAGTTTGCACTCCCGTGATAAAACGATTTCATACACTTTCAAAACCATATTTCAAAATCTTGTGCGTGTGCTGAGCAGTTCCCAAAATTCCAAAACACCGTCCATACAAAGATTTGAAACACAAGAATTTGTTAATGCAATCTTATTTTCAAAATAACTTCGTGCATGACTCATTCGGCATTCAACGTCTCGACCCCTACTACTCCGAAACTCTCCGGTCTACTATTGTCATCCAGACATTTAAACCTCTTAAGGCAAGATGGGAAATCACATCAAATCATCTTACGGGTTTTCCTCAAATCAAAGTCGGCTCTATGAGCCTATGACCCTAGCACAATCTTCCATCTTGGCCCGAAATGATCTGCTTACAACAAATATCATCCCTATCGTCACTCCAAGTGACTAATATTAGAATCGTCTTTCTATTCCAACGACTACTAGTTTAGGACCTTCATCACTACCCCCAACGATCATCACCTCAAAACACTTCGAGTACACACCTGTACTAGTAGGTTTACTATAGTTGTTCCTCCTTGATGGCTATTCTGGGTAGACACTACAACGCGTTATTAGCACATAATAACTCATACTAACAACACTCACGCTCAACTCCTTGGATTCCTCATGACTTCCCCGACTCGAGCATTGATCCTGTGCTTCCGGTAGTAGGAGCTCTACTACTACCATCCACACCTATCATCGCCCGTTCCGAGTTCCATCCCAAGGGGTCCAAGTAGTTTCTCGCCGAAACTATACACATATGCCCGCACCGGCATATGTACACACTCTTCCTAGCTCCCTAGGAATTCCATCCAAACCACTACCCTTGCTACTGCCAAATCCCTAATAGCAAGCAGCAGACATGCAATACAGTGTAATAAGCACCAAGCAATTTAGCATACATACTCCTATGTTCTAGAAAGCAATCTAGCACACGTACTCATACATAAACACCCTTCCCAGCTCTCTAGGAACTTCCTCTTATCCCACTACCCTTGCTACTACCGAATCCCTACTAATTATAACGGGTGACCTCGCGAATACCCGATTATATGCGGTGCGAAACAAATAGACAGTCGAATACAAGACTCTATCCTAGAACGGTTGGACTCAAACAAGAGCTGCGCAATAGAACTAAATCGAATATTCTAAGGCTATAAATCTCTTACTGCATACAACCTAGAGGGCATCCACTTAGTAACCTATCATAATTAGCTTAAATTCCTAATAGCAAGTAGTTCAACATACAGCATAGTGTCCACAACAGGCAATCTAGCATGCATACTCTATGATCTAGAAAGCAATAAAACACTAAGTACTGTACCTTTTTCCCTTTGGCTCCGGCTGACTGTACACACTGCGTCTCCGACCACCGTTCCTCGAACGGGTCTTTACTTTTTCTTTTATTTCCAAAAAGATTTAATAAAGAATTTGAAAATTTCCCAGCCGCATCTTGAGACCAAACACACCGAGGTGCGTTTGATTCACTCAAGCTGTGCTCTGATACCAAGTTGTAACGTCCCAAAAATTACAAGCAAATTTAAAATTTTAAAATAAATATTTCATTTATAACAACTCATTAAATGATCCCAACGTTTCGTTTGCAAACTCATAATTAATATCTTTATAAAATAAAACCAGCGGAATAAACGTTTAATTATTAAAACCAGAAAGCAACCAGCTCTCCTCGCGCGCCAGTGTGTACTCGTCACGCCTTAGAGCCGCCCGGACCTGAAACCACAGTTTATTGGGAAAGGGTAAGCACGAAGCTTAGTGAATTCAATCCATACATAGGATCGCAATTATATCAGCATCACCCTTAAACATACCAGCACATAAATTTCTTGGAAACATCCATCAAGAAAAATATAACACGATTAATAATAATCCTTATGCTCCTTGGAACCACCATCAAGAAGACATAATCACAACACATTACACCAATACACCTACTCCTTGGAACAACCATCAAGAAGTGGCCTTATACTTCTTGGAACAACCCTCAAGAAGATATAATCACAACACATTATACCAATACACCTACTCCTTGGAACAACCATCAAGAAGTGGCCTTATACTTCTTGGAACAACCCTCAAGAAGATATAATCACAGCTCATTATACGAACGCATATACCTCTTGGAACATCCATCAAGAAGTACATCAATCACAGTTCAATATATACACACAAATATATATATTCCACACCACAATAATATCAGCAAACAATCATAATCAACACAACTCGAACTATAGCAACACAAATATAATTCCCATTCTATATAGTGAGAGAACTCACCTCGAATGCGCGCCTAGCTTAACAATACAATTCAAGCTTCACAATTACGGTCACTTCCCAGCACCTAAACGCATGTTAAAACGTGTCAATACAAGACTCGGACCCTATGACACGACACACTCTTAAACCGTCACTAAAACTACTTTTCGTTCCCGCCAAACAGGTCTGTTCGGGACCTGTTTCGACCCCTTTAAACCCAGAAAATTCTCAATATTATTTCATGACCAGAAAGTACTCTGAGTTAGGGTTCCAAGGACATATTATACGCCTCCTAACGATTTTTCTACAATTTACTACGGATTTTACAAAAACAGTTTCCAGAACAGCGAAATTCAGCACCTTTCAGTATAAAACGACAATTTGACCCATGCTACGTCCCGAACTGGGTTTTGCACAAAACACAGAAAAGTTTCTAGACTCAAAGAGGGAACTTTTGACACCGGTTTCACCCCAAACCGAGTTACGAGCAGAAAGTTATGGTTTTCGCAAGATCAAGGCAGATTCTAGAAATTTTCACATGAAATGACGAAACACCGAACTTGCGACCACTTTTTCTCCCAGCTAGAGACCGAACCAGTTTTCCGCTAATACACGGAAAACGTGCCCGATCCCGAACTTGAACCGTAGGCGCCAGTTTCGGCTAAAACGGAGTTACGACAGAAAAGTTATGATCACGCGAAAACTGGACAGCACACTTAGAATTTTCAAAAAAAGATAACTTTATAAAACGGTTCAAGGCTTAACGGTTCGGGTTGCAACTAGGGCTGGACACCCCACGCACCACCCACTGCCACCTCCGGCAGTGGTGGTCGGCGGCGGCCACCGTCGGTGGTGGTTTCACGGCGACATCAAAGAGACAACAAGGGGGGGAAAAACACTTACCTACGACGACGTCTCACCACCGCAACCAAACCTCTCTCTCTCGATCTCCGGCGAAACCAGGGTGGTGGCGCCCTCCGGCGACGGCTGCCGCAGTGTTCTTTCTTCTCGTCTCTCTCTTTCTCGCGATCACTCTCTCTCTCGTTTCTTTCACTTACGGCCGCACCACACACAAGGGAAAGGAGAAAATGCTCTTAGGGTTGTTTGGTTTGCTTGGTTCACAAGGAAAAAGGAAAAAACGAGAATAGGAAAAGGGGTCTCGGCCCTCTCCTTGCATGGGCCGAATCCATACCCCACTTTTGACCAAACCCAAGATTAGCCCCTCTAAAATCCCACGCCTTACACTAACCCTACTTAACTTAAGATTTAACAACGAAGGCTAACGGTGCTACTCTCGCTAACGCAAAAACAATTAAAGGTAAACATTTAAATAAATAAAAAAATTAATTAATAAACGTACCGGGACACGGGCTTTACAAAAAATTAATATTTATTTATAATAATAGTTAATAAATAATAATTAATATTAATGAGGGTAATATTGAAATATTCACAAAAAAGTATTCAAATGCTACTCCAAGTCTTCAAGTAGTGTTTCAAAAAGCTAGCTTATGTCATCCAAACATGTACCCAGAAAAAAAACTAGCTTATAAGCTTATAAGCTAGCTTTTTTTTGGTACATATTTGGATGACGATAAACTAACATTTAAACTAACTTTTTGAAACGCTACTTGAAGTAGCTTTTGAGTAGTTTTTTGTGAATATTCCAATATTGTCCTCATTATTATTAATTAACTATTTTTATAAATAACTATTTATTTTTTAAATTTAATTATTATTAATTAATAAATATTAATTAATATTAACTGAAAATTATTAATTTTTTAATTTTTTAGAGATATTGTTATTCATATAAATTATCTTTATATATTTAATATTAATCAATATATTTTAATTATCAATCACTATTATCTTTTCTAATTATTATTTGATTATTTTTTTCATACCATATGTAATGGTTATTTAAAATCATAAGTTAATATATATTTTTTCTAAAACTTGTTTTAACAAATTCAAAATTTATAGTATTTATGTAATAATAAATTTAATATTTTTTTAAGTAACATGTTATATTATTTAATTTTTCTTTACCAGATTGGTTATATTAATTAACATATTATATTGGAATAAATTTGTTTTAATTATACAACTAAATATTGTAATTAATAATTTATTAAATATGTATTTTTGGTCATTTTACATGTTTATAAGCTAGTTTTGCCAAACATGCCTTCTTCATCAGCTATCTTATTAGCTACTAGCTAGCTTATGAGTCAACAGCTAGCTTATCAGCTAGTTTGCCAAACATAGCCTTATATTGATTAAAAACCCACATTTGTAAAATCAAAAGACTTTAACTTTCTTATTTTATATCTTATTCATAAAGTCAAAAATACATAAAATCACATTGTTCATGTCTATTTCACATAAAGTTATATCAAACGTTAAACATGTATATATGTTCCTGTCATGTCTAATATACCAAACACACCTTAATAAACATTACATTTAACCATTAAATAATATTTTGTTTCTTTTATTAAATATAAATGTCATTCTTCTCACCAGACCACAACGGCAACAAACACACACTCAAACCACCACAAATTTGTATGCAAAATTATATATCAAAACCCTAAAATAAGAATATCAAAATCATTAAAACCATTATGCGAACAAAATACCTTCTTAGTATCTTGTTAAACACAGGGCCGACCCTATGGGCAGACGTCCCGAGCGACCGCCCAGGGCATCTCAACCCTAAGGGCATCAAATGGTCCATTAGGGAGTGTTTGGTTCGCGGAATGGAATTCGATGGAATTGGAATTCATCAAGGAATTTGACTTTGAAGGAATTGGAATGGAATTTGACCACGCATTTTAGTCGCGTTTGGTTGGATGGAATTTTTAAAGGAATTAGAATCTTTTTGTTTGGTTCACCGAATTCAATTTTGGAATTGGAATTGGAATTAAATATCAACAAATGTTATATTATGATTTTTCTATTATTATTTCTAAATTATAAATATGTTAAATTATTTAAATTACAGTTCATTTAAAAAAAGAAAAATTATCATTTAATTAAATTAATTAAATAAATGAAATGAAATAAAAAAAGAAAAATACGTTAAAGTATCATTGGATTAAGGCAAGATTCCATCGAGATGAAATGAAATCCATTGGTTTAGCTGTGGAATGGTGAATTCAATCAATTAAGGATTTTGTTGGAATCTGAAGGATTCCGTCACTTGCATTCTGTGAACCAAACAGTGTCATGGAATTTGGTCAATGGAATTGGTCATTCCAATTCCTTCAAATTCCTTTCAATTCCATGAACCAAACAGCCCCTTAGTACTTGTATAGTTATATAAAATACATAACAAAATTGATACCCAAGGGATTCAAACCTACGATCTCATATATAACCAAGATGCCTTTAACAATGAGCTATAGACAATTTTTGATTATTTTAATCCCGTATAATAATACTTGAAAGCTTACTATTTTTGTCATGTGTATAATTTTGTTAATCACAAGAAATTCGGTGCGGATTTGTTGCTCGATAAAAGGGCATCTCCATCATCACCAAAACCCATTTCCACATCAATTTTCACTTTCAATACAATTAATCCAACACCAACGGTGTTGGTGAAATTTATAACAACAAAATTTGGCATTTTATGTTTATTCAAGTTTAATGTCTATATAATTTTAGTTTATTTAATTACACATGTTATTTAGTGATAATATTTACTAATGTTATATTATAATATATTAGCTTATATAATACATATAGACAAAGAATCGTGTGAAGAGTTGAGGCAACGTAATAGAAATTTAGTTGTATTTATATTGTTTGTTTAAATGTTTTAAAAAACAAAAATTTATGTGTCGAATTTGTAGAAAAGAACTAATAAAAGTAAGGATATTATTGAAAAGTTATATAAGTTAAGAATATGAAATATACTTTTAATAGTTTATTCGTTGCAGAAAATGATGTAATACGTCGTTGGACTTGAATTACTACTGTTTATGCAAAGTTTTAATCCATTTTTTCTTCGAAGAAATTGTGCAAATGTTTGGATATGGATTAACATTATTTGACCACTATTACAAACCCTAAAACATTTTGTGTTTTTTTTCTTTCAGTTGGGGCATATTTTAATGTTTTCACCCGGGGCATAAAAAAGCTTCGGACCACCCTTGGTCAAAAATATTATTACCATAAAATTTACGATGATGACTATGATTCTGAATTTTCTGATGAGCACTATATATACATCATCGATGGTTGTGGTATCCGATGATGAAGAAAACTACTAGAAACCTTTATACATTCTTGCAGGTGAAGGCTGGTAGCGGCAATGTGACAGACAGACAGAACGAGATCGATAGGTAAGAGAACAGGGTGAAATATTTTATCATAGTGAAGAGGGAAATTAAAGAGAGGGTGAAAAGGAAAAGATTAGGGTTTTTTCCTTATTATAGAAGTAAAGAAAAGTGACCAAAGTGCCCTTCAGTTAAGGAATAAACTTAACGTTCTTTAAGACTCTAGACCATTTATGGAAGCAACTTAAAATGATGGAGAAGATCCACATGAATGAATAAGGTTCCACGTTTAAGATTAGGCATCGATCCTCTATAAATGAGATGCATGTATTGATTTATCTTTTTTATCATGATCGTGAAACCGATACAATAGAGTTAACTCGAAGATTAGTTTATGTAATTTACACTTGGAAGTTTTTGTTTGAAAAGAAGCATATAAATTTAAGATTATACCCCATTCATTAGGGGTGAGCATCGGGCGGGTTATTCGGGTTCGGGTTGGAAAAATTCGGGTTTTTCAGGTTTCGGGTGGAAGTAGGAGGCCCTGAAACCCGCCCAAAGTGTAGATCGCGTTGTTCGGGTTCGGGTTTTTCGGTCAGGTTATTCGGGTTGGGCCTGATCCCAAGCCCAATTGTCAGCCCAATTTTTTTTGGCTTTTTTGTTGTTTTCAGCCCAGTTGTTTTGTTGTTTTTAGGAGTTGTTTTGGATTTCATTGAAATTCTCACAATTATAGTATTATACAACGACAATAATACAATTATAGTATTAGGATTTTAGGATTTTAGGATTTTAGGATATAAAAATATAAAATTATAAAAAAATAAAAAATAAAGAGTTCGGGTTTCGGGCGGGTTCGGGTCCGGACAAACCCAGGCCGAACCGAACCGTATTACCCGTTAAAAAACTTCGGGTTCGGACCATTCGGGGTTCAGGTCCATCGGATGACTCAAGTTCGGGTTCGGACCGTTCGGGTTCGGTCGGGTTATTCGGGTCGGTCGGGTTATGCTCACCCCTACGGCATTCATAGTAAATGGGCAAATATGCATTGTGAAAGCAACATTTATCACGTGGAATGACAACCACCCATCATCGAATGACTATGCACATGCTAATATTCCTTTTCCCATACCCATTCACAAATTACCAAGATACCCTCAAAAGCCAAACACAACTCAACTAGTCCCCCTAACCCCATCGATGGCTTCAAAGCATTAAACCTTTCTTTACAAAAAATTATTTAGAGCATCTCTAACTCATAACAAAGTAATATTTGTTTTGTAAGAGGGGTTGAATTTTAAAGTTTAATTTTATTTTTGATTTTAAAAAGGTGGTGTTGAAGTCTGAAATCTAAATCTAAAAAAATATTTGTTTTTGTAAACTAATAAACACTTGAATATATAATGGTCTATTTTATTCCTTAAAAATTCGACTTAAATACATCAATTGAATTGGGCATCGATGATCAAAGGACGAAACTAAAAAAAATGATGTTGGCAGATTTACAAGCTTGTGAAGTTTTAATCATATATCACACATCGAAGACCCGTTCAAGATGTTGTGGAAGGCCAACACACATACCTACAATCTTCACGTTTTGCGTTTTTGCAAATTCGGGTGCATCTGGGATAAAACCGACGTTGAAATCGAAAGAATAGTATTGGACGAAAATAAAAGGCAAGTAAGTGACTAGGTTATCACTTAATTTATCAGAAGACATTAAGGGTTAATAGGCTCTGAAAATGAAAAGAAAAAAACAAACAGTCTGGATTTTTTTATGTCTAACTAAATCAGAAATAATTAACAAATAACACTCTAAAAACTGTGGGTCTATATTAGAGATGGCCAAATTTCGGTTCGGGGACGGGCCAGGCCCTAACAGAACTGGGCCTAGATAGTGTCATCCAAAACCAGGCCTCAGACGGGGCAGGCCTGAACCGAGCTCAAGATGGGTTCAAGCAGATGTATAAACCTAAACTGGGCCCACACCGGGCCTTCACATTTTTTTAATTTATTAAATGTTATTCTAATACACTTTAAAATACGTAATTGAGTCACTCAAATATACTTAAAAATACGTTTTATTATAGTTTCGATTGAACAATACATTAAAAAATACATTAATTAATTTATAAGAACATAGTCCTCCCATGGTGGAAAGTGTTGAAGAGTTCCGGTCGATTCAAAATTTGCAAAAGATGGAAGAATTGAGAGATTGAAAACTTGCGAAAAATGAAAACGAGATAGCAGAATTGTGTTTTTGTGTTTTGTTACTTGGTATCTTACCCCATTCACCAAATAACTTATTTATAGTGTTTAGGGGTTCTAAAGGACAAATAAAAAACGGTCAAAATTGAGAAAAAAGGGTAATGTTATTGTTCCCAACGGTAATATAACAGTAACATTTTTAAAAAAACGGATGGGGCCAAACTGGGCCTTGTTCTGGCCCTGAAACCGGTCCAGGACAGACGAATCGCTCCAAATCAAGGACCAGACATAGCTGACAGGCCGTAATCCAAGCCTCAGTCGGGCAGGGCTTCAAACGGGCCAGGCTCTGCCGGTCCCAGGCCGGGTCGAAATGGCCATCTCTAGCCTATATACATTAAATTATACAAGTCTTTCAATCACACACTAAAATCTCTTCCCTCCAAAACTCTCCTCTCACGCCTTAGACGCCAAATATAACGGATCGACGGTCTTCCTCCCAAAAGCCATTTTGCCAGCCAAGAGGTCAGGTGGCCAAAGCAAACCGGTTGCCAAAAACCAACAAGTCCATAAAAGTGTGTAGAAGATACTCTATTATTCACAAAAGTGTGTCACACACTTTTTTGGAACGAATGGCATCGCCATAAACCAACAAGTCCAAAATAAAGTACAAACCAAGATCGATCAAGTACAAGACACTTACATATTTGTTGAGAGTTGTCAATTATTGGTTTAAAATATTAATAATATGGAATTCAGGTAAAATACAAAAAAACACCAACAATCACATGGTTTTACAAATTAAAAATTATTTTAAGCTTTAAAATTAATAAAAAAAAAACTGAATCTTATAGCATCCACACAAGTCTTGCATGACCCCTCGCAAGATAACATAACATTTCATGTGGCTTGATAGACCTTGCAAAACCACCCTCATATTTCTAAATTAGAAAACATTTTTCATAAAATAGATATATTAAACAATAGCATTTTTTTAATTTAATTAATTTGTTTGTTTGTTTTTTTAAACATTAATTATTAATATGTTTATTAAATTTAATTCATTTATTAGTTTATTTGAACATTATTTTTTAATATTTTTATTAAAATTTCTTACCCACGCTCTATTTTTAAAAAATAATATTTTTATGCAATGTTTTTTATTTAAACTACTAAATTAAAAGTACATTAATATAGAAATTACGAAAATACAAATACTAATAGATAAACGTACGCAAACATCAAATTGCAAACCGATTTAGTGGAAGAGATTTGGAGTCGATTTGGAGAAGAAGAAAATAATTAGTAATGTAATGTTTATTGAATATTTTGTGTAATATTTGTATTTTAGTAAACGTTGCATGATTTCAATATATCCATGTATTTTATTTATTAATTAAATTATATTTACACAAAATATAGTAAAAGAAAATAAAAGTAAAATTTTAGTTATCCATATTTTATAATTAATTTATTAGTTATATTAGAGCATCCACACGCGTCTTGCAAGAGCTCTTGCAAGATAACATGGCATGACATGTGTCTTGCAAAGCCTTGCAAAACTTCCACCATCTTGCACAATTAACAAGACCTTGCAACAAATTTAATATAGTAAACAAATCATTTTTTAATTTAATTAGTTAGTTTGTTTGTTTAAATATTAGTTATTACTAATATGTATATTAAAATTTCTTATCCGCACTTTATTTTTAAAAAATGATACTTATATCCAATGTTTTTTATTTAAACTGCTAAATTAAAAGTACATTAATATAAAAATTACGAAAATACAAATATTAATAGATAAACGTACACAATTTATGTATCTATATTTTATAATTAATTTATTAGTTATATTATAATTATCTATATTATTTATATTATAATTATTTATATTATAATTTATTAGTTTAGAAAGGAGTTTGGTGTTGCATGTGTGTGGAAGGTGTTATTGCAAAGCTGATGTGGCACTTGTGAAAGGAATAAGATCTTGCATGTGTGTGGATGGTCTTATAATTATCTATATTATTTATATTATAATTTATTAGTTTAGAAAAAAAGTTTGGTCTTGCATGTGTGTGGAAGTTGTTATTGTAAAGCAACGTGTCACTTTAAACTTTAGAAAGGAGTGTGGTTTTGCAGGCATGTGGATGGTCTTATTCATGGGTTATGTCAAATATATTTTATTTAGGGAAATTAATTAAAATACAACAAGTTTGACCAACACTTACCAAAATGCCACAAATCTCTCTCAGTTTGCAAAAATGCCACAAATACCCGCAACGGAAGCCCGCAATCGCGGGCTCAAGGACCATTTTTGACACCTTTTGAAACTTGCAGGGACCATTTTGAAAATTTAGCCCACGTTGACCCCGCGTTCGACCAAATTCCGATTTTTAATTGAAATGTTACACTTTCAACCCCTATACTTATTTACTAAATTTACTTTATACCTTTTACTTTCCTAATTTAATTTTACATTTAACACATATAATCGTTTATTAACTAAAATACGTTAAAAAAATACGTTTTAATTTTAACAAGTTACACCATTATAATCGTCTCTTCGATACGTTCGAAATGAGCCCAATCTTGAATTTTTTTGGATTTATATATTTTAATATATATCATATAAACTTCATAAAAATTTATTTTTAACGTATTTTCAATTTTGTTTTACACTCCTGTTGGTGCAAGTGTACCACATCTCTATATATTTATATATATTTATTTTGATGATTACAAACACACCGCATTATTGTTTATCTAACAATTTAATCCAAGTGTGCAGTTGTTGAAGAACACGAAGATTTAATCTGAAGGGTTCAAAGACGGAAGTGTTTACGTCGTCATTATTGTTTATAACTAATAATGATAAACACCCTAAAATAATATACCACTTGGATATTTCTAAAAACCTTAAATAATTTATTTAAATAAGTTTATTGAGAAGATCCAGCAGATTTGGTTGCGTCCTGGAAAGTCCTTTTTCTGACGGCGGTATACCGCGGCGGTACAGCCGGTATACCGCGGGTACACTACGGCCGGTATACCGCGGCTGTTCAGCCGGTATACCGCGGCAGGCTCGGTGTACAATTCTGATTGGTTGAAAGTTACTTTTCCTGACGGCGGTATACCGCGAGTCCCAGCCGGTATACCGCGGGTACGTAATTCCTGTCAACTTTGCATGTAGCCGTTGGTGTGTCAGTTACTTTTTCTGACGGCGGTATACCGCGTGCATTTGGCGGTATACCGCGCCTCTTGTTTCCGTTGGAGCTTCCTTGGTATAAAAGAAGATGCTGGTGATAAAGACCCAAACACAACAGTAACAAGCAGCATTCAAACTCTCAGCTCTCTCACTCTCACTTATTTATAATATATATATTTTATAAAACATTTTTTATAAAATATCCAAGTGTGAGATATTATACAAGAGTGATTACCCATTGTGAGTTATACTCCTCTTGTAAGTATTTGAATAACGGGTGTGTGATCCTGTACATCTCAATAAGCTGAGGCTTAGAGAACCGTTTACTTTGCTCTGTATTTGGTTTGTATTCTACCGTAAAGAATACATTTATTGGATCGTGTCGGGAAGTGTCTCGGCTGCTGGTTTATCACAGTTGGTGGTAAATCATTAAATCTCCGTGTCAAGTATCTCTAACCTTTATTTCTTTATTTATTCCGCTGTGCATTTTAATTATATCTGTTTATATAATTGTTGTATATTTATTATTTGTATACTCTGATTTATTTATACTGTTTCTGTACTGTATTTATTTATAAAAGATTTTTTGAAAGTAAAAGTTTTAAATACAACCTTACCCCCCCTAGGTTGTCTAACAATTGGTATCAGAGCGGGTCTTTCAAAAATTTCTGTCTTAATTTTTTTTTAAATGGCTCAACAAACTAATTTTGTGTTCTCTAAACCTCCTTTGATAGATACTGAAAAGTTTGGCATTTGGGCCGAGCTATTTGAATGTCACGTTCGTGGCAAAAGTCAAAAAATTTGGGATATTATAGAAAATGGGAATTTTAATCCTACTATTATAAAAAATAATGTTATTGTTGATAAACCTGTTAAAGACTGGACTCCCGCTGAAGAATCTCATTTTTGTTTAAATTTTGAGGCTAAAAATATATTATATGCTGCTTTAACTTCCGATGAAATAGAAAGAGTATATACCTGTAAAACTGCTAATCAAATCTGGCAAAGCTTGAGTGACACTCATCGTGGAAATACTCAAGTTAAAAGCTCTAAAATAAATATTCTTGTTCATGATTATGAACTATTTGAAATGTCAAAAGATGAGTCAATCGACTCAATGTTTAAACGTTTTAACCTCATTATGACTACCTTGAAGGGATTAGGTCGTACTTATCCTAATGAGGATTATGTAAGGAAAATTCTTCGAGCACTTCCTTCGGAGTGGATGGCAAAAATCACATCCTTGGAAGACTCCCGAGATCTCGCAACTATGAAGCTCGATGATCTCATCGGCAATCTTAAAGTGCACGAAATTGCACTAAGAAGAAATCAAGTCCGGGAGCAAGTCAAAAAGAAATCCATAGCTTTAAAAGTCATTGCCTCAAAAGAAGAGGAAAAGGAAGAGGAGGAAGAAGCTAGCTCATCTGATGACGAACCCGAAAATCTTGACGATTTAGTCAAGTTGGTAAGAAAACTTTCTAAACTTTTATCTAACAAAACGTTTGCTAATAATGATAGGTTTCAAGAAAATGGAGACTACCGTCGTGGTGGTAAAAACCAAAGTCGCAACGTCCATAAAAGTGAAGACAAATATGACGAATCTAGCGACGATGAAAAAGCCAATAAAAAGAAAGGCTTTTGCTATGTGTGTGGTGACAAGGATCACTATGCAAGTGTGTGTCCGAAACGAGCAAAACAAATCAACACACCAAAAGCTTTAGTTGGAGGCGCGTTGAGCGCAAGCATAAATGAGGCCAAAAATTTTTGTTTCATGGCCGACCATGATAATGAGGTATCTTCATCATATTCTTCTAAAAATAATTATGATAATAATTATAGTGATAATTATTATAGTGACGATGAAAATAATCTTGACGAATTATACAAATCATTTCATGATATGGCTGCTCTCGCAAATAAATATAAAGATGAAATTTCTAATTTAAAAGAAACCGTATCTGTATATAAAAAGGAAATAGATGACGGTAAACAAAAATCTGCTCATGATTTAGATGTTATCACTAAATTAGAAAATAAATTAAGTGAAAAAGATGTTTGTAAATCTTGTGTTATTTTAAATGATAAAATTGCATGCTTAAGTGAAAATAAAAATGAAAGTGTTGCATGTACAAAATGCGAGTCTCTTGAAAATGAAGTTGCATGTTTAAATGCTAAATGTAAATCGCATGAGAAAAATGACTTATTAGCAAATGCTTTTAATAGTAGCAATGATAAAGTGCTTAAAATGCTAAATATGCCTAATCGTATAAATTGTCGTAAAGGCATTGGTTCCGATACATGTGTTGATAAATGTTCGTGTAAACCCATTAAAAGATTTTTTGCATCTCCTAAAGTTGATACGAGAAAACCTCCATATATGTCAAAAATAAAAAATGTGAATTATGGGAGGAAACCGTATGCTCGTATGTATAATAGTAATTTTTCTAGACCTAATGCGAATATAAATGCTTCATTTTATGTGTATGATAAATACAATCGCAAAATTAAAATGGTTAGAAAATGGATTCCGAAAGGAATGTTTAATGTTGATAATCCGGGTGGAATGCGTTTATGGTTTTAAACCTTTTTTATGGCTTTGTATGTTTGTCGTGTTTGTTTTATGTCGACAACATATTTTTTTATTTGCAGTTTATGTTTTATACTAACTGTTAAAAGGACCCATAAGAAAAGGGTACCACGAAATATTTTCTTTGCCTTTTGTAGGTGTTACCTGCCGAGGTTATAATACGTGGTTACCTGCCGAGGTTATAATACGTGGTTACCTGCCGAGGTTATAATACGTGGTTTCCTGGCGAGGATATAATACGTTGTTACCTGCCGAGGTTATAATACGTGGTTACCTGCCGAGGTTATAATACGTGGTTACCTGACGAGGTCATAATATGTGGTGTTTTTTTTATCACATAAAATTAACCGAAAATTGAAGCCTTAAGATCCGTTTTGGTGCAAGTGTTTCGTATTGGTTTGTATATCTTATGTCTCTATTGCTTTTTGCATTTTATTTTATCCCTCAAATTTTATAAAATCAAATTGATATCGTTATTAATTTGAGGGGGAGCGTTTTAGCTCTTTTACCCATGAGTTTATGCTCTCTCAATTATATGCATATTTTGAGGGGGAGCATCTCTCGAGGGGGAGCATACCGTCTTTCTTAACCCTTTTTGCTTCGACAAACGGGGGAGAGAAACCGCACATGCTCTTGCTTAGCGGTTGTGTTTGTCATCATCAAAAAGGGGGAGATTGTTGGTGCAAGTGTACCACATCTCTATATATTTATATATATTTATTTTGATGATTACAAACACACCGCATTATTGTTTATCTAACAATTTAATCCAAGTGTGCAGTTGTTGAAGAACACGAAGATTTAATCTGAAGGGTTCAAAGACGGAAGTGTTTACGTCGTCATTATTGTTTATAACTAATAATGATAAACACCCTAAAATAATATACCACTTGGATATTTCTAAAAACCTTAAATAATTTATTTAAATAAGTTTATTGAGAAGATCCAGCAGATTTGGTTGCGTCCTGGAAAGTCCTTTTTCTGACGGCGGTATACCGCGGCGGTACAGCCGGTATACCGCGGGTACACTACGGCCGGTATACCGCGGCTGTTCAGCCGGTATACCGCGGCAGGCTCGGTGTACAATTCTGATTGGTTGAAAGTTACTTTTCCTGACGGCGGTATACCGCGAGTCCCAGCCGGTATACCGCGGGTACGTAATTCCTGTCAACTTTGCATGTAGCCGTTGGTGTGTCAGTTACTTTTTCTGACGGCGGTATACCGCGTGCATTTGGCGGTATACCGCGCCTCTTGTTTCCGTTGGAGCTTCCTTGGTATAAAAGAAGATGCTGGTGATAAAGACCCAAACACAACAGTAACAAGCAGCATTCAAACTCTCAGCTCTCTCACTCTCACTTATTTATAATATATATATTTTATAAAACATTTTTTATAAAATATCCAAGTGTGAGATATTATACAAGAGTGATTACCCATTGTGAGTTATACTCCTCTTGTAAGTATTTGAATAACGGGTGTGTGATCCTGTACATCTCAATAAGCTGAGGCTTAGAGAACCGTTTACTTTGCTCTGTATTTGGTTTGTATTCTACCGTAAAGAATACATTTATTGGATCGTGTCGGGAAGTGTCTCGGCTGCTGGTTTATCACAGTTGGTGGTAAATCAGTAAATCTCCGTGTCAAGTATCTCTAACCTTTATCTCTTTATTTATTCCGCTGTGCATTTTAATTATATCTGTTTATATAATTGTTGTATATTTATTATTTGTATACTCTGATTTATTTATACTGTTTCTGTACTGTATTTATTTATAAAAGATTTTTTGAAAGTAAAAGTTTTAAATACAACCTTACCCCCCCTAGGTTGTCTAACAACTCCTATCGCATTAACATAATAATCATATATTAACTAATTTATTAAATCGTTTTAAATTATTATTATTTGAATGTGTTTATAGATATCGTGAATGGCAATAGGACAAGGTTTCACGAAAAGAATATGAAATGGGGTTTTGACAATTTGGTATCACTGGACTCATTTAAGAATTGTGAAAATGGGTATTTGGCGAACGATGATTCATGTGTGTTTGGAACTGAAGTATTTGCAGTTACAGAGTATGCACAAAAAGATCGATGTCTGTCTATCACAAAGCCTCCGCCAATTTTTAATACTTACACTTGGACCATCGATAAAAAAAAACGTATTTTAACTATAAGAGTACCATAAATTAAATAATTAACTATAAGGGTATGAATTTTAAATATAAAAAATAATTTTTATGTAGTTTATATGATATATATTAAAATATATAAATCCAAAAAAATTCAAGATTGGGCTCATTTCGAACGTATCGAAGAGACGATTATAATGGTGTAACTTGTTAAAATTAAAACGTATTTTTTAACGTATTTTAGTTAATAAACGATTATATGTGTTAAATGTAAAATTAAATTATAAAAGTAAAAGGTATAAAGTAAATTTAGTAAATAAGTATAGGGGGTGAAAGTGTAAATATAAAATCAAAACTCAACCAAAAAGTATAAAATATGCAGGGCGGGTAATCACCGTGATCGCGGGCTAAAAAAATTTACAAAAATGCCACTGCCCACGATCACGGGCTTCTATTGCGGGTATTTGTGGCATTTTTGCAAAGTGAGAAAGATTTGTGACATTTTGGTAACATGAAGTTTGACTTATGGCATTTTAATTAATTTCCCTTTAATTTATGTATTTAATTCAAAAAAAGGTTTATAGAAGAGTACACTCACATCAACTAGATCTGCTTTTTAAAGGACAAGGAACCCAAACTATTATTTCCCATAAAAATAATATAATTCTTTTCCTTATGAAATTAGAAAAAATAAAAAAAGGAAAAGAAAATAACAAAATGTCCTTTCTACCCCCCAGAATTGCTTAGGTTTACAGAGGCAAAATAACATTAAACCTAATGGGATTTCAACTTCAACATCAACAAAAGAAGAACTGTGGAGTTTTAAACTATAAGGATTTGCCGAAATAACCCCTTGATTTCCAAAATGTTACAGAAAACACCCTATAAGTTAAGGTATTTTACTTTCCAGTCCCTCTATTTACCATATCCTTGTACCTGATAATGGAGTCTAGCCTCTGCATCTTCAGCTGATTCTTGAACTTGTTGATAAAATCATCCGCTTTGGCGTCCACTTCCACGTCATCATCCTCCGTCGCCCTAGACGCCGACCTCCTCTCCCTCACCGTCGCCGGACGACGAGCCTCCACGGTCTTCTCCTCCTCAAAATGGTTGAATGCAGATTTCAAACTCGCCGACTTTTTCATCTTCGCCGGAAGTTTCACCGGCACCTCACCAGACGCCGGCAGAGTGTCGGACTTTGTCCTGTTAACGTGTCCGCCTGTTATAATGCTGTAAACCTCATCCAAACTCTGAAACTGATCGTTTTCTTCCTCATGGGTCGGATCCTCCGGGTCCGGGTTTTCCGACCCGACGTCGAAATGGGCAGTCACCTTTTCCACGGTGTGGTTCTGTTCGAAAACGAAATGGGTCTGCGCATTTGCGAGAAGTACCTCATACTGGTCGGATTCGGATTCGTGGAAACGGGTCGGGTTAAGATCTTGATTATTGGGGTTTGAAGAAACTTGTTGTGCATCGTTTTCATGAGAAAAGGGGTGATTGAAAACGTATTGTGTAGCAGCTATTTCTAAAGCTTCTTGTTGTTGGTGGTGGTGGGTGGCCGGAGAAGTTTCCGGTTGAGATCTGTGGGGGTAGAAGTTGAAAGATTTGATACGGTAGAGGATGGATGGAGATCTGGCGAGTTTGGATTCGTTTTGATTGTGGGTTTTATCGTTGTGATCTTCTTGTTTGTTGTTGTTGTTGTTGTTGTGGTGGTTATGGTTGGGTAAGTTGGAGGTAAAGAGAATGGTTCCAATCATGAGATTGAGGAAGAGGAAGAGGACAGTGGGAGTGAACCAGCTGTTCATGGATGCCCAGATGGATGGTAGGGATGATGCAGGGTCTTCCATTTGTGTATTTGTGAAGAGAGAGAAGGGTTTTTGCAGAGATGGTGGAGGAGGAAAAAGGGTAGTGGGTGGTGTGAGCAGAGAGAGAGAAACTGTGTGGAGAGAGGGAGAAGATGGATTTTGTGTTGTAAGAACTTTTGTATTGATGAGGTCTATGAGAAAATTTTGAAGACAAGCAATCATTCCACCACAAAAAAAAAAGTTTTGTTATTTGGGTTGTTGAATGGTTTGGTGTTAGGATCATTAAATGATCAATATGATTAAATATATTCTTATGATATAAAATAAAGAGAACTTAATTAAAATATTCAAATTTTGACTTTGACTTATTAAAATACTTATTTCTCTCTCGAATTTGCTGAAATACCCATAAATTCCGCGATTAATCCGGCGATCACGGGATAGGGCACACGTGGCCCGCGGTTTTGGCCAAAACGCCCCGCTATACCCCCCAACTATCCCCGCGTCTACACTTTTGGTTCCTCCCCGCGCCTGACCCTGCGATCAGACAAAATTTTACAATTTTGGTCCTTTTTGCACGAATTTTTGAAGCTTTTACTGTTTTTTCCACAATTATTGTACTTTGAATACCAATTTGTGGTTCAAATTCACTGGCATGTTTGAGATTTCATCCATAAATATCAGTAAAATGCAATTCACAATTCACACCATTCTATCATTCTTTCTTGCTTTCTTTCACTTGCTTTCTTTCTTGCTTTCTTTCTTCAGTAAACAAATGACATCGTCATCTAACCCATCGTCTACACCTGAAAGAATGCCACATAAACTCCAGAAGGCGATAGCAGCAAAGGAAAAGGAGATATATCAACTGACAGAAGAGTGGAAACAGATGATCGCCAGGAAGAATGTCCACTTGACAAAGATCGAAGTGGAAGAAAAGGAGATCAAAAGGATGAAAGGGGATATAAAAGATAGGGAGGCTCGTATTCGTCGAGAAAAAGAAGACATTCACAACATTACGCAAGACTTCGCAATTCTTCAAGCGAAGATAAGCGACAAGCAAAGTTGGATTGATCAAACTAAAGCAATTTTTCAGTAGGTGGTGGTACGGGTGTTGCTTTAGTACTTTGTTGTTTATGTGTTGTTGTTTTGTACTTTTCCAGTTCGACATTGTTGTTTCGTTCCTTTCCTGTTTGTATGTTGTTGTTTAATTTGTCATGAATAAAGGTCTTTAATTTGTCTGAAAAGTAGTGTTTAAGTAGTCTGAAATTTGTGTAAAAAGTGGTTCATATTAAAAATACAACTCATAGATGTTATACAAGATTATTTCATAACAAACACATACTAATCAATACAGTACAAAATTATCCAAATTTAAGGCTACGGCTAGACGATGGTTTGGTTTTTGACAATCCAGGTCGACTTCTTACATGCTCTGGCGAGACGAGTCTCAAAGTGTTAAGCTCCAATTTCTCGATGTACACTTCAATCACAATATGGCCGTCAACATACATGCGTATGTTGGCTACATCTTCGTCAGTACTCAATTCTACCAGTCCAGTCAAGAAGTCTGCATTCGGCCTCTTAAAATACAACCTATTATATTTTGGTTCTTCATAGTCCAGCTCTTTCATGATTTGTTCAAGCAGTTGCATAGAAAGATCCTCCACATCTAACATGTCAACATAAATTTCTAGACTACGGAAATAATGTCTTCTGGGTGGTTCCGTGAAGTACCCACCATGGTGGACTTTCATGGTGAACAACTGTGGATATGCATCTGTTGATGAACATTAATTAATATAGTTACTTCGTAGAACAACGGTAGTAACAAGCAAAACTCAATGAAACATGCACACTAACCATATAACTCTTTGCCAGTGTTTGAAAGCGATTCAGATAAACGCCTAAAGCACCAAACATGAAGGTTTGGGGATGCCATGTAAGAATACGTTAACGAATAATATGTTCTCGTATATGTGTTTTACGACTAATCTAGCGTGGGTTATTTATAGGCAAATGTGGATGCTTTTACTACACTTAGGTCCCTGTCTTTGCTCTAACACATCTTAGGTCCCTGTCAACGCTATCATATGATATAGTTCTATATAACCATTACTATTCTCTCCATTTAGACTACTACCATTACTATTCTCTCCATTTAGACTACTACCATTATGATCATCATCCCATGTTCTGTTTCAAGTACCTTTCAAAAGATAACCGGTCCCAATCAAGGGAAATCAATGTTCAGATCAACGTACATAAGTTATGTTTGATAAATTACAACGGGCCGATAAAATCATGTTATATATCAAAACAAGCGCACTAAACATACAATATTTATCGTCCCAATCAAGGGAAATCAACGTTCAGATCAACGGTATCATATGATATAGTTTCATGTGGCTCAAGCTCCGATGGGCCATGCGTGTTACTTACTTGGCTGACTAAACGTCTACTCCTTGGCACGGTTGAAGGGGCGGGATTTGGACACTCTCCACGAGTATGTCTTACGCATGGCACCGAGTACATTTTCGCTGTATCGAACCTTCACCACGTGATGGACGTCGGTCGTTCTTTCTCGGTCTCCCGGCTCTGTTCTTATCGTTTAACGGTGGATAGCATGGCAGAAGGGGGTCGGGTGGATACACCCATGCTTCAGGGGGTCCAGCTGGATTTATTACCTCTGCGTATGTTCTCCGGTAAGTTTCGGGCGTGAAGAAACTTACAGCCAAGTCGCTGCAATCTCTACGACCCATATGTCTTGCCGCGGCGATGGCATGGCCGCACGGTAACCCAGATTTTTGTCATTGGATACACGAACAAACATGGTTGGTCATATGAACAGTCGCGTGAAGATGGTTATCCCGAACCTCGTGCCTCCCATACCCGATTTCGCTTACCCTCCATGTCGACGCGTGACGTGCCCTGAAGAGAACTATCTCCTCCGCCGCTGGTGTGAGTCTATTTTGCAGCTCAGCTCCTTTTCGGCGTCGAAGTTGGTACCACTCTTGTTGAAAGCTCCGAAAGTAGTCCATAAGAGTAACAATCGGACATCTACGCGCAAAACGAGAGAGTGCATTCACCGACTCTGCACTATTGGAGGTCAGAATGTCATACAGTTGTGCAGGAAAATGGGTCGCGGACCACCTCTCCGTTCCAACATCGTCCATGACTTTGGCT
This sequence comes from Saussurea involucrata, assembly GCA_033807775.1. Classification (NCBI taxonomy): domain Eukaryota; kingdom Viridiplantae; phylum Streptophyta; class Magnoliopsida; order Asterales; family Asteraceae; genus Saussurea; species Saussurea involucrata. The sequence goes on along the minus strand of CM066321.1, from coordinate 83,370,714 downwards.
GCTTTCTTGGCACTAACTCGTAGAAGTTTCATGTACCGGTCAAACTTTCGAGCCGTATATGCTCTGCATGCCTGCCAGTAGACATCCTTGTAGGTGGTAATACGTTTGTCCTGGGTTTTGGCGTTCATCTTCAAATGTCGACAACAATAGGCGTGAGGGGCGTTTGGATAAATGGCAGAGATTGCAGCGCTTATGGAAGGAGCCATGTCGGACATAAACACCAACCCTTGCGGGTCTCCGATAGCTTGTCTCAACATGGACAGAAACCAAGTCCACTCGTCCCCGGTTTCGGACTTGCCTACTCCGAAAGCTACTGGAACAATGGAGTTATCCCCGTCCATGACAACCGCCAGGAACATCATACCCAGGTAAGGGCCCTTTAAATGGGCAGCGTCTATTACCAGGACACGACGCAGATTTGCCAAAAATGTGCGGATCTGCAAAAACGTAGGTGGTTTCCCTTTGTAAATGTTATAGTTTATAATGTGTAAACATATGACGTGTTAAAATACGTACCGCGGGTCCAAGGGCAACGAAGCACATCTCAAACCGTCCATGTGAATCGGTCCTTATCTGGGTGACGGTACCTGGATTATGCAGCTGTAAATTATATAAATATGCTGGGAGCTGTTCATACGACTCCTCGAACGTGCTTCTCACCAATAGCAGTGCCCTGCATCGCGCACGCCAAGCTTGGTGGTAACCAATCGTGACGTCGAACTGCTGGTGTATATCTTCCATGATGTCCTTTGGACGCAATGACCTGCTAGCATCAAGAAATTTGCCTTTCAGTATCACACCCAAAGTCCTTTTGGTGGCTTGTTTGTGGTTGGGATTCAGTTGCGTCCTCGTACAAGTGTGTACGTCGTGCAACTTTTAAATAAGTAACGCCCCTCCTTTCTCTCCCGCGGACCTCGCGTACATCCTCCAATTACAGTTTTCTCTCGCACATTCAACTATATTCTGCCTTTGTCGGATCTCGGCGTGACACTTTCGAAACCCTCTTCCATGAACTTAAGTCCGACCTGACTTGCCAAGTGATCCTTCGAATCAAATATCTGACCTACTTCTAACCTTAAACTGCGATTATAAGGTACAGGTTCGTAGGTTTGTGTATGGGTATTCTGGTTTGGAAGAATAGGGGGCATATCAAAATAGTCATTTAACTGACTAAATGATTTATTACTAGGGGTATATTCTTCGTGATCATCACTATCGGTATCTGATCTGTCTATATCAGCATTACCCGTTTTGAAAACATTGGTTTCGTCATCAGCAACTGCAGCACAACGTCCTTCTTGTGGTTGTTGTTGTTGCGTCTCCGGAACATAATCAGGAATACAGTCGTTAAGACCTTCGTCGTCATCAGCGTCGTCATCACCTTCGTCGTCACCGTCGTCGTCACCGTTGTCATCACCGTCATCATCACCTTCGTCATCATCACCTTCGTCATCGTCTTCGTTGCACACCGAGGATTCAGCATACACATAAAGTAACGGAGGTCTTTCTGATTCGGCTGCAAAGTGCATAAAACCAGAGATATCCCCATCGTTGCATAACTCCACAAATGACCCATCACCATTCTTGAACGCTAACTTGCAAACAGCAGAAGGGTCGATTTCACATTTTTGCATGGCGTATGCAACAAACTTCTAATAAGAAAAGTTTACTGGCAATTTTACACCATGCTTAGATTTATAAGCAAAATTCCACTCATTGTTTTCTTTCACCCATTCACCATCGTAACAGAAATATAGCCTAGCTTTTGCAACAGATGAACTCATTTTTTCAATGGTATCTCAAAAACAAAATACTGAAGAAAGAAAGCAAGAAAGCAAGAAAGAAGGATGGAATGGGTGTGAGTTATGGATTGCATTCTACTGATATTTATGGATGAAATCTCATTGAGGAAGATGAATTGCAACCACAAATTGGTCTTCCAAGTACAATGATTCAACATTGATGAAACATGCCAGTGAATTTGAACCACAATTTCGTCTTCAAAGTACAATAATTGTGGAAAAAAACAGTAAAAGCATGTAAAGATTCGTGCAAAAAGGACCAAAAATGTCATTTTTTGTCTGATCGCGGGATCAGTCGCGGGGAGGGACCAAAACTTTAACCGCAGGCATAGTTGGGGGGTGCCGCGGGACCTTTTGGCCAAAATAGCGGGCCACGTGTGCCCTATCCCACGATCGTGGGATCCATCGCGGATTTTATGGGTATTTCGGCAAATTCGGGAGAGAAATGGGTATTTTGGTAAGTCAAAGTCAAACTTTAGGTATTTTAATTAATTTCCTTAAAATAAAATAAAATATGGTTGGTCGGTAATTATTTTTTATTGGATAATTAAGAGTAATCGGATCAGTTTATGTGCATCAATAAATAAGGAGTGCAAGAGTTATATATTTCTGAATTTGTGTCTTTTTTTAATTGTGTACATGTATCTTATGACGAAAGAAATACTTCAATCCTTTTCTTTTCTATATAAATATAACATAGAAAATTTTGATCTAAAGATATGCGAGAGGAATTTGTAGAGAGGGTTCAACATATCCACAACCGTTAAAGATCATGTTTGAAAACTATAAATTAACTTATTTTTGAATTTATTGAAAAGTTTTCGTATGATTATATAGAAGTATGTTTACTTATAAACATTTCTTGCTCACACTATAATTAACTTATACCCTACTATCCGCGCACCCTACTATCCGGGTACCCTACTATCCGGGCACAGCTATCCGGGTTCCCCACTATCCGGGTACCCTATTCGGGCTCGCATCAAGCTACTAACTATCCGGATTCTACACTACCCGGATCATTATCCGGTTTCTACAATATACAGGAACCCCACTGTTCGGACGGGACGATAACCGGGTTCCTCGAGCTGAGAACCCCAAATCTCTTAATCTGAATAGAAATCGTGATTTCTACCTCAGACTTGATTAGTCATTCATTCTCCAACCATAAACATTCAATCATTCGAGTATTTAGCCTCTAAACCGGTGCAAAACCCTTAAACCCAAAATACTCCCATTTTGAGATAATACGGTGAGAGCAAGAAATGTTTATTCAACAAAGATAAGCCCACATCAAGATAGGAATGGAAAACATCACGCAAAGAAGGAGAAGAAGGTTGAAATTTACCTTGAGTGAACACTTGGTCGATTTCCCAAACAGAACTTCCTGCTCCTTCTCTCTTTTACGCACACAACCACCAAAATGGGAATCAGTATTCTTGGGATTAGGGATTTATCCCTTATATACTTCCCCAAAATTGCAACTAGATCCCCCCTTTTCCTTATCTTTTAATTTAGCCCCAAACTTTTCCCATTTTCTGTCGCTGGCCACACACATGACCCGATTTATTTTATAATCTGGATTACCAGGTGTTACAAATTTAATGCAAGTTTAGCCGTATAAAACCCACATTAGGGTATGTTTGTAAGAATTTTTGGATTAGGGCGATTTTCATGCGAGTTTAACCGCATGAAACCCGCGTTCGTGCTCAAATCAGTTTTATAGGGTCGATTTTAGGGATTTCAACCTCATTTCTCTTTCAATTTTCTTCTCTTCCTTCTCATTTTATTACGTATCTCAGAGCATTTAAGACACATTCCATCTGTAATTTCCAATGGATTTGTGTCGGATCATTGGTGGATTAACTATCACAGACATATTACCGATGATTTTTCTGTTGATGAAACGTAAACATTATGTAGTATATAAACCTAGTTTTATTGTAATGTGTAGATGCTATCATATCTAAGTCATGTGTTAATTAGTTTGCATGTACCCATCAAAAATTCTATGAATCATTTGATTTTATAACTACGAAAGCAATGCATATTCTATAATGATAATAGTAATGATATTTTTTATCTAATTTTAATTAAATGCACTTTTCTTAAATGATAGAGTAAAAAATGCCTTCTTTTATCCTAAAATATTTGTAACAGTTTATTATTGGAAATGTTAAACTATTTATATTGTATATCACACTATACTATAATAGTTGAGAGTCGAGCAGGGAAAACCCGAACCACCCGATCGAACCCGCCACCCGAACAAGCCGAAAAACGGCCACTCGAGAACCCGCCACCCGAACCCGAGGAATTTGATCGGATATTACGGATCGGGTTGGGTCTCCATTTCCCACACCCGAACCCGTCCGAAACCCGATTAGTTTTTAAAAAATTATTATTTTATCTAATAAATATAAATAGTTTAAGTGTTTATTACTTTATCAGTTTATTATTTTACCTAATACAGACGAATGGCGACGAAGTCACGAAGGTGGGCGAACTGACGAAGGCAACAAAGGGTTCAGTTCTGCTGTCGATTAGAGCTGTAGAGTGTAGAGGACGACAAGGAGTCGAGGAGAGGAGTCGAGGAGAGTTGTCGAGTTCGAGGACAAGCGATTTTCCTCTACGATTAGGGTTCGGTTCAGGTAGCTTTCTCTGCGTCCATGGAGCTTTTAAGATTCTAAGATTACTGACGGCTAAAGGCATTGGTTCAAACCCTAAAAGAAGCTAAAAGCCGAAAACTTTTGTAACACCCCATTTTTTTGTCACATCATCCCAAAATAAATACTCCAATAATAAATAACATAACATTCATAGCGGAAGTCTAAACATCATAATAAAATAATCTTAAAAGTGAACTCGTCTCATACCGGGTCATTAAAACCAAACCTCACCAAAATCCATAAAGACTTAAACAAATGCACCAACAGTAAAAATTATCGAAATCCTAAGCGAGTCCCCTGCCTTTGTCGATTCTAGAACCTCCTGCTCTTGAGATGTATACTGTAGTCAGCTAAATAGCTCAGTGAGTTCACGGTTTACGTACAATCACAATACACACACCACCAGGAACATATAAATGCCAAGTAAAAAGTGCCATGGAAGATGTATGCAACCCACTGAGATCTCCAAACTCCACTCCGTTAGGTAGGGACCTGCGATGTCACAAGCATTCCCTAGGCGTGTGAGTTCACAAAGAAATAACCGCCCATCCCGGGTCGTGCCTCCCCTAAATGTGACACATCGAGCCGATATCCCGTACCCCGGTTAACGCACCATGTTAGCCTCACTCCAAACCATATGCATGCGGTTAATGTTAAATAAGTGTAACATAATATAGCATGCTTGCACCATAATTTAAAACCATATACATATAAATCACCATTTGCAATTAACGTACAATTAACACCTTAGCAACCATACACATAATATCGCACCTCATACATGTAAAAATAATTTGTACATACGTATACATCCCAGTGAATCTCGTGAAAGACTCACCTGATAGTGTCGGTTCGCTAGAAGTTTGCTCCAAATAATAACCTATAATTATTGATGCCATAATATCCATTAATGTCTATGTTTTCTCCAAAAGTCAACTAACGATTACCCTCGGTCAATCCTTAATTACACTTCTCTTATTTATCTCCATAAATTCACTAAATAACCAATATAATTTATTTGCGTCTAAAATATCAATTATCCACATCTCGATGTCTCAAATCAGTTAATTAGAAGCCTCCTAATAAATTAGTGTTACTCTTTTTATAATTAAATAATACTAAAATATATTTAAATTGATATATTAATTTTAGTAAATTATTTAATTAATAACCATCACATAATTAAATTAATTAATTCAATAAAACCATAATGTTTGGCTTCGAAAACAAAAATCCAAATTCTAAGCAACTTGAACTCCTCTTACAGCCCAAACAGAATAGGCCCAACAGCCGCCCTTCAGCCCACAACCCAAAAGTCGCCGGAGCCTCGCAGGAGGAGGTTGCGGGCGCCGACGAACGTCGGTTTTCCGGCGACAATGCCTGTTCGGCGATCTTCTTCTTTTGAGTCGTTTGACCTCGTTTCTCATCCGTTTTCGAAGATTCTTTTACCTTAATCTTAGTTTTTTCGATTCCACATCATTTAGGAACAAGAATCACCCAAAAAAAATCGAGATTTGAGGGAGATATTCCAGTCCAAAGTTTTGGTTTTTACCGAAAACGATGATTTCGACATTTTGATTGAGTTGACAGCCTTCCGGCTGTCCAATCGACTTTCAAAATTTATCTGGATGCTTCTTACATCATTCCTAACGTCCCGATATGATTTGTTTTGAGGTTAAAAAAGAATACATACCTTAACGCGACGAATCACTACCGAAAACGAGCCTAACTTCAAGCCCTTTGATATCCCTGTTGATCCCTATATTACTCAACAATGATATAAATATCTATTAGTTCAAACAAATAAGAGTGCAGAAGCGTTTTAATGAACTAACGAGATATTCTAGGTAGAAAAAACACACAATCAAATACTTGAAACAATAATAACACAAGAGTTTTATCTCAAAGATTCACTGTATATTGATTAAACAAGAACACCAAGAACACCGAAGGTATGAATAATAATCTGCTCTAACAGGTGTGTGTGTGTTGTGCAAAGTTAATAGAAGAGCTTAACATGATCCTTCTATTTATACTACATTTACAGGGTACAAGGAAGGGACAATAAGTACTAAGGTACAAGACATGATCGTGGGACTGCATCAGGTACAACGTTAATGTAGTGCGCCGTTTTCTACAAAGGCTGTAACCCATCAGAGGTTGACACGTGGAGTGTGCAGGGCACGCCTTGTACGACTGATCTTCAGGATCTTCGTACAGCAGAGGCACATGAGAGGCACAATCTTCTTTGTCTTGAACTTCAGATTATGTTCAGTCTTCTAAGTCTTCATACCACAGAGGCTCTGTCAAGTGTGACAGAGGCTCTGTGGCCTTGTCTTCTGTGAACATGTTTTGTTAGAGTCTTCTCTTGGTGTCTTGGCAGAGGCTCTATCGAAGTCTTTACACTTAGCCTATTTTTCAATACTTCTTTACATAGAAGTTGGAGCTAACAATCTCCCCTAAGTATTGAAAAATAAAAATTGAAAAATGCATGGTTTTCTAGGCTAAGAATACGACAGGAGGTTTTTGACCTCTGTTGAAAGTTTACTCTTCATATAAGGTTATGCCAGAGGCACTTACATTCGATTACAGTACACGATATGAAAAGTAAGCAGAGGTAAGTTGTAGATGTCATATTCTGGCGTTTGGGAAATCGTTGATTTTCCTGTTGTCGATTCCTCCATCTTTGAGTTCACGATAGATCCTGATGCAGAGGTTTCTGAAGTTAATGACGGAGTCGATGACCTCTATTAATCTATTGGCAAGTGCTTGATCCATGAACTCTGTTCCTATGTGCTCCAAGAGGTTGGCTCTGAACTCTACCAGAGTACTTGTTTCGTATTTTTGGCAATCAACCTCAAGGAACAGTCTCAACTTTCGACATACCCAATCTTCGGAAATGTAATAATGGAGTTTGGTCTGGCAGAGGAGGGGCAGTCATCTTCTGGTGGTGGGAGTCTTATTTGTTTGACTCCGAGGTCGAGTCCCACTTGGAAGTCAGTCATGCTATACATCAGAATCCTTTCGCGCATGGCTTTCTTGATCACCCTATATGCCCTCTGAACTTCAAGTCTTGTGTTGTAGTTCTTTCTTGCCCAACTCAGAAGATCCGACAAGTCATAGGGGCTTAGGTTCCTCAAATCAGCATCTGAGAATTGATTCTCGGTTTTGTCCATCCTTTTGAGTTTATAGATGTTGTAGTGGATTTGAGTGCCTTTGGTGTTAGAAAGTTTGCAGTATATGACCTTGTCGATTATAGAGCTTGAGAAGACTTGTTTTACGAGTTTGGCTGATGTTTTGTTGAAGTCATCTTTGAGCTCCTTAAGGAAGTCAGGCTTCAGAATGGATGGTGGCAGAGGATCGGTGATAGCTCTGTTGTACAAGTACTTGTACACCACCTCTTCCATTTGTCGTGGAGGTGCAACGGGTGGAGGCATGGGCCTACGTAGAGCGTCCATTTTGCTCTTTATTTGGGCCACCCTGTCTTCTGAGGGTTTTGCCTTTGGGTCAATGACAGACTCGGTTGACAGAGGAGTGAGTCCGTAAGCCCAATCTTCTTCTTCAAGTTTAAGGGTGACAAAGGCGTCAAAGGCGCTTTTCATCAGTTTCTCTGTGGGTTGATGCTTAGGCTTTTTCTTTTTCGATTCCTCTGTCGCTATCCCCTTTCCCTTGTCTTTTGCCGTAGGCTTTTGTAGTTCTGCTTGTTTGGATTGGGTTGCCTCTGTTGGTTTTGGTTTTATAGTTTCTGAGGGCTTGGATGGGGGTGCTTCTGCAGTTTTTGTAGGGGTTGCCTCTGTTGGTTTTTCAGGGGACTTGGTTGGTGATGTGGGTTTGGTTTGAGGTTTGGTTGGTGAGGCTTCTGCGGATTTGCTCAGATATTTTCGTTTATGAGCTAAGGTCTTGGTTCTGGTTTTGGTTTTGGGTTCTTCTGTTGTTTTGGGTGTGGGAGATGGAGATTTCGTCTTTTCAGCTTCTGGTGTAGGAGATGGTTGTTTGGGTTCCTCTGGTGTTTTTGGTGTTGGTGAAGGGAGTTTTTCTTCTGTTGGTGTAAGTGTTGGTGAAGGGGGGGGGTGATTTCTTCTGTTTGCTTAGGTCTTGGGGAAGGTTGTTCATCTTCTGAGGAGGTGAGCAGCTGGATATGCTCAGTTGTGGTCTTTAGGAGGTTCTTTTGTTGAGTAGTTTCCACAGAGGTGGGTATGTCCTCTGTGGCTTGTTGCTGTTGTTGATCTTCAGTGGTTTCAGGTATTTGGGTTATTGGTTCGGCATTAATTGGTGGTGGAGCTGGTAGGCCTCTGTTAATTGCTATTTCTTTCCTCTGTTTCTCCCCCTCAGGATGACCTGATGATCCATCAGAATCATCATCAGAGTCATCCTGACCCTTATCCTTTGTACCCTCTGCCCGACAAGTAGTTTCTGGCTTCTTCGGTTGAGTGGCCCCTGCTGCTATCATCTTAGCACAGAGGTCGTCACAAATGCCGAGCAGGTAGGCAACTTCTGCTTCTGAGTTGAACCTGAGTCTTCCCACACTTGCCTGAAAATCCTTCACGTAGTTTTCATTGGCTGTGGTAAAGGCTCTGATAAATTCTGTCATCTGGTCGAGTATCCCTTGCCCAAGCTCTGTAAGCTGTGCTCTGGTCATGTAGTCGGAGGGCTTCATGGCCTGAGTTTCTCTGGTGGTGTGTTCCTGGACTTTCTCTAGGGCCTTCTTTAGATCCTCTGGTGTAAGGCCCGTAGAAGCAGGGGTTTGTTCTTTCTTTAGCTGCTCAAGAAGATCTTTGACAAAAGATTGAAATGCAGAGCTTGTTGCCTTTTCGAAGTCAGAGGCGGCAGTGGCATCAGAGGTTGTTGCAGTTGTGTTTATTTAGGCGCATACATTTTCACCTCTGTGGACAAGTTGTCCACTTTGGTGGTCAGATCAGTTATGGCCCTTGAAGTGGTCTCTGCAAAAGAGTCAAAAGAGCTTTTCAACTCTTTCAACGAGTTGTCCACAGAGGTGACAAGGGTTTGGAACTCATCCCTTGAGACATGTGAACTAAGTGTAACCTCTGGGGGAACACATTCTTCCCCAGAGTTTGTCCTTATTCCTTGGAAACCTTCTTTCACCCTGTATTGATGTTGAGGGTGGAAGGATTTCCTTCTGATCCTTGAGCAGAGGTTTTTGAGGCCTCAAACTCTATAGAAGTTCTGTTGAGAACATTGTCCTGATCCGCTCCAGAGACGGGTACAAGAGTATTCTCAAGTTGACTAGCAGACTTGTCTAGAGTCCCTTCTGCAGGTGCACTGTAGGCTCCTCTGAAGAGTCGTGGGATCCTAAGTGTGTGCATGTAGCAGAGGAAACGAATTCCTCTGCGGGGATTTCATATATGATCCGGGGCGAATGATCACGAACTAAAGGTGAGTCCTTTGGAGAGGACTCCCTTGGAATGGTTTCCCGGTTATCAATGGCATAGAGGTGGAAAGAGTTTCCTCTGTCCGGTTTGCTTGGGTTGGGGTCGAGTTGTGCTGCTCTTTTTCAATGACACCTTCTGCCACTAGACTGGCGGTGTCAGAAATATGGGTTGCACTAGGAGATGGTTGGGGTTGTGTGTCTTTACTTACTTCAGCATCTTTTCTTGATTCTTCCTCTGTTAAGCACCCTAACACTGTTTCTACCTGTGTGCCTTCGGCTTCTACCATTTCCTCTGGACTTTTTCTTAGTGTATCATAGCAAGGATGAAAGTCTTGTAAGAATTGTAGGTTCTGATGCAGAGGTCCTTCTGGAGTATTTGCCTGAATGCCCTCAGGGGTTCTGTCATCTTCTTTCACATCAGAATCAACTTCTGAGACTCTGAAGTCTGGGTTTTCAGTTGACCAATTGGAGAGGGCTTCTGCGGTCCACCCTGGGGAATCCAAGGTATGTGCAGATTCGGGGTTTTCAAGGAAGGCGTTGAAGTCACCCTGATCTGCATAATGTATTGGAGTGGGGAAAAGCAGAGGTTGTTCAGGGGCTTCTTGTTCTATTTCTGCTTCCTCTGCGATGGTCTGCAGAGGTGTGTGGGGCTTCTTGGTTTTCTTCTTGCTCTTCTTTCGTTTTGGTTTGGGGGGCCCTCTTCAGAAGATTTGGATTTTCTTTTCTTCTTCTTTTCTTTAGGAGGAGAGGGAGGTGCAGAGGATCCAACCATGGTTTCAGCTGGTGGTGATTGTTGGGACTGTTGAGGAGGTGCGGTACTTTTAAAGGTGCCCTCTGTTGTTTTCTTAGATTTAGAGGCCTTCTTTTTCTTGGGAGGAGTGGCAGAAGGTTTGCTCTTGGAACCAGAAGGGGCAATTTGGCTTCTCTGAAGATGAAATCGAGCCTGTAGTTGCTCATGTTTAGTTAATGCCTCTGCCCATTCCTCATCACTCATCCTATCAACTACCTAAGTTCCTATAGGGGCTCCTAAACGCGGGGGTGTCACTGGACTCGGTTCTGGAGTCCTGTGATCGCGTATATAGGCTAATCTAAGTTCCTCATCAGATGCATATGTCAGAAGGATGGATGGTAGAGGTCTGCAGAAGTTGTATCCGTCCACATGCTCTGTTGGGGTATTCTTTGCCATAGGGTAGGTTTTGACAACTGGTCCCTCTATTGGCCATTTTTCAATGAGGAGCAGAGGTTCAAGAAGGACACCTAGGATCCTCTGAAATTGTAGTTGGGGGAGATCTTTGCTTGAGGGTCCCTTTGCCCTCTGTGTGGAGATTCTGTGGTCAATGGTGTTAACTATCTCCTGCAGCATAAAAGTGTCATAGTCCAGAGGCAAATCATAGTACACCCCGTACATGATTGCCATAATCTGGTGAGATGTTTGGTCTGGGCTGCCCACTTTTCCAGTCAGGCATCTGTTGAGGATGGAGAAGAGAGTATTCCACAGAGTGGGGAACCTGTTTCTTCTGAAGTCGTTCCTCTTCTTCAATTTTGTATTGTAGCCCAACGAATCTGCAAAGTCACAGAGCTCACTATCCGAAAGGTCCTCTGTGTACTTCTTTATGCCCAGAAGTCCCCTGGTTGGTAGGCCAAACTCAAGGGAGAACATAGTTCTGTTGAACTTTATTTCAAGGTATTCTGATTGGCCAGGTTTGGATATGTAGCCCTTGATTTGCCTATTGTCTTGGTCATAAAAGCAGTTCTGCAAGAATTGGTTGAGGTATCTGGCAGGGATCCTTTTAACATTCTTTGTTAGCAGAGGGAAAAGGTAATGGTTTTCCAGGATGTTTAATAAAATGGCATGTTCCTCCCCAAATACGGTTCTTGAGGGAACAAGAAAGTGATTGTTGGGTTTAAGGGGAAGAACACTTTCGAAGTGTTCATGTTCCAAAAGGTTTTGTAGGTGGGTTGTCGGAGTAAACGCCACTGAGTCACCTGAGTTATCTTGCTCTTGGTTTCTGGCCATCGATGGGTTTTGTGAGTGTTCAGATTGAGCAGGGGAGTTCACCGAAGATTTGGAGGTGGAAGCCATTGAAGATTTCTTGAAGTATGTGAGTAGAAAGTACGAGTTGCAGGTATTGCAAGGTTCGCCGGAGAAGAAGAGAGGAGTAAATTCGTAAAAGGAAGATGAAAGGGGGTAAACGGGGTTATATAGTGGGGTAGAAACGGATAGAATTCCACGGTTAAAAAGTGAATTCAATGAAAGTTTGGGGTCCACACTCGAGTTCTACAGCTGGGTTCACGTTTCAGAAGAACGTGTGGCATGCACGTCCAGTGAGAACGTGCCACGTCAGAGGTGTCAGAACACGATTAGACGTCGTGTGCGGCCCATTAATGCCTGGCGCGTGGGCGTTTCTACTTCCAGATGTCTGTCACTCTCAGAAATAACCCGCATGTTACAGAATTTCCATAAAAAGCCAAGTATCAGAATCGACAGAAGCTCTGTGGTGGAATGAGCTCTGTGATCTGAAACCTACTTTTCATCTCCTCTGAGCTTGTACCTTTACCAAAAACATTTGAAAATACATTGGAAGTGATCGATAGAACTTTTGTTCAAAATTTGCATTCACAGAGGCTCTGACTCACAGAGGCTCTGTTGAGCCCAGTAGAGGCTCTATGAGTGGAAATTTCTAATAACAGAAAATTCATAAAGCTTTTTGATCATCCAAAGTTTTAATTGTTTTAATCTGTGTTTTTAGGACATATTTGGAAATTGGTGTCCTATAAAACTGTTTTGGAAAAAGGTTTTGTGTGAGACATTCTCCTTTTGATTCACCTTTACTCGGCAAACTGTCTGACTTCTGTGGATTTGGTTGATCACAACTCTTCTTTGGCTCCCCCTTGAATTAACCACTTCTGTACATTAATTCAAGGTCTCTTTCTGCTCCCCCTTGACCTATGCTTGGATCTAATGAGATAAGTAATGCATAGAATATAGGTCAAACTCATCAGAGGTTCTGTAGAAATCGTCAGAGGCTCTGAGCAATCCCACAGAAACTTTGTTGGGTACATAACTTTTAGTGATAGGGAATTTACATACAAAAGAGTTTAAACATATACATATATACAAGAGGATCAAGTATTACCTACAGAGGGGTCAACTCATGTTGAGCATACCCAACTTACCCACCAAGAAAAGGAATATTTTCTCATCGAGTGCCTTGGTGAATAAGTCTGCAAGCTGAAATTCCATTGACACAAAGTACATCTCGACTGTGCCTTGTTCACAATGATGCTTCAGAAAGTGGTAACGGATATCGATATGCTTTGTTTTGGAGTGCTGTACAGGATTGGCAGAGATTGCAATGGCACTCTTTGAATCACAGAGGATGGGTATCTTGTATATGTTGTGACCGTAGTCCTTTAGCTGACTTTGCATCCACAGAACCTGGGAGCAACAGCTAGCAGCAGCAACATATTCAGCTTCTGCTGTAGATGTCGACACACAATTCTGCTTCTTTGAAGTCCAGCTGACTAATTTACCACACAGGAATTGACAACTCCCAAAGGTACTTTTTCGGTCAAGCTTGCATCCTCCATAATCTGAATCTGTGTAGGCCATAAGATCAAAGCCAGAGTTCTTCGGATACCAGAGGTCAAGATTTTTGGTTCTCTTTAGGTATCTGAAGATCCTCTTTACAGCAAGAAGGTGGGATTCCTTTGGGTTAGCTTGATATCTTGCACAGAGGCATGTGGCATACATTATATCAGGTCTACTTGATGTTAAGTATAAAAGGGACCCAATCATGCCTTTGTAGAGCTTGCACTCTACAGACTTTCCACCTGGATCTGAGTGTAACTTATTTCCAGTGGACATGGGGGTCTTCATTATAGAGGCATCAGAGAGATTGAATTTTGAAAGAATGTCAGAGACATATTTAGCTTGATTTATAAAGATTCCCTCTGATGATTGTTTGACTTGGAGTCCTAGGAAGAAGTTTAATTCTCCCATCATACTCATTTCAAACTCACTCTGCATGAGCTTTTCAAAATATGTGCAGTGTTTTGCATTTGTAGAACCAAAAATAATGTCGTCCACATAAATCTGTACAAGCAAAATCTCAACACCTTTTCTTTTATAAAACAAAGTAGTGTCAGTTGTACCTCTTTCGAAATTGTTAACAAGGAGAAAGGTTGAAAGGCGTTCGTACCATGCTCTTGGATCCTGTTTCAGTCCATACAGAGCTTTATCAAGAAAGTAGACATGGTTTGGGTATTTGGCACTTTCAAACCCTGGTGGCTGCTGGACGTATACTTCTTCTTGGATTTGACCATTTAGAAAGGCATATTTTACATCCATTTGAAAGACTTTGAAACCTCTGTGGGCTGCGAAGGCTAAGAAGATTCTTATTGCTTCGAGTCGTGCGACAGGGGCAAAAGTCTCATCGTAATCAATGCCTTCTGCTTGGCAATATCCCTTGGCCACCAATCTCGCGTTGTTTCTAATGACCACCCCATCCTCATCCTTCTTGTTTCTGAAGACCTATTTTGTCCCTATTGCTTGTTTCCCTCTTGGCAGAGGAACTAGGGTCCATACCTTGTTTCTCTCAAACTGTAGAAGCTCTTCTTTTATTGCATCTACCTAGTTTGGATCATCTAGGGCTTCAGAGACACGTTTGGGTTCGATCACACTGATAAAATTTGTAAAGAAACAAAAGTTAGCAGTGGCTGATCTTGTCTTGACTTTTTCAGAAGGATCGCCGATTATTAGGCTCTGAGGATGGCTCTTCGTCCACTTTGTCGTTTTTGGAAGATGGTCATTAGCATCATCTAGTTGAACTTATGTGGTTGCACACTGTGGTTCTGGTGCAACCTCTGTAGTTGATGGTACTTCAGTGCTTGAACTTGGTTCTTCAGCTTGTGGAGGTATTGGGATAAGAGTTGGAATTGATTTCTCTGAGGATATTGAGACCGAATCCTCATTTTCCTCTGGTATTGCTTCCTCTGTGGTTGCTGGAGTTGGTATTTCCAGTGCCTCTGTGGTAGAATCTTTGCTTGTATCATCTTCTGTTGGCTCCCCCTCAGCACTTGCATCTGCACGATTTACAGAAGAGGATGAAATATTTAGTGGACCAGTTAGAGATATACCTGACTCAGTCTGGTTGGCAGAAGATGTTTCTACAGAGGCTCTAGTGGCTCCAGCAGAGGGATCAATATCATCATGGAACACCTCTTCAAATAGCAGATTCAGTTATGCTTCTCTCGTCTTGGAGATGCCAGAGGATTCCTTTTTCAGACCGAGTTCTGAACTGACTTGTTCAGAAGTCTTTTGAAAAGAATCGTCAAAAGAGACATTGATACTCTCCACAATGGTTCGTGATCGCAGAAGATAAACTCTGTAGGCCTTTGAGGTGGCAGAGTACCCAATGAACTTGCCTTCGTCTGCTTTCACATCAAACTTACTTCTTGCTTCTCTGTCGTTTAGGACAAAGCACTTGCATCCAAATACATGGAAGAACTTGATATTTGGTCGCCTTTTGTTGATCAAGTGGTAAGGTGTTTTGATGTGCCTTTTGACTATTGTTGATCGATTTTGGGTATAACATGCGGTTGATATAGCTTCTGCCCAGAAAGAAATTGGAATCCAGATGCTGTCAGCATAGTTCTTGCAGCCTCCACAAGTGTGCGGTTCTTTTGTTCAACCACTCCGTTCTGTTGCGGGGTGCGTGCAACAGAGAAGTTCTGAGATATGCCTTCTTCTGTAAGGTAAGCTTCAATGGCAGAGTTTTTGAATTCTGTGCCATTGTCGCTTCTTAACTTTAGAATCATGCACTCATACAGAACCTGGATTCTTTTCATTAGGTTTATCATAATGTTAGGAACATCTGATTTCTTTCTGACAAATTCTACCCACGTATATATCGAGTATTCATCAATCAACACTAGTATGTATTTCTTGCCTCCTAGGCTCTGTGTAGCGATTGGACCGCAGAGGTCAACATGAAGCATATGCAGAGGCCTAGGACAAGACAAATCAGTCTTGCCTTTGTGGGAAGCTCTTTTGAGCTTACCCATTTCGCAAGTAGAGCACAAATGGTCTTTACTGAATTTGACATTTGGCAGACCTTTTACAAGATCAAGTTTGACAAGCTTACCAAGAGTATGAAAGTTCAGATGGCAGAACCTGTTATGCCATAGCCAGGCTTCTTCATTTTTACAGGCAACAAGGCAGAGTTTGTCTTTCTTGTTCTTGGCACTAAAGTTCATAAGGTACAAATCACCTTTTCGTTCAGCCCGCAGAAGTTCGACTCCTGTATCTTCCCCTTGTAACGAGCAGAAAGTTCTTTTGAACATAACATCGAAACCAGTATGACAAAGTTGGCTAACACTGAGAAGATTGTGCTTAAGGCCATCCACATATGCGACTTTGCAAACTGTTATGTTTTCCTTTTTGATGACTCCATAGCCTTTTATATATCCCTTCTTGTTGTCGCCAAAGGTTACAGATCCTCCATCGAGTTTATCTTTGTAAGAGGGTAGTAGACCTATGTCGCCAGTCATGTGCCGCGAGCACCCGGAGTCTAGATACTAGATCGGCACATACTGCTTCTGTAAAATAATCAGAGATTTTTAGGTACCCATATCCAAATGGGTCCAGCTTTCTCAGGGGTCTTCAAGGTTGCCTTAGAATCCTTGGGTTTGGTTTTAACTTCTGATGATGAACCAGTTTGTTTCTTCTTACCCTTGAATTTAGCATTCTATTTGGGTAAAGTAAGGAAACAGTGTGGACTAGAGAAGTGTTGGTTCAATTGATGCATAAGTTCAAAACAATGACAATAATGGATGTGCGAAGAGATTTGCTTGAACTTTTCATTAAAAACACTGAATAGGGGTAAAGAGGCTTTATTATTACATTCTACCCTAGCATTTGACTTCCTATTACAAGAAGACCTATGTAGGCTAGATTGTTGTTTTGAAAATTCTTTGTGGAGAGTAGCCTTCTGTGGACCCCTTCCTCTGTGGTGAACTTCTGCAGGTTTCACTGTCACAGAAGAAAAAGATTTGTTATTTTCAACCCACTTACCCTTTTGTTGCCAAGTTAATTTTTTTTAAAAGGCCTTAAGGGTATTGAAATTGTTGGATTTTGAGAAGACATTTCCTTTTGTTGTTTGATTTTCTCAAGCTCAAAAGAGGTTTTGGCTTGTATACACATGTTCAAAAAGTCTGGACAGATAGGAATCCTTGTGGTTTTCTCCTTAGGGGGAATGGTTCTGTTAAGAATTCCAGAGGGAAGTTTAATTCCCTCTGCACCACAAGGAACTATCTCTGACTTTATTGAGTCAGTCTCAGATTCGTCAGAGGATGAATCGTCCTCATATACAGAGGTTGAGTCACTAAGATCTCTGTCGACAGAGGCTGGACTTTCAGAGCATGTGCCATACTCTCTTTCTTCCTTTTCTTTGGGACTATCTTCCAAATCAGCAGAAGTATTTATCAAGATTTCCTCAGAGAGATTTGGATCAACAGAGGATGTATAGAGGTTTTCATAAAAATTGTTTTTGCCAATTTCCATTAACTCATTTTCAGAAATGTTTTTCAGTTTTTCTTCTGAAGAAGCGGGCAAGAATTCAGGTGCCTCTGCAGATAGTTTTGTCTCAGAATCTATAGTGCAGACAAAAGCAACCTGTGTTTGAGTCTCGGGGTCGCCAAACTTGAAGATTCCTATCTGATCTTGTGTTTTCAGATATCTCTTAGGTTTGGAGTCTCGTTTTACAGAGGCTGAAGGTAACAAATCTGTGTTTTCAGACCACACATTTATCATCTTCAGAGGTTTCCTCTTGTGAGGTTCCTCCGAGACTTTTTGCCTTTTGCTTACAGAGGTTAAGTTTGGAAAACCTGGTTTTCTTGTGCTTCCTATACGAAATAGAGAGGACAGAGACTTGTCTCTTTTGGTTCCAGTGTATGGATCTATATCACAGAAGCCAATTCCCCGTCTCCCTATTTGTGTATTCACCTTTTCATATACCATCTGCGCATCTTGATATTTTTTAATTAAGAAGTCTCTTCTGAGTAGTTCTTGATGAAGGACTTCTCTTTCAATTTGAAAATAGTGTTTAAGAGCAAGAATATTCATTCTGTCGCTCTCAACATCCATAAGTTCTTTTGATTTAGCTTTTAAGGCAGAGTTGAGTTCTGAGATCTTTTCTTTAAAAGGATTTAGATGTTTGTGCCAATTAGTTTCAATCTCTTCCTTTTATTGAAATAATTTTGCTTTTTCTTGAGTGAGAAGTCTGGCTTCTCTCTCAAAGAATGCAAGCTTTTTCTGGACATTTTCACAAGTCTTTTTAAGTTCAGTGTATTCAGTAGTCAGTTTAAGAAAATCAACTTCTGTTTCATTTGAGGAAGAGTCAGAAGTGGATACCTCACTTTCAGAGTCGGAGGAGCTGACTTCTGCCATCCCACAGAATAGGGCGTTTTTATTTTCACCTTCGTCAGAGGACTCGTCTGACTTCCAGTTTTCCTGCTCCACCATGAACGACTTATGAGCGTAGTATTCTGCCTTCTTTTTGTAGAAATCATAGTCTCTTTGAGGGCGGTTTGGTTTGCTCTTGCAGTCTGCAGCATAGTGGCCTGGCTTGCCACAGTTGAAACAACCCTGATTCTGGGGTGCATTCCCAGCTCTGTCGCCTGACCTCTGTTGGTCACCACCTCTGTCACTTTTGTCATTTGACCTCTGTTGGTCATTCGATCCTCCTTTTCTTCCCTGATTCCTTGAATCACCATGATCATCTCTCCTATTGCGTTCATAACCTGACTTCTTCTGGTATCCTCTGTTGAACTCTCTTGTCAATAGAGCTAAAGATTTACCTATTGAGGCCATTGTTGCCTCCTCTTCTTCTACCAATTCCTCCTCTTCACTATCAATGACCAACACCTTCTTCTTCTTCTCTTTCTTCTCTTCCACATACTTCTCCTTCTTTGGCTTCTCCTTTGCTTCTGTAGCCTTACCAACAAGTGCAAGAGGCCCACCGATTTGAGCTTTTGCTTGTGCAATCTATGGTTCTTGGGCAGCCAGTGTTTCGTAAAGATCTGACAGAGTCCAGGTGTCTAAGTCCTGATTAGTTTGCAGAGACATAGACAACTGGAGCCATTCTTCATTAAGGCTCTTTAGGAACATGACGTTGTTCTCTTCAGAAGTTCTGTGAATTTCGAACTTCTTACACTTGTTGATAAGAGAGTTGAACCTGTCGTACGTTGACTGCATAGATTCTGTCGGCAGAGCTTTGAATGACTAGTATTCGTTGATGCATTGGGCTCTGCGGTTCTTTTGAGTCTTGGCCCCTCCCTCCAATTGTTTCTCCAGTTCCTTCCATAGATCGTATGCAGATTCACACGCATCTAGGGATTGGAAGAGGTCATTGGGTATAGCCATTATCAGAAGTCGCTTGGTCTTCTGAGCGATCTCATACTTCTCCCAGTCAGTATTGGACCACTTATCCTTTGTCTTTGGTTTCTCGTACTCAGCAACCTCTGGAGTATCATCTGTGGCAGGTACACGTGGTATTGTGACCATGGGAACGAAAGGAGGATTGTGGATATAGTGAACGAGTTCTTTGTCAGTACCCTCGAAGAAATGAATCATTCGTATCTTCCATTGAGGGTACTCATCTCTGAGTAGGGTGGGTGGCTTGGTTAAAGAACCAGCGGTGAAGAAGTTGTTCGTGTTTGCCATTTTGAAAGAAGTTTGAAAAATACCAGAAAACAGAGTATGAACAGCAAACTTTCATATGATGGAATGGATTTTTCTAAATAAGTTTATAAGCTTAAAACCTTGAACAATGCACTAAGATGGAAAGATTAAACCAACGAAACAGGTTCTGTTAGTTTACTAAAGTCGAACTAGTCGAGAGTAGCAGAAAAACAGAGGCTGTTTTAAATAAATGAAGAACAGGCTAAAACCAGTCCAAGTTTCTACCGAAAAGAGTTGAAATCATTGTCAGAGTGGATCTCTTGATATAGAAAATCAAGGAAGTCTCTGATACCAATTGTTGATCCCTATATTACTCAACAGTGATATAAATATCTATTAGTTCAAACAAATAAGAGTGCGGAAGCGTTTTAACGAACTAACGAGATATTCTAGGTAGAAAAAACACACAATCAAATACTTGAAACAATAATAACACAAGAGTTTTATCTCAAAGTTTCACTGTATATTGATTAAACAAGAACACCAAGAACACCGAAGGTATGAATAATAATCTGCTCTAACAGGTGTGTGTGTGTTTGTAATAACCCGAATTTCAAGTATGTATTGAAAGTTTAGTGGCTAAAGTCTAAGAATTTAAAGTTAAGTTAAGGGGCCTTTGTGCAATTTGTGAAAGTTACAAAATGGTTGCCAACACCCTAGAGAAATGAATTTCTCTTCATTGTTGGCGGCTAGCAAGAGAAGAGGAGAGAAATAGAGAGAAGAGAAAGAAATTCTTGAGGTTCATGTGCAAATTGGAAGGAGAAGTAGAGTGGAGTGTGTTTCTGCAAGTGTTTCCAGCAGGTAATTCCTAAACTAAAAACCTAATTTATGTTGTAGTGATGATTATTGAGTTATGTGAGGGTTCTTTCTTGGTAAAGTTAAATGAGGCTCTAAAGGAAGATTTAAACACCCGTAAATCGTGTTTAGTTAGTAAAGCATTGTGGGAAATGGTTATAGAACGTTTATGTGGTTATTTATCGCAATATTGTCCCGTTTGAGGAGTGTATTTAATGATTTCGGCTTTTAAACTCGTCCCAGCTTCGTGTCCGGAAAGCTCCAGGTGATGATGGTTACCGGGTAAGTGTCCGGTAAGCATAAGTGTCCGGTAAGTAGAGTGTCCGGTAAGTTGAGTTGTCCGGAAAGGTTGAGTTGTACGGAAAGGTTGAGATGTCCGGAAAGTTGAGTTGTCCGGAAAGGTTGAGTTGTCCGGGAAGGTTGAGTCGTCCGGAAAGTAGAAGTTGTCCGGGAAGTAGGGTTGTCCGGATAGTTGGATGATCAGCTTATGTGTTTTATCCTTCATTCAGGTAGATCGATTGGAAGTACGGATCGGAGTAAGAAAGGAAAGAAAGCGTATCAGGTGAGTTTTTCTAACTAAATTACGTGATCTTACGTGTTTTCCCAAGACAGTGATTATGTGGAAATGCCCTGCTATTTTACATGATTTTTACGTAAATGAAAGTTTAATATTTTACCGATCAGGGTATGTTTACGAGCATGATATATTTACAAGCTTTTACGAACGTTTTTCCATGAAAAGTATGCTCCACTGAAAAGATTATTCAGCAAGATGAAATGAATTGTAAAGTGTTATACGGATTTCATGTTGTATGATTATGATGAGCTATGTGTATGTTATGTGGAGTCGGTCTGCACAGTGGGATCTGTAAACCTCGGGATCCGATGATCCCTTGGGCTGTTATGAGAAGCTTGTAGGAGGGAATTCATTTCCTCCCTACTCGGATATGTGATTAGCTTGTAGGAGGGAATTCGTTTCCTTCCTACTTGGATATAGGGAAGTCTGCTTGGGCCCCTATATGACGCGAGAGGGGAGTCTGCTGGGGCCCCGATCGCGGTTAACGATGTGATCCTTAACACTGTGCAGTACCATGAATGATGTTTATGTGAAGAATGTGAATTGTTTTAGAAAAATGATTTTTATAACGTTGTTGTACACTGATTATGGAGGGAACTCACTAGACCTCATGGTCTAACCCTCGTTTTTCAAAACTAAAACCTTTTCAGGTATGCAAATAGTAGGAGGCTCAGGTAAGTGAGCAAGAGCAAGATAGAGAACAGAGGCAGCTAGAGACAGTGCAAGTGCCACTTGTAGAAGCTAGATTAGTCTCAGTTGTGTATAGGTTTTTTTCCGCTAACTTAAGTTTTAGATTGATGTAGTGAAATTTTGGGACCCAGTTTTGTAAATGTTATGATGTAATGCTATGTTTGTTCTGTTGTATTTTTGGGATGTTACAGTGTTGTGCAAAGTTAATAGAAGAGCTTAACATGAGCCTTATATTTATACTACATTTACAGGGGACAAGGAAGGGACAATAAGTACTAAGGTACAAGACATGATCGTGGGACTGCATCAGGTACAACGTTAATGTAGTGCGCCGTTTTCTGCAAAGGCTGTAACCCATCAGAGGTTGACACGTGGAGTGTGCAGGGCACGCCTTGTACGACTGATCTTCAGGATCTTCGTACAACAGATGCACGTGAGAGGCACGATCTTCTTTGTCTTGAACTTCAGATTATCTTCAGTCTTCTAAGTCTTCATACCACAGAGGCTCTGTCAAGTGTGACAGAGGCTCTGTGGCCTTGTCCTCTGTGAACGTCTTTTGTTAGAGTCTTCTCTTGGTGTCTTGGTAGAGGCTCTGTCGAAGTCTTTACACTTAGCCTATTTTTCAATACTTCTTTACATAGAAGTTGGAGCTAACAATCCCTCTTCGCCGCACCGATTGCCGAGATTCAAACGCCATATCTCTTCTAAATGGCGACACTAACACCCTAAAAAATTTACAGCCAACTATCCTAATATATATATATATATATATATATATATGGGTCGAAAATTCACCAATTTTTGGAAGGGTGAAATCAAATAGTTATTTAGCTTAAAGGTATTTGAGTCCATTTACCTTTTGGTTGTCTTTTTCATTTTTTTTGTTTTATATTAAATTACAATTTTAGTTCTTGTGTGTTGTCTTTTTTTCATTTTTTCTTTTCTACCTTTTTTATTTTATACCCTTGTTATATTAATTAATGATAATTTTTATTAACAATAAATTAAAAATACATATTTCATTTTGAAAATTACACCATTATTAAAGTATTGTCGTGTCTTTAAAATAAGTTAATTATTGAATATTTTTAAATTTTTACGCAATTTATCCGCTATAGATCTATAAATTCGGCTACACTAATCAAATAAAAACTTTTCTATCTAAAATTGTTTTTAAAAAATTTATCTCCTTTTCTTATTCGTGTTTTTGAAATTTATGTGTGTCAATTAATATAAAACAATATCGTTTTTCATTTAATTAATTGTGTTTTAAATGTATATCAAATAAAAAAATTATAATATAATTGTTATTTAATTTCATTCAAATCGTTTGTGTAGACACGGGCAGGGTCGCTGTCATATATGGTCATCAACATACCAGGAAGATCAAACACTCCGATCACCCAATGTTTAGGATGAATGCAGATAGGGATGTACACCTGGAATATTACAATATTAGACAACTTAGTTAGCAACCAAACAACTTAAATAAAATAAGAGTAAAACGATTTACATACACTATCGAGGTACCGCCAAGAAACCCCTTCCACGCCATTGCATGAGTTAGCCACGGAGGCGGGACCTTGATGTTGAAGGACCATGAACGGAAAGAAAGTAGTGTGCATGATGGTCCACCTCGTGTCTGGTTGGCGGGAACGTAGGAGCATGGCGACCCAACAATCCATATGCTATACACAAAAAATAGATGGTTAGACATGTAATATAAATATATTTGATTATATGACTATAGTTAAACTTCAATACTAACCACATCCTCTAATTCAGACTCCAAAGGGTCAACTGCCAGCAATACTTTGAAAAACAAGGGGGTGATGTCCAGGTTGAGGTAAGGGATGAACATCAGGCGGGGGAGGTCACCAGTCTGGCACAGGTTCAATATATCTGAGGCCGGAAGACACTCCGGTGAAGCCATCTTTCCCTTTCCCGCTTTCTTTCCCGCTCCCTTTCCTGTCACCTTTGCCCTGGCTTTCTTTTCAGGGGGCGGTGTGGTAGATCTTTGTCGGCCAAATAGTGAGGTACCGAACCATGTTGAAGCTTTCCTATTCCGCTTCGGCCTATCAGGTTCTACCACATCCATCGGGTCAACTTCTGGCTCCGAGAAGTGTTCCTCGACAATTGCCGGCCGTAAGTCCTCTCCCGACCCCATCGACTAAAAATTAACTTATTAGATGTTTTAAGTACAATTTCATCATGTTCACAATTAAACCAAAACTACCAAAATAACTTACAGTCATAGTATGTGGTGGCGGTGTGACGTACGACGGCCCCGGCATGTCCGGCCTGTAAAAGTCTGTCTGTGGTATTCAATTTTGGTAGGTATACATAATTGGATTAGACATGACAAAACAACACTGAACTGGACAGGACAAATGTCTGTCTTTTTAATTGGTTATTTATTTTTCATTCCGATAAATTGAAATTTATATTTTGAATTTTTTATTATATTATATATGTATTTACTTGATACAAATTTAATTAAATAAAATATAGAAAATGACATTTTTTATTAATAGACAGATAAGTTTTTTTTTCTTACATAAATAAGAGAAAACGTAACTTAAAGTAGATTTTGTTTTTCTGAATTAAATAGACAAATTTGCATATATATATATATATATATATATATATATATATATATATATATATATATATATATATATATATATATATATATAGGGCTGGGTATCAAATACAAACCAGTTAATTTGTACAAACTCGTACAAACCATACCTAGCTTCATGATTTTGTAAATTTGGCTTCATGAATATATATATATATATATATATTGGCTTCATGAATATATAATTTGGCTTCATGAATATATCATTTGGCATTTTTAACTAATTTTTTTACAAAAATACCCTAAAATACCCTTATTTTTGTAAAAAAATTAGTTAAAAATGCCAACTGATATATTAATGAAGCCAAATTATATATTCATGAAGCCAAAATATATATATATATATATATATATATATATATATATATATATATATATATATATATATATATATATATATTCATGAAGTCAAATTTACAAAATCATGAAGCTAGGTATGGTTTGTACGAGTTTGTACAAACTAACTGGTTTGTACCCGATACCACCCCTATATATATATATATGTTGAATAAACTGTGTAAAAACTAAAAAATAAACAATAATTACCTTTTTTTTAAATATTGACAAAACTTTTCTAATGTTGTAATTTACAAAATGAAGTACGTATTTTTAATATATCGTTAGTAATAGGGGAAATTAATTAAAATACCCAAAGTTTGACTTTGACTTGCCAAAATACCCATTTTCTCGTCGAATTTGCCGAAATACCTATTTTTCCCGCTAAAAATCCCGCGATCGCGGGACCGACAACCACGTGGCACCGGGTTTGGCCATTTCTCCCGCTATACCCCCTCAAGATAACCCCCGGCTACAGCTTTCCCCACCAAGTTTTCCGCGGGACCACTTTTGGCCCCTTGTCCCGCGATTGTGTCCCGCGGTAGTCCCGCGATTTTACTATATTTGCAGTTTTGGCCCCTCTAGTTTGGGGCAAATTAAAAAAAGCATAAATGGTCCCTACAGTTTTTTTAGGTTATCATTTTATGTAGTTGAGGTTTTTAATGTATTGTTTCCTTTCCATTTTAATGTATTTAATATAGAAATTAATTAAAAAAATGTTTTCCCCATTTTAAGTTATTTAATAAGGAAATTAATTAAAAGATCAGTTATTGCAAATCATCTTCCCAAACGAAACGGATACAGTGCAGGTAAACAAAGAAATCTATGACTGGAATGCGTCCTGGATTCCGGTGATGAAGTTAACCTTTTCCTTGATGACGTCCACCATTCCCGTGTAGTCGTCTTCGATTTCTTGTAGTTCCTCTTCTACTTCCTTAATCTGTCGTTGCAGCTCCCGAACGTGAGCCCTAGTCATGGCGAGTTCTCGTTTCTTCTCCGCTAGATACTCCATTTTCCCCTGCTGAATCCCCCTGTTATGGTTCCACATACCTTTTACCTTTTCGATATCGGCGTTCGCCTCATCAATGGATTTTTGCACTAAGGGAGTAATTCGTTGACTTTGTGGAACCGTTGGCTGGGTACAATGATACATTGGTGGGTTTTTTCCGTCATTATCGAAGTGGTAATTGTCGCACGCCATCTCCCAGTCTTCTACCTCCTCAGCCGTGAATGGATAATCGGCCGCAGTTCGCCCATAGTTTCTCCACTCCTCGTCTGTTTCTGGTACCTTCCAGGTACTCCGACGAGCTCCATCGTTCAGTGGTTGGTAGGCTGCCGAACGTGAAGTTCCAGCCCTATTCGCCGACCTGTTCCCCCTTGATCTTGAACCTCCAGCCATAGTGTTAAGAAAAGCGAGAGAATGTTTGTGCACGGTGTAGAGGGTATAAAAGATAGATAGCAAGTTGTGAATTACTACTTCATCATGCCATCTACTTATACCCGTGAAAATGTATGTTCTTCATCAAGGATGTGGATATGGTCAAAGATTTCGTCTGAAAAGTTTCCTGCATGATTCGTCTGAATAGTTCACTGCAAGATTCGTCTGAAAAGAGCCTGTAAGATTCGACTGAAAAAGTAACTGCAAGATTCGTCTGCAAAAGAGTGTGTCCCCACCGACTGAAAAAGTAACTGCAAGATTGGTCTGCAAAAGGAAATCTGCTCATGAATAAAGGTCTTTCATTAGGCTGAAAAGTAGTCTTTAAGTAGTCTAAGGATTAATGCAAATGTGAATCAAGAAATAAATGCTTGTTCATCCAATAATCTCTGTATTAGGATTACCGCAAGTTTCATAAACCTACTTACTAGGTGTTGGAAAATTTTAGTAAAAATATGGTTTTTACTAAATTTTGGCCACATTTATATATATATATATATATATATGTGTGTGTGTGTGTGTGTGTTATATATAACTAACTCTTAGTGGGTTTATGTTCTCTTATATGAGAGCTTCGAAACGATATATAATGCGTCCAAAACGGAGTATGTGTGAATGAGATATCGATACTCAAAGTTGAGTATCGATATCTCATTCACACATACTCCGTTTTGGACGCATTATATATCGTTTCGAAGCTCTCATATAAGAGAACATAAACCCACTAAGAGTTAGTTATATATAACACACACACACACACATATATATATATATATATATATATATATATATATATGTGTGTGTGTGTGTGTTATATATAACTAACTCTTAGTGGGTTTATGTTCTCTTATATGAGAGCTTCGAAACGATATATAATGCGTCCAAAACGGAGTATGTGTGAATGAGATATCGATACTCAAAGTTGAGTAATTGGATGAAATTAGCAAAAACCAAATGGGTGTGGGAATGTGTCCCACATAGGAAGAGAGAGTAAAGTGTTGTTGCATGTTTTTACTATTTTTGTCACACTTTTTAGGCTTCAAGTTAAATACTTAAACAAAATAATAAACAAAATTATAACTTCAATCACAATACTTTAACAAAATAAGTTAACACTAAAAATAACAATTATTTAATGTTACATAAACAACCTAATGTTGTTGTGGAAGACAATGCGCATAAATGGTCTCCGCCATATGTATGCGAAAGTCCCTGGCCACTTCTTCGGTGCGGGAAGGGTGTAAATCTACCACATCGTCTGAAATCAAGATGCTGACATTACGGCATGCCCAGACACTGCAATCCGCATTCATCCATTGCTGCTGTGGTGCATTCTTGGCGAACTTGTGACGGAAGTGCACTGACCTTTCGCGACGGTCCACATCCCCGAGCCGACTAAAGAACTCCGGCAACTCATCTTTAAATGTGGCAAGACGCTCATTCAAATCGTCTGTGTAGACACGGGCATGGTCTCTGTCATATATCGTCATCAACATACGGGGAAGATCAAACACTCTGAGCACCCAATGTTTAGGATGAATGCAGATAGGGATGTACACCTGGAATATTACAATATTAGACAACTTAGTTAGCAACCAAACAACTTAAATAAAATAAGAGTAAAACGATTTACTTACAGTATCGAGGTACCGCCAAGAAACCCCTTCCACGCCATTGCATGAGTTAGCCATGGAGGCGGGACCTTGATGTTGAAGGACCATGAACGGAAAGAAAGTAGTGTGCATGATGGTCCACCTCGTGTCTGGTTGGCGGGAACGTAGAAGCATGGCGACCCAACAATCCATATGCTATACACAAAAAATAGATGGTTAGAGATGTAATATAAATATATATGATTATATGACTATAGTTAAACTTCAATACTAACCACATCCTCTAATTCAGACTCCAAAGGGTTAACTGCCAGCAATACTTTGAAAAACAAGGGGGTGATGTCCAGGTTGAGGTAAGGGATGAACATCAGGCGGGGGAGGTCACCAGTCTGGCACAGGTTCAATATATCCGAGGCCGGAAGACACTTCGGTGAAGCCATCTTTCCCTTTCCCGCTTTCTTTCCCGCCTTCTTTCCCGCTCCCTTTCCTGTCACCTTAGCCCTGGCTTTTTTTTCAGGGGGCGGTGTGGTAGATCTTTGTCGGCCAAATAGTGGGGTACCGAACCATGTTGAAGCTTTCCTATTCCGCTTCGGCCTATCAGGTTCTACCACATCCATCAGGTCAACTTCTGGCTCCGAGAAGTGTTCCTCGACAATTGCCGGCCGTAAGTCCTCTCCCAACCCCATCGACTGAAAATTAACTTATTAGATGTTTTAAGTACAATTTCATCATGTTCACAATTAAACCAAAACTACCAAAATAACTTACAGTCATAGTATGTGGTGGCGGTGTGACGTACGACGGCCCCGGCATGTCCGACCTATAAAAGTCTGTCTGTGGTATTCCAAGGAGGTCCGTGAATGATGAGGTGCCGAACGTCGACGTTGGGTGTGTATAACCCCTGCCTCCATCATCCCAGTTTGCATGACATAATTCATTTTAACAATTACAAACCTTGGAACGAATATATAACTACATTGGTTATTCAGTGTGAATTACACTCTCCGGGAATGTCGCATAGGATGTGGTGGCAAACGGCGGCATTTGGTTTGTGTAACCCCCTGCCGACATCATCCCAGTCTGCATTACATAATTCATTTTAACAGTTACAAAACTAGGAACGAATATATAACTACATTGGTTATTCAGTGTGACTTACACTCTTCGGGAATGTCGCATAGGATGTGGTGGCAAACGACGGCATTTGGGTTGTGTAACCCCCTGTCGACATCATCCCAGTCTGCATGACATAATTCATTTTAACAGTTACAAACCTAGGAACGAATACATAACTACATTGGTTATTCAGTGTGACTTACACTCTCCGGGAATGTCGCATAGGATGTGGTGGCAAACTGCGGCATTTGGGTTGTGTAACCCCCTTCCGACATCATCCCAATCTGCATGACATAATTCGTTTTAACAATTACAAACCTAGGAACGAATATATAACTACATTGGTTATTCAGTGTGACTTACACTCTCCGGGAATGTCGCATAGGATGTGGTGCCAAACAGCGACATTTGGGTTGTGTAACCCCCTGGCCCCGACATCCTGACCTGCATGACATTGATCATTATAAGAGTTAAAAATTTAGGAACGAATATATAACTACATTGGTTATTCAGTGTGATTTACACTCTCCGGGAATGACGGATATGATGTGGTGGCAAACGGCATCGGTGCCCCCTGTCCGAACGGAACGGTGATCGGCGTCGTACCCGACAGCTAAAACAAATATGGAACGTAATATTAATATACAAACTGAAAGATCGTGGCCGACAAATTAAGTTAAACACTAACATGAACAACACGAAACTGTCTGGCGAATGCCTCCAAATCGTCTAAACGTGTGTCTATAGGCCCGTGGACGTAGTCCCACAGCTCCTCATGACTGCCACGAAATGGCCCGTAGACGTGTGTTGGATCTTGATGGGAGGAGGAAGGGGGCGCCTCATATCGATCGGAAGGGGGCGCCTCATATCGATCGGAAGGGGGCAACTGATATCGATCGGAAGGGGGCGGCTGATATCGATCGGAAGGGGGCGACTAATATCGATCGGAGGGGGGCGGCTCAGGCCTCACGTCGTCTTCCTCATCTTCGTCAGATGAGGAACTAGACCTATGATGTCGTGCCAACTCTCTATCGATAAAGGTCACGCTATTTCTGTACCAAGGCGTGTCCCTCTCGGTATCCATAGCCACAAGGTTTGCGAGAGGCGCATACGCCGGCTAAATATATGGTAAAACACAAAAATTTAATAACAGGGAATAACGTAGGAAACATTGTAAACATAGTGAAAGAACTTACGGTGCTTGCCCGGCTGAAGAACGCAAGGCAATTGTTCCTATTAAGGTTAACAACCCTGTCCCAACGGGTTCCCCTAATCAACCTGTCGGTGCGCATGGTGAAACTGGAACGAGCGATGGGAAACATCTCCAAGATCCATATCTGGAATTACACAAGAAAAGCAAGTACGTAAAAAGGAAAGCCAAACAGTCTGTATGTATTATTGTTTATGTTATATACTACTTATCTAACCTTGAAGGCGTATGTAAATCCACCAAGAGCCATCTTCGCATGTATGTCGGCGCGTCTGGCGCTGGCTCGGTGCATCTGTCTGTAGGTATATGTCTAGATGTGGCTACCCCACGGATACCTGCTAAACAAACGCAAATCCTGGACGGCCGTAAGGACCTTCTCGGAAGCATACTGGCTCCACTCACGGCCCATGAAGCCCATCTCCACCGTCACCACCAAGCATACACAGACAACATCCTCGTCGCTAAGGTCAGAAAGACGGTCTTTCATCGTGTCCACGACTGTCCTCAGCCTCAAATGAGATGGTGGCACGTCAGGCCAAACCCTACTAACCCAAGTAATGTGTGATAACGGAGGAAGGGGGTTCATCTCTAAAAAGTAGTCCTGTAATAAGACAGAACTCGTGACGGCCAAACCGCATATCATGCCCGAAGACATCAAAATACATCTCCTCCTCATCACCATTGTCGACCTCGACCTCCAGCTGTAGAAACATGTGGACTAGCATGGGGTCGCCATCGCTCATGGTAAGATCCAGCCATTGACCGAAAGGTGTCCCTCTGAAGATCTCATCAACCGCACGTACCCGATCTCCTAAACTGGCGAAGCGCTGTCTCATCTCTACGATGAACGAAACGCGACACCTTAACGTCAAGTCGATCGTTAGAAAATCGCGCTGCATAGAAAATTCACGGATGTTATAATGCTTGTTTGGTTTATTGGGTTGATAATTATTCGTCTGTTTTAGTTTTAGAAAATAACCCACTCAATCAATTGGACTTCCAGGTAGCAGGGGAATCACAAGGATTGCTTAAGTCCCCACATACCTTAGGGCTATTTACACCCGTTTGACAAAATCCAAATAGATTTGTTGTTGGTTTTTTTTTATTTCAATGTAACATTGTTAGGGTTTAGGGTTTAGGGTTTAGTGACCTAAGTTGTCATTCACTACAGTTTAATGACCTAAGTTGTCATTCACTAAAGTTTAGTGACCTAAGTTGTCATTCACCAAAATTTAGGGACCTAAGTTGTAAATTAGCAAAGTTTAGGGACCTAAGTTTGCATTAACTAAAGTTTAGTGACCTAAATTGTAAAGTAGCAAAGTTTAGGGACCTAAGTTGGCATTCACTAAAGTTTATGGACCTAAGTTGTCATTCACTAAAGTTTAGTGACCTAAGTTGTAAAGTAGCAAAGTTTAGGGATCTAAGTTGGCATTCACTAAAGTTTATGGACCTAAGTTGTCATTCACCAATGTTTAGGGACATAAGTTGTAAATTAACAAAGTTTAGGGACCTAAGTTGTAAATTAACAAAGTTTAGGGACCTAAGTTGTAAATTAACAAAGTTTAGGGACCTAAGTTGTAAATACACTCATCTTTTTATAAGCAACACTTTAACATTTTTTTGGATGAATAACACCAATTTTTTTTTATAAAAAAAACACTAACATTTATTTTATAAAACTCACTCTAACATTTAACTTTTAAAAAAACACTCTCTTTTTATAAACAAAAAAACACTAACATACTTTTTTATAAAAAAATGTAACATTTATTTCTATAAATAACACTAACTTTTTTATAAAAAAAACACTAACATTTATTTTATAAAACTCACTCTAACATTTAACTTTTAAAAAAACACTCTCTTTTTATAACCAAAAATACACTAACATACTTTTTTTATAAAAAAAATTTAACATTTATTTTATAAAACTCACTCTAACATTTAATTTTTTAAAAAACACTCTCTTTTTATAACCAACAAAACACTAACATACTTTTTTATAAAAAAATTTTAACATTTATTTCTATAAATAACACCAACTTTAAAAAAAACACTAACATATTTTTTATAAACTCACTCTAACATTTATTTTTAGAAAATACACTCATCTTTTTTTAACAAAAAAACACTAACATATTTTTTACAAAACCACTTTAACATATTTTTTTATAACAACAAAGTTTACATATTATATATTTCAAAATTTTAAGATAACAACAAAGTTCAAACAACAACATTCAAACAACAAGTTCAAACAACAAAGTTTAAACAACAAAGTTCAAACAACAAAGTTTAAATAACAAAGTTTACATATTATATATTTTAAAAATTTAAGATAACAACAAAGTTCAAACAACAACATTCAAACAACAAAGTTTAAACAACAAAGTTCAAACAACAAGAAACTACAAGAAGTAAAGAAAAATGACTTACCACATCCCTAACACGTGACATCTTCAAACCGAGCGCGTAATCGACACGAGTAGTTGAGAGAGTTGGGAGAGAGTTTAAAAATATGGTATGGTGGCTGGATGTTGGTCCCCCACCCTCTCTCTTTATAGTTATAAAAAATTAGGGTTTCAACCCCAGCCCTACACGTGTCCAAGTAATCCCGCGATCGCGGGATAAAATCGCGGGACAGGGGCTATTTTTGTAGCCGCGGGGTATCTTAAGGGGGCATAGCGGGAGATTTGGCCAAAGATGGTGCCATGTCGTGCCACGTGGTTGTGGGTCCCGCGATCGCGGGATTTTTCGCCGGAAAAATGGGTATTTCGGCAAATTCGACGAGAAAATTGGTATTTTGGCAAGTCAAAGTCAAACTTTGGGTATTTTAATTAATTTCCCTAGTAAAAATTATCATTAACTAGTCTTTGGCTCGCGCGTTGCGCGACGGTTAATTTGTGTTTTATGTTAATTATTTAATGTAATAGTTGTTGAATAATTTTGAGACATGTACAATAGTTGATAAAATGAAAAAAAAATTCCTTAAAAATGAATATTACCTTGAAGATAAAAATATTTCTACCTATTATAAATGTCATTACTAAATGAATAAAATTATCAAACAAATACAAAATAATTAACTATTCAAAGTTCAAATGAAATTTAAATACATTCAAAATTATTGATGTTTCTTTTTTTAGAACAAAGGTATCCACATAATGGATCAAGAATGTGCAATGTTATTGAAATCAACATCGATTTTTAATTATGATTTTAAATTTTGAATTAACAACCCTACAACTTTTCAAACGCGCAACAACTTTAAATATTTCCGCATTACTTTAACAAATGCTTGAATTTGGACACCATATTCCTCATTATTGTTGTAGCCATTACGGTTACTTTAAAAAAAGTAAAAAAATGAAGTAAGTCAGTATAAACTCATTATATATAACATTGTAATTTAAACTTTTGACTGTATATTGATTCATGTTACAAACATAAACATGTGTTAACATCTAATAATCATTTACATCTTTCAAATCTTTCAACTTTACATAATTAATCAAAAAAATAAAATATAAACAATAAAACCTCCCTATTTCTCTATAAGTACACATCACTTCATATAAATAAACAACATAATTTTCTTCAAAAAATAAAAAAATAAATGGTGACAACAGTTGTAATAAATGGTGTTTATGAACGTAAGTTAGGTAATCAATGAAAAAACCTGAGTGAAAATACATAATGAAATAAAGTTTGTTTTAATGTGGTTACCTACGTATTGTCAATAAACATAACTTCAAAAATAATAATTCAAACACATATCATGGAGATGGATAAAGTGGACATGATTATAACTTCTTTGGCTAAACAAAACATCATCAAAAATGCCAACATAACTTTGTAAATAATGACAATATTATGGCTGTCAAAGCCTTTAATACACGAAAGTTTTAGTTGTTAACTTGAAGCAAACAAAAAACACCCACATCATCAAGATAAAATCATAATACATGGTTCATGATGCAACTGAAACACAAAACCAATAGCAAAACATTTCAACGTTCATCAAATAAAATGAACCTAACACCATGGTTCATCAAAAACTTAAACTACAGTTTCTAATTTATCAAAAGAACAAAATCTTGAAGGATGTTGTTAAAGTCCCTAGCATGTATTCTTGAAGGTCATCAAAGCCTTTACTATGAATATATTTTAGTTACTAATTCCAAACAAACAAAAACAATCAACTCATCGTATTATAAAAAATAATAATACACATGATCCAACTAAAACCATAAAAATTAATAGAAAACATATCAATTTTTATCAAATAAAACAAACCCAAGATCATGATTTTTCAAAATAACAAACTACAATTTATAATTGTACACGACTCCTTTACGAGAAACAACGTAATACTTGAAAAAACAACACACAAATATTCTTTTAGCTTGTGGGTTATGCTCCTGAGAAAATATATAGAAATGAGAGTTAAGGTAATAATACATAATGAAATCAATCAATCAATATATATATAAAAACAAAAACCAAATGTGATGACATGGAACCTTCTCAAGCCTAGAATCTCTTCTCTCTTTTTTCTCAAATTTTTGATTTTTTAAATGTTGAAATATGTTAAAGACATTTCCACCCCTATATGGGAAATGTGTAATTCATTATTGAGTTGGGTTTCTTGGTAATTTTACATACCTAAGTTTAACTTCCAACTTTTGATTTGCTTCTTCATTTCCATCAACATTGATTATACATCATGTTTGCATTTAACATTATTCTCTTCATTTTCTCTAACTCATCTCTATCTCTCAATCTATATATCTATATAAACCACCACTACAAGGAATGAAGTGGAAGCTCTAAACATGATAATCACAACTTTTTTTTTCTCAATCTATGATAGTTTCCCTATTTCCATCATTCTATATCTTTTCCAATATGTATTTATAACTCTACATGTTCTTTCAAATGTCATCGTACTTTGATTTACTTACTCTATGCTAATAAGTTCAAAGGTCTTCACTAATTTTTCAAGGTGCAACATGTTGGTTCTTGACATTCAATTGCAACCATTGTTGTCCATACTTCTTGACATACAAGATGTTTTAGCTTTTTGAGGTTAGTTATGTATAATAAAAATATATTTTGTAATAAATTAAGTTTGTTTTTCTATGTTGTAATAATAAACAAAGTGAAATTCTAAAACTTACTTTGGTGGAGAATGAAGAAGATGAGAGTTGAAAAAGATATGGAAGACTATAAAAAGGTATCTAGAAATTATATTCTTGAAAATTGTAAGTTTGTTATTACATATTTCTTCCTTTAGTGGAGGATGAAGAAGATGAAAGTTGAAGAAGATATGGAAGATTATAAACAAGTATGTAACAATTATATTCTGGAAAAAATGTGATATGTATTTCTTCTTTTCCATATTGTTGAATTTGTTGTTATCATAGCAAATTGTGTTTACGATTGAATTATATATATTCAAATAAATTTTGATATTTTGTGATTACAAGATTTGATAATTTCTTTTCCCAAGTTGAAGCGTCATTGACAATAATCATATATATGTGATTGAATTGCGTTCTTTAACTATTTTAAGATTTTTTCTATTGACATTAACATTGTTATTGTTGTGAGAATTTTTATGGTGTCTATTACTTCATTCCCAAAAAAGCATCCTTAAATCTTAGTGAAAAAATCTTTCATGATAAAAGGATAATTTTTTTTTGTCGAAAAGTTTCATAAATTTGGTTTGTAACAACCTAATTTTTTTTACCTCTAGGTTTTCAATTTTTATTTACATAACAATCAATATGAATAATCTTTTTATTCTCTTTTATTTTATTAGTTTAACATTAATATGCATTTACCATTATTTTTTATTTATAAAACAATCAATATAATATAATTAAAAAAAAGTTTTTTGTTTACGTTTCATTTTTTTTATTTTATACGAGTCTATTTATATAAATTTTATAGTATTAGTTTGACAATTAATCTAATTAAAATATTTTAGCTTTATTTACTATATATTCATTTTTTATTTACATAACAATCAGCAAATTAATATCAACAAGTTACTATGAAAAAAGTTAAGGAATGTGTGTAGGCATTTTGAGAATGATTGAATTATCATTTTTTATTATTTATCGAGTTTTTAGTTTTATAAATTTATATATCTATCATTAAATGATCAAATATTCATGTATTTTCGTATTTAATATATATTAATACACCTCATTATTAATCTAACATTTCATATTCATTTTCTGATTACCATAAATCAATACATACAAACGAAATAGTTATGACAATTTAATATATTTCAATATGATATTTACTATTTTTTTTATTTACACAACAATTAATACAACAATATCGATATATTATTATAAAAGAAAGGCAAAAAAATGTATGTTGAAATTTTGTGAATGCTTGAATTATTGTTTTCTATTATTTATTTTTTTAGTTTTTGAAACCTATATATTTATATCGCATTAATTGATTAGATAATTCATGTATTTTTGTAACTATAATATATCAATATACCTCATTAATTGATCTAACTTTTCATATTCTTCTTTTAATTATTATGAATATATATACATAAATAAAATACTTATGATAATTTAATACATTTCAATATACATGATAAAAATATTAATGAGTATGTGCACTCATATTTATATATTTGTTTTGTCATTTTGATTTATTTTTAATCTAAACTCAATACATTAATTTCTAAACCTTTAATTTTTTATTTTTTATTACATAACAATCAATATATTTTTTACAAGTGATATGAATGTGATTTGTTTATAGTTATATTTACCAACTAAGATGTATCTGTATGTTTATCTACATATTACCACCCAAATTATCGACGCTACCGCGTAGTACACTGTTTCCACACAATTACTATTAAAGATAAATTTTTTACCATCAATAAGCCCTTTATGATTTGAATATACAATACATTCTTATTGATATGCATAAAATAGAATTTCGTTAACATTTGTGGAAAAGGTAGGTTTTGTCGTCCATATTATTGATATTTAATGGATTGAATAAAGTTGAAAATTTTGGGAGCTAATGAATGTTGAGCGATTAAGGTAAGAGTTTGCCGATTCTGAAGTCTTTGAACTAAAAAAGACCAAGAATTAATTGGTTTGGATATAGTTCTTATTGAAATGGTATGCCCACTTTGTAATATTAATTGATTTATACCAACTTACTTCAGAGAACCCTAATAGCTACAATAGTATGGAAGATTTGGTGTCGAAGTTCAAGCAGCTGTTGAAGGAGGGTTTGGTGTATACCATGAAAAAATTTCAGGTGGTTGCGAATTCTTGAGGTATAGGGTTGTTAATTCAAATAACAAAATTGTACACACTTTTAACAATAGTCAAGAAAGTAGAGGTCAAATGCACATTTGTATTAAATTTACATGATTTATGAATAGATTCGTGTATGTGTTTGTTGAATGCGGTAGATAATTGCATTGTTGATGAATAACCTTTTAGTACTCAAAAACTATAACTTTACCATGTTGGTCATTTTAATTTTTATATTAAGCTATGCTACTATTAAAAACAACATGTTTTCAGAATACCGCGCAACGCGCGGTACAAACCACTAGTATATATATTAAAGAAGAAACCATTAAGTATGATGTGGCATCTTCTAAAGGCTAGGAACACCTCTATCTTTTTTCTCCTCTTTTCAACTTATTAAAATGTCAATTAAGTTAAAGACTTTTATGCCCCTATGGACAAATTGTATGCTTCATATATATTAAAGAATAAA
This sequence comes from Saussurea involucrata, assembly GCA_033807775.1. Classification (NCBI taxonomy): domain Eukaryota; kingdom Viridiplantae; phylum Streptophyta; class Magnoliopsida; order Asterales; family Asteraceae; genus Saussurea; species Saussurea involucrata. Next base: position 83,332,917 of record CM066321.1, on the reverse strand, counting down.
CCATTATGTATGATGTGACATCTTCTAAAGGCTAGGAACACCTCTATCTTTTTCTCCTTTTTTTAAACTTATTAAAATGCCAATTAAGTTAAAGACTTTTATGCCCCTATGGACAAATTGTATGCTTCATAATAAATGAGATTTTTTGGTAATTTTACATCCACCTTAAGTTTAACCTACTAAACTATTCAACTTCTTGATAAACATTCAACTTAAGTTTAATTTATCAAACTATTCAACTTCTTGATATACATTTTCTTTATTGTTTTGTTGCAATTGATTCATTTTCTCCAACTCTTCATCTCTCCATTTCCTCATTTCTTAATCTCTTTATCTCCATTTAGTTTTGGCATAATTGCTATCAAGAAGCAATCAATTATGTTTTTCAAAAAGTTCATTTAAAAAACTCACACGCACTCAAGTTCAACCGGGACTACTTGATATCGAAAGATTAGTACATGGTTATATTTTGCCGAGAATGGTAATTTTATATTTTTATGTTATTTTCTCTTGGTTGTTATAATTTCGATTTCTCAATCTCTTTATTTCTCAATCTATTCCTCTTCATTTAGTTTTGTCATAGTTGATATCAAGAAACAATCGATTATGTTTTGGAAAACATTCACGTGCACCTAATTCAACGGGGACTACTTCATGGCGGAAGCTTCTTTTACAACTATATTCATCCAGGTGAAGTTTCTTTTACTATATTATGCTATCATGCAAATACCTATTCAAATTGTGATGTTCTTTTGTGTCTTAAAATTCGTATTTTGTGTAACTTAACATAAATTTTTTGTAACCTAAAATGGGTTATATTAGGATTTGTGAAAGTGTTAATTAAGCGTTGACGAAAGTTTCACGAAGAAGTTCACTTTCCAAGGTCAACAATTTTTTTTGCAACACCCTCATGTAACGTCCCAAAACATAAACATGCATAACATAGAGAATTCATCCCAAACGGGTCCCAATTACAATATAAAACTTGTTTTAAACCGAATATAAATCTGACCAAACAAAATTTGGACAGCGGAAACATCAAGTCCACAGCCGAGAGATTCTATCTAAGAATATAGTAACAAAACTATGGAGTCTCGCTAAGCTCCATCTCGATCCTCAAGCCATCTCCTTATTCTTACTTGATGAACCACTACTTCGCTTACCTGAAAATGGTTTAGTTTTTGAAAAGCGAGGGTTAGACCAAACGGTCTAGTGAATTCCCTCCGAAAACAACTTTTAACAACAGTATGAAAATCATTTCATAAATACATTAACCGTCTCCACATAAAGCATCAAACATGGTAACTACACAGTGTTCAAGGATCGTACAAACTAACCACGATCGGGGCCCAAGCAGACTCCCCTCTCGCCTCATATCGGGGCCCAAGCAGACTCCCCATCATCCTAGTAGGAAGGAAACGAATTCCATCCTACCGGCTCATAACAAACTCCCAAGGGATCATCGGATCTCGAGGTACTCTGATCCCACTGTGCAGCCCGACCTCACATAGCATACACATAACTAACAATAAATCACGAGGCGTGAAATCTTATAGATCATTTCTTTCATGCTAAATAGTCCTTTAAACAAAACATACTTTTCATGGAAAAATATTCATAAAAGCTTGTAAACAAATCATGCTCGTAAATATACCATAATCAGTAAAACATTTAACATCTTGTTTCATGTAAAAAGGGTTTAGGGAACTCACCTGGTTGTAGTGACTTTCCTAACCACACGTCTCAACCCGGTCTGACCTTACACCTAAAGCATATCATATATTTCAGTTAGTGGCAAACCCAACTGCTGACCCTAGATCTTACTCGAATCCGGAACCCTCGATCTCACTTCCGAAATCCCACACGGATCCAGTATTCCGCTTCCGGAAACCCTTTACGGGATCCGGTAATCCTCTTCCGGAAATCTCTTTATAGGATCCGGTACTTTCAATTACGGAAATCCGCTATGGGATCCAGTACTTCCAATTCCGGAAATCCCCTTTGGGATCCGGTACTTCCAATTCCGGAACTCCCTTAATGGGATCCGGTACTTCCGATTCCGGAACTGGGCGATAATCGCAGTCCAGTTTCCCAAGTTAATCAAATCGAAAATGTGAGCTAGTCTCGCCCCTTTCGTTGGTATCGATCTAAGAGTAATTTCTGACTTAAAATAATAATTAAACAATCCTTAACCTCTTTTATAGATCAATAATCATTCCACACCCACTAAAGTTTACTCAGAAGAAGAATGTAGTTCAACCGTTAAGACCCAACCAAAACCTTTGATTACCAAAACATCTACTAAGCAGAATACAGAAGAAGGGAATCAATTGCTTACCAACAATAGAGTTGTCCTTATTGAAATTGATGCTAAAATACTGTTCTTCCTCCTCCTTCCTCGTTTCCCTTCTCAGCCGCCAACACCAGACAAATGGAATTAAATGAGAAAAACCTAGGGACCTGCTCCCTTAAGTATCGTTTATTTATTGCAAAAAGGCCCTTCCCCCAACTCTTCCTTATTTAGACTTTGGCCACAAAACTTTCAAATCTTTGATAGAAGACCCGGTTGTTACAACACTCCCTCCTTAAAAGAGGTCCGTCCCCGGAATTCCTTAATGGAAAAGATGCGGGTACTTCGCCCTCATCTCCGATTCCAATTACCAAGTCGCCTCTGGACCTTTATGATGTCGCCATTGTACTTTTACAAGAATGATCGCCTTGTTCCTCGATTTTTTCACTTTAAAGTCCGAAATGGTTCCGGGCTCTTCCACGAAACTTAATTTTTCGTCTATTCGCACAACTTGTAATGACACAACCACGCCGACCTTCAACCCACGCTCTTATAAAAGAGGCATGAAACACCTCACGTATCCCACATATCCATAAAACATACTCATTCTATAAACAGATTCCTGAAGTTGGAGTATTACTACAACCGACTCACTAATACGTGGCTCAATCCTCTTTTCTTTCGCTATACCCCTTTTCAACATCCAAACTCAACCGAACTAAACCAGACCAAACCAAACTGAACCAAACTGAACCAAACCAAACCATGCTGAACCAAACCAAACCAAACTGAACCAAACCAAACCAAACCAAGCTGAACCAATACCTTTGGCATCGGATCGGCCCCCAACTTAGGTTTCACGATTCGCACTTCCAAATTTAACAACTTTGGTTTCCACGGATCTTCCAAGCACCTCTGTATAAGATCACGACTTCCTTAGGTTAGGAATACTCACATAATGTACTTGTAGTCCTTCCGACCATTATACTAGATATAAAAGTAACACCTCAAGGCTCTTAAACACGTCTCATCACGACTTTCCCATACCGTTTCACTTTCTTAAAGAAGAAATTTCACCGAGTTTCGCAACAATGACATGAATCCTTTACTAACATCGGAAACCACCTAATTTGCCAATCTTAGCACCAGGTCAAACTTGAACTTTCTAATCCACCTTCCTACCACGTCAAGCGCCTAACACAAAAGTATTTCTTTTCTTCAAAACACGTTGACCTCAAGTCATCACTATATACCAATACATACGCTTCAACTATGTCCTCTTTCCATACTTGTACACCACTAACCCACCACCCGAGGTAAGAAATAAATCACCTTGAAGTTTTTTACATTCGCCTTTCCACTACATCCAACAGACGTCCAACTAAAAGGAGCGACCACGCCTACTCCAAACTATTCCAAGTAACATATTGTTGAACCCTACGCACACTTCGGAATGGTTAACGTCCCAATACTTATTCAAATCTGACGGTCTTACACTTTTAATGTCCCGTACAACCATTTATGCCATGCCCTTCCGAAGGTATAGATCACATTCCTTCAAGGGAAGATTCATTGACTCATACGAGTCCCTCCATACTTAAACCAGGATGTACACCAAAATGTCTCCCTCTCGTAACTACACGAGTAGTTCCAATACTCGTCATTTGCACCTCTTTAAACATTTTTTCACCCATATGGTGTCAATACCACTCTTCTCACTTTAAGCCCAATTCCACTTGCTTGAACATATCGTCCTGACCTCCTCTTGCTAGCCTGGGCATTGCTCGCCTATCAGCATCTACCTCATTCCCAATCATTCCAAACATGACAACCACACTTTTGTTACCAAGCCCAACCAACGGTTTCACCACCGTTCTCTTGCAATAAACATATCATAACCCTCGCTCACAGTCCATGCATCCCACTACATGCTTAATACTTTCTACTTTCACCTACAACATCACACCGCCGACCAGGTGCTCCCGGCCATTTGCACTTATAACAACTCTTGCTTTCACTTTCACCTAAGTTCACAATTAACTAAGCCTATCTCACGACCTGCCTGCCTCTGAATTTAAACAAACCACAACTCGCGATTTCCCGTGCTTGCTCAAATATACATCCCTCGACAGACCATTGCGAGCTCCACGAAATTCATCCCAACGACAAGGCACAATCTCTTACACATTGATTCTCCAAGCACCAGCTTTGGTTGTGCAGACTGCCTCATTCCTATACAGGTCAACAAATCCCTTAGAGTACACCTAGCTACAACAATTGCTTCACATTCGGCACACCTACACAAAGTGGCCCAACCTCTCACCGTGTATACATCTCTCCCGACAACCCTTAATTTCCTTAGGTAAATTCCGTGAAATTACCGCATCATAATTTCTTATCACATCTCAGTCTCCCCATGATGATCTCAAAACTATACACTTTTAAATAGTCACCCCCTTCAGCATCCATAGCTAACACGGTGAAGTTTCCACCATCTCACCGATACACAAAGAGTCCCAATGGAACCTACCGCTTCCAACACATCGTAACTAACTTGTGCCCTACGGTTTCGTACTAGCTAAGGAATAAGACTCATATGGCTCGTAGTCTAATTACAATACCATTCACCACTCTGGCTCATAACTGAAAGCATTTCATCAGGGCATAGTATCTACTTAATAACATGCTACTACTAAGGATTCCTCAATAGTCTTCGGCTTCAACATGCGTATGCCCGCTCCACGGGAACTCACATCACCCACTACCCAAAATTAACAAGTTCAGTACCCAGGACTTCCACTGTTTCCCGCTCTCCTCTACTGAAACACTAAGGTCGTAACCCGAACGAAATCAAACCAATTGAACAGTTTCCATTTGAACCCGTCCTTGTTCTTAACTTTGCCGTCCACTACGACCTACAGAGTTTATAGCCTTCATGCATGACGACACAACAAATTTTAAATCAGTTTACACACTTGAAAATTTGATAGATACCATAATGAAAACAAACTGACATAAACATAGCACCTCACTACTCAAGCCGAAACGTAAACACAACGACCCTAAGGTCGTTCACATGCACCCCAAGATAATTCGCGACTCAGTCAACCGAACAAGTATTGACCCAAATAAAACGTGTTTAATAAAACATGTCCAATATGATTAAAAATATCTCAGAACCACATCACTTTTACGGAGCAAGTTAGTCGGCTCCCACACTCTTTTGTATGTTAAAAGTACTACTATTCATTTTGGTTATAAAACCTTTGCGGTAAAACATTTTCGTGACTTTCACAACAGGGTGTATTCTCACACGAAAAGTAAAATAATTCACAGATTACTATGCTCAAAATATCATAGTACGTTGTAAACAAGTCTATCTTTTTCTTTAAACACACGCTCGCACGTGTCGACTCATTATCCAAAAACAAGGAGCTCATTATGCTTGTAAACATTCTTAGCACAATAAGAATCCATGTAAATCATTTAAGAAAGAACACCATGCATGAAACTAACATTGCGATGAAGGCTTTTCGCTCTAACAAGGTCCCACATTACTCCTACAGTAACTTATTGTCGACACCCAACTTTCGACCATCGGTCGCCTTCTCGTTCTCATATCCACTTGTGGTACAGTTGCTTCACAACCCTTCAATTTTCGTATAGGCCAAAGACCCACGACCATGCGATTTCAAAACTTAGTCTTTTAGGGTGAATAACGACCGGTTAACTCGTTTCCTACTCACCCACACATTTCGATCCATCACCAATATCTTTCCTTCACCAATCCGGCCACTACACCGCTTGACTAATAGTCGAGGGTTCATTTTCTTCACTCTATTATTTTGAAGCTCACAAGATTTCCCATCACAGTTCTAATCCCAACTGATCGACCCATCGAACCAAGGAATGGGGACACACTAGAAACTAGGAGTTCACCCCTATTTTGTCCTTCATCCCCTTCTTGTACCCAGAATTTCCACTCTTGATCAGTTCATCACCGCTTTAAACCACCCTCCTTCTAGAAAGTGCCAACAAATCTCACTATGAACGACCTTACGCATTATAACAAAGCCGTACGTATCCTAACGAAACCATGTTACCATCACAGTTACATTCCACTTTCCTCCAAGGACTTCTTCAGCCATAACAATATAGCATATAATACAAGAACTAGAACAACCGCAAACAATCACCACTCAACTCAACTTCGCAACATAAGGCAATTCGAGCACGTACATGTACCTGTAAATTCGCAATTACACTGTCCAGGTGTAATGTAAATTTAGGTTACACGACAGTCCTCATTACCCTATTTTTCTAACGCACCTAGAGTGATATTTCTTAAAGGCATCCTATATCTCGGTTGTGTCCCTCAAATCACAGTTTAAGTTTAGGCTCGTCTGGTCACCTAAATCCCTTAAACGATGGCTCTGATACCATTTGTAACGTCCTAAACCATAAACATGCATAACATAGAGAATTCATCCCAAACGGGTCCCAATTACAATATAAAACTTGTTTTAAACCGAATATAAATCTGACTAAACAAAATTTGGACAGCGAAAACATCAAGTCCACAGCCGAGAGCTTCTATCTAAGAATATACTAACAAAACTATGGAGTCTCGCTAAGCTCCATCTCGATCCTCAAGCCATCTCCTTATTCTTACTTGATGAACCACTACTTCGCTTACCTGAAAATGGTTTAGTTTTTGAAAAGCGAGGGTTAGACCAAACGGTCTAGTGAATTCCCTCCGAAAACAACTTTTAACAACAGTATGAAAATTATTTCATAAATACATTATCCGTCTCCACATAAAGCATCAAACATGGTAACTGCACAATGTTCAAGGATCGTACAAACTAACCACGATCGGGGCCCAAGCAGACTCCCCTCTCGCCTCATATCGGGGCCCAAGCAGACTCCCCATCATCCGAGTAGGAAGGAAACGAATTCCATCCTACCGGCTCATAACAAACTCCCAAGGGATAATCGGATCCCAAGGTACTCTGATCCCACTATGCAGCCCGACCTCACATAGCATACACATTACTAACAATAAATCACGAGACGTGAAATCTTATAGATCATTTCTTTCATGCTAAATAGTCCTTCAAACAAAACATACTTTTCATGGAAAAATATTCATAAAAGCTTTTAAACAAATCATGCTCGTAAATATACCATAATCAGTAAAACATTTAACATCTTGTTTCACCTAAAAAGGGTTTAGGGAACTCACCTGGTTGTAGTGACTTTCCTAACCACGCGTCTCAACCCGGTCTGACCTGACACCTAAAGCATATCATATATTTCAGTTAGTGGCAAACCGCTGACCCTAGATCTTACTCGAATCCGGAACCCTCGATCTCACTTCCGGAATCCCACACGGATCCAGTATTTCGCTTCCGGAAACCCTTTACGGGATCCGGTAATCCTCTTCCAGAAATCCCTTTATGGGATCCGGTACTTTCAATTCCGGAAATCCCCTTTGGGATCCGGTACTTCCAATTCCGGAAATCCCATATGGGATTTGGTACTTCCAATTCCGGAACTCCCTTTATGGGATCCGGTACTTTCAATTCCGGAAATCCCCTTTGGGATCCGGTACTTCCAATTCCGGAACTCCCTTAATGGGATCCGGTACTTCCGATTCCGGAACTGGGCGATAATCGCAGTCCAGTTTCCCAAGTTAATCAAATCGAAAATGCGAGTTAGTCTCGCCCCTTTCGTGGGTATCGGTCTAAGAGTAATTTCCGACTTAAAATAATAATTAAACAATCCTTAACCTCTTTTATAGATCAATAATCATTCCATACCCACTAAAGTTTACTCAGAAGAAGAATGTAGTTCAACCGTTAAGACCAAACCAAAACCTTTGATTACCAAAACATCTACTAAGCAGAATATAGAAGAAGGGAATCAATTGCTTACCAACAATAGAGTTGTCCTTATTGAAATTGATGCTAAAATACTGTTCTTCCTCCTCCTTCCTCGTTTCCCTTCTCAACCGCCAACACTAGACAAATGGAATTAAATGAGAAAAACCTAGGGATCTGCTCCCTTAAGTATCTTTTATTTATTGCAAAAAGGCCCTTCCCCAACTCTTCCTTATTTAGACTTCGGCCACAAAACTTTCAAATCTTTGATAGAAGACCAGTTGTTATAATTTCGATTTCTCAATCTCTTTATTTCTCAATCTATTCCTCTTCATTTAGTTTTGGCATAGTTGTTATCAAGAAACAATCGATTATGTTTTGGAAAACATTCACGCGCACCCAATTCAACGGGGACTACTTCATGGCGGAAGCTTCTTTTACAACTATATTGATTCAGGTGAAGTTTCTTTTACTATATTATGCTATCATGCAAATACCTATTCAAATTGTGATGTTCTTTTGTGTCTTAAAATTCGTATTTTGTGTAACTTAACATAAATTTTTTGTAACCCAAAATGGGTTATATTAGGATTTGTGAAAGTGTTAATTAAGCGTTGACGAAAGTTTCACGAAGAAGTTCACTTTCCAAGATCAAACAATTTTTTTTGCAACACCGTCATTTAGGAACAAGGTCGTAAAATGATTGTCAAAAGGAAATTAATATGACTTTAGTAAAAAATGTTAGAGCATCTCCAATGGTTGCTTGAAGAAGGCTTGATGAAGACTTGAACAAGACTTGATCATTGGAGACAATGACTTGAACAAGACTTGATCATTGGAGACAATGACTTGAACAAGGTTTTACTTATCAACCACTTGAGGTTTCTCAAGTGTTTGAAGAAAATTATTGTGAGAGTCAAAGAAAGAGAAAAGAACAATATGGTGGGACCAAGATTTTTTTAATATATTTTTATTTTGCTCAAGTTTTTCACATGGGTTAACCATTGTGGATGCCCTTAAACTAATAGAACACAAGGTAAAAAAAATAAAAGTTTTTAATTATATTAAATGCTGTATAGTCAATCATCAATCTCCCTATATATACTTAAAAGTAAAATATGGAGTTGCTTAGGTGGTATAATGCGAAGCCTCCATTCACTATTTTCTATTTCCTTCTAATTTTGATTTTTTTAAAATAAAAAATTATCTTCTCATTAAATGACTTTAACTTTTCATTTAGCATCTAATTTTCTTTATTATTTTATAATTATTTTTATGTGTATAACATAAAGATATCAACAAATATAATTTTATTTACTTTTCATTTTTTTATTTAACATCTAATTTTCATTATAATTATTTTTATTTGCACCACATAAAGACATCAACAAATATAATTTTTGTTTATCTTACACTTTAAACATTTAATTAAATGAATCCACATATTTTAATTAAATTTATAGAATTATAATCTATATCCATATCCATATCTATATCCATATCTATATCTATATTATATATATAAGCATGAAAATGCAGTTAAAGCTGAATTTTAAGTAGTATCACTTCTTAAGCTATATGTACAACTCTCAAGCTACTAAGAAATCCATCTTTTCCACGTTCCTCTCAAAATCAAAAAAATTTCAATTTCTAAGTTACACTTTATACCTTAGAATTAGGTATCCAATTTACTTTTAATCCCTTACTTTTTTATTTTTTATTTTACACCCTTATCATATTAACATAAATAATCGTATATGAACAAGAATGCATTAAAAAATACATTTCTTATTTTACAAATTACACCATTGTAATCGTCTCGTCAATACCTTCGAAATGAGCCCAATATTGAATATTTTTTTATTTAATCATATTATTAAATATCATGAACATGTACAAATTAATTTGTTTTATATCCCTTACATTATTCATTTTCATTTACACTTTGATAATATTAAAAATACATAATCATAGTTTAACTAAAACATATTAATAAATGCATTTTTTTTTACAAATTATAATATTACAATTTTCTCGTCAATAATTTCAAAATAAATTTATTATTGAATTTTTTTAGCTTAATAATATTGGGAAATATCATAAATACGTATCAAGATTTTTCAAGAATGACGTACTGAGAATTTTTTTTAATTTGTACATTTTACGCTTTTATCTATATTTATCTATTATACTCCTTTAAAAATAATTCCATTTACGTTTATTCTTGAATTTTTAAAAAGTACAAATCTCAATACAGCATGTACAAGTTTAAAAGCTTTAAAACCTCCAACGTTCAACATGATAATTAAAAATAAAATTATTTTTTATTTTCAAATTACATTTTATACCATTATAATTAATTATTTAATTTACTTTATATCCCTTTTCTTTCATTTTTTATGTTACATCCTTATCATATCAACATACATAAACTAAAATACATTAAACAAATATGTTTTTCTTTTTTATAAATTGTACCATTATAACCGTTGATCAAAACCTTCAAAATGAGCACAGATGTTATGGGTTTGAAGACCCTACTATCGAACGAATATTTTTCAAATTTTTTGACCAATTAACCATATTGACCTTTATTTTTATACATTTGATATGCGATTTAAAAGAGAATATATATGAACATGAAACAATTTTTTTTCCCGAATTCTCAGCTTTAGATTCAAGATAATTCGCGCCGCATCGCGCGCGGGTACGTTTCTAGTATCTATATAAAGGGAATCATCAAAAGATGATGTGATATTTTGAGAAAGTTTGAAACATTAGTCGTTATTTTCTCCAATTTTTGAGTTATTACAAAATAAAATACAACATTAAATGAACGAATGAGCCATTCATTACTTTTTACAAGTAAAATTTTATTATATAAATCAATGGGAAATTAATTAAAATACCCAAAGTTCATAATTGGTTTTGCAGAAATACCCAAAATCTTTTTGGTTTTGCAAAAATACTCATTTTTTCCGCTGTAGAACCCGCGATCGCAGACCCAAAAAAGATGCCCCGCGATTTGGAGCTCCATGTCCCGCGATGGACACTCAATTCCTTCAATTTGGTGATTTTGATTTGAATTTTACACTTTATACCCCTATAATTATTTACTTAATTTACTTTATACCTTTTACTTTCCTAATTTTAATTTTACACCTTCATCATATTAACACATATAATCGTTTATTAACTAAATGTAATAACCGGGTTTTATTTCTGGTCAATAAATAAGGTGTGTGGCAGAATTCAAAATTTAAAAGTTTCGTGGTTTAAGTGAGAAATAGGAATAAATTTGGTGGTTAGTTGTGAGAGGTATAAAAAGGGTACAAACCCTAGGGATTTAATCATTCTCATCTGATCAGAGTGCGTCTACTGTGTGAGTGTGCGATTTTACTGTGTGAGAGTGTGGAAATCGATTGGAGTCTCAAGAAGAAAGAATCGCAGGATTTGGAGTGGAATTTTTATTTGTGCTAAGAGGTAATCTTCTTCTCCTATTACTCATTGATTTAATTTGAGGATTTGGTAGAGTTAGGGTTAAGCTGTGTTAACCAATCAGGAAGAAATAAAATGGCCAGTGTGTGTAATCTCCTTATTAGAGTAAATGGAGGGATTAGCTATCAATTAGTCAATTTTAGCATCCTCTAATTGATTAATGGCTTAATATCAAGTTTAATTTTGATTTTAGAATGGTCGCTTATGTTGAAAACCTATAGTGCGAACTTTTAACCCAATACCGGACTGGTACCGGAACCCAATTGGAACCAGAACTATTAAATCTTGGAAGCCCAGTGTAACGACCCAAAATTAAAACAGGACATGCATAGCATTAAATCATAATTATTACAAAACTGGGTCCTAAAATTTCTTTACATCTGTCTCAAAACCTAGGTTGGCGGAAACAACCTATATACAACTGAGAACGTACTAGCTTCTATAGGCGGCACAAGCACTGTCTCTATCTGCATCTGTACTCTATCCTGCTCTTGCTCACTTACTTGAGCCTCCTACTATTTGCTTACCTGAAATGGTTTAGTTTTGAAAAACGAGGGTTAGACCAAAAGGTCTAGTGAATTCCCTCCGTAAACAGCGTACATCAACAATATAAAAATCATTTTTACAAAACTCATAACATTCTCCACATAAGCATCAATCATGGTACTGCACAGTGTTTAAGGATCAAATAAGCTAACCGCGATCGGGGCCCAAGCAGACTCCCCTCTCGCCTCATACCAGGGCCCAAGCAGACTCACCTCTATCCGAGTAGGAAGGAAACGAATTCCCTCCTACAAGCTCATCACAAATGCCCAATGGATCATCGGATCCCGAGGTACTCTGATCACACTGTGCAGACCGACTCCACATAACATACACGTAGCTCGTTATAAATCATGAAACGTGAAATCTTTATAAATCTTTATAAATCATATCGTGTTGCTAATCAGTCCTTTAATTAAAACATGCTTTTCATGGGAAAGCATACATAACAGTTGGTAAACAATTTATGCTCATAAGCGAACCATAATCAGTAAAAACATTTTAACTTTCATTCCATGTAAAAAAGGTTAAGGGAACTCACCTGTTCTTCTCGCTTCAAGACTTCTTACCTAGGCTTCCGATCTCTAGATGGAACACCTAAAATTTTAATAAACGCACATCATTACTCTTTAATTTAGTACTCGTGTTTGCTCCCGAACTTAACCCCAAACTATCTAAGTTGATAGGTTACACTTCTAGTCCAAAATCATACTTATTGGACTCTGCTTACCGGCCCAAGACATAAGTTCCGGATCGCTTTTAAAACATTACCGGAACATACCCAATTAACTAAAAAGAATTCCAAATTAACTAAGAAATCCCATAACAGTTTGGATTACGGCCCAAATTCATTAAATGAATTCCAAATTAACTAAGGAAATCCCATGGCCCAAATAACAAGACATTCTGGATCTTTAATATGGATCAACCCAAAATAATTAAATGGAACTCTGGACCTTGGGCAATACCGGATCCACAGTCCGCGTGGAACTTCCGGGTCTCACTAACTAATTACCGAATCACGGGTCTAAACAACTTCCGGTTCTTTGATAATAATTGGGCCCAACCCATGTTCCGTATCCTATTGTAACAACCCGTTTCTGTCAAGTTCATAGTTTGGTGGCCAAAGTGTATGAAATGAAAGTGTTATTCAAGGGGCTGTTTTGCAAATGTGGGAACTATATAAAGGACCAGATCCCTAGGGCTATTAATCATTTTCTTAGTGTTGGCGGCTGAATACTGGAAGAGGAGAAGCAGTGGAAGGAAGGCTCGGACTGCGATTTCTTGGGGAAGAGACTCTATCAGGTGAGAAATCTTCCATTCCCTGTTAATTTCTATGTAATCTAATAGTAGATAAGCCAAATTCCAGACTGTATTCCATGTTTTAGCTGGGTTTGTTGGATAAGAACACTGTGGATATTTTAGTTCTCGTTTGGGATTGTAATCTGATGAAATCAATAGACTAGAAATTTGTGTCGTCTAAGGAGTATAATAGAACGATTTGGGTGAGAATGCTGTATTAGAATCTCAGCTTACTGGACTCCCTAGGAAGAAATCGAGTATTGAATCGTATAAGGTTCGTCCCAGTTCGGGTACCGGGAGTTCGGGTATCGGGAGTTCGGGTACCGGGAGTTCGGGGTACCGGGAGTTAGGGGTACCGGGAGTTCGAGGTACCGGGACTGTTGGTTTATAGATGGGCCTAAATGAGTAGTTGAGACCGGATTAAGAGAACGTAGGATGAAAATAGAGCGTTCATCTAATTGAATCTGTGAATCATTAATTAGGTGAGCGGTCGGTGCAAGATTCGAGGTTAGAGGAGGAAATTTCTGTCAGGTGAGTTCTCTCAACCCTTTTTATGACGTACTGTTTTTACTGAAATGGTTCCTTTACCGAGCAAGATTTGAATGTGTAAAAGCTATGCATGTTTTCATAAATTGCATGATTATTTACCAATGAATGATGATTAAGGTTTTTTTCATGTACGTGGTTTCTAGTGTACTTGTATGCTATGTGAGATCGGTTACACGGCGGGGTCAGGGTACTTTGGGATCTCTGATCCTTGGGGCATATGGAGGATTAGCTTGTATGTTGGAATTTGTTTTCACCTACATGAAGGAACGAGGAGTCCATTTGGATTTCGGCGTAGACGAGAGGGAGCCCGACAGGCCCAATCGGTTTAGCTTATGCGAACCCCTGAACCCTGTGTTAAACTTGTATGATGGAAATGTGATGCATAAGAACTCTTTTATACATGAAATGAATTTATTATTTACCTGTTTTATGGAGGGAATTCACTAGACCTTTTGGTCTAACCCTCGCTTTTCAAAAACTAAACCATTTTCAGGTAAGCGCGCTATGGGTAAGAACTAGGAGTGACTCAAGGAGGATTTGGAGACTAGAGCGACTCCAAGATTTTGAATGATGACTATAGATAGGATCTCGGCTGTGGACGTAGAGCCTTCCACTGTAAAATTTTATTTAGATCACTTTATTAATGATGTAAAGACAAGATATTTATGTAATGTGAATGCTTATTTTCTAGATGAATGCATGTTATGAAATTGGGATGTTACACCTATTGTAACAACACGGTCCAAGGGTAAATTCCGGAACCATGCCTAAACTCAACCAAATTCCAGACTTCTACTAATTAAAGGGTGATTTCGGATCTGTTAATTAGAAGGTGATTCCGGATCTGCTAATTAGAAGGTGATTCCGGATCTCACTGTTCCGGAAGATCCATTCCGGATCCATTACATCGAAGTCCGATTCCGGGACATTAAAGTTCCGGATCCTATACAAATTCCGGATCTACTAGCTCCGGTACTATCGGTTACAGATTAGTCGAACCCCAAGTCCAGTCTCTCCTAATCAGCTTAAATCTAAAGAATCAACCATAAATTTCTTTTTCATAAATTGATAAGTACTTAACCCCAACGTCATAAACTCACATAAACTTTTAATTTAGACATTACACAGATCAATATAGAGTTAAACCCCATTGTTAACGTTACAAGGATCTTCCCAACTCAATCAGTGAAGAAAACTACCAATTGATTAACCCTGAATTCTTAGACAGCAAAGAAATTCATAGAGGAATCGATTGCTTACCAGCTTAGAAGTTCTCCTATTAAAATCAATGACGATTGCCTTCTTTTCCTTCCTGCTCTTCTTCTCAGCCGCCAACACCAATATAATACTGAACAATAATGATAACCTAGGGATCCCTACCAATTTATATCTTTCCTAAATTGCTAAAAGGTCCCTTAACATAACTTTCATTTCTTAGACATTAGCCACCAAACTCTCACACTTGCTAGAAACCTGGTTGTTACATCACTCCCCCCTTAAAAGAATTCTCTCCCCGGAATTCCTCATTGGAAAAGATGCCGGTACCTCGCTCTTATCTCCGATTCCAATTCCCACGTCGCCTCCGAACCTTTATGGAGTCGCCATTGTACCTTCACTAATCGAACCTCTTCATCCCTCGTTTTGCGAATCTTACTATCCACGATTTCTATCGGTTTTTCGACATAAGTCAACTTCTCACCAATGCTGACATCCACTAAGGGAACAGCCACATCTGCTTCTACCCAAAATTTCTTTAGATTCGGGACATGGAACGTTAGATGAACTTCTTTTAATTCTTCCGACAAGTCTAATTTGTAAGCCTCGGCTCCAACTCGTTCAATGATGGCGAAAATCAACTCCTTCTCACCAGTATTTCTTGCAAGGTCGTCACTATCTCAACTTCCAATATTTGCTCTCCAAAATAGAGATGTGCATCGCACTAAGAATTCTTCTACCATCTCATCGGACACTCCAAGTTCGTACACTATCTATCCATTCTTCAAAACTTCGATGGATCTTCGAAACATACTTTACCTCACTTTTTCTTCGGGACAAATCGGCTAAAAGCATAACATTTATGCGTTCTCACCACTTTATCACCCACACTTATGCGTAACTAAAAGCAGGAAACCTCCATGCTCCCTCATTGAAGTGTTCACTTAGCCGAATTTAACTTATCCTGAAAACACATCGATTTGTCACTACTTGCCACAAGTGTCTAGTCATACAACATAACTCCGGTTATCCTCACTCAACTGAGAGGAGTAACCATGGTCACACAAAACTATTCTCAATAGCCTATCACTGAACGGCTAGTTCGTTTGAACATTTCTCACGACATTACCAACTCAGCCCAATCAACTGCCCTTTTCCACTTCTTTCCCGCACTTTAGAACATACACAAATCCCCTTCTTCCGTATTCTTTCCAGGAGTTCACACACTTTCCGAAGACAAATCTACCCACATTACTCCACTTTTCGGTGTTACCGACAAGCTTACTACTTCCAACCTACTCACCCATTCCGACATTTCCCCATGCTGAAAGTACTTTCTCATTACTAAACATGACCAAACAGTTGCACCGATATTTAAACTTAAGGCATTCAACCAAATCATCTCGAAATGACACATTGTTCGATGTTATTATACATTCTTTGATATCTAACTATTTCCTTCTCGGATAATTCATTCACACATAAGAACAGTTCGCATTCTTTAAAGATTTCGCATCTACTACACCACATTATGACTAATCCATCCCTCGTCTTCTTTTAAACTTCCAATGATTCCAAAACATACTTACTAAGCGACTCTTACAATAAAAAACACTTGGTCTCTCATTTGGGCAACCGCCCACTACCGCTCCAACATTCTACTCCGATAATAGTCATATCACAATGCCAACTTACAACTACGTGCTCCAACCACTTGATTAACAAATCTCACACCTCATCCGAATTCCCGAAAAGGCTTCCATCTAATGCTTCATCTTTCTAACATCACTTTACTACAACACTGGCTGGCACATTTATCTTGGCAATTGAAGCCACTACTCATTCGTACATCCTCTACCCCTAACATCACACTGCAGACCAGGTCTCTCATGGTCATTCGTACACGATTCAAACTTTCCTTCATATCCTCCTGCTTACATAATGGAGTCTATCCCGCTACTTTGTCCTTCCCCAACTCTAGTTGAACCACAACTCACGAGTTCTTAATTAACTCAAACATAATTGTCTCTTGCTAGCTCTTTACGATCCAAGCCATTACATAGACAAGGCGCATTCTCTCACAGATCGATATAATCTACACACTCACTTCGTTCGTGCTAAGTACCTCATCCTTTTACTAACCGACCAAATCTCGTAAGTAGAACGTTTATCCAAAACCGCAGTCTCTCACCATCTTAACACCCCTACAAGGTGCTCCATCAACTTTCAACCTTCTGGTTTAAGTCTTCGGCCTCAACCATCTTACCCAACTGTCGACTTCAACATCAATAGTCAACCTGTAACTACTTTCTTAACCTATTCTTTAACATGGGTTCCTTACGGAACCTAATCCTTCCAACATATCATAATCAACTTCATAATCCGTCTCCCTCATTTCAAAACCTACTCATGTAACATCAATATTACAAGCTCACCTCAAAACTCATATCCCACGTCGTGGACATTTCATTTCTGCCTCACAACACTACTCATAACGAGTTGCTAAAACCAACATCTTGATGACTCCTAGTCCTTCCTCCGGAAACCATCGTCCCTCGGCAATTGTATTTCCAGTCACCGAACAAGGGTACAGACCCTCATACAACCGATACGAAGGTCTACTTCCGATTCTACCGCTGTTCACCTCTCCTCTTGAACACAAATACTAAAACTACAAACATTCTCCCCTGATTTGTCCAACACCTTTCCACTCTTGGAGTTCTTCCTTAGCTTAAAATGTAATACTCTACGACCTAGTGAGTTCATAGCCTTCATGCATGACAACGCGGTAAATAAATCATTTCGCACATTTTATCATTTTAAAGAACAATACTTGGAAACAACTTGGGTACACCCTCCACATTCTCATATCTCCAATGCCATGCACAACGATCTCGAGAATCGTTCTCACGCACCCTTTCAGTAAAACTCACTCTTATCAACCAGAACGACGTTGTTTACGAAAGTAACACATTGAGTGAAAATTCTCCATATGACAAATTTTGAAAGAAATTACTTACACGAAATAAATCAGTCGGTTCTCACACTCATTCATATGACATCAACATGTCAGTACTCATTTTGGTTATAAAAGTTTTGTTGGCAAACATTTTCTTGACTTTTGCAACGATTTTAACTTATCATGAAAAGTGTGAAATATTTTGCAAATCGATAAGCTCAAATTTCATTGGGCGACGTGAATGAAATCGCCTTTTCTTTAAACATATGCGTGTACACGCTGACTCGTTTTCGTTCAAAATTGATAATTACACATTTACCTTAAATCGTGAAAATTTCATGTTACAATAAGAACGCCACGCATGAAACTCTACTTGCAATTGAAAGCTACTCACTCTAACAAGGTCAACCGCTTTACTCACACAACTCATCATTGACACTCTTCCTTCGACCAGTGGTCGCCCTCTCGGCCTAGCAACAACTTGTAGTACATACGTTCCACGATCCACTTACTCCACCATTTCGTACTATTTCCGTGTTGGTCAAATTATCTCACATCTACCTCTACATGTTTTCAATTTGTCACTGAAAAGCTCGACTAAAGAGTCAGGGCTCTAATTCTCTGCTCGCTCTTGAATTGTCACTTGCAAGATCTCGACATTGTCCTTCCTTACCATTCGAACTGATCTATCCCACGATTTCTAGAACTGGGACTCTCCCGAAACAGGAGTCATACTCAAAATCAATCATTCATTCTCTTCGAATCCACGAAGATCTACCTCTAGATGACTCATAACATTCTAAACAACATTTCGTCTCTACGATGTATACATACATCACATCATAAATGATCTCTCAAGAACCTTCCCCAACAAGGGGTCTCAGTCTACCCCTCAGGGGTTTTGCTGACACTCTAGATTACTGGAACACGACATATAAACTAGATTAAGACTACAACATCGGAATAATAAGGCAGGTTAAGCACATACATGTACCTGTAAGTTCGTAATTACACTGGCTAGGTGTAATCCCAAACTTACCTTACATGACTGTCTTCAATACCCTATTAGTCCTAGCTCTACAATAGTGCCCTCCTAACGCATTTCCTGATTCTCAGTTGTGATTTCTACTTCCAAAGTTTAAGTTTAGGCCCGTCCGGTCACCTAAATCCCTTAAACTCTGGCTCTGATACCATTTGTAACGACCCAAAATTAAAACAGGACATGCATAGCATTAAATCATAATTATTACAAAACTGGGTCCCAAAATTTCTTTATATCTGTCTCAAAACCTAGGTTGGCGGAAACAACCTATACACAACTGAGAACGTACTAGCTTCTATAGGCGGGACATGCACTGTCTCTATCTGCATCTGTACTCTATCATGCTCTTGCTCACTTACTTGAGCCTCCTACTTTTTGCTTACCTGAAAATGGTTTAGTTTTGAAAAGCGAGGGTTAGACCAAAAGGTCTAGTGAATTCCCTCCGTAAACAGCGTACATCAACAGTATAAAAATCATTTTTACAAAACTCATAACATTCTCCACATAAGCATCAATCATGGTACTGCACAGTGTTTAAGGATCACATAAGCTAACCGCGATCGGGGCCGAAGCAGACTCCCCTCTCGCCTCATACTGGGGCCGAAGCAGACTCCCCTCTATCCGAGTAGGAAGGAAACGAATTCCCTCCTACAAGCTCATCACATATGCCCAAGGGATCATCGGATCCCGAGGTACTCTGATCCCACTGTGCAGACCGACTCCACATAACATACACATAGTTCGTCATAAATCATGAAACGTGAAATCTTTATAAATATTTATAAATCATATCGTGTTGCTAATCAGTCCTTTAATTAAAACATTCTTTTCATGGGAAAGCATACGTAACAGTTGGTAAACAATTTATGCTCATAAGCGAACCATAGTCAGTAAAAACATTTTAACTTTCATTCCATGTAAAAAAGGTTAAGGGAACTCACCTGTTCTTCTCGCTTCAAGACTTCGTACTTAGGCTTCCGATCTCTAGATGGAACACCTAAAATTTTAATAAACGCACATCATTACTCTTTAATTTATTACTCGTGCTTGCTCCCGAACTTAACCCCAAACTATCTAAGTTGATAGGTTACACTTCTAGTCCAAAATCATACTTATTGGACTCTGCTTACCGGCCCAAGACATAAATTCCGGATCGCTTTTAGAACATTATCGGAACATACCCAATTAACTAAAAAGAATTCTAAATTAACTAAGAAATCCCATAACAGTTTGGATTACGACCCAAATTCATTAAATGAATTCCAAATTAACTAAGGAAATCCCATGGCCCAAATAACAAGACATTCTGGATCTTTAATATGGATCAACCAAAAATAATTAAATGGAACTCTGGACCTTGGGCAATACCGGATCCACAGTCCGCGTGGAACTTCCGAGTCTCACTAACTCATTACCGGATCATGGGTCTAAACAACTTCCGGTTCTTTGATAATAATTGGGCCCAACCCATGTTCCGGATCCTATTCTAACAACACGGTCCAAGGGTAAATTCCGGAACCATGCCTAAACTCAACCAAATTCTGGACTTCTACTAATGAAAGGGTGATTCCGGATCTGTTAATTAGAAGGTGATTCCGGATCTGCTAATTAGAAGGTGATTCTGGATCTCACTGTTCCGGAATATCCATTCCGGATCCATTACATCGAAGTCCGATTCCGGGAAATTAAAGTTCCGGATCCTATACAAATTCCGGATCTACTAGCTCCGGTACTATCGGTTCTAGATTAGTCGAACCCCAAGTCCAGTCTCTCCTAATCAGCTTAAATCCAAAGACTCATCCATAAATTTCTTTTTCATAAATTGATAAGTACTTAACGCCAACGTCATAAACTCACATAAACTTTCAATTTAGACATTACACAGATCAATATAGAGTTAAACCCCATTGTTAACCTTACAATGATCTTCCCAACTCAATCAGTGAAGAAAACTACCAATTGATTAACCCAGAATTCTTAGACAGCAAAGAAATTCATAGAGGAATTGATTGCTTACCAGCTTAGAAGTTCTCCTATTGAAATCAATGACGATTGCCTTCTTTTCCTTCCTGCTCTTCTTCTCAGCCGCCAACACCAATATAATACTGAACAATAATGATAACCTAGGGATCCCTACCAATTTATAACTTTCCTAAATTGCTAAAAGGTCCCTTAACATAACTTTCATTTCTTAGACATTAGCCACCAAACTCTCACACTTGCTAGAAACCCGGTTGTTACAACCAGAATTTATTTTATTTAAGATCCGGAATCAGTAAATTGTTAGGATCCGGAACCCTTAGAATTAGGATCCAGAATCATTATTTAATAAATGATCCGGAATTGGACCAAAAGTGAGACCCGGAACTAAAATTAATTAAGTAAACCGGAATTTTTCTTTGGGCTTGGTATGGATCCGGAATCCAAACTTCGATCCGGAATCGAGAGAGTGAATTATAAAAATCCGGGATCCAAACTTGGATCCGGTAATAATGGATTGGGCTAACTCCGGAAGTCACTTGGCACTTGGGCTTAAATAGTAAAGAAGATCCGGAATCCAATTATTTTGGATCCGGAATGACTTTTCAAGTGGGCCAGATCCGGAATCCATGTATGGATCTAGAGTCTATCATTTCGTTTGGACTGAGTTCCGGAACTATATGTGAAACCGGAATTTTGGTAGTGGGCCTAAGAGAATCCAGTGTTTAGTTAATTAATTGTTTTGGGCCGAACTGAAACTTAACAATGTAACCCGGAACTTGGGCTTGGTCTAGTGGACCCAGAATTAATTGGATTTGGACAAACCTTTAAGATCCGGAATTCGTTGAGAGTCGGGTAGATAGAAAATTTCGCAGACTAAGATTTTACTCGGGACTCACTACTCCTATTTTAAACATCATAGGTGTTGCCCATAAAATCTGAAGTTTCGAGAAAGGAAATTGCTAACGCGCCAGGTGAGTTTTTCTGATCCTAAAACCCTTTTTAAAGTGTGGAATTTCATGCCTGTTCATATTGACAAATATTTGTATTTTTTAAACTATGCATGAAAAGTGTGATTTAACTGTGTGGATATAAACTGCTTACGTGTGGACATGCTATGGCATTTGTGTGAGATGGGGGTGTGTCCCATAAAATTAAATATATGAATTCGTTTCATATATGGGCGGTGTGTGCCCTTTTATGCTGTCACGGTGTGTGTGACCATAGCGTGTGCCATTAGCATGTCATAGTGTGTGGATCATATACGTGTGCTTTATGACGAGTTTTGTATAAACATTTCTTACTGAAAAACTTTCATAAACTGTGTCATTGTGGTGTGGATTTTGAGGGAACTCACTAGACCTCATGGTCTAACCCTCGCTTTCAAAACTAAAAACCTTTTCAGGTAAGCAGGTGATAGGAAGCTCGAAAAAGGGAAAGGGGAAGATGTGAGTTGGAGCTTGCATCTTATGGATTAGAAGACCTCCATTTTTGTTATTATACACTTTTACTCTCAGCTGTATTTAGGGTTGTATTTCGCAAACCCATTGTTAAATTTTGGTGTGGGCCAAGTTTTGGCAGTTTTGAATTATCTATTGAAACCATGTTTGGCTATATTTTGGTTGGGTTGTTACACTAAAATACGTTAAAAAAATACGTTTTAATTTTAACAAGTTACACCATTGTACTCGTCTTTTCGATACCTTCGAAATGAGCCCAATATTGAATATTTTTTGATTTTTTGATTTAATTATATATCATATATACTACATAAAAATATTTTTAATATTTACAATTCACACCCTTATAGTTAATTATTTAATTTATGGTACATTTCTTACTTTTTCAATTTTCGTTTTACACTCTTATCGCATTAACATAATAATCATATATTAACTAAAATATGTTAAAAAAATACGTTTTAACATACACAATTACGTTAAAATATGTTAAGGAGTTCGACAAATATATATATATATATATATACTAGCAGTGTACCCGCGCGATGCAGCGCGGGTGAATCACAATTCCGAAACATTAGTTCAGCCACGAGTCATGTTTCTATATCACTTTCAATTTTATCTCATTAGTTTGCGTTGTTAATTTAGAAGCCAACAAATAAATAAAGTTCGGTTAATATGGTGTATCAACAAGATATATTCAAAAAGCAATTGCATAAGTATTAAGCTTCCAAACCCATATATCCGGAACTCATTACAAAATTTGAAATTCTTGACTTAGCAAAACAGAAATACAATCATTTGTAAAGAATGCACATCCGTATATCTAGAATATTGTTTAATTTACGTTATGCACTCATCCGTAAATAATTCCTACAAAAAGCACACAATGATTTTAATAGAAACACATTGTACCAAATGGGTAAAAATATTATCGTTGATTATACCTTATTCATCACGTAAAACTTTATGATAAACAACGTTTGATGTATAGACAACAAGGTTTTTTGAATAATGACGTAAAAACCTAAATCAAGAAACAAATTAAGACAACAAGGTTTTTTCTAGATGATTTTGATACGTACTATCTATCGACACTCGACAGAACCTGGAGCTGTGTTGGTGATTTCTTCACTAATTAATGCATGCTTCTTCTGGCAACTGAAAGCTCAAGCAATACAGCTCAAGCAATACATTGCCTGCAAGACAGATTAAGGGTCATAAATCTTGAATTCTTGTAGCAAATCGTGTGAAAAAGTGCAATATTTTTTATTTTTGAGAAGATTTTTATATCGGGTTTTACCTTATTTGGAGCAACATCTCTAATCGATGAAATATTGGCTCGTGTATCTTAGCATTCAAGAGAGTTTCTGCCTCCTGCAGAGCAGATGGTATCAGTTAAAGAAGAAAGATAATCCTTCTTACTCCATTTGTCCCAAAATAAATGTCCACCTATGAAAAAGATACCGTTTTCAAAAAATTATGACAATTTTACCTTTGATAATAGAGGGAGTAATGAATTTCTCCATCTCATACTTGATGGTAGAGTTGGAAAGTAGGCACTTACTTTGGGATGAACAACAACAGAAATGTGTACACACACATATTTGGGACAGAGTAAATATATATTTTCCTTTTTTTTTGGGGGGGGGGGGGGGGGGGGGGGGGGGAGCTTACTGAAACCACTGATTCTTGGGTCTCATTTGACGAAATAAAGCAATAGCAATGAATCCATGGTTGAGATCCTTTCCAGTATTTCCTCTGTATAAGCCCCCTAAATACATATGAGATGAATAAAGTTGATTATTTTCATTTTAGTTTGTTTTCATTCACGTTAATGTAAAAATAAAGCATGTTGAATGCAAAATTGTATATGTGATGTACAACACCAAATTTACCTAGGAACTGTATAGCAGAAGCAGCAGATTCATTATCACATGAGCAAAATGCTCCCATGGCTTATCAGTAAACGGCACGGAAGTTTTTGTTCTTTTATTTTTGCTTCCTTTTGTCTTCACAGCTACATGAGCATTAGCACATTTTAAACTTCCATTTTCTGTCACAAAGTTATAAAGATGTTTAAATTTTGTTAAACAACATCAAAGAATCAAAACCCAATAAATAAATTTAATACGTAATTCGTATTATTCCCTCTATCCAACGAAATTTGCAATACTTTCCATTTTGGGATGTCCCATAAAAATTGCAACATCTTCTTTCTTTTGTTAAAATCCAAAGTAAGAATTGCCCATTTTTTCTACTATGGGTTTTCGTAAATACTCCCTTATTATGTCACTATAGGAGGCATTAAGACAGTCCACTAATAATAGAAAAAAATCCAAATTTTCATGGGCAGTAAAAACTATTGGTTTAAAGTAGTAATACACTACCACATTTAAAATATCACACACAAAACAACAATCAATAGAATAAACTGCATAAGAGTACATAAATCAAGCTTACCAGATTGAATTGGGCCACCAATTGTAATCAATAAAAAAACACTTCATGAGCAAAATGACCCTGTACAGAAAGAAAAACAAAACACAACAAGAAAGATCCAAAAAACTGAAAATGCAGAAAACAAAAATAGAGATTCAAAACTTCAGAAACGAAGAAGACAAAAAACCCTAATCTTTGACAGTCATAAGTCGAAAATAGAGAAGGGAGTGACCAAAATGAACACTTATATATTGCTTGTGTAATGTTTTTAAGAGATATGGACCTGTAAATAAACGCAATATGTTTCAGTAAATAAATATATATAAAAACATATTCTGCTTAGGAAAAGACTTAACATACATATAAACACATATTCCCATGGCCAACTTTACAAGCACAAAAGTTATCTTAAGAACCATAAACATTACAGCTTGTCCTAATCACATTCCTATAACTGAACAAAAAGATGAAATGCAACCAACAAATTTTCATTATCTTCATATATGGTAAATGCATAAACCAACACAATCATAACTTCATGGCTTGAGCTAAGAGCACACATAGATTTTTGAAATAGTAAGAACTACATGGCTTACCCATTGATAAACATCTTCTCTGCAGTACCATCCAGAGAACAACCACCCAATTATCATCAAGCTTTAGGCTGTTTATAACCTCCAACAAATCCTTCACCTGTATAAACTACAATTTAAAAAATTCAATGCTATTGTACAGATCAATCTTCGAACCCAAACCATGATTTGGTGTAAAATTTTACTATTTAGGGGTATTTGGGATTGCTTAGTTAAAACAACTTATGCTTATATGTAAAAGTGCTTATTAACTTATGTGGTATTAAAATAGAGTTTTATAAAAAAATGTTTTGATTAGCTTATGATGACACCAAAACGTAATAAGCTAATAACTTGTTATTTAGGGGTGTTTAAGATTGCTTATGCATGTAAAATAACCAAAAAAAACTCATAAGTTGTTTCAAATAAGTTAATAAGTTAGAATGAAATGATTCAAATAAGTTAATAAGCCCTCTAAATAAGCAATCCCAAACACCCCCTTATTCATGCATTAAAAGCACCAAATTCATCATGACCGAGAAATATATACACCGTATTGACAAGATCAATAGCTAAAACATTTCCATATTTTTTCCTCAAATCCAGAAAATGCCTCTCAACAACTCAATTGTGCAGAAATCATATGAAATGAAGGATGTTAATAAATAGAGTCAAATCGAGTGTATTGTAATTACTGCACAAAGATTTATATGCATAATATTTATATACTCACTGCTTCCTTTAGTTTCAGAATCTCAAATTTAGGTTTGTATGTCAGATCGCCTATTTGTTCCCATAGAAATGGCATTGACCCTTGGACCTACAAAACAAACAATATAAACAGTAATTTGTGTAATTAGGTGATTCAATAAAAATAATATGCATAAAAACATTATTGTCATTCATATGAGGCTACCAAGGATCCTCTTCAACGTATAGCACCCACACACACACACATATATATAGCATAAGAAAACTCAAAAAAACTGCACAAATGTAAAACATAGTTATATGGAAGTATACCTGCACAAATGATGCTGTATACCCATTTAAGTGTACAAATTCGACAAAATTTGCTACGTAGCCATTAGAATCAGCTCCTGTTCTCCACATCTGGGTCCCTGCCCAGATTTACAACTTACGCTTAAGTGCTTAACCAAAACAGACAGGTGATCCCAACCTCGATTTTTAATTTGGTCCATGGATTTTAAAATTGTTACAAAAATCATCCAACTTTTGAAAACCGTTATACAAACCATTCAGCCACGCCAACGCCAAAATTTTATAGGTGTTCCAACCAAGAAAACCTAAAATAATCGATTTTGAAAAGTAAAGTGAAAGCATGTTCCTTCTAACTTCTCTTTTCTTGAAAGGAAGACATACACACTACATATAGTTGATTAAAAACTTGAAGATACTATCATTGGAGTTAATTGGAGATTTAAGCTGGAAGTCAAGCTTGGATAGATAAATAGATAGAAAGGCTAGCCAAGCTCACCATCAAATATTTAACTTCGTGCAACCAAAATTGGTGACCCCTGAAGGCTGAAGCTGAGTAAGTAAAAGAGAGCAAGATTAATAAAATTAGGAAAACCTCAAAAGCAAAGGGAGCATCCAACAATCCAAGAAAACAAACCATCCATTTGTTAAAAAGCAAACGAAATCATCACAATAAGACAAGAAAACATAATTAGATGGGAGTTTCTATCATAGTAAATCCACTTAAAATGATGGATCTCTCTTTAGCTAGAAAGGTGCATCAGGATGAAAAGTGCATCAAGATGAAAGCTAGAAAAAATGATTGATCTCTCTTTAGCCTTCTTGAATACCATTTGCCAAGAAAAAGAAACCAACGTCCATCAAATAACTAAAGCTTCCAATTACGTATAAGATTTGTGTGAGCTGCCCATTTAAACCAATTAAGAATTGTTCATGAAAAAATCATCCATATACCACAAAAGAAAACAAATTTGATAAAAACAATAGATTTCGTCTAGACAATAAATCAATAATAAATGGCTTTCTTTTAGATTGTATTTTATTAGGAACTAACCTCGAGAAGAGTAGAGACTACAACACCCACACCTCAAAGCAAGGGCAGCCAAAAACAGGATGACTGACCCTCCAAGCCCAAAAACCTCTTTTTCTTGCTAGATACTGAAATATCCAACCACCACATCACGGAGCAAAACCGGTTTATATATGCACGAAGCAGAAGTTTGTTGTAGAAATTGGAAACACAGAGGCATTGATAAAAAAGTCATGGGTAACAAATGGTAATGCATTTTTCTATGATCTCAATCTGGAGTTCCACAACACAAGCACACCAAAATTGTGTACCCGTGCAATGCAGCAGCAGGAAAAATTAAACAAATGTAAACAAAAATACAAACCAACACTCTTGGCAAATAACTTCGAGATGCTTTTCTTCATGTCGCTAGACTCCTGCTTACTAATCAACCAACAAAATAGAGAATCAAAGCCAACCTATAAGATCATAAGGTCTGAAGCATAATAGCATGGCCAACACCATAATCCATAGAAACACAAAACAAAAGGTGATCAACGGCCATAAAAAGGAACAGATGTTCAGTTTTTGAATATGTAGTTTTGGGATCAATAAAAAATAGTTAATGGACTACAATACCATTCCCACAACCTACTGATAAATTACCATTTTTAAGCTCTTGTTAGCCATCTTCATCATCCAAAAATGCCGGTTTGATTACCTGGCATGTATATATTTTAATGTACCTGGCAGTGAGAGCTTCGTGATCAAAACACGCCTGGTATACTCTTAATCTCCAAAAAAACACAAAGAATTTAAGACCATCATTACCACATAAAGAATTTAAGACCATCATTAGGAAATACCAGCACAAAGATCAGGCCTTAACCAATCGTAAAAAGAATGGTTCTTGTTAGTCAAAAGAAGACCAACATTAAGAAAATACACCCATCGTACATACAGTTGACCCTGCTGATTAGTAAATGTTGACCTAATTTTATGAATCTATGTTGGTGATTTTAGTGTCATCAATATATTTTAGTATAGTCTTATTTAATATCGAGACAGGCTGAGTTCATTTTACATTCCGAGTCTGGAGGTGCGGGTTGCACACTCGGATAGTTAAATGTGGACTCAGGAAATCAGAGGTCCGGGGGCAGCGCCCCTGGGGACGGGGTTCCAAAACAACGAATTTCTAGCGGGGGTTCCAAAAAACGAATTTCTAGCGGGGGTTCCAAAAACGGTTTTCCCGCCAAAATCGTTTTCCCGCCGGAAATTTTTCCCGCCAACAACGAAGGAAGAAAACGATTTCTTCGCTGCAACTCTCTGTCTCTGAAAAACGCAATCCATCGCAAGGTATTATGTGTTTGTGGATTTGGATTAGTCTTGTAATCCGAATCTGATTTCTTGGATTATCCCACTTCTGAATTCGTATAACCCCAAGAAATAGGGACGAATTACAGATTTCAGAAAGTGATTCAATCACGATCCTAGAAATTATCCAAGTATTATTGTTATTCTGTAATCCCTAATACTAACATTCGAAATCTGTAATTTTTATGTAAAGGAATAACAATGGCAGAATCTGTCAGGGACATGAGTTCCAAATTCGGAAAACTTGATAAGTTTGAAGGAAACGACTTTCTTCGTTGGCAGAAGAAGATGCACTTTCTTCTCACCACTCTGAAAGTTGTGCATGTTTTGAGTACCCTGCCCCTGAAGCCCAAGAAAACGAAACGTTGAAACACACCAAAAAACGCTGCAAGTGGGAAAACGATGACTACATCTGTCGTGGACACATCCTGAATGGTATGTCTGACTCTCTCTTTGATATCTATCAAAATCATGAATCTGCAAAAGATCTGTGGGATGCCCTTGAATCCAAATACATGGCAGAGGACGCTTCTAGTAAGAAGTTTCTCGTGAGTAATTTTAACAATTACAAAATGGTGGATTCGAGGCCTGTCATGGAACAGTACAACGAACTCATGAGGATTTTGGGACAATTTGAACAACACAAGATGAATATGGATGAGTCCATATCTGTCTCAAGTGTTATTGACAAATTGCCCCCATCCTGGAAAGATTTCAAACACACTTTGAAACACCAAAAGGAGGAGTTGTCTCTTGTACAACTTGGCAGTCACTTGAGAATTGAGGAGGGCCTACGGGTCCAAGAAAGTGGCAAAGGAAAGGAGAAAGAGATTCCTGGATTTTCTGTGAACATGGTGGAAGATGACAAAAACCAGAAAAACAACAAGTTTGGGAAAAGAAAGAAGAAGGACGACAATCAAAAGGGTTCCAACAAGAAAGCAAAACTTGTGTGTTGGAATTGCAACAAACCTGGTCACATAAAACGTGATTGTCGTCTGAGAAAGAACAAGAATGGTGCAAGCACTTCTGGACAGGGATCTAAGGATCAAGGTCCAAAACCACAACAAGGTCAGAATCTTATTTCTAGAACTACTTCTGTTATATATCATGTAACACTTATTCCTGAAACATTTTATGTGCAGGATGATGATCATACATGGTGGGTAGACTCGGGGGCGATGAGTCATGTATGTAAAGATCGTCGTTGGTTCAAGGAGTATGAAGTAGTAGATGATGGATCGGTGCTGTATATGGGAGACCATAATAAAGCTTCGGTTGTTGGTCGTGGTTATGTGTCTTTAGTTTTTAGTTCTGGAAAAAGTCTTCATCTTAGAAATGTAATACATGTTCCTAAGATTAGGAAGAACTTGGTTTCTGGTGGTGTATTAAATAAATGTGGTTATAAACAGGTTTATGAGTCTGATAAGTATATCTTATCAAAGTGTTGTACATTTGTTGGATTTGGGTATTTTACAAATGGTATGTTTAGATTGAATGTAAATAACAATAATGCAGATTGTATATATATGGCTTGTTCTAGTATTGATGATTCTTCTCTTTGGCATGCACGTTTAGGGCATGTTCATTATAAACGTATGCTTGAAATGTCTAAAAATGGATTAATTCCACCGTTTGATGTTAACATAGAGAAGTGTAAAACCTGCATGTTAACTAAGATAACTAGACAACCATTTTCAAATGTGAAAAGAGATTCTGTTATGCTTGAATTAATACATAGTGATCTATGTGACTTTCATGCAACTCCATCCTTAGGTAATAAGAAATACATAGTAACGTTTATTGATGATTACTCTCGGTTTTGCTATGTATATTTATTACATTCTAAGGATGAAGCCCTTGATAAATTCAAAATTTATAAAACTGAAGTTGAGTTGCAACAAAATGACTTAATCAAGAAACTTCGTACTGATAGAGGTGGTGAGTATTATGATCCTAGTTATTTCCAATCTGTAGGAATCATTCATGAAATTACATCACCATACAGTCCTCAACAAAATGGTATTTCTGAAAGGAAAAATATAGTTCTCAAGGAAATGGTGAACTCTATGTTGTCATACTCAGGATTGAGTGATGGGTTTTGGGGAGAAGCTATGTTAACAGCTTGTTATCTTTTGAATAGGGTTCCAAACAAAAGGAACAAAATAACTCCCTATGAATTGTGGTACAAAAAGAAACCAAACTTAGGATATCTTAAAGTTTGGGGGTGTCGAGCAGTTGTAAGACTGACTGAACCTAAAAGGAAAAATTTGGGTGAAAGAGGTATTGATTGTATTTTCATTGGTTATGCTGAGCATTCCAGGGCTTATAGGTTCTTTGTTTTAGAACCTAATGATTATGTTTCAGTTAATACTGTCATAGAATCAAGAGATGCAATGTTTGATGAAAATCGTTTTTCATCCATACCTAGACCAAAGGACATGGCCCCTAGTTCCAGTGGGACAAACAAGGAAAATATAGTTGTACCAAACACTATAGTTGTACCAAACACTGATGAATCACTTGAGCTCCGAAGAGGAAAAAGAGAAAGAAAGGCTAAATCTTTCGGTCCTGATTTTCAGCTTTATCTAGTTGAGGGTTCTAGAGATGAAATTGAAAATCAATATTCATATTGTTTTAGTGTTGAAGAAGATCCTAAAACATTTGATGAGGCAATGAAATCTCAAGATGTTGCTTTCTGGAAAGAAGCAATAAATGATGAAATAGATTCCATCATGGGAAATAACACGTGGGTTTTATCTGATCTTCCTCCTGGATGCAAACCTTTGGGTTGCAAGTGGATATTTAAGAGGAAGATGAAAGTAGATGGAACAATTGACAAGTTCAAATCTCGGTTGGTTATTCAAGGTTTTAGACAAAAACCTGGGATTGACTACTTTGATACTTATGCACCTGTTGCTCGTATTTCTACTATTAGATTGCTGATTGCCTTAGCTGCAATTCATAATCTGGTCATTCACCAAATGGATGTCAAAACAGCATTCCTGAATGGTGATTTGGATGAAGAAGTATACATGAAGCAACCTGAGGGTTTTGTTATGCCAGGTAATGAGCATAAAGTATGCAAATTGGTCAAGTCTTTATATGGGCTGAAACAAGCGCCTAAACAGTGGCATCAAAAGTTTGATGATGTTGTCTTAAGTAATGGTTTTATGCTAAATCAATCGGACAAGTGTGTATATAGTAAGTTTGATGCGTCTGGTAAAGGAGTGATCATATACTTGTATGTGGATGATATGTTGATCTTCGGTACTGATCAAAGGCAAGTTGATATGACCAAAGAATTTTTATCTTCTCAATTATCTATGAAGGATATGGGGGAGGCAGAAGTGATTCTTGGTATAAGAATCAAGCGTGAACATCAAGGAATTTCTATTTCACAGTCTTATTACATTGAGAAAGTACTTAAGAAATTCAATTGCTTGGATTGTTCTCCTGTGAGTACTCCGTTTGATCCAAGTATGAAGCTTATGCCTAATACTGGTCAAGTAGTTTCACAGCTTGAATATTCAAAGGTCATTGGCTGTTTGATGTATGCCATGACCAGCACAAGGCCTGATATTGCTTTTGCTGTAGGAACGCTAAGTAGGTTTACTAGCAATCCTAGTACTCATCACTGGTAAGCAGTAAGGCGGGTGTTGAAGTATTTGAAGAAAACCATGGATTATGGTTTGACTTATGTAGGGTTTCCTTCTGTGATTGAAGGGTATACTGATGCTAGTTGGATTTCAAACATGGAGGACCACTCCTCAACAAGTGGTTGGGTTTTTCTTCTTGGAGGAGGTGCAATCTCCTGGGCATCCAAGAAGCAAACTTGTATCACAAAGTCAACTATGGAATCAGAATTTGTAGCCCTTGCAGCTGCTGGGAACGAAGCAGCTTGGTTAAGGAATTTGATTTATGAGATTCCTTTGTGGCCAAAACCGATTTCACCCATTTCTATACACTGTGACAGTTCTGCCACTTTGGGCAAGGCCTATAGTCAAGTGTATAATGGAAAGTCGTGACATTTGGGTGTTAGACATAGTATGGTACGTGAGATCATAACTCATGGTATTATTTCTGTTGATTGGGTTCGATCTCAACAGAATTTAGCTGATCACTTGACGAAGGGGTTAGCTAGAGACTTGGTAGCAAAGTCGGTGATAGGGATGGGTTTAAAGCCCACTTGATATCTCTATGGATAAGATACCCAATTCCCTTCTAATACGATGTTAGAAGCTGAATTCAATGTGGAAAGCTTATTTATGGAGATTGAAGCGCATTTATATTACATCATCCCAAGGTATGTGCTTAAACCTGTAGAGTTAAGGTAGGTTGAATTAAGTTCTTAATAGTTCTTTTGAAAAAGTGTATTTACAGGTGCATGATTTAAAAGGACTACCTATATGAATGTGAAGTGTTGCCGCTTCAGAAGGCTTTGGGCTAGGCTTTTTATGCACTCATGAATGGATAGGACACATGGCGGTAATAGTGTCAAGTATGAAACATTAGAATTTGTGTATAGTATCTTCAGTTACTCAAATGAGTTGATGGGTTCAATCCTTAGGACACCCAAATTCTCGAGTATTTGAAATGTGTATTATACTAATATGAAAATTCAATCTTCAAGACATTTTCATTTATGCATGAGTTTGGTTTTGCGTTTGCTTTTAGTTAATTAACGATTACACTAAAATGGGGGAGGAATGTTGGTGATTTTAGTGTCATCAATATATTTTAGTATAGTCTTATTTAATATCGAGACATGCTGAGTTCATTTTACATTCCGAGTCTGGAGGTGCGGGGTGCACACTCGGATAGTTAAATGTGGACTCAGGAAATCGGGGGTCCGGGGGCAGCGCCCCTGGGGACGGGGTTAAAAAAACGAATTTCTAGCGGGGGTTCCAAAAAACGAATTTCTAGCGGGGGTTCCAAAAACGAATTGTTATGGCCAAAAACGGTTTTCCCGCCAAAAACGGGTTTCCCGCCAAAAAAAATTTTCTATAATTTTTCGATTTGTCAGAATATTGAAAAGGACAACGAAGGAAGAAAACGATTTCTTCTCTGCAACTCTCTGTCTCTGAAAAACGCAATCCATCGCAAGGTATTATGTGTTTGTGGATTTAGATTAGGCTTGTAATCCGAATCTAATTTCTTGGATTATCCCACTTCTGAATTCGTGTAACCCCAAGCAATAGGGACGAATTACAGATTTCGGAAAGTGATTCAATCACGATCCTAGAAATTATCCAAGTATTATTGTTATTCTGTAATCCCTAATACTAACAATCTATACATGAATAAAAATCCAAACAACATACCTTCGAAGAAGGGTATAAAACGAAAAAGAGAATGAGTAGTATGAAACAGAGCATCGAACGAACCAACAGCTTACCAGAATATCCCTAATCAACAAAAAAAGGAAACCCTAAGATTTAAGAGATCAATCAAATATCTGTTAAATAATCAATTTAATAGTTCAATCTTGACATCTTTACTCTCTTGCTTATTTCGAGTATTTGTTTTGTAGTGACTGTTATGGAAGATTTGTAAGTAAGAGGGAGTGTTTGGAATGTTGACTAAAGTCGAGGACATCGCATCACATTGGATGGAACTGCAGGGTTAGTGGAGCACTAAATTGAATTACTGAGGGACTAAAATTGAACTTTCATCCAAAGTATATAAAGTTGCTGTGTCCGTGTATTTGGAAGAATCATCAGATTATTTTCTTCTGTCTTTATCACATTCTCTTAACTCTCTCTCTCTCTGTTCTTCTTATTTCCAGTTTTCCATTGTAAACTAGAATTTATGCTTCATCTTGTTTACTTACTGGAGAGTTTGTTGTATTAAATATTTGTTGTTAATAAATAAAAGTCTACTTATATTTTTCCACATGGTATCAGAGCTTAAGGCTCGATCCATATTGACGTTTTTTTGTTTTTCGTTGACGGTTCTTGGTTTCCTCTTCAGAAACCTCGATCTAATTGTGCATTTCGGACTTACAAGAGTTGTGGAATTTTTATTCATAACAAGGATGGTAAGTTGTGTCTATTAGATTCGTCTGGTTCTTTGTTCTTCGTGGTTTCTTCTTTAGATTATCTTTTCGTTGCATATCGTCGATCAGATTGTGAGATCTTTCTCCCACCGAGTTGTGGTGCTTTGAATCACAACAGTACGGTAAGGAGACCGTCTAGATCATCGGTTGATGTTGCTTGTTTCTTATTACTCTTCGTCTACGAGTCAGATATGAGTTCTAAATAGCATCCGATCTAATTCTGTAGTTTCTTTTGTTGTTCACCGTGTGGCTGTCAAATTTAGGTCTGAGGTCATAAAAATCTCGGCTCTACGTGAGTTACCATCCGTTAAGGTGGTTGTTTCTTCCTTCGGTTCAGAGCTGCGATATTCAATATCGCATCTTCTGAGTCCTCGGTTGCTTCTTTTTTTGTTACCCTACATCGTCCATAGGAGGGCTTAGATCTTGACTGGAGTTTTTGGTTTTTTGTTAAATCACAACGGTGAAGGCAAGGTTTTTTTTTCTTGGATCTGTGTGTGCGACGGAATTTTGTGGTTATTTCTACAGGGTATTCTCCGTGCCTTCGTTCATCGCCGTGAGCTTCTAGGCAAGGATCGGTGTTCTTCTGTTCTACTGTTAATATTGTTGTTTAGATCTGTGTGTGCGACGGAATTTTGTGGTTATTTCTACAGGTTTTTGTCGTACCTTCGTTCATCGCCGTGAGCTTCTAATCAAGGATCGGTGTTCTTCTGTTCTACTGTTAATATTGTTGTTCAGATCTGTTTGGCCTTGTTTTGTAAGTGTTAACACTCGGAACAACGGTTCTTTCCCTCTGTTGTCCTCCCTTCTTTGCGTCCGATCTGTTGTGGTTGTGGCGTTTGTTTCTTCTCCGTTTCAGATCTGGTCTTGTGCATATTGTTTGGTGTGAAAGGAGTTCGATGATGCTTTTTTAGATGGATCTGATGAATCATATACAATTCTGTTGATGATCTTCGTGGCTAGACTCCCCTCGCATTATGCTTCCTGATCTGTTACGCACATTAGGGTTGGTTTCTTGTTAGTTAAGAT
Organism: Saussurea involucrata; assembly: GCA_033807775.1. Taxonomy (NCBI): domain Eukaryota; kingdom Viridiplantae; phylum Streptophyta; class Magnoliopsida; order Asterales; family Asteraceae; genus Saussurea; species Saussurea involucrata. Next base: position 83,296,720 of record CM066321.1, on the reverse strand, counting down.
CTCATGGTAGATCTGCCTCTGTTGGAGATTTTTCAATATTGTTAAAAAAATTCAGATCTACGACTATCTTCTAAATCTGGTAACATTTTTGTCACTTTCTTTTCTTTTAAGATCTTGGTGGATTCGTTCTATGTTGTTACCTTTTTTTGCGATATGAAGTTCTTTCCAGATCTATTGACTCTTCAAAATCTGGTTAGCTTTTGTGATTTATATCGTCAAAATCTAGTAGATCTTCATCTCTTGTCTTCCTTCTGTTTTTTTCGAAAGTTGTCTTGATTCCTCAAATCTGCTGCTCCCTTGATTGAACAACTCTCGTTTTATATCGGGTTCATTTAGTTGTTCTTGAGGGACAATTTCTTGAGGATCGATTTATATCTGGTTCATATAGTTCTTGAGGGATGATTTATTGAGGATAAGAAACAAGGATTTATCCTTGTTCCTCAGATCTGTTATCTTTTAGGTTGTGTGTTTTTGTGATTAAGACACAACCTGTTTCTTGGTTTGAAATCCTTGTTCTTCCTCGAATTGAGGCGTGGTGATCTTCGCTTAACAAAGATTTATTTCCTGTTCTGTTATTTGGTTTTTTCATGGTTCTCAGGTATCTGAAACTTCTTGAAGAGAGAATATACGTTCTTGGTCTCCCTTTGTGAGACTTTCTTTTGTTCAGGTTTTTTCCTGGTTTATTTTCTTGTATGAGGTTTTTTTTACTAATTTATACAGGTTAGCTTCCGTTGTGCATCAAAGAAAAGGTAGTCAAGTGCTCTGTAAGTTCTCTTTCACTTCTGTCTGTAGCAAGGTCGCTGAGTCGGTGATCTTGGCCTATATGCAGGCCTTCTCTTATCTGTTATTATTGCTTCTTGTTTTTGTTGCTTCTGGCTTCCTTTTTTGGCTCTTGCCTGTCTCTGTGATTGTGTGCTTTCCTTTGTTTTTTTTTGTGACTGGGTAGTGGGTTTGACCTAACACTCTTAGTGCTTTAGGAATCCTGCTGTAATCTACCTAGGTTTCACCTGTGTGTGTTTTCTTTGTCTGTTTCTCAGCATGATTGTTGTTTCTGGTGCCACTGAGAGACACATGACCCACTTTATACTTGTCAGTGCTATTCAATTTTAGACTCAAGATAGGAGTGTCGCTGGTGTTACTGACATGGAAGAAACTAAGGTCTCCAAAATCTAATTTAGAGATTTTGGAGACCCTAGTTTCTTCCATCTCAGTAACACCAGCGACACTCCTATCTTGAGTCTAAAATTGAATAGCACTGACAACTATAAAGTGGGGTCCTGTGCTATGATGTTGGTCCTAGAAACAAAAACTAAATTGGGTTTTATCAATGGCACCTGTCCCCGACCAAAAGAGAATCTTGTTATGGGAAATCAGTGGGATGGGTGCAATTCTGTGGTTTTGTCTTGGACGTTAAGCTCCGATAAGATAGATGGTTTTATTACTTTTATTCTTCATGAAAAAATAAATTCATCAAGTCAAAATGGAACTTCTATATTTGTCTATTATCATATGCTTAACGCCTTGTGGAAACAATACGATGCTCTTGTTAAGTTTCTTTCTTGCACCTCCAATGCTTCAAATGAGTTTTGTCAACATAATCATTTAATAAAAATGAATAATCTTCAAGAAATCATTTAATAAAACTCATGCAATTCCAGATGGGTCTTGATGATGTTGATCAACCCATTAGTTGTAGCATTCTTACAAGAGATCTCTTACCCTCTATCAAAATCGCATTTTCATTAGTTTCTGGGGATGAATCACATATAGTAAGTTCCACCGCCTCTTGCATCTCTAAATTCCAACAAGCTATATTTTTCAATAAGGGTCCTTAAGCTAAGAGAAGAGTTCTTACATCCTCAAAGCTGATTTGTAAACGTTGTGCTTTTACTGGACACACAAGTGGAAGGTGTTATAATCTGGTTGGCTTTCCAAAGTTTAATGTGAACCTCTTATCTGTCCATTAACTTGCCAGAAATAACAAAGGTTGTGTTGTTTTTTATGAGACTAAGTGTTATTTCAGGACTCACTTAAAAAGAATGTAGTGGGGACTGGTAGCCATGAAGGAGATCTATATTGCTTTGACAAAAGTGTTAACGGTGAATTTGTAGTTGCTGCCAATAATTCTATTTCCTGTTTTGCTTTGAATCTTATTTGGCACAATAGATTAAAGAAACTATGTCTTGGTCAACCAATTGACGAAGTTCTGACTGTTTTAAAGAAAACTTTGAATTTATGTTTTGATAGTAGTAATCATTGTGAAGGTTGTTATACGTCTAAGCAGTCTCATAAAAGGTTTGATCTTAGGATTCGCAAAACGAATAGTGTTGGTGAGTTGATGCATTTAGATATATGGGTTCCTGATGATAAGGTCCTGAGTAAGGATAGGTTTAAATACTTCTTGACTATTGTGGACGAATTTTCTAGAGTTGTGTCGGTTTACCTTTTTAAAGGAAAATATGAGGTATTTGATAATATTATTGTTTTCTGTAATATGTTGGAACTTAATTTGGGAAATTTGTTAAGATTTTAAGGAATTATGATGGTGCTTATCGTTACACTCGTAAACAAAATGGAGTTGATGAGTGTAAACGTCATTTATTGAATATTGCCAAATCACTAATGGCTCAAAGTGGAGTTCCTCTTCATATGTGGAATGAATGCATTTTAATTGCCACATATTTGTCTAATAAACTACCTTCCTATGTTCTAAATGGAAAAGGTCCATATGATTTGATATATGTTTTTCGTCCTGTTCTTTTCCATCTTAAATGTTTTGGGTGTTTGTGTTTCTCATCAAAACAAAATGTCTCTGATAAATTTGGAACCAAGTCTGAGAAGTGTATGTTACTATGTTATACTAATTCTCAGATAGGGTACCGGGATTCGAAAAGGTGATTGTTTCTCGTGAAGTTCAGTTTTATGAAAGTGGTTTTCTTTTAAAGCCGGGTTTTAACGGCTCAAGTAATTCTTGTTTGACAGATGACATTGTTCTAAAATTCTTTGATGTTATTCCAAGTTATTCTATTGATTTTGTTGATCTTCTGACCAATAATGAATCATTAAATGACCCGTCTCAAAACAACAATGTTATTAATAATAATGTGAATGACCAACAAAATCTGTTTAGTTCATCCAAAGCAGCCGGTAGCGAGTCACTAGGTGGCTCAGATTCATCTCAAAGAGGTGCCAGTAAACATTTATTTGGTAGTACTGGCATTTCTGCTCGTGGTTGTTCATCTATCAGTACTAAAACCTTAACTCGTAATGGGAGTCAAGGTGATGTTAAGTTTAATGGTCTCAATCCTCAGGGCTATATTTCATGTCTTTCTAACTCTTTAAATTGTACAGAAAAATCAAATCCTAAAAGATTTGATGATTTTGTGGTTGAAAGAGTGGTAAACTGTTAACTTGTCTACAGGAAATATTTGTTTTTGTTTTTAATTTGAAACAGGCATCATGTCAGCGATATGCAAAGCTATGTGCTTGTTTTGTTAATCATGGTTTTGTTCAAAGTGTGAGCGATTATTCTTTGTTTATCAAGTTATTCTTTGATCCATTTTTAATAAATACTTCTATTTTTCAAGGATTAGTTGATACTCATTTATCTGCTTGCTACGATACATGACCTACCTTTTACAGTTCACTGGTTGATTCTGTTTATGCGTCTTAAATTGGTTTTGAAAATTTTCTCTGGTAAGTTTTACCTGGTGGGATTCTTTCGGTTTAACTGTTCTTGTTGGTGCAATCGGTTTACTGCGTTTACTTCTTGTAAATTTGTTTTGCAGAATGATTAAGTGCGCTCTAAATTAAAATTGATTGACTTGTTTAGATGTCAAGATTGAGGGTGGGTGTTAAATAATCAATTTAATAGTTCAATCTTGACATCTTTACTCTCTTGCTTATTTCGAGTATTTGTTTTGTAGTGACTGTTATGGAAGATTTGTAAGTAGAGGGAGTGTTTGGAATGTTGACTAAAGTCGAGGACATCGCATCACATTGGATGGAACTGCAGGGTTAGTGGAGCACTAAATTGAATTACTGAGGGACTAAAATTGAACTTTCATCCAAAGTATATAAAGTTGATGTGTCCGTGTATTTGGAAGAATCATCAGATTATTTTCTTCATTCTTTATCACATTCTCTTAACTCTCTCTCTCTCTCTCTCTCTCTGTTCTTCTTATTTCCAGTTTTCCATTGTAAACTAGAATTTATGCTTCATCTTGTTTACTTACTGGAGAGTTTGTTGTATTAAATATTTGTTGTTAATAAATAAAAGTCTACTTATATTTTTCCACAATATCAAACCCTAAGATTTGATTATAAGCATAAAAACACACGTTTCAAATTCCCTACCTGATGTAAATCAATTTGACGTGGGTAGACATCCGAGTGCTCTAAGGTTAGTGAAATACCTCCAAATCCAGCTTGTATCTTTACCAACCTAGAAGTATTTCTAGATTAAATCTGGATACATGATTTTTATGATATCTGAAACAAATTGCAGGAGAGAGATACGATTTTGTAGGGGAGGAAAGAAACAAATTCAAATTCAAAAGAAACAAGCGCCTGTGAGATTGTTTTGAAATTTGAATTGAAATCGGGATAAAAGTGGTACCTGCCCAGCATAAAGTGACGGACAGAATAACTTGAAATGTCCATGTTGTTCTCACTTGTACCCAATGCATAAACACTTGTAATTCCTAGTTTTTTAAGTTTTGTGCATAAAATAGCAATACCTTGTGCTTTATAAGTGGTACTTAAGAGTTTAGTTGTATATGCATTATAAGGTAGTGATAGATATATATATATATATATATATATATATACATACATATATACTAGTTATTTACCCGCTACAATGCAGCGAGACGTATAATCCAAATAATTTGACGATTTAATCAATTAAATCAAAAAATATTCTATATTTGGCTAATTTCGAAGGTATCGACGAGACGATTATAATGGTGTAACTTGTAAAAATTAAAAAGCATTTTTAACGTAATTATGTATGTTAATGTGATATGTTAAAACGTATTTTTTTAACATATTTTAGTTAATATAAGATTATTATGTTAATGTGATAAGAGTGTAAAACAAAATTGAAAAAAATAAGAGATGTACCATAAATTAAATAATTAACTATAAGGGTATGAATTATAAATATTAAAAATATTTTTATGTAGTATATATGATATATAATTAAATAATTAAATCGAAAAATATTCAATATTGGGCTCATTTCGAATGTATCGAAGAGACGAGTACAATGGTGTAACTTGTTAAAATTAAAACGTATTTTTAACGTATTTTAGTTAATAAACGATTATATGTGTTAATATGATGAATGTGTAAAATTAAAATTAGGAAAGTAAAAGGTATAAAGTAAACTAAGTAAATAATTATAGGGGTATAAAGTGTAAAATTCAAATCAAAATCCCCGAATTGAAAGAATTGAGTGTCCATCGCGGGACATGGAGCTCCAAATCGCGGGGCATCTTTTTTGGGTCCGCGGTCGCGGGTTCTACCGTGGAAAAAATGAGTATTTTTGCAAAACCAAAGAGATTTTGGGTTTTTCTGCAAAACCAATTATGAACTTTGGGTATTTTAATTAATTTCCCTAAATCTATAGGCTAATTTACATAATAAAACAATATAAATGAAAATCATCAAAAGATGGTGTGACATATTGACAATATAATACTTAAAATGTCTTCCACGTTTTTTTATCAATTTTTGATTTTTTTAAATATTGATTATATTAAAGAATTGTCCATTCTTATATAAAGATTATATTTTCATCATAAACGAGGGTCTTTAATAATAATTTTACATATCTATTGCAATTTATGTTATTAACCATTTGTTTTCCTTTTTTATGGTATTAACTATTGTTTTTCATTAATTATTTTAATTAATCATTCTATTTATTGTAATTTATGTAAGTTAACCTTTTGTTTTCCTTTTTTTATGTTACCAACCATTCATTTTTCTTTATTTATGTTAAATACTCATTCATTTCCTTTATTTAAGCATAGGTGTTGTTTTGGTTTTTGTTGGCTATGTTATTAGTTTTTTTTAACCTTTTTGTCATATAACAAACTAACTCTCAATCCCTCCCTCTAACATACTTTCTCTCACTAGATTTGTATGGCTAAGAGATTAATCATATCTTTGTTATCGATATTTGGTTATTGTTGAGTTATTTGCTATTGTATTGAGTTTATATGTTTTTTATGTTGTTCTTTTTGTAGTAAGTGACAAAGGAAACAAGCTATCTAAATATGTCGAAGAACATCAAAGATTTATCATCAAGGCACACATATTATCATCACATGTAAGTCTTTCATTCGAGTATTCCTTCAATTTCAATTTATTATTGATTTTGTCTATTTTGTGATTTCGTGATTTATTGCTAACTTAATTCTCATTTCTTTGTCTTTTTTTTTCATGAATGTAACCCACAATGCTAAAAGAACATTTGAGTTTTAGTTACTTTGATATTACATTATCGCTCGCAAAGGCCAATAAATCTTAAATTTAATATTCGTTTCTTGATTTGATATATACAAATATGCTTTGAGTGTTCATTTGGAAAATTAATGGTCTATTAAAATATAAACCGACTAATATTCTTCAAATTTGTTTTCTTGACCTGCAGTTATTTTGAATTATTTTCAAAATTAGATCGATTTCATTTTGTGAATTTACTTTTTTGCTTCATACAACTTATAAGTTTCAACATCAAAATCTTGCTACAATTTAATAAGATCGATACTATTGTTAACAATGTAGCCGAGACAATCAATTAAAAACTGACTGCAATGCATTGTAATCGTGTTCATGTAGCTCATGCATTAATACACATTTTGACCCAAACTGCCAAAAAAAAATTCAAAGAATTGATGATGAAGGAATGGAAAAGATTGGAAAAAGTTAGTGACTAAACGAAAAAAGTGGATTCTTGATAATAATTTTTTTTGTTAGAATCTAAAGACTTCTACGTCTTTTCTTATAAAAAAATTAATAATATAGATAATTATAAACACTTTATTAAATTTAATCACATGTTGTCGTATTTTTTAGCAGATGATAATATATTTTAAAATATTCATATTATTGGTCTTTTATATTAAGATTATTTTAATTACCTATCTTAATGATAATAAATATTTGATAATGTAATTGTATTTGGTAATTGTTGATACAATGTGTATATATGTTGTTTCTATTTAAAGAAATATACAATATTTATTCTAAATCTAAATATTTTTAATTTTTATTTATTGTAGTGTTGAGTCTTGGTTATCCAATATTTTCTACTACGTTGGTGACGTTTGATTTATTTTTCAATTTATATCATTTTTTGCATTGATTTATTTTAAACAAGTTCATTAATGTTATGTATAAATATTTAAATTATAGTTATTACAAAAAAAAAATTCATCGCATATCAAACATATTTCATAATTCTAATAGTTGAATATGTTTAAAGTCAACATTTATCTAAAATAAATTGTTGATATGGATTTGCAACATATTTCATATCTATGAAAATAATAAAAACATTTTTTTACAATTTTGTTAATATAAAATTTGATCATCGCACAACGCGCGATGTCGAACTCTAGTTTTAAAATAGACAAAATCATAATAGATTGAAATGAAAGAGTAGTTGAATGAAAACCTTACATGTAGTATATGTGTACCGTGATGATGAAGCTTTACACATTTGGTGATCTTAGAGCTTGTTTCTCCTTGTGTCACTCACTACAAACAAAAACATAAAGATCATATGAAATCAACACAATATCAAATAACTTAACTATAAACAAAAGTCCATATCCTATATCGATCTTTTAATGAGAGATAATGTGTTAGAAAGGAAAGAATTGGAGGTATGTTATTGTATGACAAAGAAGTAAAAAAACCAATAACATATAAAAAAAACTTGTGCTTAAATAAGGGAAAATAAGTGATTAATAAAATAAGTGAAGGAATATGAATGGTTAATAACACAGAGAAGTGAAAATAAATGATTTATTAACATAAATTGCAATAAAACAAATGATTAATATCGGAAGATGGATGGTTTAGATAATGAAAGTTATATAAAGTGGTGCCAAAATTAACAAAGTACCCTCCTTTAAGTGAAAAATACATTTTTCATATAGGGGCATTAAGGTCTTTAATATATCAAATATTTAAAAAAATAAAAATTTAAGAAAAAAGAAAAGTAGGCATATAGTGTTTAGGAGATGCCATATCATTGACTTTGGTTTCTCCTTTAATATATATATAGGGAAATTAATTAAAATACACTAAGTTTGACCATTTTTACTGAAATACCCAAAATCTCTCCCACTTTGCAAAAATACCCTAAAAATCCGCGATGGGAGTCCGCGATCGCGGGCCAGGGACCTTTCTGACACTTTTTTAAACTTGCAGGGACCATTTTTGAAAAATGGAATCCCACGATCGCGGGCTCATCCCGCGATGGGGTTATTTTGTGACTTTTCAATTGCAAGGGACCATTTTTGAAAAATTCCAGGGACCATTTATGAAAATTTTGATATTTTTGTCACTGTTCACCCCATTTCGTCCATTTTTACAAATTTAAAATGAAATGTTACACTTTCAACCCCTATACTTATTTACTAAATTTACTTTATACCTTTTACTTTCATTATTTTAATTTTACATTTAACACATATAATCGTTTATTAACTAAAATACGTTAAAAAATACGTTTTAATTTTAACAAATTACACCATTATAATCGTCTCTTCGATACGTTCGAAATGAGCCCAATCTTGAATTTTTTTGGATTTATATATTTTAATATATATCATATACAGTTATACACTACATAAAAAAATATTTTTTATATTTAAAATTCATACTCTTATAGTTAATTATTTAATTTATGGTACATCTTTTTTTTTTCAATTTTGTTTTACACTCCTATCGCATTAACATAATAATCATATATTAACTAATTCATTAAATCGTTTTAAATTATTATTATTTGAATGTGTTTATAGATTTCGTCTGAAAAAATTGCCTGCATGATTCCACTGAAAAAGTAACTGCAATATTCGTCTGCTCTTGAATAAAGGTCTTTCATTAGGCAAAAAATTAGTCTTTAAGTAGTCAAACATAGCTAATTAATGAGAATTTAGATCAGATTTATATGGTACTATCAAATGCAAGTTTCTATAATATAGATATTGTTCTACATTACATGATACCAATTTTTGCATCATATGAATCACTTCCAGACAACAAGAACCAATACCCCAATAATCAAGAAATAAATGCTTGTTCATCCAATAATCTCTGTATTAGGATTATCGCAAGTTTCATAAACCTACTTACTAGGTGTTGGAAATATGGGTTTTACTAAACTTTGGACGCATTTAAATTTATATATATGTGTTATATATAACTAACTTTTAGTAGGTTTATGTTCTTCTATATGAGATCTTCGAAATGATATATAATGCGTCCAAAATAGAGTATGTGTGAAAGAGATATCGATACTCAAAGTTGAGTAAATGGATGAAATTAGCAAAAACCAAATGAAGTAAACAGTAAGTCAATCACAATACTTTAACAAAATAAGTTAATACTAAAAATAACAATTATTTAATGTTACATAAACAACCTAACCTGGCCCTATTAGACAATGCGCATAAATTGACTCCGCCATATGTCGGCGGAAATTCATTGCCTCATCGTCGGTTTCGTTAGGGGGTACCCATATCTCCTCGTTATTTATCAACTTTTGGACATTACGGCATACCCATACACTGCAATCCGCATATAACCCGGTCTGCTGGGGTACTTGGCCGGCCATCTTTGTGCGAAAGATACTTGACACTTCGCGACGTCTATGATCCCCGATCAATGAAAAGAACGTATATAGTTTTGTTTTAAACGATTGCATCTGCTCTGTCAATTGTTGTTTGCAGAGACCGTCCTTTTCGCTGTCATATAGGGTCATGACCATAGTGTCTAGTTCAAACACTCCAAGCAGCCAATGTCTGGGATGCAAGCATATGGGGATGTACACCTGAAATATTACAATATATGTCATATATGTTATTAAATAAAATAACAGTAAAACGATTTGCATACCCTATCGAGGAGAGTCCAAGAGGTCCCTTCCGAGCCATTGCATATTTCGATCACGGAGGCGGGACCTTGATGGTCCATCAGTATACACTGAAAGAACATAGTGTGCATGATGGTCCACCTCGTGTCTACGCCACGATGTTTTTGCAACAGGCTAACCCAAGAATCGACGTGCTATGCATAAAAAATAGATGGTTAGACATGTAATATAAATATATTTGATTATATATGACTATAATTTAACTTCATACTAACCGTATCGTCTAAGTCAGAGTTCACAGGGTCATCCGCAAGCAATGTTTCAAAAAACGAGGGGTTGATTTCTAAGCCCCCGTAAGGGGTGAATGTCAAGTTGGGGAGGCGACCAGTCCGGCACATCCTCAATATTTCTGATGCCGGTTGAGGCTCCGGTGAAGGCACATTTCCCTTTTTCTTTCCTCCCTTCTTTCCCCCCGCTTTCTTTGCTTGTTTTTTAGCGGGCGGTGGTGTCGAAGATCCTTGTTGGCCAAACGGGTGACGAAACCATTGTGAAATTTTATGCGACCGCTTTTGAGGGAGCGGGGTCACCTGTGGTGGTGGATCTACAACATCCATCGAGTCATCGTCAGGCTCCGAGAAGTGCTCCGAGAAGTGATCCTGGATAATAGGAGACCCCGTCTGAAAATTACGTTACTCAATGTTTTAAGTACAATTTAGGAAATGTTCACAATTAAACCAAAACTACCAAAATAACTTACAGTATGCATTTCCGGCCTGTAATAGTCATCGGCCGAACCGCCAAAGATGTTTGTGATTGATGTGGTGGCGAACGGCGGCGGCATCTGCGAGGTGTATGCCCCCGACATCCCGGCCTGCGTGACATTGATCATTAAAATAGTTACAAAATTAGGATTATCGATATATAACTATAATGGTTACTCAGTGTCACTAACACTCTCCGGGATAGTAGAATATGATGTGGTGGCGAACGGCGGCGGCATCTGCGAGGTGTATGCCCCCGACATCCCGGCCTGCGTGACATTGATCATTAAAATAGTTACAAAATTAGGAACAAACATATAACTATAATGGTTACTCAGTGTCACTTACACTCTCCGGGATAGTAGAATAGGATGTGGTGGCGAACGGCGTTTCCGACATCCCGGCCTGCGTGACATTGATCATTATAAGAGTTACAAACTTAGGAACAAACATATAACTATAATGGTTACTCAATGTCACTTACATTTTCAGGGAATGACGGATAGGATGTGGTGGCAAACGTCGCCTATGCCCCCTGTCCGAACGGAGCGGGGATCGGTGTCGTACTCGACAGCTAAAACAAATTTAGAACGTAATATTAATATACAAACTAAATAAACGTGGCCAACAAATTAAGTTAAACACTAACATTGACAGCGCTAAACTGTCTGTAGAATCCCTCCAGAAGCTGTACACGTGACTCTAGCGGCCCGTGGACGTAGTCCCACAGGTGCTCATGAGAGCCACGCTGTGGCTCGTAGGAAAGGGCCGCCTCATATGGATTGTAAGAGGAGGAATGGGGCGGCTGGTAGAAGGAGGAACGGGCCGGCTGGTAGGAGGAGGAACGGGCCGACTGGTAGGAGGAGGAAGGGGGCGGCTGGTATCCACCGGAAGGGGGCCTGTCGTCGTCTTCCTCATCTTCGGAAGTAGGGGGACGTCGAGCCCTTTCCGCCTCTGCGTCAATAAAGGCCACGCTGTCTCTGTACCAATCTGTGCCCATCTCGTCGACAGTAGGCACAAGGCGATCGAAAGGCAAGAGTGGCTGCTAAATATATGATAAAACATAAAAGAAATTAATAAGCGGGACTAACGTATGCAAATTGTAAACATAGTAAAAGAACTTACATTTCTAGACGCATTGAAGAACTGAAACCAAAGCGACCTACTTAGGGTAACACGCTTGTCCCAACGGGTTCCCCTAAGTACTCGATCGTCGCGCTTGACGAAATATCGGATTGATGCGGGAAACATCTCCAAGATCCATATCTGGAATTAGACAAGAAGAGCAAGTACGTAAAAAGAAAAGCCAAACAGTTTGTATGTATTATTAACAATTGTTATACTACGTATCTAACCTTGAAGGCGTATGTAAAACCACAAAGATTCATCTTTGCATGTCGATCAACGCGTCTGGCTATGGCTCGGTGCAGAATAGAGTAGCAATGTGTCCAGATATGGCTACCCCACGGGTAGCTGTTAAACAGCTCAAGGTCCTCGACGGCCCTAAGGACCGTCTCGGAAGCATACTGGCTATACTCACGGCCCAGGAAGCCCATATCCACGATCACCACCAAGCATACACGGACAACATCGTCGTCGGTTAGGGCACTAAGGCCCTCTTTCATCATGTCCCGGGCTGCCTTCAGCTTCAAACGAGATGCTGAAATGCCCCAAACCCTAGGAACGAAGGAGCAGTCTTCTAAGGGAGGAAGGGGGGAGCCTCTCCAAAACGTAGTCCTGTAATTAGACAGAACTCACGACGCCCAAAATGCAATTGAGAGCCGAAGAAATCAAAATGCATCTCCTCCGGCTCAGCGTTGGCGCCCTAGACCTCCAACTGTAGAAACATGTGTACTAGCGTAGGGTTGCCACCAGAGTAAGACACATCCATCCATGGCCCGAACGGTGTCTCTCTATAGATGGTCTCAAGGGTATCCGCGCGATCACCTAATCCCCTAAAGAGCGCTCCTAATTCCTCGATGTAGGAAACTTTGCACCTTACCGTCAAGTCGATGTTAAAGAAATCCTTCTACATAGTCATTCACAGATGTTATAGTTAGTGTTATATATAGATGTTGCAGTTTATTTTATTTTATATAGATGTTGCGGTTTATTTTATTTCAACGTATCATATTGTTATATATAGATAAAATGCGGTGGTATTTTATTTCAACGTATAATAGTGTTATATATAGATAAAGTGCGGTGGTACTTTATTTCAACGTATAATAGTGTTATATATAGATAAAGTGCGGTTTATTTTATTTCAACGTATAATAGTGTTATATATAGATAAAGTGCGGTGGTATTTTATTTCAACGTATAATAGTGTTATATATAGATAAAGTGCGGTTTATTTTATTTCAACGTATAATAGTGTTATATATAGATAAAGTGCGGTGGTATTTTATTTCAACGTATAATAGTGTTATATATAGATAAAGTGCGGTTTATTTTATTTCAACGTATAATAGTGTTATATATAGATAAAGTGCGGTGGTATTTTATTTCAACGTATAATAGTGTTATATATAGATAAAGTGCGGTTTATTTTATTTCAACGTATAATAGTGTTATATATAGATAAAGTGCGGTGGTATTTTATTTCAACGTATAATAGTGTTATATATAGATAAAGTGCGGTTTATTTTATTTCAACGTATAATAGTGTTATATATAGATAAAGTGCGGTGGTATTTTATTTCAACGTATAATAGTGTTATATATAGATAAAGTGCGGTTTATTTTATTTCAACGTATAATAGTGTTATATATAGATAAAAAATTTGTTAAAAGTGTGTTTTTATAAAAAAATGTTAAGGGTGTGTTTTTATAAAAAAATTGTTAAGGGTGTGTTTTTATAAAAAAAACACATTTTAACAATTTTTTTTATAAAAACACACTTTTAACAATATTTTTATAAAAAAACACTCTTAACAATTTTTATATGAAAAAACACACTATAACAACATACACATTATAACATACAAATATCACATTCAAACATAAAACCATAAAACTATAACAATTTTTTTATAAAAACACACTCTTAACAATTTTTTATAAAAAAACACATTTTTAACAATTTTTTATAAAAACTGTTTTTGTAAAAAAAAATTAACAATTTTTTTTATAAAAAAACACATTATAAAAACCATAAAACTATAACAATTTTTTATAAAAACACACTCTTAACAATTTTTTATAAAAACACACTGTTTTTATAAAAAATTGTTAAGGGTGTGTTTTTATAAAAAAATTGTTAAGAGTGTGTTTTTATTAAAAAAAACATTGTTAACAATTTTTTTATAAAAACTCACTCTTAACAATTTTTTTTATAAAAGAACACTCTTAACAATTTTTTTATGAAAAAACACACTATAACAACATACACATTATAACATACAAATATCACATTCAAACATAAAACCATACATATCATGTTAAACATACAACATATTCAAACATAAGTTATAAACACTATAACAACCTACAAATCATATATCTTAACTTAAAATAACATACAAAAAATAACAAATAACATAAGGAAAACATACCACAGAGGTAATACGAGACATCTTCACAAAACCCGAACGCGTATTCCACACGACAAAATTGAGAGAGTGGGAGAAAATTGAGAGAGTTTGATTAAAAATTGAGAGAGTTATTAAAAAAATGAGAGTGGCCGGTTTTTGGTCCCCCCCCCCTTATATAGTGCGGCCGAAGTAACATTTAGGGTTTAGGGTTCGTCAAAGTGATTTTAGGGTTAACCCTGTGCCGACACGTGGCACAGGAGCCCGCGATCGCGGGGGTCAAAGAAAGTCAAACGCGGGCAGGGACCAAAAATGCACACGCGGGCATTCTTGAGGGGGGAAAGCTGGACCGCGGGTATTCTTGAGGGACCAACGCGGGCAAAGTGGGCAAACTTTGGTGACACGTGTAGCCCGCGATCGCGGGGGTCAATGAGTCAAACGCGAGAAGGGACCAAAACTGCACACGCGGGCATTCTTGAGGGGGGAAAGCTGGACCGCGGGCATTCTTGAGGGACCAACGCGGGCAAAGTGGGCAAACTTTGGTGACACGTGGCCTGGAGCCCACGATCGTGGGCTCCATCGCGGATTTTTGGGGTATTTTTGTAACATGGGAGAGATTTTGGGTATTTCAGTAAAACGTGGTTTGACTTAGGGTATTTTAATTAATTTCCCATATATATATATTGATTTTTGGTTTCTCTTTTAATATATATATATTGATTATTTAATATAACAAGAGTATAAAATGAAAAAGGCAGAAAAGACAAAAAAGAAAAAAGACAAACCACTAGGACTAAAATTATAATTTACTATATAAACCAATAAAACAAAAAATGAAAAAGACAAAGAAGAGATAAATAGACTAAAATACCCTTGTAAATAACTATTTTAATTAAATTTAGTCAGAAGGACCAAAAGTGAAACAAATTAACCGCCATAGTGATCAAAAGTGTAATTAGTTTGAAAGAGGGACCAAAGTTGATAATGAATGAAAACCACAAAGACCAAAAATGTAATTTACTCTAACAACAACAACAACAACAACAACAACAACAATAATAATAATAATAATAATAGTAGATCATATATTTGATTTATATTAATCCTAGCTAATATACGGATCAATTTAGCAGCTTCTTCCTAAATACTGTGTTCTCTAATCCGGAGAGAAAAGAAAATAAAGGAAATGGATGGAAAAGAAATTGAGAGAAAATAAAGGAAATAAAAGTAATGTTTTCATTTGTGTTCTTGAAAGGTAAAGAAAAGGAAGGAAAGGAAATGAAAGAAAATATTTTTTCTTGTTCTTGAACATGAGAGAAAGGAAAAAAAATGTGTCATTTTTACTAATATACCCTTAAAAATATATCTTTTATAACGAAATATCGGGTAGTTTTATAATTTTAATAATTTCAGTAATTTTTTTAAATGTTTTTAATTTCTTTCCTTTCCTTTCCTTCCTTTTCCTCCCACATTTGGGAGGAAAGTTTTGGAAGGAAACTTATCATTATTTTCCTTCCGTTTCCTTTCCTTTCTCTCCTAAAAAAGTTTCGAGAACACGAGTTTTTTTCACTTTCCACTCATTTCTCCCCCTTTCCTTTCCTTCCTAAAATGAGTTTCGAGAACACAGCGAAAGGGTGCGGTTTCTTCTACGCCGCTCCGTTCCTCTTCCACGGTTTCTCGGTCGCTCCTCTTTCACGTTTGCTCTGAACGGTTCCTCTCCCACGATTCCTAATATTGTCCACCAAAAGTGACAACGAAGATTATTAAGCGACATTTTGATTTGCTAATATAAGGTTAATAATCGACTCTCTTCTACTGCAAGTCTCACTTTCTTAGGGTTCTTTCACTGTGATTTTTTGATTAAGAAACCCAGGAGATGGCTAAGAGGATTGTTAATGGGTGTTTTGATTTTGAAATCAGAGCTTATTTGCTCAACCTTTTGATACAATTAAGTAAGTTGTTTATGTTCATAACTCTGTTTAGGCTATTCAATTGGTTGTTAGAATAATTGCTTACTCAATCTAAAAGACAATTAAAGTTTTTTCTGGACAACTCAATTGAGCCCAAACAGTTTGTGGCTTAAGGGCCGTTTACTTAATCACTTACAGGCCGGGTAAGTGCTTATCGGTAAAATTCAACACTATCACTTATTTCCCGGGTAAGATTTTAGTCCACCAAAATGACATCTGTTGATCCAAACCCTCAGTGATTTGATAATGACCCTATCTTAAATACTTAGTGAAAATTGTAAGTAAACAATATGTATCAGAGTTTCACTATCGCTGATAAGTACTAAGATCTTACAGTACTGCTGATAGGAACTCTCGCACTTTTAGATTAAACATTCAGCGAACACTGTTCACCATATCGCTGAGTCTGTTCAGTCCTTATGGTGATCGCTGATAAGTTAGTTGTTTACTTATGATCCCTGAAGACAAGATTCACGTCAACAAAGGTTCTACGCTGAAGTCGAAGATCAAGCTCAAGAACCAGCGACAAGTCTCCTAATGAACTGATGCGGATCAACGAAGACTCAGATTTGTCCACTCAACGTGAAGTATCAAGTACAAGACTTCAGCTATCGCTGAACTTTATCATCTGCTGAATAGTAAATGATAATCGCTGAATCAACGAAAGTTGATCATGAAGTCCTCCGTACAAAGTACCTTTGTCTTAACCTCCCTTGCACGCCACCGTACGAAATGTCAGAAAAGAACCTCCGAAAATCTGAAATCGTACAACCACTCTGACACTACACTGTTCATTCATGCGGCTACTAAGGTTGTCATCAAAGGTCAATGACATGCAACCAATCCGCTAATGACACGTGTAAAGTATATACTGGATTGCATTAAATGCATGCAGTATATAAAGAGATGAACTCACTTCATTTGAAGTAACTTGCTAACTCTGGACAAGTTCAAATCTCTCAAGATAGGATTTTATTAGTAATCTCCTTATCTTTCTTAGTGCAAGAAAACCTTAGTGTTCCAACTTGTTTAGATTTAGGTTTATCCTTAATCTTGTTTCCGCAACAAGCTGTAAATTGTTAATGATTTATCAATAAACAATTTAGAAAAGTAAAATAGTGTGTTTGTATTCAACCCCCCCCCCCCCCTTCTACAAACTTGTTTAAGCCTTTCGGGACCAACAAGTGGTATCAGAGCAGATTTGTTTAATCTCATAAACAAGATCTAATCTAAGATATTTTCTCTTCCTTGCTATTATCTGAAAATGGCCAACTCAAACACAAACACTCACTATATCGACAATGGTTCTCTTGCAAAACCCCCTAGATTTTCCAGAGACAACTTCAACTTATGGAAAAATAGGATGACACTCTTCTTAGAAGGTGTAGACCCTACTATACCTTACTATCTTGAAAACGGTCCACACATCCCTGTAACGATTGATCCTGCCGTTCCAGCCACTGCAACTAGAGCTGCTATTCCAGAAAGGCTGATTCCAAAGGAAATCCATCATTGGACCGATGAAGACAAGAAGAAAGTGGCTATAGATACAAAAGCCAGATCCATACTATCCATGGCCCTTCCTGACGAAGTCTACCATTCCGTCATGAACCTGAAATCCTCGAAGGCCATGTGGGACACAATATGTGTTCAGTATGAAGGAACGTCTGAAGTCCAGGATTCAAGAAAGATCAACCTGGTAAGACAATACGAAAGTTTCATCTCTGGTAAGAATGAAACTCTCTCTGAAGTACATCAACGTTTTAACTGCTTAATTATAGATCTTAAAACGGTTGGTAAGGAATATTCTAACTTTGAAGTTCTGACAAAGTTTTTAGAATGTTTACCTGAAAGCTGGGACAATTATTCCATGTGTCTCAAGCTGTCAAAAGATCTAAGATCAATGACACTCGCTACCTTATATGGCACATTGCTGAATCATGAGCAATCTAGCCATCTTAAGAAGAATCTTGTAAAAGATTCCAAAAGCACCCCTGTTGCTTTAATCTCAGAGGAACCTTCTACTCAGCGACCCGTGGTCACTATCACTGAGTTAGAAAGTAACTCTGAAAGATCATCAGATTCTGATTCTTCAGATGATGAATCCTTGGCTCTCCTAACTAAAAAGTTCAGGAGATTCGCCAAGAAGAAAATGTTTAGAAAGAACAAAACTCTTTCTATAGCTGACAAGCCTAAGTCATCAGCTTTTGTTGATAAGGCTACTGCTACTTGTTTTAACTGCGAAAAGACAGGTCATTTCGCTAACGAGTGCAGGTCAAAGAAAATCATGAGACCTTCAGCCTTTACAAAGAAATCCTTTGTTCCAAGGAATAAAGACGACAAATACTTAAAGCTGAAGGAGAAGTATGCAAAGCTGAAAAGCTTTAAGAAGAAGGGAAAAGGCCTAATGGCTGTCTATGATTGGGCTGCTTCTGATGAAGAAGCCTCATCATCTGATTCTGAAGATGATGAAGCAAATCAATGTCTCATGGCCAAGATTGAAGAAGAGGAAGAAAGTTCAGACATACCCTCCACTTCAACATCTGCCATTCAGGTATCACCTTCCTTCTTTACCAATATTGTAAATATTGATGAAGCTGATAGTCTCCGTAAAATCGAACTACTGACTAGAAGCTTATACGAAGCCATGAACGGCAAAGCTGTGGTTGAAAACCAAAATCTTGATCTCGCTGAAAAGCTTAAAAATTGCCACCTTCAAATAGAAAAGCTTTCTAAATTTGAAGAAGATTTTAAAGATCAAGTCCATTTAAATCAGCTAGTCAAAATTGAACGAGCGGAAGCTATCGCTGCATTAAAAGCTGAACAAGCTACTGTTGAAGGATGGTGTAATTCTTCAACAAAGATCACTGAGATAATTAAGGCTCAGATTCCTCTGAGTGATAAACGTGGTCTGGGTTATAAATATGATACTCCAATACCAACCACTGAACGTTCAATGCTTAAATTTGGAACGTTCGTATCCTCAGTAGCTGACACTTCTTCATCTCAGTACTCCTCGTCGATTACACCATTCCCTGAGGAAACTCCTACCTCCTCAAAAGGTAAGGAGAAAATGGTTTATTCAAAACCTACCTCTGTCTCTAAAGATAAAGGTAAAGGAATTGTAATTTATCAAAATCCTCAAAAGGGTACTTTAGTACCTAAGCTGAATGCTTCCAAAGCCTTAGTGATTCATTCATCTGTTTCTAGAAATCAGACCTCTGGATCAGTTCAGCGACCTACTCCTAGACTCAGAGTAGATGTCCTTGGTAAGAAATCTGAAGAACTGAATGTTCGTCCTATTTCAAAAACCAATAGTGTACTTGGTGCTGGCACTTCTAATTCCAAATTAAAAGCTCAGCACACAAGTGGTCCTAGAACTAATTTTAGTTATAGGAAATGTTATCACTGTGGACTTACCGATCATATTGCAAGTAAGTGTCCCACAGCCACCAAAGCTGATAAGATAGCTAAGGTGAAGATAGCACCAAAGAAGACCAAACCAGTTGCAAGTCAGGTCAAGGTGACTCATACCGCTGAGGTCAAGAAATTGACCAAAGTGAAGAAAGACAAAGCTGAATCTTCAAATGCTGCGAAGACTGCTGAACCCATTCCAACCACTTCCACTGACAAACGCGTATACATGGTGAAGTGGGTACCCAAGCAAAACTAATCTTCCTTTGTATTGCAGGTTAAGAAGGGTATCTGGTATCTCGATAGCGGATGCTCTAGACACATGACTGGAAAGAAAAGCCTGCTCGCTGAATACAAGGAAGAGAAGGGTCCCTCTGTAACTTTCGGTGGAAATGGAAAAGGACACACCCGAGGGTATGGTGTACTTTCAAATGGTACAACATCCTTCAGAAGAGTCGCATATGTTGAAGGGCTGAAGCATAATCTTCTGAGCATCAGTCAGCTTTGCGACATGGATAACAAAGTGATTTTCACCAAGGAATCCTGCTTTGTCTCTGACAAAAAGGAGAAGATAGCTCTCAGCGGTTATCGTTTGGAAAATGTTTACGTTATAAACATGGACTCAACAACCACTGAGAACTCCTGTTTCTTCTCAAAGGCATCTTCTGATGTCAACTGGCTATGGCACAAGAGACTCTCACATCTCAACTTCAAGACACTGAATACTCTTTCATCCAAAGAGTTAGTCACTGGTCTACCTCAACATTCATACGCCAAAGAATCCTTATGTTCAGCGTGTGAAAAAGGGAAGCAGACCAAGGCAAGCTTTAAGTCCAAGCAAGTTTCCTCAGTGTCATCTCCTCTTCAACTACTCCATATGGATTTGTTTGGCCCCGTTAACAAACAATCCATCGCTGGAAAGAAATATACGCTGGTCATAGTTGATGAATTCTCTCGTTATACATGGGTAATGTTTCTCCGTTCTAAGAGTGACACCCCTGAAGAACTCATCACCTTTGTTCGGAAGATGGAAACTCTGAACAATATGACTGTTCGCTCAATAAGGAGTGATCATGGAACTGAATTCAAAAACAGTTCTCTTGATTCCTTCCTTGAGAGCAAGGGTATTTCTCATAACTTTTCGTCAGTGAGAACACCACAACAAAACGGAGTCGCTGAAAGAAGAAATAGAACAATTATTGAAGTTGCACGTTCAATGCTCAGCGATTCTCACCTGCCTACTCAGTTTTGGGCAGAAGCTGTCAACACGGCTTGTTTTACGCAAAACAGGTCGCTGATAGTCAAAAGATTCAAAAAGACAGCCTATGAACTCTTTCATGGGAGAAAGCCTTCAATCAGCTTTCTTCACATCTTTGGTTGTCAGTGTTTCATACTGAACAACAGAGATGCCCTTGGAAAGTTTGATCCTAAGGCTGATGATGGAATCTTTCTTGGATACTCCTCAGTTTCCAAAGCCTTCAGAGTCTTCAACCGAAGAAGACAAACTGTAGAAGAAACTATTCACGTCACGTTTGACGAATCCCGTTCAGCGAACTCTAAACCGAACGCTGATACAGAAGAACTGAATCAATGGATGTTTTCTCATCTTGGTGATTCAGAAGATGTTCCCACTACTCATACTCATACAACTGAAAATGATGGTCCTACTATCATTCCCAATATGCAGAATAGTGAAGCTGAAACATCTTGGGTCTCAGCTGTTCCTATAAATACTATACCCGCAGTTGATCCAAATGTCTCAGAAATTCCATCTATTTCTCAGCAATCAGTGAATGAAGTGACAAATGCAAGCATTCCTCTCTTAGCTGATTATCCAGAAGTAGCTGAAGCCTCATCTTCAGTTTCTCCAGTTCAGACTGCGTCAGCGACGCATGCTCCGGCTCAGCGATGGCCTTTAAATCACCCAATCGATCAAATTCTTGGTGATCCCAACGCTGGTATTCAGACTCGTAGAAGTGCAGGTAATATTTGTTTATTTGTTAACTTTATTTCTCTAACTGAACCAAAGAAAATAGATGATGCCCTCAGAGATCCAAACTGGGTCAGCGCTATGCAAGAAGAGCTGACTGAATTCGAAAGAAACAAAGTTTGGAAACTTGTTCGGAGACCAACTGACAAAACAGTGATAGGCACTAAGTGGGTCTATCGAAACAAGTTGGACGAACATGGTACTGTAACTCGCAACAAAGCTCGTCTTGTTGCTCAGGAATACAGACAAGAGGAAGGTATAGATTATGACGAAACCTTTGCTCCTGTAGCAAGACTTGAATCTATTCGTCTTTTCTTAGCATATGCTGTACACAAAAACTTCACTGTACATCAAATGGATGTTAAGTCAGCGTTTCTAAATGGAAAGCTGAATGAAGAAGTTTATGTGGAACAACCTCCAGGATTCTCAGATCCTAAGCGTCCAGGTTATGTTTATAAGCTGGATAAGGCACTTTATGGCTTGAAGCAAGCTCCTCGTGCATGGTATGACACTCTTTCTACGTATCTCCACCTTGAAAAATTTGAGAGAGGTAAGATTGACAAAACTTTGTTTTTTAGAAAAATAAAAGGTCATATCATTTTAGTTCAAATATATGTTGATGACATTATATTTGGTTCTACTAACCCTGAGCTTTGTACTCGTTTCGCTGATAGAATGAAAGATGAGTATAAAATGAGTATGATGGGTGAACTAACATATTTCCTTGGTCTTCAGATTAAGCAAACTGAAAAGGAACTTTTATAAATCAGGGAAAGTATGTTAAAGATATGCTGAAAAAATTCGACTTAACTGAAAGTTCAGCTATGAAAACCCCTATGGCACCACCGCTGATACTTGATAAGGACACAAAGGGTGTTCCTGTCAATGTCACGCTGTACCGTGGGATGATCGGCTCTCTACTGTATCTTACAGCTAGCCGACCCGATATTATGTTTGCAACATGTCTGTGCGCACGATATCAAGCTGAACCTAAGATATCTCATATGAAAGCTGTAAAGCGAATCTTTCGATATCTTAAGGGAACAGCGAATCTAGGTCTTTGGTATCCCAAAGATTCAGGATTCGATCTAACCGCCTATTCAGACAGTGATTTTGCAGGTTGCAAAATGGATAGGAAAAGCACCACAAGAGGATGTCAGCTCCTGGGTGGAAAGCTGGTAAGTTGGACAAGTAAGAAGCAAAACTCGGTGTCCACTTCCACAGCTGAAGCTGAGTATGTAGCCGCTGGAAGCTGCTGTTCTCAAGTCTTGTGGATGAGAAATCAACTACTAGACTATGATCTTCAGCTCTCCAAAATTCCAATCTATTGCGACAGCACAAGTGCCATCGCTATAGCAAACAATCCAGTGCTACACTCAAAGACAAAACACATAGAAATCAGATATCATTTTATCAGAGATCATGTGATGAATGGTGATATAGAACTTCATTTTATCCCAACTGATTATCAGTTAGCTGATTTGTTTACCAAACCTCTTGATGAGACAAGATTCAACTTTCTAATCAGCGAGCTTGGAATGCTGAACTTTGAAGGATAAATCTTCAGCGGTTCACATTTAATCAGCGATACGTTTATACATTCTTGTATAGGCTCTGGATAAAATAAACTAGTACAATCCATTTCATCATCTTCTCTCTGAATAAATTGGGTTAAACTGATATCAAGGTATGTTTTCTCTGACAAAACGCATGAAAATGCAAGATTTCAAATTCTTTCATCGCTGAATAATATTTTGAAATTTCTTAAAACCCTCACTGATATTTCTATTCAGTACTTCATATTTTCCAAAGAGTCCCTGAGTTTTTCTTTCAAAACCTCAGAGACAACGAAAGAATGTGAAAGGACAGTTGTGACGTCATTGCAACGGATAACACCAGGCACGTTTCTTTTTCTGACACACGTTTGCACGTTTCGTTGTCTATCCAATCAAATGCAAACACGTGTCCGTGTCATGATGAAAAACTTTCCCGCTCAAGTTTTTCTCTCTCTACTCTCTTCCTATATAAACTCTCTCAAAGTTTATATTTGTCTTTTATGCGAATCAATCTTTCTCCGCAAGAAAAGAACACTGTTGCATTTTGTGCTCTCGATCTTCAAGAACTGTTCATCATCTTCTTCATCAAACTCAAGGTCAATATGTTCTTATCTTTTATCAAATGCAAATAACTTGTTTTCGATCTTATCATTGTTTTACACAAGATCAAACAAAAGAACTCAAAAATAAAATCATTTTCTTTCATGGTTTTATAAACACAACCATTTCATGGTTGTTCTTCAAGTTTTAAATCTAAAATCTTAAACTTGTTCTTCTTTCGTATCCATTTTTAAAAAAAAAAAAAAAAAAACTGGAATACAAGGCTTATAGGTGTTATATTCGTTTTTTTTTTTAAAAAAAAAACAAGAAAAACCCTAATCTTCATTAAGACTTTTTTGTCTGAATGAAATGGACAAAATTCGAAAAATCTTAATGGAAATTCTCTTTCCACATTAAGATATTTCTTATTTGTTAACATCTTTCGTTGAACTGATAATACAGTGAAATGGCAACTTCAAAGCTGAATGTTACCGCTGAGTCCATCTCCAGTGATTCTGAGGAACTGGAAATCACCAAAGCTCCTCAGGTTAAGTTTGAGCTGGATCAACTAGACTGGACAAATGCAAACAACCTTTCAGCGCTTCTCGAGTTTCCTCCTCGGAAGCAGGTATCCCATCTAGACGACGCTGTGATTTTTTTGAAGAATAGCCCCATATACACAGCACTGACAATCACACCTCCTGCCAGTCAGCGTCTATTATCCCAATTCTGGTACTCTGCCAGACACACCAACCTACCCTCAGCCAAAGATCCATCTAAAACCATCGACTGCATACTCAGCGATACTGAGTATGGCACCATCAAGATAACCCCCGCAATAATCCGTAAAGCTCTGAAATTCCCTAACGCTACCTCAGAAAATCCTTTCATTCCATTTCCTGACCACAAGAAGCACGCTGACAGGGAAGAAATCATTGCTTTCCTTGATGCGATGGGTTACATCTGGGAGACTGGAAGAGACAAGCTACCTGAGAAGAAGCTGACGCTGATAAAGAAATCCAAGATGCCCAGCGAGATGAACTTCATCTTCGCTCACCTGATCAGCTGCATGACAGCGAAATCCGGATCTTCTGATCAAGCCGCTCAACCTCAGCAGGCCATGGGTTACGCACTGCTGAAAGGTCTCAACATTGACTGGGCCTCCATCATCTATGAAGACCTCATTCAACGTGTTGATTCTGCCGCTGACCGACCAGCATGGGTTCCTTACCCGCGATTCATCAGCGCCATCTTTCAATATGGCCTGAAGGACAGCTATCCTGAGGAGGGTGATCTGAAACTCTCTCAGATTGGCCCTAAAGTTCTCGACTTCAAGCCTGTCGCCAACGAGGTACGTCTCTCTACTCTTCTCACTCTTCTTAATTCTCCGCTTTCTGTGGCTCCTTCAGCGACAATACCCATCGCTGATACCCCGGCCACAAAATCCATTCCTTCTAAGAAAAGGAAACAATCTCTTACCCCTCTTGATTCCAAAAGGATCAAGAAAACCAAGGAGCAACCCCAGCAGTTGCATGCTGAAGACTCCTCAGCTCATTCTGAAGAGCTGAAGGAAAGTTCTGTGGTACGCTCTGCCACACCAATTCAAGCCATCCCTTCTAAACCTACTTCAGCGTCCCTAAACGCTGAGGTTAGAACTTTGGAATCTACCCAACCTTCGTCAGTCTCTCAAAAGACTGATGAAGTACTTCTCAGCGAATCCAACGCTGAACTTGAACCCCAACCCCAATTCTTATCCTTCGCTCCTCCCTCTACTTCTTTGGACACTCCTCCAGTCAAAACTGGAGATGCCATCATTCAAGAAGCCGTTGAAGCTTCTCAGCGAATGACGAAGAAAGGACCTGCAGAGATATCCATTCCTCACAGAACTTTTGAGGGAGATATGGAACACTATGGAGGGACTCGAAACTTTGATGAGTTCGTCAACGCTCCTGCAGGTACAGATCCCACCTTAAACACTGTAACTAAACCTGAAACTTCTGAGCTTTCCTTTGTTCACAAGTACTTATATGTTACAGGTCCTTTTTTGGGAGACATCAACCAGTCTCTGAAGTCTATGGAGATGAAACTTACGGATCTCACCACCGGTCTATCAAATAACTCTACAGCTGTAACAAACGCTGGAGAGAATCTGACGAAGCTGACTACTGTGGTGGAAAAGAAGGCCTCCTCTGATGACATCAAAGATCTTGATAAAACTCTCGCCGACTTTGCCAAAGTGCTCTCCGACATCTACACTGACTACACCAACCTCAAATCATCAGTTTCCACCATTTCCAGCGAAGTTACAACGCTGAAGAAATCGGTTGGTACACTCGAAGGTGATATGTCAGTGGTCAAGACCGACTTGGGCTCAGTGAAGACCGACCTTGGTTCCGTCAAGACAATGATCGAGACGCTGGTGAACAAGGCAAATAATCCAGCTCCTGCTCCGGCCCCTGCACCTGTTTTGGACTCATTCACCGCAGAGGATCGCCAAGAGCTGAAGAAAATCACGCCTGCTATTTCTGGCCTAGAAGACAGAATAGCTAAGCTTGAAGGTTGTGTGAAAATCTCTGGCCCAGAAGACAGAGACAACACCAATGCTGAATCTACCCATTCCTCCCCCGCCCATCATGAGAAAGAGGGGGAGAAGAGCGCTGAACATGAGAAGAGCGCTGAAGACCTTTCCCATGATGAATCTATCAGGGGAGAGGGTAATGAAGATCGGATTACTGGACCTCAGGGAGATGAAAACCCTGAGGGAACCGAGAACCTCGCCTCTATATCTGAGGGGGAGCAACTCGATGAAGATGCTGAGGAATCTGAAGCAGAAGAAGACGAAGACTTCGACATCCCTGAAGCTGAACCATCCTCCTCTCCAAGGAACGATGATGATGATGATGAAGATGACGATGATTTCTTTGTTGTCAAACCTGCTCCTCGAACCAAAGCTCTTAAAGGTATTTCAATAAAAGAACCTTCAGGGGAGAAGACAAAGACAAAGCACTCAGCCTCTGGTGCTGAGAAAAGCAAAGACAAAGGCATCGCTGAAGATGATAATCTGGCGATCCTACTTGCAAAGCCGATTTGTCAGGTACACTAAACTTATTTTTCCTTCCCTGATCATCTATGAAAAATCAGTTATCCATTCCACAAACACCATACACATCCACATTTTTTTTCTATCTTTTCTACCCAAGTTCTTCTACCCAGTTCTTATTTGTAAGATCGTTGCGTTTCAGCTAGTCCTCTCCCCTGTTTGAGGATATCGCTGAAAGATCTGTTGCGACTTCACCAATAATTCCAGCTAACGCTGAAGACATAATCCCAGTCTTAGATTTAATCTCTGAGACTGATGAACCAGAAGAACAACCTCTCTCGCACAGAAACAGACTTTCCTCAGTTGCTCAAAGGCTGAGTGAAGAAGATCAAAAGAGGAGAGAAGAAATGATAAAGCGATTCGAGGATCAGCGAATCATCCTAAGGCGCGATCAACTACCTTCAGTTCCTCCTAAGTTCAGAATTTCAAAAGCTGAATACCAAGATCATCTCAGAGCTGAACGCCTCATCGCTGAAAGGAAGGAAGCTGAAGATAAAGACAGAGAATACGCCATCAAGCTCACTCAAGAATCTGTCAAAGACCCCAAGCTGAAGCGTATTCCCATTCAAATCCAACGAAAGCTTTGGGAACAAGCCCAGAAGATCGTGGAAAAGAAAGCTGAAGTTTCTCAGACCACCCTGATCTGGTGTAAAGAGAAAATCCACTTCAGATATCGTCCAGCGAAGATCAACAAGGTATTCATCTCTGGAAGAACCTCCGTCGGAGTACCTATTGTTGACATCAAACTGTTCAGAGAAGATGACTCATCTGAAACCTTTCGTGCTGACACTGTAAAAAGGTATGGTCTCTCTGAATGGCTGGAGATGAGGTTAGCTATCCAACCGTCAAAATCTAAGTACAAGGATCATTTCGAAAAGCTGATAAACAGACAGATCGATTTGATATCTTCTTGTGTGGATATTCCTCCTGTTCCTGATCTAAAGCCGAAAAGAAAAAAGGACTATCCAAGGAAGAAACGTCAAGATTCAAACTCAGGTCCTGTCATACGAAATGAAACTGGAATTGGTTTCTCTCGCGCTGAAGTACTTGGTCCTGATCCTGATCTATCTGCCCTTGATGTCTCTTTGCCACCATGTGAACTTTTCGTCCCTGGTAAAGTCATCAGTAATCCTTATGGAATATTCTTTCTTGACTACGACGGACGTAAATGCTTTCAACGGATCGCTGAGCTTCCAATCACTCCAATCGAACAGCTCAAAGATCTCATCTACTGGTGCGACTTCAGAAAAGACATTCAGGCACGACACCTAAAACCCTTGATTTTTGAAGCTGCTCTGAAGCTAAAGAATAAAGGAGAAAAGGTTCCTGACTGGATGATTCCAACTGAAAAGACAACCCTTGATGAACTTCTCATTAAGGAAGAACCCTTTGAAGGCTGACAACAATCACCATTTTCTCTATTGTATCAGTCATCCTTCAGTACTTGTAATTTATTTCGCTTGTACTTGTAATCTTTCTTATTCATATTGTAACCTGATTCAAAGATTTAAAGAAAGATTTCAACGAATGTACTTTACTCCATCAGTACTGAAAAGATCCCAGAAAACAGTAAAAGGGACAAATATTTTATGAGTTCTTTTTATCCTTATGTTTTCATTAAATAGCAATTTTCTCTGTTGCTATGTCATAATCAAATAGGGGGAGATTGTTGATCCAAACCCTCAGTGATTTGATAATGACCCTATCTTAAATACTTAGTGAAAATTGTAAGTAAACAATATGTATCAGAGTTTCACTATCGCTGATAAGTACTAAGATCTTACAGTACTGCTGATAGGAACTCTCGCACTTTTAGATTAAACATTCAGCGAACACTGTTCACCATATCGCTGAGTCTGTTCAGTCCTTATGGTGATCGCTGATAAGTTAGTTGTTTACTTATGATCCCTGAAGACAAGATTCACGTCAACAAAGGTTCTACGCTGAAGTCGAAGATCAAGCTCAAGAACCAGCGACAAGTCTCCTAATGAACTGATGCGGATCAGCGAAGACTCAGATTTGTCCACTCAACGTGAAGTATCAAGTACAAGACTTCAGCTATCGCTGAACTTTATCATCTGCTGAATAGTAAATGATAATCGCTGAATCAACGAAAGCTGATCATGAAGTCCTCCGTACAAAGTACCTTTGTCTTAACCTCCCTTGCACGCCACCGTACGAAATGTCAGAAAAGAACCTCCGAAAATCTGAAATCGTACAACCACTCTGACACTACACTGTTCATTCATGCGGCTACTAAGGTTGTCATCAAAGGTCAATGACATGCAACCAATCCGCTAATGACACGTGTAAAGTATATACTGGATTGCATTAAATGCATGCAGTATATAAAGAGATGAACTCACTTCATTTGAAGTAACTTGCTAACTCTGGACAAGTTCAAATCTCTCAAGATAGGATTTTATTAGTAATCTCCTTATCTTTCTTAGTGCAAGAAAACCTTAGTGTTCCAACTTGTTTAGATTTAGGTTTATCCTTAATCTTGTTTCCGCAACAAGCTGTAAATTGTTAATGATTTATCAATAAACAATTTAGAAAAGTAAAATAGTGTGTTTGTATTCAACCCCCCCCCCCCCCTTCTACAAACTTGTTTAAGCCTTTCGGGACCAACAACATCGTATGCAACAATTTAGCTAGCGCTAACCGTGGTAAGAGTCGTCGCACTCACTTACCGGGTAAGACTCTTGGTCCTTGTTTTCGACTCTTGTGTAATAACCCAAATTTTAGTAGGTTTTGGAAGTTTGGTGGCCGAAGTCTAAGGAATGAAAGTGTAACTCGAGGGACCTTTTGGCAAATCTTTGAGAAGTATTTATAGCTACAAATCCCTAGGGCAAATTCTAAAAATCAGTATCATTTACTTGTGTTGTGGGTGTTGGCGGTTGCAAGAGAGAAAAGAAGAGAGAAAGAAGTGTTTTGGAAGGATTCTTGCCCAAAGAAGGAATTAATTCAGGTAATCTTCCATAACTTCGTTTTCCTAAGTATTGCAAGCTTTCTTTTCTCTTTAATCAAAGAATTTGGGGATGAAATCGTGAGGAATTGATGAGTTTTCAACAAAACTCTCCTTAGTGGATATTTTGGGGTTTTGTTTATTAAGTGTCGATTTTAAGGTAAAGAATTGGTTTAAGTGGGTGCTTATGGTTGGGGGATGAACCCTGATGGTTGTCTAATCGAGATGATATCAAACAATTGAGTTTCAATCACTTTTAGATGGTTGTTTTTCGAACAGCCGTAGTTCCCGGACATTACCGTTTCAGTAGTGTCCGAATGAGTTGCTAGAGTCCGGATAGAGTCCTCTTGGGAGTTTCCGGATGGGTGGCATTCCGGATAGGTTGGGTTACCGGGTGTTAACATCCGGAAAGGAGTGTGTCCGGAAATGAGGGGGTTCGGGTATCCGGGAAGTCCTAGTGTCCGGACTGTTTGGGTATTCGGGGAGTTGGAGTATCCGGAAAGTGTGTGTACCCGGTAAGTTCTAGATCTTTCTTTCTGATTAAGAAATTGTCTGATCTGTTAGGTATTAAGCTTGTGTAACTCAAGATTTGAACATGAGTGCTTGCCTTGTAACCACAGGTGAGTCTTTCTGAACCTAAATTTTATACAAAGTGTGTGGTTGATGATTATAATTTAAATTATGAGTTTTCCAACGGCTTTTATTACAAGTAAAGATTTGAGCGTGTGGCATGGTTATTATTTAAACGGTGTGTTTTTCAATTACTTTTATTGCAAGATGATAAGAAATTGTGTGCGGTGTGGTTATTGTCTAACAGTGTGCTTTTCAACTGCTCTTAGTTCAAGGCAAGGTTTAAATGTGTGATCTTTATGTGTGGCTTATATGTGTGATTAAAATGTGTGTGACCGTGCTCTGGCTTTTGTGTGATATGGGCGGTGTGTGCCCGATTATGTTGTCACGGTGTGTGTGACATGGGCGGTGTGCGCCCAATTATTCTGTCACGGTGTGTGTGACATGGGCGGTGTGTGCCCGAATGCGCTGTCACGGTGTGTGTGACTTTAGCGCGTGCCAGTAGCATGTGTCATTGTGTGCATATCAATTTTGTGTGTTTACCATGATTTATACAAATGTTTCATAACTGATTTTATAAACTGAAATATTTTGGTGTGACGCGGTGTGGAGGGAACTCACTAGACCTCATGGTCTAACCCTCGCTTTTCAAAACTAAAAACCTTTTCAGGTAAGCAGGTGTTAGGGAGCTCGGACAAAGGGAAGGGGAAGGTGTGAGCTGGAGCTTGCATCTTAGTGACTAGAAGCCTTCCATTTTTGAATATTAGACTTATTCTCAGTTGTAATTAGGGTTGTACTTCCGCAAACCCATTTAAATTCTTGTTAAATTGTGTCGAGGGCCAGGTTTTGGCAGTTTTGATTTATCTATTAAACCGTATTTGGATCGTATGTTTTTGGGATGTTACAAATGGTATCACAGCCTTAGTTTAAGAGATTTAGGTGACCGGACGGGCCTAAACTTAAACTGTGGAGTTAGAGAATACAACTGAGAACTAGGAGGACCTTAGCAAGACTGGGTAGAATGATTAATAGGGTGGCGAGGACTGTCATGTAAGGTAAGTTGGCGATTACACCTGGCCAGTGTAATTACGAGCTTACAGGTACATGTAAGTGCTTAATTGCCTTATTATCTTGGAACTGTAGGCTTAATGTTGTTGGTGTTTCTTTGTCAGTCAGTAATCATGTTGAGGAGATCAATGAGGGGCGTGTCGGAACCTACTGATGAGGAAATCGAAATGGAAGCACCACCTGTGCCGGCGGCCGGACGTGGTAGGGGTAGAGGTCGAGAAAGAGGCCGAGGAAGGGGAAGAGGAAGAGCACCCCGGCGAGCGGCTACTCAGGTGAATGAGAACGTGGAAAGAGCTGTAGTGAGGGCACGGGTTACTCGTGGGACGAGGAGCGCAGGAATTCCGCAAGAACCAGAGACGTCTCATCAGGAGAGCTCTGCGTCCAGGCGGGGAGCGAGCCGAGGTGGAAGTCGTGGGCGAGGCCGTGCTCAAGCCTTTGTGACCCAAGAAAATTTCGCCACTGCATTGGGAGAAATCCAGGATACATTGAAAGCACTGTTGGCTAAGCAGAACGAGGCAGCTTCGGGGAGTAAGGAGGCAAGTGGTAGTAAGGGAGGGGAGACTAGCTCTTATGGTTCAGCTTCGGGGAGCCCTACTCAGTCAAACCCGTTGGCGGTAAATGATCGAGTGCTAAGTGGAGGGTGTAGTTACAAGGCATTCGCTTCTTGTAAGCCACCTGCTTTCAAGGGAGAATGCGACCCCGTGTTGGCGATAAAGTGGATCAGGGAAATGGAACGGGTGTTCGACACCTGTAAGTGTGCTGATAGTGACAAGGTAATGTTTGCTCTGTCAATGCTGAAATCAGAAGCTGTGTTTTGGTGGGATGCGGAGACCGCGGGGGAAGGGTCAAAGGCTGCTAAGAGTATGACGTGGAAGACCTTTGTCTCAAAGTTCAAGGCGTCGTTTTGCCCTCTGGCGGCAGTGAAACGACTAGAAGAAGAGTTCATGAGTTTGGAACAAGGTGGAATGACGGTGAGAGAATATACCACGAAGTTTATGGAAAAGGCGAGGTTCGTTGAGTTGTATGTACCGAATGAGGAACGTCGAGTTGAGAGATACATCTTTGGATTAAAGAGTAGCGTGCGGGAACTGGTCACGGCTAGGAACCCGATCACCTTTCAGGCAGCCATCAATGCGGCTGAAATGGTTGAAAAGGAGAAGAACCGACAAGACGTGGAGAAGGGTAAAGAGAAGAGAAAGTGGAAAGGATCAGTGCGTGACTCGGAATGGGCTAAGGTGTTCAAGCCAGAGTTCCGAGGAGGATCGAAACTTGAAGAGAAACCTTGTGGGAAGTGTAATCGAGTCCACCGTGGGGAATGTGCGGGGGAAACCGAAGGATGTTTCAAATGTGGAAGGTTAGGACATTTGGCACGAGACTGTAGGAACCCTAGGGCTTGCTACCAATGCGGTTCCTTGGAACATTTGAGACCCAACTACCCTCAGCTGAAGAGGGGGGATTCGGGTGGTTACGATGGTAGGCAAAGAGGAAGGGTGGAGGAAAAGAAAGTGGAGACAGCTCAGGCGAAGGCTAGAGCTTTTCGGATGACGGCTGATGAGGAGGAAGATATACCTGGTGTTGAGACAGGTACCCTTCTTTTAAATTTTGTGTTGCTAAAGTGTTTTATGACCTGGGTGTAAACCGTTCGTTTGTATCGCCGGGATTTGCCCGACGTTTTGTGTGGAACCTAGACGGCTGGAGCGTGAGTTCGAAGTAGAAATGGCTGTTAATAGTTGAGTCTTGGTGAGGAAAGTGTTTGGTAGATGTAGTATCGATGTTGAGGGCCTCTCGTGTTCCTTGCAATCGTGCCCGTGAACGAGGAGAGTTTGACGTTATCATAGGGATGGATTAGCTAGCAAGTGATAGTCCTAGCATTGGGTGCAATAGGAAATGATTCGTAGGCCTGGTCTGATAAGTCGGAGGTGACGATCGATGGAGTTTGACGAAAGCGTAAGTCTTATCTTGTGTAGTGATGAAAGCAGGTTACCCGTAGCTTCCCGATGAGGAATTCCGGGGACAAAATTCTTTTAAGGGGGGAGAGTTGTAATAACCCAAATTTTAGTAGGTTTTGGAAGTTTGGTGGCCGAAGTCTAAGGAATGAAAGTGTAACTTGAGGGACCTTTTGGCAAATCCTTGAGAAGTATTTATAGCTACAAATCCCTGGGGCAAATTCTAAAAATCAGTATCATTTACTTGTGTTGTGGGTGTTGGCGGCTGCAAGAGAGAAAAGAAGAGAGAAAGAAGTGTTTTGGAAGGATTCTTGCCCAAAGAAGGAATTAATTCAGGTAATCTTCCATAACTTCGTTTTCCTAAGTATTGCAAGCTTTCTTTTCTCTGTAATCAAAGAATTTGGGGATGAAATCGTGAGGAATTGATGAGTTTTTAACAAAACTCTCCTTAGTGGATATTTTGGGGTTTTGTTTATTAAGTGTCGATTTTGAGGTAAAGAATTGGTTTAAGTGGGTGCTTATGGTTGGGGGATGAACCCTGATGGTTGTCTAATCGAGATGATATCAAACAATTGAGTTTCAATCACTTTTAGATGGTTGTTTTTCGAACAGCCGTAGTTCCCGGACACTGCAGTTTCAGTAGTGTCCGGATGAGTTGCTAGAGTCCGGGTAGAGTCCTCTTGGGAGTTTCCGGATGGGTGGCATTCTGGATAGGTTGGGTTACCGGGTGTTAACATCCGGAAAGGAGTGTGTCCGGAAAGGAGTGTGTCCGGAAATGAGGGGGTTCGGGTATCCGGGAAGTCCTAGTGTCCGGACTGTTCGGGTATTCGGGGAGTTGGAGTATCCGGAAAGTGTGTGTACCCGGTAAGTTCTAGATCTTTGTTTCTGATTAAGAAATTGTCTGATCTGTTAGGTACTAAGCTTGTGTAACTCAAGATTTGAACAGGAGTGCTTGCCTTGTAACCACAGGTGAGTCTTTCTGAACCTAAATTTTATACAAAGTGTGTGGTTGATGATTATAATTTAAATTATGAGTTTTCCAACGGCTTTTATTACAAGTAAAGATTTGAGCGTGTGGCATGGTTATTATTTAAACGGTGTGTTTTTCAATTACTTTTATTGCTAGATGATAAGAAATTGTGTGCGGTGTGGTTATTGTCTAACAGTGTGCTTTTCAACTGCTCTTAGTTCAAGGCAAGGTTTAAATGTGTGATCTTTATGTGTGGCTTATATGTGTGATTAAAATGTGTGTGACCGTGCTTTGGCTTTTGTGTGATATGGGCGGTGTGTGCCCGATTATGCTGTCACGGTGTGTGTGACATGGGCGGTGTGTGCCCGATTATTCTGTCACGGTGTGTGTGACATGGGCGGTGTGTGCCCGTATGCTCTGTCACGGTGTGTGTGACTTTAGCGCGTGCCAGTAGCATGTGTCAATGTGTGCATATCAATTTTGTGTGTTTACCATGATTTATACAAATGTTTCATAACTGATTTTATAAACTGAAATATTTTGGTGTGACGCGGTGTGGAGGGAACTCACTAGACCTCATGGTCTAACCCTCGCTTTTCAAAACTAAAAACCTTTTCAGGTAAGCAGGTGTTAGAGAGCTCGGACAAAGGGAAGGGGAATGTGTGAGCTGGAGCTTGCATCTTAGTGACTAGAAGCCTTCCATTTTTGAATATTAGACTTATTCTCAGTTGTAATTAGGGTTGTACTTCCGCAAACCCATTTAAATTCTTGTTAAATTATGTCGAGGGCCAGGTTTTGGCAGTTTTGATTTATCTATTAAACCGTATTTGGATCGTATGTTTTTGGGATGTTACATCTTGGTCCTTGCTTCCGCTCTTACCTGGTGAGATTCTTGGTCCTTGCCATATTCATCCGGTAAGCTAATGTGACTTGGTAAGCACTTACCCGGGTAAGCGTTTTGTAAACGACCCCTTAGTTTCTTTTTTTCTTCCTTTTACTCCGTTTATCTTGAAAGGACATACGATTCGGTTTTTTGTTCATACATATTGCTTCTAAAATGCTTAGATATTATTCCATTTTTTGACCTAATTTGTGCTTAATTCAGTCAGGTTCTTCAATTTGTGTGCAAATATGGGACTTATTTATCATTTCTCATGTTAACGTCGTGATTATGTGGTGTTATTTTGCACAATTTAGGTATTATGCTACTTTTCGATAAGATATGGAGGTACTACTGGGGTGCTAATTCTTTTGCAACCGATTCAAGGTGAGTTCTCCTAGACTTTTTTATTGGGCAAAAAGGTAACCCTAATTTGTGTTTGTCTAATCAATGCTTACACTTTGATTAAACCGCAAATTCGTGTTTGTTTAGGGGTTTTGTATTTTGTGGGTTTATTTATTTATTATTGTTTGTGTATATTTTATAAGCTTATGGAATTCAGCCCCTAAAACATCAAAACCATTACAAACAAACCAAGTTAGCAAGAAGGTAACAAGAATGTCAAGATTGCAATAAACCATAGAGTTTTAACAGTTTTAAAGAAATAGTTTTTAGGCTATCGTTTCTAGCAAGTCGCGCATAGCCTTATGGTTTCTTTGTAAAATGAGTTTCGTGCGATCATATAAAGTAAAAATACAATTTTATTTATAAAATATTTTATGTTTTTTTGACGTATAACATTTTTTTTGCATTTCTTTAACTACCCTAATAATTTAAGTTAAAAACAATGATGATTCGAAAATGTTTTTCATACACAAAAAGTTATGTCATTGAAAGGTCAAAAATGTTTTCCCTATTAGAAATAGAATCAATAACTTTTCTGAACTTCGATATTTAATACACATATTCATCTACTATATTGTATGCATCACTTGGTCGCAATTTTAGCGTCTCTTGGGTACATAAAGGGTCGATAAAGTTATATTGGCATAAAAGTATTATTCACAAACATTCTATATTCGATGTTGCAGGGATGAGGAAAATAGGGCATGTGCCAAGTATATGCTAACATGTATATATTTCTTGTTGGTCTATAAAATGGTTTCGAAAGAAAATGGGTTCTTATCAATCAAATGCCTAAGAAGATTGTTTAAATGTATGGATGCATTACTGGGTAATTACTCCTTTAGCAGTTAGTACATCATTTGTCAACTCTAACTGCCAAGGGAGATTTGCCCTGCAATTCATCAAGTTTACATATATCACGAAAGTTGCATGATTTCCAATATTATTTTCGATCTCTTGTTATCCTCATTAGATGACCTTCCAACACATGGAACCACATTGACATGCATGAAGTTTTATGAACTACAAATAGATATTTCTGGCATCCCATCATTTCGACCAACAATGTTGTATTTGTAACTTTACTTTGTTAATAAAGAAGTAACTCGCTACCATAAAGGTAGATCATATATAACTTTTACTAGCGGGCCTACGTAAAAGCATAGAGTGACGTGCGCCACCGTTTATTGTTCCGTCGTAGTTGAAAAAATTTAAGTTTGTGAATGATCACTATAAAAACATACCCTATCCGTGACGGAAAATTTCGTCATTGATTCATCACTAATCCGTCAATACACCATATTGTTTGTTGCATGCCCATATGTTTTTTGAAATTGAACTCTTGGCACACATCTCTAATAGCAGAGTTGGTAAAAGTTGTTACCTTTGTACAAAAGGATCGCGTTTGAGTACTAATTTTGTCAAATTTATTAGTTTTCAGGTTGGTGTTTTTTTATATACACTACTTGTGTTCAAAAAAATAAATTGTAGGTATGAATAGAACATGGGTTCCTTTTGTGCAGAACAAGGAACCAACTAACATATATACTAATATATTAAAACAATTTTTAGATCTTTTTATAGTTACCATCACTTAATTGTTTTTCTAGTTGGCCTCTTTATAATTGTCATATTCATATATGCCTTGCTTGACATCACTCCATCTTTCTAGTTCTTTCGATATTGACTATCAACTTTATCCTACTCAAAATCAATGATTTACATTTGAACATATATGACATATAATATATAGGGAAGTTCAAATGAGAACAACCACCAAAGTCGCATGAATGACGTGATTTTACATGTGATTTTAGTGTAAAATCACATTTGATTCAATCGTTTTCTTATTCTCTTATTTGGTTATTGTTCTCGTATGCATGTCCCTGACTATATATATATATATATATATATATATATATGTGTGTGTGTGTGTGTGTGTGTGTGTGTGTATGTATGTATATATACATGTGTGTGTGCAGAAAAGATTCAGGGAGAACCTTGAAAATTAGAACCGGAGAACCATGAAAAAAAGATGAAAAAAATGTCAAATTAAAGATAAAAAGTGATATTTTTTTGATGTAATTTGCAATTCTCCAATTTATTTGTATCTTACTGTTTTTCCATTTAAAAATTAAGAGGAAATATTTGTATTTTAAGAAATGTGTCCATCAACCAAGCATCAAAAAAACATGATCGGAGTGTGATCCGACCATTTTCTCTCCAATGTCTTTGCCCTTAAGCTTCTCCAAAGGTCCTCAAATGAGTTTGTTACCAAAAATCTATCGAGCTTACTAAATTTCTTTCCGTCGTCGCTTATTCTTGTAAATTTGCTTCCCCCCAACCTTACGTCTACAAGCTTGTTCCTACGAATAAAATCGTTGAACTCATCTGTGCCTTTCGTATAAGTGGCCGAATTTAACCGCTCATGAGGTCCCCTTACCTCATTGAAATCGCCAAATAATGCCCACTTGACCTCTTCTTTGGTGCACAATTCATCCAATTTTGACCAAACTTCCCCCTTCTAATTTGGTCACCAGGTCCGTACACATTCACCACACCCATGAGTCCCTCGATCTTTTCCCACTTCCCAACCGTTGCCACAAAGTTTTCCTCCTTAACAAAATACTCACATTAGAACGTATTCTTGTTCCATACTAACAATAGTCCCCCCGACCTCCCCGAGGCTTCACTTTGAATAAAATCCCAATCGTTTGTGCCCCACATAGATGACACGAGCTGGTTAGTTATTTTCTGCATTTTTGTTTCCTGCACCCCGATCCGATCATACACGGACACTCTTTCTTGCAAATTTCTTTAAACCAAAATCTTTTAACCACCGACCCTAATCCTCTTATATTTATTGACACAATTTTCATGGGGAAAAGTAGACAACGAAGCTTACCGGAATCCCTACTTACTTATCGCCTTCTCCTTGCTCCCTCTTTGATGTTGCTGAAGTATCTCAATTCACTCCGATCTCGTTCCCAAATTTTTCTAGTCCCTCCGTCACCCCCGTACCCTTCAATTCACTCGATATCGAGATGTGATTTGATGTCGTTCCACCTTCTTCCCCTATCGACTGTTTTGATTTCTGTCCCTCTCATGTTCGCGCTTGTTTTCTCTGACTGTTACGAGCCATCTGTTTAAGGTAGTGGAAGCTCACCCTTCCCATGCCAAAAACACACTTTACAGGTCTACTGATATTTTGAACTTGGTTTTTTGTTCTGGTTTCTTTAGTTGATCTTGAATCTTCTAAATTCCCTTCCTGTTTTTCTTTTCGCAATCTGGCCTCCTCGAATTTTTTAGACGAACGGTATACGTCACTATTTTCCTCCACTTTATTTTTTTGTGACCGATCACGTCTTGCAACCCATTTTCCTCCTGAGGCCCACTCACAACAACTATCTTTTTTTGTGGCCCAAAAAAGAATTCCTTTTCTCCCAACATATTGGGAAGAGAAGACATCATTTTGTCTCTTGTCTGTCGTGCCTCTTCATCTTCCTTGCCGACGTCCCCAACCTCCGGCGTATTGCCGTCGCCGTTTGTGTATATTTTGTAAGCTTATGGAATTCAGCCCCTAAAACATCAAAACCATTACAAACAAACCAAGTTAGCAAGAATGTCAAGATTGCAATAAACCATAGAGTTTTAACAGTTTTAAAGAAATAGTTTTTAGGCTATAGTTTCTAGCAAGTCGTGCATAGCCTTATGGTTTCTTTGAAAAACGAGTTTCGTGCGATCATATAAAGTAAAAATACAATTTTATTTATAAATATTTATACCGTCTAACACATTGGGTTGACATTTATGAGAAAACTATTCATACCTTAGTGACAACAATAATTTAGTATAACTTTGCAATCTTGATCATTTTTTTACAGTTACTTAGTTTCTGGACATTCAGTTCACAACACCTTTTATTTTTCCCTATTAGAAATAGAATCAATAACTTTTCTCAACTTCGATATTTAATACACATATTCATCTACTATATTGTATGCATCACTTGGTCGCAATTTTAGCGTCTCTTGGGTACATAAAGGGTCGATAAAGTTAAATTGGCATAAAAGTATTATTCACAAACATTCTATATTAATTCGATGCTGCAGGGATGAGGAAAATAGGGCATGTGCCAAGTATATGCTAACATGTATATATTTCTTGTTGTCTATATAGATATTTCTGACATCCCATCATTTCGACCAACAATGTTGTATTTGTAACTTTACTTTGTTAATAAAGAAGGAACTCGCTACCATAAAGGTAGATCATATATAACTTTTACTAGCGGGCCTACGTAAAAGCATAGAGTGACATGCGCCACCGTTTATGGTTCCGTCGTAGTTGAAAAATTTTAAGTTTGTGAATGATCACTATAAAAACATACCCTATCCGTGACGGAAAATTTCGTCATTGATTCATCACTAATCCGTCAATACACCATATTGTTTGTTGCATGCCCATATGTTTTTTGAAATTGAACTCTTGGCACACATCTCTAATAGCAGAGTTGGTAAAAGTTGTTACCTTTGTACAAAAGGATCGCATTTGAGTACTAATTTTGTCAAATTTATTAGTTTTCAGGTTGGTGTTTTTTTATATACACTACTTGTGTTCAAAAAAATAAATTGTAGGTATGAATAGAATATGGGTTCCTTTTGTGCAGAACAAGGAACCAACTAACATATATACTAATATATTAAAACAATTTTTAGATCTTTTTATAGTTACCATCACTTAATTTTTTTTCTAGTTGGCCTCTTTATACTTGTCATATTCATATATGCCTTGCTTGACATCACTCCATCTTTTTAGTTCTTTCGATATTGACTATCAACTTTATCCTACTCAAAATCAATGATTTACATTTGTACATATATGACATATAATATATAGGGAAGTTCAAATGAGAACAACCACCAAAGTCGCATGAATGACGTGATTTTACATGTGATTTTAGTGTAAAATCACATTTGATTCAATCGTTTTCTTATTCTCTTATTTGGTTATTGTTCTCGTATGCATGTCCCTGACTATATATATATATATATATGTGTGTGTGTGTGTATGTATGTATATATACATGTGTGTGTGCAGAAAAGATTCAGGGAGAACCTTGAAAATTAGAACCGGAGAACCATGAAAAAAAAGATGAAAAAAAATATCAAAGTGAATGTCAAATTAAAGATAAAAAGTGATCATTTTTTTGATGTAATTTGTAATTCTCCAATTATATTTGTATCTTACTGTTTTTCCATTTAAAAATTAAGAGAAAATATTTGTATTTTAAGAAATGTGGTTATAGACACCTTTTTAATCACATCCGTTGGATCATCTCAATCCAATGGTGTGGATGCGTTCTTCAAAACTTTCTGTTTTCAGGTTCTTTCAGTCATTTTCTTCATATTTATATCTTTATTGAATCTTTTTTTTTTGAATTTGGAACATAGTTAGCGAGTTTGGTCTTGTTTCGATGCAACATGGAAAAATTATGTTAAATGCGAGGTTGCTATAGAATTCTACAACATATGCACCAGATCGTATAAAGTGTTCGGTTGGATTGAAGATATGTTTTGGTTGACATGATGATGGGATGATGCCTCCTAACACTTTGTCTTTATTATTTTTTTTGTGATGCAACCCCAAGTACTTAGATGTTTTGTACCATGTACTTATAGTTAAATTTTGGGTGGTTATTACCCGTTGCATAACGCTTTTATTTGATCAAATCATGTGTAGCCCAGTGGCAAAGTAACATCCTTGTGGGGTTAGTGCTGGAAGGCCTAACTACCAGGGTTCGAACCCCGCGGTGAGCAGAGGCGATATCCAGACTTTGGGTCGGGTCCTTTGGGGCCTGGTCCGGGGCCGGTTGGGTGGTCCATAGGGCCTTTATACCTGACCGGTCGGGTTGATCCATAGGGTCGGCCGGGTCGACGGGGATTAGTCGGGTGGGAGCCCGGATACCCCGGGAACGTGTGTGTGTGTGTTAACTTGCCGTTCAAAAAAAAAACAATGCTTTTATTTGATTCCTTAAGAGCGTTAGTTTAGTATAAATTGTAGAAGCTCAGTAGTTTGTACAATAAATGTTAATACTTTGAGTGTTGTAGATGGGCATTTGTGCTTCTGCTAGCCTAATGAAGGTTGCAACTACATGGTTAGAACGGTAGGATCTACACCTATCCTTGGATTTGTATTCTTGACTACCTCCAGTTGCGATTTCCATCTGAACTTTGAAAAAAAGTTGTTCAAACTAGTAGTGCGTTTATAGCAATACTGCAACATCTAATTTAAAATTTTGTAGCAAGGTTCTATAGGACCTTCATTACGGATGTCTAAGAACAAGTC
This sequence comes from Saussurea involucrata, assembly GCA_033807775.1. Taxonomy (NCBI): domain Eukaryota; kingdom Viridiplantae; phylum Streptophyta; class Magnoliopsida; order Asterales; family Asteraceae; genus Saussurea; species Saussurea involucrata. Next base: position 83,254,584 of record CM066321.1, on the reverse strand, counting down.
ATAAAATTATCTATCTAATTAGATTTAAATATCATATCGTTAAGATGTCTCAATATGAAAATTTTCCAACCTGTAATTCATTTTGGTATAGTTTCTACCCTAGTAGCAAATAAACCAAACCAAATTGTGACTATATTTTCTTACACTTTTTTGAGTTACATATAATTAAAAACCAATTATAGACTTGTAATTTTACAATAATATCAATTACATTATTGTGAAAATTGTCAATCAAATTATCCAACATAAACGGTAATTTTAGGATGAACACATGGCAAAAAGAACAATTTCATTGAGTAAACTAAAGAAAGTATCAAATACATTAATATTTTGATGTATATGTGAAAGTAATCATGTAACAATGATTAACAATAAACTTCAATAGATTGAGATGAGAAATGTAGAAGATGATGAATTGGGTACAATTTCTCTCTTGGAGGCCACACACACACACTTGGTATGCTATTCCTCACAATGACCTCACACCTCACAAACCCTACAAATTGGGTATTTATACCTTTGACCAAACCTAGCTATTTTGTTGACTTTGACTAATATTGACTAATTACAATTAGTCCTAAATCTTGGATACATTGTGTACTAACAATCTCCCCCTATGGATTCAAGATTTAGAAAAATTATGACGATAGTCTTCAGCTCTTTAATCTTCAGATAGACTTTATCTTCAAGAATCCACTTTGGCGACTATAATCTTCATTTAGTCTCTTTAAAGTCAAATAGTCAACAAGTCTTGAAACACGAACTTCAAATCTGTGTAGCGTTGATCAAGGTCTTCAAAACAAAATCTTTATATCTTCGAAACTTCGTATCACTGATCTTTGCAGCTTTGACTTTTGGCAACTTCTTCAGTCTTTGAACAATGAATGGGATTTGAGGTTTTAACGGGCTTTGAGCTTTAAAACATTCTTGATTTATCTTTAAGCATGAATTGTCTTTGTATCTTCAGACATTTCATCTTCTTGAACTTCTTGAATTGTCTTTCTTTGACATTAGCAAATATCTCTTTGACTCTCGGAAATTGAAATAGTCGAATTATCTCCCTCTTTTCTTCTGTTTGATATTTCTCCCCCTTTTTGATGATTGTGAGCATCATGATCGTCAAAATTCTTTTCAATTTCAGCAATCTTTGAATACCAGAAACAATCTCCTCCTTTTGATTTGATTATCCGTCAATTCCAATAATGTTTATCTGAATCTTTTCAAATTCAGATAATATAAAAGTGGTAACCCTGAAACAACGGATGAATCAGTTAAAATGCCTATAAGTTGCACAAAGCCACTTAGTACAACGAATGTACTTTGGAAATGAGCTTTTTAATGTTCACTCCTCCAGGGCTTCCATTCAATCATCGAAAAACACTAAGGAATTTCTATGAACGTTATGACAAGAAAACATATTCCTTGTGTGTACGTGCAAGTGTAGAAATGATTGAAGCAACTTCTGCTTGATTAATAGTTAGGCTCAAATTGTGTAAACTGTTGAGACAGCAACAAGTTTTCCACGGACTCAATGTGCATGATTGAAGTGCGAAGGTGGGGCAAACTTCCTTCTTTTCAATATCCAAACCTTCCGAGTGAAGATTAGATAGATAATATGCTGCATCCCCAAGACAAATGAAACATTTCTTTGTTGAGAAAGAAATGAGTAGCTGGTGGGGTTAATTCAAGAGTTGGCATGGGCTAATTGCATGTTTCAATGATGGTCACCAAAGAATGTGAACCAATCAGTAATGTGGCTGCCCGGCTCAGAAAATGGATGGTGCAGAGTTCTCATATTCTTTTAAATTTGTTCTCACACCCTCTTTCTGTTTTTAATCTGCTCAATTCAAACCAAACTCTCTTTTTCATTTTACCTCAGCACAATGAGATTACTCAACCGGATGAGTTATCTCCCCCACTCTTTGATTTCGACCCCTCACCCTTCAATCACTCAAGGATAACTTCTTGGGTAGGAAACACTGGTTAACGTGGATCCATAGAAGTTCTTTTAAGCTCTCACACTGATTCCTATGAAATGTTGTCCTAAAAGATATGTTACTCAACAGTTTAGCTTGAACAAATAAGAATCTTTAGCATTTGAATAACATTGTCATCATAATGTATGCTCCTAAAAAATATTCATGAAATATTTGAGCATTTGAACGTTGAAGATTTCTCACAACAAGAATATTGAAAGAATGAAATGAATTCGAAAGACTTGTTTGAGAATCTGAGAATGTATCAATCAGATCAAAAATGAAGGATAATCATGAACGGTTAGGGTATCAAAGAATTGGATCTTTTGTTTATATGAACAAATATAAACAATCTTTGAATGAAACGGTTATGCTCTTACGCTGAAATGAATATGATGCTCAACAAAATTGGAAATTCAAACGGGAGTATTACCATCGAAAAATTGGTTCGTTTTAAGACATGGTAATAACGAAGTCAACAAGAAGCTGAACCAGTGTGTATGAGTACTTGAGAGTATAGAAAAGATAATACGCAACTATTAATCTTTAGAAACACACGGTCAGAAACAATGATATAACAGTCCGAGATATACATGAAAACATTTTAAAACACACTTCTAAAATTATAAAATCTGTTTGAATTAGAGAAGTGGTTTGAACATTTAAGAACATGTTTTTCATGCTTGAAAGTCGTACTTCTTTCAAACAATCTCAGATCAAGTTCAGAATATACTGACAGTGCAAAACAATTAAGCTCCCCCTCAAATTATGATTGACTGATTTAAAATCGGATAAGCTCCCCCTCAAAATCTGCAAAGATCTTAATTTGACAAAGTTAGCACATGTAACAGTCAAAGTCTTTTTTTTTATTATTATTATTTTTTTTTATTTTTATTATTAGATATTAAGAACGAGTCCTGATCTGATATGATCAGAAGTCACTTATTCTTTGAAGTACGGGTTCTAAACTGAGGTGTTTAGAAGCCATAATCTCTTTGAAGTCCGGGTTCTAAACTGATGTGTTTAGAAACCATAAACTCGTTGAAATCCGGGTTCTAAACTGATGTGTTTAGAAACCATTAACTTGTAGAAAGATATATCAATAAGCCCAAACATATCAAAAGTTTAGAATCTCTCCCCTTGAAATTATGCATATGGTTTCAGCACAGGTATTCTTCTTCAAATTGCATACTTCTCTTCTATTTTCCAATCATGTGTTTGTATAGTTCTGACAATCAGCACCACACATGATAAACCTGCAAAACAGATTAAGTAGATTTTGGTACCCAATGAAACTTGGGTCCTCGCTTATTATGTGCAGTTCGATTTGAAGAAATATTATAAGTACCATACCAATACTGAACATTTTCTTTCTTGACAAAATCATGAGTTCCACAATAAGAACAACAGATTTGCTTTTGTGCTAACCTAATCAAATGATTTACAGAATAAACAAGATTAGGTTTCACAAAAGGCTTACCTTTAGGAGCGTTGTTCTTCTTGTTCACCATGGGTGGAGGAACAGATGATTTTGGGGCATCTCTTTCAGGTGAAGATCCTTTCACTTTCCAAACCATCTTTACAGGCTTAAAGATAGGAGTATCTGGACTTGTAGCAGGATGGTTATAGAAAAGATTAGAAGGGCGCATCTGATCCTTTGAAGGAGTGCTTGATTTGACGGACTTTGCCGAAGAAAGATGTTCATGAACTGAACCAGAAGCAGTCTTAAATGAACATTCAGAAGTCGTTGAAACATCATATGGCGATTGAACAATAGTATCGACACTAAATTGTTTAGATAATTCAACTTTGATGTTAAGTGTTTCTAATTCCTGAACTTTGTTGGACAGAACATTCCTTTCTTGAGAAATCAAGTCAAGCTTCCTCTGTAGATCATTTTTTATCTTCTGCTCTTTCATAGCTTCCGTTGCTAAAGCAGACAACTTCCTTGTTAACTTTGTGATTTCAGCCTGAAAGATCTTTCTTTTATTTGAATAGACATCTTTCACACTCTTTGTTTGAAAATCTTCAATTTTCTTCTTTTCAGATTCTTTTCTTTCGATGTCTAATTCTTTCTCCAAATTAGATATTTTCAGTGAAAGCTCAACAATCTTTCCTTCAAAGGATTTTCTTTCAGCATTAAAATCTACATTTTCCTTTTCAAACATTTCCTTTTCGAGAAATAAAACTTTTTCAAAATCGGAGTTTTGCTTGGAAAGTTTCTTGCATCTTAGCTCAATAGCTTTCTTTTCCTCAACACATTTGTTCGAAAAATCAGAAAACTTTTGTTTAAACATCTTTCGTTCATTTGCAAAAGTATTTCGTTCATTTTCAAAATCTCGTCTTTCTTTCGCACAAGTATCTCGTTCATTTTCAAAATATTTTCTCTCTTTTGCATAAACTTGTGTTTCTATTTGAATCTCGTCTTTTGCTCTCTGAAAATCAGCCTTTTCTTTTGCAACCTCCATTTGCAACTTAGAAATCTCGTTAGCAAGCTCAGAATTTTTATGCTTTAACTCAGCATTTTCAGTTTCTAAAACTCTTGCTTTTTCCTCAGTCTCATTTATCTCATCTCTTTCTCTCTCAAATTTTTCCCTTTCCTTTCTCCCCACTTGTTCAAACTCAGATATTTTCTTTGTCAGCTCGACATTCTTCTTCTCTAAAGAAATCACCAGACTGGCTTTAGATTCATAATCGTATGTCTTCATAACAGCTTGTGATTTCAGGTCAGAAAGTTGTTGATGAAGATCTTGATTAGTTTTCTGTATTTTTTTTTTGAGAAGGGTATCCCAGACCACATTGGGCCCAGACTAATCCCTAGGCAAATCGGGCCTTTGGCCCAGCTGCTAAAGCATGCAGCCCTGAGATTATCCTCAGTGGCCACAAGTGTTGCGTGTGGGGCTCGAACCCGGGCAAGCGCTATGAACTGCCCATGCCTTACCACCACGCCACAACCCTTGTGGTTTTAGTTTTCTGTATTGTACATATCTCTTCCTTTAGCTGCTCTATCTCCCTTGTTTGTTCAGTTTGAACGATAAGTTTGCAATTGTAAAGTCTTCCTTCCAATCCTATAACTTCATTAAGGAGGCTGGTGTTTTTGTCTTTATAATCACGCAAACGATATTCAAGTTCATTCTTCTTAGCTTCCGAAATCGCTAGTTTCGTTTCGCATTCAGTCATTCTTTCCGAATGATACGCTAGAGCCCCATCAAATTCGTTCTTTTTCTTTTTCAAGTTATCAATGAGAATCTCTTGCTCTCGCAATATATCATTTTTATAAGCGATTGATTCTCTTGATTTCTTCAGTTGAGCAGTCAAATCATCTAACTTTTCTTGTTGAACTTTTTGTATTTGAATACATTTAACATGAGGACCGGAAGTTGATGTCATGTCCTTGAGAATAGCATTTTCCTCTAGAGACATTGTTACCTGAAAATTTAAAAACGTCGGATCGTTAACAGATACTTCGTGAGAAGTATAATTTGTGCGCTTGTCCGATTAAAGAAAAATTGATTAAATTCAGAAAAATATTTCAAAAATAAAATTTGAAAAACAAATTGTAAATTTGTCTCCCAAAAATTAATTCCGAAAAGTGGATGCGGAAAACTGGACTTTAAATCGATAAACCTGCAAAAACACGAGAAAGATATATCAGTTACGATTAATTGCAGGCAAAAACTGATAAAATCGACAAAAAATGAAAAATAATGAAGAATAAGGACTAAAACTGACAACTTACGTAACTAAAACGAAAAACAAGGACTAAAAGTGTAAAAATACTAAAACTTATAAAAACAAGGACTAAAAACGACAAAATCCTAAAGTTAAAAATTAAAAGGACTCAATTTGACAAAAATAGAAACTTAAGACTCAAGGACTAAAAATGAAAATTCCTAAAAAAATAAAACTTACAAGTCTAGGGACTAAAACTGTAAAAATTTAAAAGCATAAAGTCTAGGGGCTAAAAATGACTTAAACTAAAACAAACACTAGAGGGACTCAAAATGACAAACTCTAAACTTCTAACTAGACTTAACGGACTCTTATCGGAAGGACTAAAAATGAAAGAAACTTAACGGGAAAACTAACAAATATGTTAGCAAAAATTGACTAACCTAAACTAACTGACTCTAACTAACTTAGGACTAAAAAGAAATAAATCTAACAAAAAGTAACGGAAAAACACTAACGACTCTAACACTACTAACGGAAAAGGACCGAAAATGTAAGATAACTAACGGAACTAACGAAAGTCCGTTAGTTACTGTTCATCTTCACAAATCAGATCTGAACTTGCGATATGAGTTGCGACAAGATTGGTTTGGGTTGCGATAACCTTTATCGCAACTCTGCAGTTGCGACAAAACTGATTCTTGTGAGTTGCGACAAGTAATGTTGCGATAACAAAGAGGCTTGCGATAGTTATGAACTCCGGCGACTAAACCCAGATTCCGGCGACGTTTCGTTTTTCCGGCGACGACTTTCAGCAGCTATAACTCGTTGAATTATTGATGGTTTTGGATTATGAAAGTTGCATCGTGATCAAAAACGAAATAGGAATCGATCTGTGGGCTCAAACTCAATCGAAATACACTCAATTTGTAGATCGATTTTCACGTTTCTAGCAACTTCGAACCACCATTTTGTCGACCTGCAACAACAAGAAAAACTTTGATTTAATGCTGGAAATTCAATCTAAATGCTGTAATGAATTCGAAATCGACAGAGATATCGATCTGTGACAATCCAAACAACTAAATCACACTCAAAATTTAGATCAATCTCCAAAATTCCATGAAGCTTCGATGAACATCTACTGTCGAACCCAATATCAAACCACAAATTTGTTGCTCACTTTTCAGACATGGATTTGGCAATCTGTTCTAAAACACAAATGAAATGAATCTGAGAATTCAACATGAATCAAACAACAATCCAACCACAAAATTTAGATCATCATATTTGAAGCATTCGATGAACAAAACTTACTGTTGATTTCCATATCTTAAATAAAAAACTTATTTGTTGATGAAAATCAATTAAGCAATTGGCAATATGATTCAAAAACAGCAACAATGTAGATCTGTAACGAAATCAATCCAAAACCACAAAAGATTTCCAAATTTTTGAAGGTTTTTTTCAATAAAAAAACTCAAAAAACTCTTCAATTTCTTCAAAATTGATAAAAATGATTGAATGGTGCACAAATTCTTCTCTGCTAGGCTCTGATACCAATTGAAAGTAATCAGGTAACAATGATTAACAATAAACTTCAATAGATTGAGATGAGAAATGTATAAGATGATGAATTGGGTACAATTTCTCTCTTGGAGGCCACACACACACTTGGTATGCTATTCCTCACAATGACCTCACACCTCACAAACCCTACAAATTAGGTATTTATACCTTTGACCAAACCTAGCTATTTTGTTGACTTTGACTAATATTGACTAATTACAATTAGTCCTAAATCTTGGATACATTGTGTACTAACAATATGGTCTAATACATTTGATTGACATTTATGAGCAAATTATTCCTAAATGTTACTAGCATAAGAATAACTTAGGGCTTGTTTACTAGCTGCTGACCGGGCTGACTCGGTCAGCACATCTGACCCGGTCAGCAGTCAGAGCGTTTACCAAGTTCTGCATCTGACCGAGATCTGACCGAGAAGCTGACTGTGATCTTACCGAGCCAGCACCAAAATCATGCTTACCCGGGTCAGATTTCGTTTCTACACACTTTGCCCTTTTTGCGATTAGGGTTTTCTACAGCCGATCGTTTTTTTTGCACAGCAAGGAGATAATATTATTAATAAGAGCTCACAATACAAACCAAAGCCACTCACCAAAACAAACAGTGGCCAATTAACCCACAAGAAAGCACCCAGTGGCTTTGGTTTGTATTTAATAAAAACCCACAAAATCATAATTTACTCAAAAATCAATATATTTTATTAAATATATATATATTTAATAAAAACCCACAAAAGTGCTCAGTGGAAGGAGAAGTCGTTAAAGTTTGCTTTTTTCTTCCCTTAAATGATTTGTAATAGAAATAATTACCTTTAATTTAGAATATAATTATAAAAGAGTTAAAATGGTCATTTTTTGTCGGTAAGCACTTACCAAAAAAGACTTCGTAAACACTCTTACCCGGATAGCACTTACCGGGGACAGCACTTACCCGAGACAACACTCTTACCCGGACAACACTTACCCGAAAAGAGTTGGTAAACGACCCCTTAGTATAACTTTGCAATCTTGACCAAGAACTTTTTACAATGATGTCTATGCATAACTTAAGACATCATTTAGAAAAAAAGTTTTTTACAATGACTTTCTTGACATTGATACCACCTTTTGTTTTGCCTTATTAAGAATATAATCAAGAGTAAATTACATTCTCGGTCCCTATGGTTTGCTCATATTTTGGATAAGGTCTCTAAAACGCGTTTATTACACTGGGCGTCCCTGTGGTATGCATAAACGCACGCGAAGGGTCCCTCTGTCTAACGAAATCTGTTAACCCAGTTAACTCAAGCGGTAGTTTTATCTTTCTACACCTATTTTTGTCTTTTTCCTAATAAAAAAAATTTAATTACTAAAGAAAGTAGACACCACCATACCCCATCCTTATTACCCCACTACAACCCCTCACCCCCTTTCTTCTTCATCACGATTTTATCCCCCCTTTTCCATATATATATATATAGAGAGAGAGAGAGAGAGAGAGAGATAGATAGATAGATATAACCAACAGAAAAGGAGTAATGCAAGTGTTCTTGAACACCTAAAATGGTTTTCTGACCTTGATTATATGAAGATAAATATATAAACTTAAAAACAAACAAAATAGTTTGGGTAAATTAAAGAAACTAACCAGAATGGTCCTGCATTTCCACCAACAATTTCATCTCAGTTGATGATTTGAGCTTTTCTTCAATGATGATGCTCATATCACATTTCCATAGAAACCCATATACACCCAATTATCATCATCTACTAATAAAGATTTCAATGACTTCCTCCACAAGGGCAAAATCGACCAAAACCCCACCTCAAAACAAATGGGGTTTATCTTTATCTTTTTTAGTTTTCACCCAGAAAACCAAGAACCCTAGTTGAGATTCTTAGTTTTTGAAGAACGCCATTTGTGATGTGTATGCATTATTTGTTTAGAGACAACAAAAAAACAAGAATTTTCAAGAAACACAGAGGAATCTAAACAACAATCGGATTGAAAAGAAGGCATGCCCCAAAAATCCAAAACCAAGGAACAAAAAACCTGCAAAATAAGTGGGATTTCACTTCCCAACAATGGCGAAAAAGAAAGAAAGAAAGAACAAAAAGGGTGTTTGTTTGTTGCATCAAAGCACTCCTATCAAAGCATTGGAGTGGTGTGTTTATTGAGTGATGTTCTTTAATAAAAATGTTATCTTTTGAGAACAAATTTGTGATGGTTTAATCGAACATAAAACAATTTTCCGTCCAAATACGTTTTTTCGACGAGATATTGCAGTTTTTGGTGAAGTGGTTTCAGACGAAGAAGAAAGTAGGAAGAGGGGGGGTAGGGTTGTAGTGGGGTAGGGTGGTGGGGTCCACTTTCTTTATTAATTTATTTTTTATTAGGAAAAAGACAAAAATAGGTGTAGAAAGACAAAACTACCCCTTGAGTTAACTGGGTTAACAGATTTCGTCAGACAAAGGTATCCTCCGCGTGCATTTATGCATACCACAAAGACGTCCAGTGTAATAAACGCGTTTTAGGGCGGGAATGTAATTTACTCTATAATCAATAACTTTTCTGGTCTTTGATATATAATATATACATATTCATTTTTTAGTTGTATGGATCAATTGGACGCTATTTTTGTCTCTTGCATATATTAAGGGTCGGTAAAAGTAAATTGGCATAAAGGTATTATTCACAAATATATTATATTCGATGTTGCACGGATGGGGAAAATAGGGCATGTGCCAAGAATATGCTAACATGTATATATTTCTTGTTGGTCTATAAAATGGTTTTGAATGGAGAATTGTTTTTCATCAATCAAATGCCTTCAAAGATTGTTTATATGTGTGTATGCATTACTGGGTAATTACTCCTTTAGCAGTTTGTAAGTCGTTGCTAACACTAACTGCCAAGGAAGATTTGCCCTGCAATTCATCAAGTTCACATAGTTTGTCATTGCGGGTTGCTCTATCATGAAAATTTCATGATTTACATTATTATAGTCTACTCGTATCCTTATTGGCCTTCCAACTTATGAAACCACATTGACATGAAGTTTTATGAACCACGCATAGATGATTTTCGGCATCCCATGGACTTGATCTTATAATGTTATCATTGTTACCTAACTTTGTTGATAAATTAAGATCGAGCTCACTACCACAAGGGTATATCATATACTTAAATACTTCCCATATTCATACGTGTCTAGTTCCTTTGTGATATTGACTATCAACTTTAGCCTACTCAAAATCAAGGATTTAGCCGTGTAAACTTAATGTGCATTATATTATGAATAATGATATATATATATATATATATATATATATATATGTGTGTGTGTGTATGTGTAGTTCGAACATTTGTTTGTATCATACCGTTGTTTCAAATTCGCTTAGCTCTAAATAAATTGTATAACTTGCATTTGCTTCTATTCACTAAAAATCATAACAATTTGTTTTTTTTTTTTGAAATGTTTCAAGGACTTTTTGAACATTTCTACTATTATTCAAGCTCAAGTTTAATGTTTACACACATACCGGAAAATAAGAGCATATCTTTTTGAAATATATATGTTAAGAGTTGGTTTCAAACGAGAACAATGCCTATTTTAAAGAACACGAGAACCAACAAAATCATATATGATTTTACATTAATGTGCGAAAAAATTGACTTTGGCAGCAGCTTCAGGTCTGCGTGTTTTTTTGCACGTTAATGTAAAATCATATATGATTTTGTTGGTTCTCGTATTCTTTTAAATAGGTAATGTGCTGGTTTTATCCTACCGCTATATGTTAATATTATATATCTTTTGATAGTTTTCTTGATGTATACGGTTAATTTCTTGTATTTTATCATTAATGAGGATATATAAAACATAACGTAATAACATTAAGATTTTTAGGAAATATCTTATAATCAAAACTAATCTTTGATTCATGAGACAAGAGGTATATTAGTTTCTCATTACCTTTCTTTAACTAGTATATCCATGTTAGTGATACATAAATATCAGTTCTTCTTCTTCTTCTTAACCACTTCGGTTGTGGCACATCGGTAAGGATTAGGCACTGTTCTAAAAGGCTCGCCACGACAGCTGCCATGGCGCACCGTGACTTAAGACTTGTGTGTCACGCCACGTTATGCTTGTGGCACGCCATAGCCTAATGCGCGGTCTTTTATAACGCAATATTTGATTTGTTCTTTACGTTTTAATGTCTTATTTGCTAGTTTTTAATATATAACCTAATTTAACTTGATTATTGTCATTGACTCATCGATTAATAGTACAAAACATATGTTTTTATATTTAATAGTATATATGATATAGAGATTTGCCGTCATAAGTCACGCCTTGATAAACGCCATGGCACGCCGTGGCTCCAAAGGCTTGAGTCTTGGCCTCGCCTCCACGCCACACCTCACGCCATTTAGAACCTTGGGATTAGGTGAATGTAGTGGAAATCTCATCTTTCACGAGTTCGAATCCAGGCGCTCTCGAAGCCCTTGTGGTCATGGAGGTTCACCTGCGATGACTCCAAGACATTTGTGGTCAACGGGGGATTTGTGTGTGCGCGTAAGCTGGCCCGGAAACCACACTTACCCAAAAACAAACCAATATGGCAATATAGTTCCGCCTCATGATTGTTTTCCAGTTTCAAAACCAATAAATGATCTCATGATTAAGATTTAGCTTTGAAACAAGCACCAACAACATTGAGCGAGTTCTATGCTGCCGGTAGCTATAATAGTGTGCCTGAAATGGCAAGCATATGAAATGCATGCAAATCTATGATAATTAAAAGAATATCACTTGGATGTTGTCCTTCTACTCACTACAAAAAATGTAGTCTATTGCGACGACAAAAGTCGTTGCTATAGATCAATATTGATCTAGCGACAACAAAAATCGTTGCTAAAGATCAATATTGATCTTTAGCAACGACAAAAGTCGTCGCAATAGACTACATTTGTTGTGATCACCAATAAAGACGAGAAATAATTCAGCACATAACTATATGTTGTTCTTCTCCATGGTATCATCAGTTTGTTAAAACATAATATGGATGCATAACCATAAAGTCAAAGACTCAAAGTTATTATAACTAAACTTTAATGTCTGCTTAAAAAGATGGGTATTCTCAAGATAATTTGATCATATGCTCCTGTTTTCAGCAATGTTCTAAAAAACTCGCCATGCAGCTGCCATGGCACTAAGGCTAGTGTCTCACGCCACGTTAATCTGTGGCACGCCATGACCTAATGTACAGTTTTCGTAGTGCGATATTTGATTTTTCTTTACATTTTAATGTCTTATTTGCAAGCTTTTTAATATATAACCTAATTTAACTTGCTTACCACTATTGTCTCATTGAGTACTACTAGTACTACGTAACATATGTTTTTATATATATAATATTATATATGAATTAGATATTTGACGCCATAAGTCACGCCTTCAAAATGTCATGGCTTCGCCATATGGCTCCTAAGGCTTGAGGCTTGACCTCGCTGCCACGCCTCACGCCATTTAGAACCTTGGTTTTTCAGAACCAATTATTGTGTTTTTGCAGCTTCGAAATGATCATGCAGCTAACTGTTCATTGTCTTTTGAAAAACCATCGAGATAATGCACCAATTCTGATCAGTTTGTAACGCCAAATGCCACAAGCCTGTGAACCTGAACCAAACCGGATGTTATGAAACAAGAACCAGAGCATATGAAGATTAAAATACATAGTCAAGGACATAATCTATAGTGCTAGTTGTTTCATCTTATTAAAAACACATGTAAACGCTACTTCAGTGAAAATGAATGGCAAGTTTAGAACCAATCTTCCAAGTAGGTTTCTTACCCTTTCGGCTCAAATGAAATGCTAACATATAATGCATCCACAACACTGACAACACACTTTAAAAGATAATGCAAATAGATAAAAGAGTAAATTACATTTTTGGTCCCTGTGGTTGCCACCTACTATCAAGGGTAGTCCCTATTTAAAACTAATTACAATTTTGATCATCATGGTTGTCATTTCTTTTCAATTTTGGTCCCTATGACTAACTTCTGTTAAAAAAAGACATCAAGTAAGGGGTATTTTAGTCTTTTTCATTTTATTTCATTTTCCTTAAAATAATAATTGAAATACTATTATATATTAATAAAATATGTAAATATACATATCAACTCCACATGTAAATAAAGAAGAAAACCAGTGGATTAACCCACCATCACCATCCTCAATATCTGTACCACCGCCCTTTCCATCCCCTTACTGTCATCCTCATCGAAGCTCTGCACCACCACCGTTTTCCCTTCCCGTTCCCCTCTCTAGTCACAATTATCATGGTGAACCTTGCCGCATGCCCCCCTCTCTCTCTCTCCACGTGAATCCGTGAACCCTAACCACTTGCTTCACATCCGTCGGTGTCGAGACACTCATCGGAACTAGCAACTGTGAATCTCATCGGACTTGGTGATCGTGAATCTCAGGAAGCCCTCCATCCTCTTTCTAGTATTTTTTCTTTTCTGGGATTGGTTTTCCATTTATAGTTTTAGTTTGATAAAACACTAGAATTGGAACGATTTGGGGTTTTGATTTTAGGATTTGATTTAAAGTTTGATTTAGGATTTGATTTAGTTTTTGATTTAGGATTTGGTTATGTTTATGTTTGGATTTAGATTTCTTTTGCAGAAAATGAAGATAGGAGGCCGGAAGGAATGGGGGTTGGGATTGTCGCCGGACTGAGGGTTGTGGGGTAGGTGGGGTGGTACTTGGTAGTGATCAAAATACACAGATTTAGGGCTTAAGTTTTCTGAGTTAATTTATTTTGTCTTGCACCACTCTTTTTGGGTTTGTTTTTTTAGGAAAAAAGTTGTTTAGATTTGGATCTGCATTTAGTTTATTTATGTATGGGGTTTCTTTTGTTTCCTTTGATTGGAAGATGACCGGAGAGTTCACCGGAGAAGATGACCGGCTAATTCACCGGACTGTGGTCTGGGGGCTTCCGACGGGTGGTGATACATATGTTTTATACATTGAAGTTTATTTTAAAATATAAGAAGACAATATCCGATAAAACAAAAAGAAAAAAAAGTTAAAAGACCAACATAACCTCTATTTAACGGAGTTTTTTTAATAGAGTTAGTCAAATGGATCAAATTCAAAACAAAATGGTAACCACAAGGACCAAAAGTGAAGTAAAATGGCAACCATAGTGACTAAAATTGTAATTAGCTTGAAATAGGGACTACACTTGATAGTAGGTGATAACCACAAGGACCAAAAGTGTAATTTACTCTAGATAAAAAGTATACTTTAAAATCATGCGGGGCCAAATACCTGAATGCCAAGTATATAAATCGTTGGAGAACTATTGGTGCCATCTGTAACAACCCGCAAATCCACATAACAAATAACATGAAATATTATATAAAACAAATTACATTGGGGTTACACATTGGGTCTCATTCTACAAATCTATACAACTCTCCAAAAATAACAAAATACATTTTATAATAAATTTTCATACGAACTATCCACATAGCCACATATCAAAATCAGACTTCAACCTTCTTCTCGATTATCTCCAATAAGATAAATAAAATAAGACGGTCTCATATTACTAACTTTTCCTTTACCTCATATTTTCCGCAATCCTGAAATGCATATTTTTGAAAACAAAATGAGAGTTAGACCAAATGGTCTAGTGGGATAATCCCTGTCATTTCAAGACCGTTATAAAACCAGTTTATATAAAACCATGTATTATAACAATTTATACAAAACTTTTGATTAATTTATCCAATCGTTGGCACCCATACACAACTCAACAATTCACTCCGTTGGCCTTCAAGCACAACATCTCACAATACACTCAGTTGGCCTTCAAGCACAACATCTCACAATATTGTTGGCGTTCTAGCACGACGCGATAATAGTGAAGCTGGCGTTCTAGCACGACGCGATAATAGTGAAGCTGGAGTTCTAGCACGACGGGATAATAGTGAAGTTGGCGTTCTAGCACATCGCAATAGTGTTGTTGGCGTTCTAGCACAACGCGATAGTGCAATACCGTAACATAGTTGTTTATAACAAAATCTCACATACCGATATCGTTCATATTATAAAATTAACCATTTTATAATAAATGCATTTCAGTTCGAAAATGGTTAAAAGAAAACTCACCTCGTTGAAAGAAAACTCACCTAGATTCGATATACGAGGATATAAGGTAACGAATTTATCAAATCGAACACGAATCTGAATCAAAGTAACAAGGATCACAAACTAAGCAATTGACGCAATCCATAACTTTAATAAACATGTTAAACTCTAAAATGATACCCTAAAAGACCCCAAAACGATCCGAAACGAAAATCATTTTTAAAATTAATAAAAACATCTCACTTGATTTATAAACTTTACGTAACCATGGAAATGAATAACCGATCTCAAAATGGAGGTAACCGTTTTCTAAAACAAAATAACTCAAGATCAATCATGGACTAAACCATAACTTTTGTTCATGATAGAATATAATTCTCCATTCAAGAACTTTGTTAGTACAAATGTATTCAAGATTTAGGGTTATTGCAATTAGTCAACGATAGTCAAAGTCAAGCTATTTGTTAGGGTTTGTCAAAGGTATAAATACCCAATTGTAAGGGTTTGTAGCTAGGTGAGAGAGCACACAATAGAGAGAATACTGAAGGTGTGTGTGTGTGAAAGAGGCATGAACCTCTAGAGAGAGGATTAGGGCTAAAATCTCATCTTCTTCAATTCTCTCTCAATCTATGTTCTAATTGGTTTAATCTTGTTATCTGAAAACTCTCAGTTGGTATCAGAGCCTAACAGATCTGAATTTGTGTATCATTCATTGATTTTTATCAATTTTTTGAAGAAATTGATAGATTTTGAGGTTTTGAGATTTTACTTGAAAAGTTTCAAAAATTGGGGAATTGTTTTAGTTTTAGATTGATTTTGTTTACACATATTGTTTTGGTTATGATTTGAAACATATCTCAATTTTCTAATTTGAATTTTGTGATCACATCTTGTGTTTCAAAGTTTTGAAGTTCACAGTTTCACTTTCTCGTTCTTGGTTAAACATAGTGATCAATCTGATAGTTTAAGTGCTCTTTGATTTGATTTGATTCTACAGATCCATTCAAACGTGGTTTTCGATCAATTTGCAACTTTACACGTGAAAAATCAGCATCAAATCAACGATCTAGAACAAATCTGAATACCACTGTTCATCGAAGGTTTCATGATTAATAACTTTAATCGATCTTGAGTTCTTATGTGTTTTTGATAGATTTTCTTCCATAGATAAGATCGTTTTGATTTTTCTGACAATTAGCAACTCTCAGAATCGAAAGAGGTTCAGAAATCAGTGAGAAAAGTGAGTCAAAGTTTCATCGCCGGAATCTGGGTTACGTCGCCAGAAAAACGGTTTCCTCGCCAGAGTTCATCTTTATCGCATCACTTTTTATCGCAACATCAATTTTTGTCGCATCATCATTTTTTTATCGCAAGTTAACTTTATCGCAACTGTTATCGCAAGTTTTTGTCGCAACCAACTTCGCCGGAAAAATCTTATCTCGCCGGAGTTGATCGATATAGCATGGAGATGTTTTAATTGCAAAATCTTTTCAGTTTGTGATCTTAAAACGCAAAGGAATCAACATAAATCGTTTTTGACGTAAAGAAAGCTAATAAAAGCGAAGTTGAAATCATCCAGATCGTGGTTGAGGTGGTGATGAACAGTACTAACGGGATCAATTAGTACCCCGTTAGTTTCGTTACATTTTAGGTCCTTTTTTCCGTTAGTACGTTAGGATTCGTTTGTTTGTCCGTTTGTTTTGTTAGTTTTTCTTACTTTTTTAGTCCTTCGTTAGTTTCTTTGTTAAGTCAGTTAGAAAGTTTAGAGTCTATCAGTTTTGGTCCCTGGACTTCTAGTTTTAAGATGTGTCTCCTTTAGTCCATGAGGTTGAGGTTTGAGTGTTTGTCACTTTTAGCCCTCGTACTTTAGGTTTTAGGTTTTGTCATTTTCGGTCCCTGTAGTTTAAGTTTCTTTTTATTACAGTTTTAGTCCTTATTCTTGAGTATTTTTCATTTTTTGTCGATTTTATCAGTTTTTGCCTACAATTAACCGTAACTGATATATCTTTCTCGTGTGTTGCAGGTTTGACGATTAAAAGTCCAGTTTTCCGCATTCATTTTTCAGAATTATTTTTGGAAGACAAATTTACAATTTGTTTTTCAGATTTTATTTTTTAAATTTTTTCTGACTTTAATCGCTCTTCTCTGATCGTACTAGCGCACAAATTCTACTTCTCACGAAGTATCTGTTAACGATCCGTCATTCTTCATTTTTCGGGTAACAATGTCTATGTGTCCAAATTGGTGTAGAAGTTTTGACAGGATACTAATTTTAGAAGGCGAAGTTGGAGTAGTTGAATATAATCTTAATAATGCAAAAGCATCAGTTGCAAAGTATTACAAAGAACTTCAAGAACAGAAATTACTGACATCTGAATGTTCTGAGAAACTTAATAAATATGAGGAGAAAGCAAAGGCTTTGAAACTAAAAATGCTGATCTGAACCATAAGAATTCAGAGTTTGCAAATAAAATTTCCAATTTACAAATGGAGATTGCAAAAGAGAGAAAAGAATTAGAAAAAGAAAGAATATCTTTTGCAAATGAAAAAGCAAGATTTGGAAAGAAATTTTCTGAGTTTTCAAAGAAATGTTTTGACGAAAAGAAAGCTATTGAGCTAAAATGTATCAAACTTTCAAAACAAATTTCTGATTTTGAGAAAGTTTTGATTTTCTTGAGCGTGAACAGTTTGAGAAAGAGAAAGCTATTTTTGAAACTGAATGCAAATCTTTTGAAACAAAGAATAGTGAGCTTTCCATGAGATTTTTCTGAAATGGAAAAAGTTTTAGAAAAAGAGAGAACATAGTTCGTTAAAAAGCAGAATGTTTTTGAACAATATGAAATTTTTTAAAGACATATCTGAGAAAAGTTTTGATGAAGAAAGAAACATCTTTAAGGCTGAAATCTCAAAGCTAACAAGGAGGTTGTCTGCTTTAGCAACGGATGTTATGAAAGAGCAGAAGATCAAGTATGATCTACAGAAGAAATTTGACCTGACTGTTCAAGAAAGAAATGTTCTGTTTGATAAAGTTCAGAAATTAGAAGCACTTAACATCAAAGTTGAATTATCTGAACAATTTAGTGCCGATACTATTGTTCAATCACCGTATGATAACTCAACCGATTCAGAATGTTCGTTCAAGACTGCTTCTGGTTCAGTTCATGAACATATTTCTTCTACAATGTCTGTCAAATCAAGAGATCAGATGTGTTCTTCTAATTATTTCTATAACCATGCTGCTAGAAGTTCAGATACTCCAATTTTCAAGCCTGTTAAGATGGTTTGGAAGGTAAAAAGATCTACTCCTGAAAAAGATGCCCCAAAGTCATCTGTTCCTCCACCTAAGGTGGACAAGAAGAACAACGCTCCAAAAGGTAAGTCTTTTGTTAAACCTAATCTTGTTTATTCTGCAAATCATTTGAATAGGTTGGCAGAAAAGCAAATTTGTTGTTTTTATTGTGGAACGCATGATTTTGTCAAGAAAGAAAATGTTCAGTACTGGTATGGTACTTATAATATTTCTTCAAATCGAACTGCACATAACAAGCCAGGACCCAAGTTCCGTTGGGTACCAAAATCTACTTAATCTGTTTTGCAGGTTTATCATGTGTAGTGCTGAATGCCCAATTACTACCAAACACATGAATGTAAACATAGGAGAAGTGTGCAATTTGAAGAAAAGTACCTGTGCTGAAACCATCTGCATAATTTCAGGGGGAGAGATTCTAAACTTTTGATATATTTGTGCTTATTGATATATCTTTCTATATGCTTCTTTGTAGGGGGAGCATACACAATTTATGGTTTCTAAACACATAAGTTTAGAACCCGGATTTCAATGAGATAATGGTTTTTGAATAATTCAGTTCAGAACCCGTACTTCAATGAGGTTTATGGCTTCTAAACACTTCAGTTTAGAACCCGAGCATACAATGTTTTTGACTTCTGATCATATCAGATCAGGACTCGTACTTAATCTTTAAATAAATAAAAAATAATAATTTTTTTAATAAATAAATAGCCTTTGATTGTTACATGTGCTAATGTTGTCAAATTAAGATCTTTGCAGATTTTGAGGGGGAGCTTATCCGATTTTAAATCAGTCGATCATAATTTGAGAGGGAGCTTAAATGTTTAGCACTGTAAGTATCTTCTGAACTCAAACTGAGATTGTTTGAAAGAAGAACGACTTTCAAGCATGAAAAATGTGTTCTTAAATGTTCAAACCACTTCTCTAATTGAAACGAATTTTATGAATTTAAATGTGTGATTTTAAATGTTTTTGATAACGCCACTTTTTGGCGTTATTTTCGGTCCTCAAACCATTGAGATTGGCTTGTGTTCTAGCAAAAAGGCGGAACTTTATGGTTTATCGAGTGAAATGTGCAGGTAATCTAAAAGGAGGCAATCATCGAGAAAAGAGGCGGAAAAGAGCCAAAAGAGAGTCCAAAACGAAGCCAACGGAAGCCCAATATCCAAGCCCAAGACCCGTGCCCGAACCTGGACCCAGATCCACGAAACAAACCTGACCCGGACACGAAAGCGCGCGGTTTGTTGCGCGGTTTGTAAGCCACGGGACAAACCACGTAAGTCCCTGTTCGTTTTCTATACTAGGCGATTTTCCGGAATTAGGTCACTACTTCTCGACGTGCGACGGTAGGCTGTTTGGGGGCGATTTTCAAAGACTTTTTACGTCCTTTGGAGCCACGATAGAGGACGGTTTGAGGAGGAATTCACAACGAGAATTGGATTAGAGCCGAGAGAAGGGAGTTCACCATTACATTCACCACGTTCACGATCACTATGTTTGCACATGCTATTTCTCTTTTTTTTTCTTGAGTTTTTGTCCACCACCAACATGAACTAATCTTTAGATGTTGGGGGTTGGTTTGAATTTGGTTTAAGCTTATGAACAGATGATTTGAGATTTTTATCAGTTTTTCTTATTTAATGAAGCATGTGATTTGAGTTTAATGCTTTTGTGAGTTTGGCCAACTTTCAATTGTTTTGTTTGTTTTCAATTAAGTTCGAGAGAATTAATTGTTAACTAGAACTAGAAATTGCATGCATAAGGTGAGAAATTGGATAGAGATATACCAAGTAAGCCTTAGTCCCATTAGAATCTTGATTTTAATGTGTTTTGAATCCCATAGGTTGAGATCGAGAGATAAAACTTGTGTTTTCAAAATAAAATCCGTGGTTGCTTGAGAAAGAACCACGGTGATTTTAGAGATTGGGTATTCATTAAAGGGAATAACCGGTAATTGTTTTAACTCAAGTGTTTGCACGTGAAAACCTTAAGATTTCCAACCCTCAACTGTTTTCTCTATCCAAAGTTTCCTTAAGTTGTTTACTGTCTCGTTCGTGATTTATTTTGCTTGCAATTAATTAGTTAATACCAACAACTCAAATTGCGACCGTTCAGTTAATAGATCTTATAGTCATTGTGATACTTAGTTCCTAGTTCCCTGTGTTCGATACTCGTACTTTCAGTACTATTACTTGATTTCGACACCGTACACTTGCGGTTAGATTTAAGGGGGTGTAAACTCGCCTATCAAGTTTTTGGCGCCGTTGCCGGGGAACTAGTTGCAACTGATAGCACTACCAGCTATAAGCGCTATTACATTGAATATTTTTATTTTTGTTATTTTATTTCATCACTTTCAGTTTTTGGATTGCTAATTTTGTTTACTTTCCGTTTCAGGTACTAATTGGTTGATGCCAAGGAAAACCCGAGGGGAAGGACTCAAACCACTCGATCCAGAAATCGTAAGGACCGCCCGTAAGTTACGAAAAGAATCTAAAGTTAAAAGACATCTGAAGATGGGCGACGAAGCTCCTCTTGAGAGACGCCCTATGCGGTCGTTTGCCGATCCGAATGTGGCAGCCGCACGCATAGGCATCCAACCGCCCACTACTGAGGCGAACTCTTTTGAGCTCAAACCGAGTACCATCGTGATGGTACAACAAAATCAGTATGGAGGAGCCCCAACAGAAGATCCTCATGCACGTCTCCGTGCATTTGAGAGGATTTGCAACACGTTCAAGATCAATGGGATGGAAGAGGATGCAATTAAGCTGAGGCTGTTCAGCTTTTCACTCAAATGAAGAGCCGAAACTTGGACAGAAAGTATCCAACCGGACTAGATCACCACCTGGGCGCAACTGAAAGCGGCCTTCCTCCAGAAATTCTTCCCACCAAGCAGAACCGCCCAACTTATGGCTGAAATCACCCATTTTGCTCAATGGGATCAAGAGACATTGAATGAAGCGTGGGAGAGGTACAAAGATATGATCAAGAAGTGCCCTCATCATGGGTTGCAAGGTTGGGTCATTATCAAAACGTTCTTCAGTGGACTTCACCCGCAGTTCAAAAACGACATTACAGCTGCAGCGGGTGGAGCCCTAATGGATAAGTCTTATGAGGAGGCATGCGAGTTGATCGATAATCTGGCTGAACATAGTTTTTCTACTCCAAGATCAGCAGTTAGAAAAGTTGCGAGTGTTCAAGAATCAGAGGAGTTGAAGGTGATGAAAGCTCAAATAGCCGCGATCACAAACCATTTAAAGGGGGTCGGTCCAGAAGTGTTCCCCACATCTCAAGAACCTGAACAGGTTCAATTCTTGCAAAACCGGAACAACCAGCCGAGAAACGACCCTTTCTCGAACACATATAACGAGGGGTGGAAGAAACACCTGTTAGTCCCAGATGGCTAATAAGAACAAGAACATGTATTGTAGAAGGGGGGGGGGTTGAATAAAATACACAATTTTTCCACTTAGATTAATTCTATTATTGAAAATCTTTCAATAAGAATTACACATAGAACACATAGAACAATTAGATTGTTGCAGAAAGAACAGATAAAATCTATTCTAACAATCTTCACAAATTAATACTGAAAACTAAATAACTTCTAAAACACAAAGATTGAAAGCTATAAAGTTCAAAGAGAGAAAGGAGTAGAATGTCTTGAGCACAGAGTAATCTTCAAGTCTTTAAAGTGTTGTTCTGCATGGAGAAGTCTTCATCTTTATATAGTGCCATGAGCATGTGATGCATGGGACACTTGTCACTTTGTCATTTGAAGGTCAGGTTTGACTCTCAAAAGTTGATGTGTCATTTCCGACAATACTAGAAAGGTTTGATGGAGACAATATCTAAGAATGGAAAAAAGGACAAATGAACATTTTTCTTCCATACCCAGACATTCTTTCTTTGAAGATAAAACCTTTTAGCATGGACACAAGGAGGATCCTCCTATTTGAGAATCCCACCGACTTGTCATGGACAAGGTAGGTGAGAGTCTTCTTAGGAGTGAAGTTATGAGAGAATCCTCCAACTTTGAGGATCCCACCGATGTATACTATGAGACTTGTGACTCCACTTGAAGAAAAACATCCATCAAGAATTCTTGATATCCCACCGATTTGAGAAGCTTCATAGGTGAGATATTGTTGGCCGACAAAGGAGAATGTCGGTTGGAAGATGTCCACCGATGTGTGGGAACACCATCGGTGGACAATGACTTATAGTTGTTGATGTGGGATCTCTCACTTCCATAATGAGAGGATCTTCAATCTTGACTTTGGTTGATCTTTGACTTCACCAAACATTTGCTATCTTGTACAAGCCATTACAAAGAACCATCCAAAATTTCTGTAAGTATGGAAAATGTTTTTCAAAGTATGTAAGGAGATCATGAGGTCATCTTCAAATCTTTGATGACCCAACAATCTCCCCCTATTTGATGATGGCATCCATACTTAAAAAAACATGAGTAAGACAATGAATAATACATGTTGACCCTGTTTTACTCTTTTGGGTTCTTTTTCACACAGTCTAATTTTGTGTGTGTGTATATATATATATATATGATATTTACAGATGAATGAAAGAATAAACAATAAACAATATGAATGAAATAGAATGTACTTCCATCATAGGAGAAACAGATATGCCCAGATCCATCTTGGTGATAATCCTTGAAGGAGGTTTGAGTTTGAGTGAGATAGCCTCAGGATGCCTTTGCCCATCTCTTGCATCTTCTTTCTTTCTCATAGCATCTTCAGCTTCCTTATCGGCAGTCATCACCCTTCTTCCTTTGTCTTGGTTTTCCTCCCCCTTAGTCACATTGATTTGACAGATCTGCTCCCCCTTGGTTGGTTCATCGGTTCCCATATGTTTGACCAAAATTTGAGTTTGATGTTGACTATGAGTACTGAGGGTTGGTGTTGATCGAGTTGGACGCTGATAATTCTCCCACTCAGATAGTTTCTTCCCTTCAGGTAGTTGCTCCCCTCAGATAGTTTCTCCCCCTCAGCGTCCGACGGAGAAGAAACATCACAAACAATTGAAAACACAGGCAACACAACATTTTTTTTTGGACTTCTCACCGAAATTGGGAACCATCCCACCGAAATTGAAGATGAAGAGTGAGGATTTTCGGTAGAATTTTTTTTTGGAAAGATGGTGGTCGGCAGCATACTTTCGGTTTGATGGGAGGATGAGATGAAAAATGGGGTTTGAAGGAGTATTTATAGTGGGGTAAGAAAGGGTAAAAGGAATGGAAAAGTATGGTGGGTAATAGTAGGGAGATAAGGTGAGAGAGATGGGAGAGAGGTGATTTATTAAAAAAATGGTAACTGAAAAAAAATTAGGGTTAGGGTGTAGGAAAAAAAATCGGTACAAAAAAATTGGGGGATGTAGGTTCTAAAGAAAAGAAAAGAAGAAAAACGAGGGGGGGGGGGGGGGGGGGAGTGGTCGGTGGCAGAAGGAGGTGGTTTCTAAAGAAAAAAAAGGAAAAGGGTGGGGGGGGGGGGTTTGAAGGGGGCTGTTGGCAGATTGGTTTGACAAAAAAAAATAAAAAGGAAATGGGTTTGGGTTTGGTTTGTGTCGACAACAAGATACCAAAAAAAAGTGGATGTAGCAAGATGACATCATCATGATGTCATCAATCAACTTGTAATAATTTTTTTTTCTTTTTTTTAATAAATCCACCGATGGCTAATATATATATATATATATATATATTATTTGTTTTTTTTAACAACTCACCGATGGATAAAAGTTTTTTTAAATAATCTCACCGATGGAAAGCCACCGATTTTGACTTTGACTTTTTTTTTGCAACTCGCCGATGTTTAAGCGTATCCCACCGAAATTTGAGAGATTTTCGGTGGAATTTCGGTAGAGACGTTGGTAGGATTTTTTTTTCTTTTTTGTGAACATCTCTCATACCCATCGAAAATTTGCAAAAGATGGACAAAAATTCGGTGGAATTGCTTGAAGAGATAAGATGAAATCTTCTAAGGCATCTTTAAAAAATATTCAAAGTTAATAAGAGATTGGAATCCCATCTTCCAATTTTTGATGACCCAATAAAGATTGAAATTTGGTGAAGTAGAAGAATCACCATTATGAGAGAGAAAATCTTGAGAAAAAGTCACATAGAAAGTTGGTTTTGGTGAGAGGAAAGGTTTTGGTGAGATGGAGTGTTTCACTGATGGAGGTTCATTGGATAAGGGTGTAGGGGAGATTTTGGTGGGAGTCTTCACCTATTGGATCGGTGGGAGTCTTCACCTATTGGATCGGTGGGAGTCTCACCGATGATTACAACAATTTTATTTTATTAATTTTTTTTAGATGGAGGAACATAAGTGAAGGAAAGTGATGAAGTTGGTTGATAGAGATTGTAATAGAGGGGAGAGAGTTGGATGGTAAGATGGATGGTAAGATGATAAAGAAATGAGGTTGGGGTAATATATGTGGTGGGATGGATGAGAAAAGGTGGGGTGAGATGTATGGTGGGAAATAGAGTGTAGGTAATGAAGTGGGTGATGGGAGATATGATGATGTCGGCAGAGAGAATGTAGGCACTTAGTGAGTGTAACAATGGGAAGGATTTTCAATACAAGAGGAGATCCAAAAGTTCACCATTTTACACTTCAGTTTTCTTGATGAACTTGATGATTTCTTCAGTTTTGTCACTTTTATACTGGTCCACATAGGTCCATCTGTTTAGCTCAAAAACTGCAATCACAAATAATTTATTTCCTAGGTACCCATTTGGTGGTGGGTCCTTTTGGGTTAGATGATGAAGGAAAAGAATTTGTGTTACTCAGATCAATTCTTTTCTTCGGACAGTCTTTGGCAAAATGAGAAACATCACCACAGATATAACATTTTCTATAAAGAAAGTTATTTTTAGAATCTTGACATTTTTCTTTACTTTTGCCCATTTTGGTTATCTTCAAAGATTTTGATGAGGAGTTAAAGAGTTGGGGTGCAGGTCCTAAGATTCATTTTTCAGAAAATGGGAGGACATAAATCTTTTCCTTTGAAGTGGACATTTTGTGGCTCACAGATCGGGGAAGAAAATCGGTGGAAAAGGCCACAAAATTGTTTTTGAAAAGATTTGAGGAATTTATTTTTAAGAAAGAATCATCATCTAAAGACTTGCCTTTTTCAGAGATAGAATTTTTTTTGTTTGAGTTGGAAGAGGAGGATGCATCATCTAAAGTTAAGATTTTTAGAGAGTCATGAACATGATTGGAAGAGTCATTGGAGTCTTGAGCCTTTTTCCTTTGGAAAGGAAATGTGATCTTTTGCCTTTAAAAACATTCCAAATTTTAAAGCTTCAGAAGAATCGGCAGAATTCATGGACACAAACCCAATAGAATTAGAATTGGAGATTTCACAAAAGATAGGTGAATCACATGAGGTGGGAGCATGAGATTTTGAAGATTGATCAATTTCCATTTTTCCAAAGCCTAAGCCAGTTTTGTCATTACAAGAAATCTGATCTTGAAAAATCTTTTCCAGATTTTTGGAAGAACTGGTCCATTTTCTCATGATTTATTGCCCTTTTTGAAAATGTTTAAATATTTTGTTTTTCTCCTTGGCAAGAATAAAGTTGATGGATTTTAGATCTTCAAGCTCAGCCTTAACTTTGTCAAAGTTTTTCAGTTGTGAGTGACATAATAGCAGTTGAGAGGAAAGAGATTTTATTTGAGCATTTGCCTTTTTCTTAGCAGTTTTAGCATCAAAAAGATCAATAGATAAAGAATCAAATGCTTCAATCTTTTCAGCATCAGAAAGAGATGGAAATGGATGTACCTGTGATGAGGAGGAGAGGCACTTAGCTGATACAAGAGCAGTTGAAGGAGTGTGATCTTCTGGATCATCCAAGTCATTTATCTTGGCCATGAAACACACATTTGACATGTCATTCTCACTTTCAGATGTGGGTTCATCTGCCAAATCATGAGTTTTAGCTGGCAGAACCTTTGCTTTTCTGACAAGTCTTTCATTTCTTTCCTTTTCTCTCTTGTATTTTTCCTTGTATCTTTCTGCCCGGTCAGAATTTTTAGAAGAGATAGGTTGGTTGAACTTTTGGGAATCAAATTTGGATCTTCCAGACTTTGAGGAGAATCGGCCTGAGGAAGCAGTTATGGGTCTTTCAAGGTGTTTACTTCTACACTCAGAAGCAAAATGGCCCTTTTTACCACAGTTAAAACATTCCTCTTTAGATTTGTCCAAAGAAGAGTGTTTGGAGAGAGAAGAGGATGATTTTGTACCAAACTTAGATTTTCCAGAAGAGGGGTGAGATTTGGATTTAGAATGCCCATCCAACATGGCCATTTCATCAGATAATTTGTCAACTGAAGTTTCCTCACATTTATCATCAGCATCACTAAGATATGCCTCCGAATGGTCATTGGGATCTTCTTGACTATCATGGTCAGAGTCGGATGGGTAGGTGATTCTTGGAATACACTTAGTCTTTTTGGAAGAGTCACTTAGGAGAGCTAGAGGAGAGCTCTTTATATCTGTGATGACAGACTTCCTTTGCAGTTTAGTCTGCTCATAGTTGAAGAGAGTTCCATAAAGAGAAGTAAGAGGCATATGATCAAGATCCTTGGTTGTCTTTATACAAGTACAGATGTTTTCCCAAAAGTCAGGAAGACAGTCCATAAACTTGCACAAGATTTCCTCATTGTCATACACTCTACCTAACAGCTTTAAGTCATTAAGAAGACTGTTAAAGCGGTTATAGTAGTTGGAGAGAGATTCTCCTTTCTCAAAAGAAAAGAGTTCATATTTTCTAACAAGAGCAATCTTTCTGCTCTTTTTAACTTCATTTGTACCTTCGTACAAAACACACAGAGTAGACCACATATCTTTGGCAGTAGGGAGATTTACCAGAGAGTGGTACACTTCATCAGGAAGAGAGAGCAATGATAGTTCTGACTTTAGAATCAAGAGACACATGACATTTTTCTTCATCGGTATATTTCTTGGGATTCTTAGGAATGTAACGACCATTAACAGCAGATTTTTCTTCATCAGAGGAATCATCAGAATCATCTTTGCCAACAACTTCCTTACCGGATTTCTTGGTTTCATAGCGAGACCAGACTCTAGGGACTATGGGTCCCTCACTGAGAATGGTTGGATATCTACTATCCACTCCTTCCATGATAAGCATCATCCGACTTTTCCACAAAGAAAAGTTGTTGGGGTTAAACTTGGGAGGTTTGGCTATAGAACCGTTTTCAGAAAAATTGTTTTGAGAGAAAGATTCATTTTTGGAAGAAGAAGCAGCCATTGCAGATCAAGTTTATTGAAATTAAACTTTCTGCTCTGATACCACTTGTTAGTCCCAGATGGCTAATAAGAACAAGAACAGATATTATAGAAAGGGGGGGTTGAATAAAATACACAATTTTTCCACTTAATTTAATTCTATTATTGAAAATCTTTCAATAAGAATTACACATAGAACACATAAAACAATTAGATTGTTGCGGAAAGAACAGATAAAATCTATTCTAACAATCTTCACAAAGTAATACTGAAAACTAAATAACTTCTAAAACACAAAGATTGAAAGCTATAAAGTTCAAAGAGAGAAAGGAGTAGAATATCTTGAGCACAAAGTAATCTTCAAGTCTTTCAAGTGTTGTTCTGCATGGAGAAGTCTTCATCTTTATATAGTGCCATGAGCATGTGATGCATGGGACACTTGTCACTTTGTCATTTGAAGGTCAGGTTTGACTCTCAAAAGTTGATGTGTCATATCCTACAATACTAGAAAGGTTTGATGGAGACAATATCTAAGAATGGAAAAAAGGACAAATGAACATTTTTCTTCCATCCCCAGACATTCTTTCTTTGAAGATAAAACCTTTTAGCATGGAGACAAGGAGGATCCTCCTATTTGAGAATCCCACCGACTTGTCATGGACAAGGTAGGTGAGAGTCTTCTTAGGAGTGAAGTTATGAGAGAATCCTCCAACTTTCAGGATCCCACTGATGTATACTATGAGACTTGTGACTCCACTTGAAGAAAAGCATCCATAAAGAATTCTTGATATCCCACCGATTTGAGAAGCTTCATAGGTGAGATATTGTTGGCCGACAAAGGAGAATGTCGGTTAGAAGATGTCCACCGATGTGTGGGAACACCATCGGTGGACAATGACTTGTAGTTGTTGACGTGGGATCTCTCACTTCCACAATGAGAGGATCTTCAATCTTGACTTTGGTTGATCTTTGACTTCACCAAACATTTGTTATCTTGTACAATCCATTACAAAGAACCATCCAAAATTTCTCTAAGTATGGAAAATGTTTTTCAAAGTATGTAAGGAGATCATGAGGTCATCTTTAAATCTTTGATGACCCAACAACACCCTAACTTCTCGTGGAGTCAACCGCAAGGACAGCCCGATCAACAACAACAAGGTAATCATTCCAATTTTTCTAATTCTCCTAACTCTAACAAGGTTTACCGTCCTCCAGGTTACAACCAACGAAGATTTGATGAAGGACCATCCAGGGAGAAGAAACCGAGGTTAGAGGATATGATGATGAAGTTCATGACCAAGATGGATAGCATAGTTGAAGGATTGGCAAGCACGGTGAGTACAGTAAAAGTAGCAACTGAACAGAACACCGCCTCCATCAAGCTCCTTGAAAGGCAAGTGGGGCAAATTTCTGAAGCCTTACAAAATCGAGCTCCCGCGACATTCCCTAGTCAGACTGAAAGGAAACCAAGAGAAGAATGCAATGCAATTCATCTGAGGAGCGGGGCGAAATTGATAAAAGACTTGACTCATGAGCCAGTTATCGAAGTGGAGACGGAGATGGTCGAGGAGGCGAATGATGGGCTGAAGGATGATCTTTCTAGTGATATGGTTGATCGGGAGAAGCCGAAGGAAAAAGAGGTGACACCTCCATCAAAGCCGATAGTCAAACCATATGTGCCATCGCTACCGTTTCCGAATCGAGTAAAGGCACATAAGGATGAGGAACAGTTCAAGAAATTCCATGACATCTTTAAGAAGCTGCATATCAACATTCCATTTGCAGAAGCACTTGCCCAAATGCCAACATATCTAAAGTTCATGAAGGGCATTTTATCCAAGAAGAGGGCAATCGAACACCAGTCTACCATTGCACTTACTGAAGAGTGTAGTGCTATCATTTAGAACAAGCTTCCCCCAAAGCTTCAAGATCCAGGGAATTTTTCTATACCTATACAAGTTGGAGATCTTTATTTTGGTAAGGTGTTATGTGATTTAGGAGCAAGTATTAATTTAATGCCTCTTTCTATTTTCAGGAAACTTAGATTGAGGGAAGTGAAGCCTACAAACATGACCCTCTAACTCGCCAATAGATCAATAACATATCCATATGGAGTGATAGAGGATGTTCTCATCAAAGTCGATAAGTTCTACTTTCCGGTGGACTTCGTGGTGTTGGATATTGATGAAGATATGGAGGTCCCGCTAATATTGGGAAGACCCTTTCTGGCCACGAGCAAAGCACTTATCGACATGGAAGAAGACGAGATGGCGTTGAGGGTTGGCGGCGAAAAGGTAATGTTCAAGATGTTCGAGAGTGAAAGAGGTAGAAGCGAAGAGGAACCTTGTAACCACGGAAAGCCGAAGGAGTGATCAGAAGGAAGGTCGTGCCACGACTTTAACTACGGCGCTGGGTGGGAGGCAACCCACCAAGGTTTGATCTCTTTAGTTTTTAGTTACGTTTTCGAGTGTGGTTTTTGAGTGATTTTATTTACAAAAAAAAGGGATGAACAGAGACTTACGCGGGTTTGGGCGCGGTTTTAGGCCGCGGCCCAAACCGTGCAAGCCTCTGGAGGTTTTGCGAAACAGGGAGATACGCGGGATTCCCTGCGGCCTTCAAACCGCACGCTAAACCGCACGGGTCCCCTGATGCTTCTAGGTTGTTTCTTGCGCAGTGTTTGCCCTTTTCGTGCTTTGTGTCGTTTCTTTTCTTTGCTTTCTTTCCCCCTTTGCTTTCATTATTTGTTTTTTTGCGCTTTTTCTCCTTCCTTTCCGGTTTCTCCCAACTACTCTCTCAACGGTTCAAGAGACTCACCTCCTTCCGGTCAGACAGGTATATTCTAACTCTGTATGTAACGAGTGGTGTATGATGCTTTGTTTCCTTTTTAGCTAAACGAGATGCAACAAACCTAACTTTCACTTAGGTTTGGGGTGCCTCACTTCTCAACATCTACACACTCACATGTACCCCTGTGCAAACCTCGGTTTCACCGAGGTTTGGGGTTGGCTTTAGTTGACAAACCGAGGCCGCGGCCTAGGTTTGGGGTGGCCATATTTGAAAAACTCTGGGCTCACTCTTTGATGTATTGTGTTAATGCTTTGCCTTTCCTGCTTGATGACTGTAATAACTGCACAATGATTTGTGTCGCATCGCCTACACCGATACTTACACATTGGGGACAATGTGTGGGTAAGGTTTGGGGTTGCCCAATCGGGCCCACGTTTATGCACGTAGATTTCCTGCACTTCTGAATGTTTAGATCATAGTAGCTAAATTTTTGTTTTGGATGTTTGATACCGACCATTGTGGGAAGAATCTTGTGAAAGTAACGTGACCATTAGGGAAGGATCGGGAAAAGGCATGACTAGGGACATTAGTGGATACCACCCAATAGCGAGATTTGAGCCTAAATGATGTTCTTCACTTCGAGGGATTTAAACACTTAAGTCATATACACTTTTTCGAATTCCTTGTCGTGATTATAGAGTTATCTCGCTATAATATTGCATTGAGTTGCAAAGACAACCATCGGGATATTGGGTAAGGGTGTAGTAGACCATATCATGTGGTCCTTAAGAGATGATTCCAGGCATTGTGTGCATTTTAACCTGTTTTTTTTCTATCGTTCCTTTTACCCATTATGTGCGTAACCAAAACCCCTTTGTAGCAAAAAACTCACCACCTTGTTCATTTCAAACCCACCATTAAACCCTAGCCAAAAACCTTAGCCAACCCTTATCCAAAAGTGTGTCAATCAGAGGCGGTAATGAACAGCAGAAGAGAGAGCAGAAAAGAAATAGTACAGGCCACTCACAAGAATAAATTAGGTGCATTATAACCCAAGAGATAGAAAAGAGGGCCAATGCAGCCCCAATCAAATAAAGAGAGCCAATGATGCTCCAAAAAATAAAAAAAAATAAAAATAGTTAGATAGTATTTATAACAGCTAAATAAGAGAGTCAAAGCGACTCCAGTAGTGACAAAGAGGGCCAAAGGATAGAATGTGAAGCAAGAAAGTTCAGACTTGCTAAAGATTGACACACCGAGGATTTTTGATCCGCTTACCTTTCATTTCTTAGCCATGGCCTTAGCCCCGTTACAACCCTTGTAAAGACCTGGATGATCTTCTGGAAAATGTGATTAGGGTATACAACCACCTTTACCAATATTCCCTATCTTGCTACTTGATTCCTTTCTGAGATCGACTTTTTGGACATTTGTGCGTCTTTCATGAGAGTTGTCATGTAATTATCGAGTATTCTTGTGCATATATTCCTTATACATGACAACATGTGCGACAGCCTAGGTTCGAGTGAAATGAGAGTATCCCGTGAGGTAGGGTCGAGGCGAAATGTTTTCCCTAGTATGTTTGGACCTAGTACAACCTGAATGTAATCGGAGCAGTCACGAGTTCAACTCACAATGGAAGGCCATAGATCAAACAGAATAAGGATGATGCGAGAGTGAGATAGGCATTCACGGGTATGGGAAATCACCAGTGCATTACGTGGTACCGATTGGGAGTTGTGCAATTATTATTTCACTGATATATGCTTTTATTCTATTTTATCGCTAATTTGCTTGAGGACAAGCAACGCTCGGTTTGGGGTTGTTGATAACGCCACTTTTTGGCGTTATTTTCGGTCCTCAAACCAATGAGATTGGCTTGTGTTCTATCAAAAAGGCGGAACTTTATGGTTTATCGAGTGAAATGTGCAGGTAATCTAAAAGGAGGCAATCATCGAGAAAAGAGGCGGAAAAGAGCCAAAAGAGAGTCCAAAACGAAGCCAACGGAAGCCCAAGATCCAAGCCCAAGACCCGTGCCCGAACCTGGACAAAGATCCACGAAACAAACCTGACCCGGACACTTCAGGAAAGCGCCCGGTTTGTAAGCCACGGGACAAACCACGTAAGTCCCTGTTCGTTTTCTATACTAGGCGATTTTCCAGAATTAGGTCACTACTTCTCGACGTACGACGGTAGGCTGCTTGGGGGCGATTTTCAGAGACTTTTTATGTCCTTTGGAGCCACGATAGAGGACGGTTTGAGGAGGAGTTCACAACGAGGATTGGATTAGAGCCGAGAGAAGGGAGTTCACCATTACATTCACCACGTTCACGATCACTATGTTTGCACATGCTATTTCTCTTTTTTTTCTTGAGTTTTTGTCCACCACCAACATGAACTAATCTTTAGATGTTGGGGGTTGGTTTGAATTTGGTTTAAGCTTATGAACAGATGATTTGAGACTTTTATCAGTTTTTCTTATTTAATGAAGCATGTGATTTGAGTTTAATGCTTTGGTGAGTTTGACCAACTTTCAATTGTTTTGTTTGTTTTCAATTAAGTTCGAGAGAATTAATTGTTAACTAGAAATAGAAATTGCATGCCTAAGGTGAGAAATTGGATAGAGATATACCAAGTAAGCCTTAGTCCCATTAGAATCTTGATTTTAATGTGTTTTGAATCCCAAAGGTTGAGATCGAGAGATAAAACTTGTGTTTTCAAAATAAAATCCGTGGTTGCTTGAGAAAGAACCACGGTGCTTTTAGAGATTGGGTATTCATTAAAGGGAATGACTGGTAATTGTTTTAACTCAAGTGTTTGCAC
Source organism: Saussurea involucrata (assembly GCA_033807775.1). Lineage (NCBI taxonomy): Eukaryota > Viridiplantae > Streptophyta > Magnoliopsida > Asterales > Asteraceae > Saussurea > Saussurea involucrata. Next base: position 83,220,991 of record CM066321.1, on the reverse strand, counting down.
GTGAAAACCTTAGGATTTCCAACCCTCAACTGTTTTCTCTATCCAAAGTTTCCTTAAGTTGTTTACTGTCTCGTTCTTGATTTATTTTGCTTGCAATTAATTAGTTAATACCAACAACTCAAATTGCGACCGTTCAGTTAATAGATCTTATAGTTATTGTGATACTTAGTTCCTAGTTCCCTGTGTTCGATACTCGTACTTTCAGTACTATTACTTGATTTCGACACCGTACACTTGCGGTTAGATTTAGGGGGGTGTAAACTCGCCTATCAGTTTTTCATGTCAATCTCGGATTATTACATCATTATTTTTGATCGTGTGTTTCCAAAGATTAATACTTGCGTATTATCTTGTCTATTTACTTTCAAGTATTCATCCACACCGGTTCAGCTTCTTATTGACTTTGTTATTACCATATCTCAAAACGAAACATTTTTCGATGGTAATACTCCCATTTGTAATTCAAAGTTTGTTGAGCATCATATTCATTTCAGCGTAAGAGCTTAACCGTTTCATTCAAAGATTGTTTATATTTGTTCATATAAACAAACGATCCAATTCTTTGATACCCTAAACCTTACATGATTATCTTTCATATTTGATCTGATTGATACATTGTCAGATTCTTAAACAAGTCTTTCGAATTCATTTCATTCATTCAATATCCTTGTTTTGAGAAATCTTCAACGTTCAAATGCTCAATTATTTCATGAATATTTTTTAGGAGCATACATTCTGACGACAATGTTATTCAAATGCTAAAGATTCTGATTTGTTCAAGCTAAACTGTTGAGCAACATATCTTTTAGGATAACATTTCATGGGAATTAGTGTGAGAGCTTAAAATAACTTCTATGGATCCACGTTAACCAGTGTTTCCTACCCAAGAAGTTATCCTTGAGTGATTGAGGGGTGAGGGGTCGAAATCAAAGAGTGGGGGAGATAACTCATCTGGTTGAGTAATCTCATTGTGCTGAGGTAAAATGAAAAGGAGAGTTTGGTTAGAAGTGAGCGAATGAAAAAAGAAAGAGGGTGTGAGAACAGAGTTAAAAGAATACGAGAACTCTGCACCAATTACTTTCTGAGTCGGGCAACCACATTACTGATTGGTTCACATTCTTTGGTGACCATCATTGAAACAGGCAGTGAGCCCATGCCAACTCTTGTTTTAACCCCACCAGCTACTCATTTCTTTCTCAACAAAGAAATGTTTCAATTTTTCTTAGGGACGCAACATATATTATCTATCTAATCTTCACTCGGAAGGTTGGATATTGAAAAAAAGGAAGTTTGCCCCACCTTTGCACTTCAATCATGCACATTGAGTCCGTGGAAAACTTGTTGCTGTCTCAACAGTTTACACAATTTGAGCCTACTATTCAAGCATATGTTGCTTCAATCAGTTCTACACTTGCACGTACACACAAGGAATATGTTTTCTTGTCATAACGTTTATAGAAATTCCTTAGTGTTTTTCGATGATTGAATGGAAGCCCTAGAGGAGTGAACATCAAAAAGCTCCTTTCCAAAGTACATCCATTGTACTAAGTGGCTTTGTGCAACTTACAGGCATTTTAACTGATTCATCCGTTGTTTCAAGGTTACCACATTTATATTATCTGAATTTAAAAAGATTCGGATAAACATTTTTGGAATTGACAGATAAACAGATCAAAAAGAGGAGATTGTTACTGGTACTCAAAGAGAATGCTGAACTTGAGCAAGAGTTTTGATGATCATGATGCTCACAATCATCAAAAAGGGGGAGAAATATCAAACAGAAGAAAAGAGGGAGATAATTTGAAGATTTCAATTTCCAAGAAAGAGATATTTGTCAAAGTCGAAGAAGTTCAAGATGTTTCGAGATGTTCAAAGAAAGATATGTTCAAGACAATTTGTTCAAGAAGATGAAATGTGTGAAGATACAAAGACAATTCGTGCTTAAAGATAATTCAAGAATGTTGTTAAAGCTCAAACCCAGTTAAAACCTCAAAGCCTGTTCATGCTCAAAGACTGAAGAAATTTGCCAAAAGTCAAAGCTGCAAAGACCAATGCTTCGAAGATATAAAGATTTTGTTTTGAAGAATTTGATCAACGCTACACAGATTTGAAGTTCGTATTTCAAGTATTGATGACTATTTGACTTTAAAGAGCCTAAATGAAGATTAAAGCTGCCAAAGTGGATTCTTGATGATAAAGCTTATCTGAAGATGACTATCGTCATAATTTTTTAAATTAAAGTGTTGAAGATCTGAAGATCAAAAGAGCTAAAGACTATTGTCATAATTTTTTAAATCTTGAATCCATAGGGGAAGATTGTTAGTACAAATGTATTCAAGATTTAGGGTTATTGCAATTAGTCAACAATTGTCAAAGTCAAGTTATTTGTTAGGGTTGGTCAAAGGTATAAATATCCAATTGTAAGGGTTTGTAGCTAGGTGAGAGAGCACACAATAGAGAGAATACTGAAGGTGTGTGTGTGAAAGAGGCATGAACCTCTAGAGAGAGGATTAGGGCTAAAATCTCATCTTCTTCAATTCTCTCTCAATCTATTATGTTTTAATTGGTTTAATCTTATTATCTGAAAACTCTCAAACTTTAATCAACTAAGGAAATTAAACTCAAACTTAAAATCAACTTCTCCATAAAAACTCAACATAAACTCAAATAACTCTTCTAATTAAGATAACGAAACCAAAAATGTCCATAATAGTCGATTCATAGAGATTATTAACCAATAATAAAATTTTGTAAAACTAAAATAATAATCAATAACTTAAATCTACCCAAGAACTCAAGAAAGATTTAAACCTCAAGAATGAGTTTAAAAATTTAGATGGCAACCGCCAACCAATCCATCATCCTTACATAAACACTTTGAACAAACCAACTTATGACAAATTAAAGAAAAAAGGGATACCTTAGAATTTTGAAGAAAATAAGATATTTTCTTCCTGCGATTTTCTCCACCAAGCACAACACACACACACACACACACAAACACTTTTTGAAAAACAATATGGAACACTTTTGATAAACAAATATGCATGACTCATCAAATGAAAATTTCATTTTTCTCAAAATAACCCTCAACTTGGATCAAAACAACACAAAAGCCCTTGAACTTAAAATTTGCATATAAATAGTCAATCCAAGGTTATAACACCATCCGGGCATAAATATAACTGAATGGTGGTCCCCTTACGCAAGGGGAAATCTTGATGAAAAAACAAATTATGTTGATTTCATACCCGATGTCTTCCTAAACTGAATTATGAAAGCAAAAACACAAAGATAGCAGACAAATCAGTTATTGGGTTAGTGAAGGCATTACATGTATCTTCCAACAACTAGAACTACAGGTATCTCAATTGCATTACTTAAGAGTTATAATTTAATTATTTAGTGGTCACTCCTCAAGATTTTGCTAAATTATCACTTATATTGGATTGATGATGCCACTCCATATATGTCATACTTGTTGGAAACCAATGGAACCTTTAGTGAAAGCTTCTGTAAAGTTCAATTTCTTCAAAGCTAAAATCCTTAATAAACTAAAGTAGTACTTCCATGGGTGTTTCCTTTAATTTTATCTAGCATCATATATAAACCAACAACATCACCAGACATTTTTTTGGAATGGTAAGAGACATACTATTGAATGGAAGATTACGAACATCCTTTGTTGCTTAGAACATGATAATGAGAAGCCAAACCCTATTATAAGAGCAGGAATTTAGTAATTCCGTACATTAATTCCACCATTTTACGCTCTCAATTGGATTAGTTTGGTTTATATACAAGTTATGGATATGAGTTGATGTTTCTTGGTGCTGACCTTTTCGTGCCAATGATATTTTTCAGACTGGAATTTTGAAATCTATTCAACACATGCACCTATTAGTTCAAAGCTTGCGTCATCTGTTGTTTGTGCCTAGCTGCAGCATTCTCTCAAGAGTTTTTGGTGGTGTGTTCTTTTTGTGGGTGATGCTGATATCTTGAAGCTTATGTGTTTAATGCCTATCAGTTCTTGGACTAAATTCCCTTTGGCTTGTATAGGTCATTTATTGTTGATTGGTACAAGGATTCTTCAGAAGGGGTTGGACTTTTAGTGGGTGTTATAAGAATCTGCACCGAACAATTCTTGTTCTTGTTTAGTCACAAAAATTGAAAGACAAAGCGAAAAGAGAGAATCAGAAAAAAGAGAGTGTACCAAGAAACTAAAAACAGAAAAAGCAGGTTGCATGGCTGGTCCTGAGATTTTTCATGCCCAGGGCGAAAGAGCTAAAAAATGCCCCCATAATATAAAAAACGGTTTAAAAAAATGATACATGGGACTTAAATGAAAACCCTGAACAATAAAATATAAACATACATAATCTAAAACGATTTCGTGCAACTTTTAAAGGAAAAACACAAAGTATTTATCATAGTAAACGTTAGCTAAAAACTTATTTTCAATAATATTGAGAATAATAACTCGTTCAATCTATCTTGAATTATGTTAGTGACGAATTATAACAATTTAATTATAACTTTAAGAACAAATGAAAACAAAAGATAAAAAACAATAATACAAAAGATTGTTATAATTATTTGAAAAAAAAGAACTAAAAACCTATAATCATTATCTTGATAAAATGAAAAATAAAAGAATATTACTTTATAATATATTTAGGTAGGACGGTAATCAAATAAGAACCGAAAAAAGATTAAGAACTGTGAGGACTAATCTAAGCCTAAATAGGTTTTAATCTTATGGTTTAAATTAAATGATGATTTTAAACAAAAATGGGTATAATGGTCATTTTGGTAACAAATATAATAATATTTTATTTTTTTTAATAATTATACGGTTCCCAGATTGAACTCCACGATCAATCTCTTTTATCTAATATCCATAATTCCCAATTAGTGATTCAGATTCCATAATTCCTGCTCTAGGTTAATGTACTCATCGTCTCATCGCAATCCTTAACTCTCTGTTCTTCAAGTTCGATGGAATCGACAGAGTTTAACCTTATTGATCAAAATAGGGATGAAGAACTACTTCTCGATCTTATTAATAATAGTAGAGTTTCATATGGTGAAACATGATGCTATATAAATCCTAAAATTGAGTTCATATTCTCACGATAAACTGAACACATGGAAAGCCAAAACATGTGTAAGTGAGCAACCATATAGTATCACGTAATAGGATTTGAACAGGGGAAAAACTAAAAGATTAAGATGGTACCAAAAAAGTTATATTACCAAAAACAACCCATTAAAATTGAAGGAAACAGCAAAAATTCATAATCCAGAATTCATACCAATAATACTCCCAGCAACCCATTATTCCTAAAAACATAATAAAAGAAAATAAAAACTAGAAGTTCCATAGAAATAGCTTTCTTTCTTATTTTGATGGAGCAAAGAAGATTTTGCTGTCCATCTTCTTCTCACGGAAAGTCTTCTCGATCTCAGGAGTCACATTGAACGAAGCATGTAGCACCCAAGCAGACAACGCCTTCCATGCCGATGTAAACTACTTCAATTCAATTCATAAGAGCACCTTCATTTTGTATTTTGTGGCAGAGGTAATGTTTCTGAACAGAGTGTTTCACCATATGAATCTGATCAGAGTGTTTCACCTTATGAAACAAAACTAGAGTGTTTCACCATATGAATCTGATCAGAGTGGTTCACCATATGAATCTGATTAGAGTGTTTCACCTTATGAAACAAAACTAGAGTGTTTCACCATATGAATCTGATCAGAGTGTTTCACCATATGATCTGATCAGAGTGTTTCACCTTATGAAAAGAAACTAGTTTCACCTTATGAATCTGATCAAAGTGCTTCACCTTATGAAACAAAACTAGTTTCACTTTATGAATCTGATCAAAGTAAATAACAGTAAAATACTTTAAACACTATAACTAAAAATCAAAACTAAAAATACCTTTTTTAGGCATCGCACTTTGTTTCTTCGCATTATCGATGTCGTCTTCATCAATCGCACGGAGATGAAACTGATTGGAGATGAAACTGATGAATCTGGTTAAAGAAATCGTATGAATGAGGAGAAATTATGTTGTTATTAATGTTTATCTGCAGTCCGTGAGTTTTATTTATTTGAATTTAGTAAATGAATCTCTATTATACCCCTCATAATTCATTACAAATTGACAATAATACCCTTACTTTTTCCCTTTATTACAAATGACCTTTTTTCCTTAATGGCCATTGATTAAAATTAATCTATGTATTAGATTAGTCCTTAAGTTCTTAACCTTTTTTTGGTCCTCACTAGATTTAACCCCTATTTAAGTAATACTTTTATATTATTTTTTACCTTTTAACTTTTATGTTAAGGTAAAAAAGTAAAAATAAATAAATAAGTAAACATAAACTCTTCTACTATTTATTTTATTAGAGGAAAAAAAGTAAATAATTAAAGAGTTTGTCATTTTCAAGTTCTAAATAAAATCAAAATATTTATTGTATGTTAGACCATGAGTACCGCTTCCTATCATACCCTCTGAACCCTGATGCTGTCTTAGCGTCACATCAGTTTTTCTCTTTCCTACCCTTCTTACCCTAAAGTGGAGTACCGCTTCCTATCATACCCTCTGAACCCAACCTTTACCCGCGACCCACCTACCCGCCCTACCCGTACCGTCTACCCGTGGTACCCGCGCCCTACCCGATGTGAACCCGCCGTGGTACCCGAAGGTGGTACGCACGGCCTTATAGCTAGTGATGCCGTGATGAAGCTATCAATCAACTAAATATATTATACTAGATATGTACCCGCGCGCGATGCGGCGCGAAGTATCTCGAATCTAAAACCGAGAATTCGAAAAAATAAGTTTGTTTCATGTTCATATTTAATCGCTTTTAAATCGCATATTAAATGTTTAAAATTAAAGGTCAATATGGTTAATTGGTCAAAAAAATGAAAAATATTCGTTCAATAGTGGGGTCTTCAAACCCATAACATTTGTGCTCATTTTGAAGGTTTTGATGAACGGTTATAATGGTATAATTTATAAAAAAAGAAAAACATATTTGTTTAATGTATTTTAGTTTATGTATGTTGATATGATAAGGATGTAAAATGAAAAATGAAAGGAGAATGAATATAAATTAAATTAAATAACTAATTCTAATGGTATAAAGTGTAATTTAAAAATAAAAAAAGAATTTTATTTTTAATTATCATGTTGAACGTAGGAGATTTTAAAGCTTTTAAACTCGTAACTGAAATTATTTTTAAAAAAGTATAATAGATAAATATAGATAAGAGCGTAAAGTGTACAAGTTTAAAAAAAATCTCCGTACGTCATTCTTGAAAAATCTTTATATGTATTTATGATATTTCACAATATTATTAAGTTATAAAAATATTCAATAATAAACTTATTTTGAAATTATTGACGAGAATATTGTAATAATATAATTTGTAAAAAAATGTATTTATTAATATGTTTTAGTTAAACTATGATTATGTATTTTTAATATTATAAGGGTGTAAAATGAAAATGAATAATATAAGAGATATAAAACAAATTAATTCGTACATGTTCATGATATTTAATAATATGATTAAATCCAAAAATATTCAATATTGGGCTCATTTCGAAGGTATTGACGAGACTATTACAATTGTGTAATTTGTAAAAAAAGAAATGTGTTTTTTTAATGCATTTTAGTTCATATACATTATTTATATTTATATGATAAGAGTCTAAAATAAAAAATAAAAAAGTAAGGGATTAAAAGTAAACTACATACCTAATTATAAGGGTAGTAAATGTAACGTATAAATTAAAAAAATTTGAATTAAAAAGAGATTTAATGAGGAGTGAATGTGGGTGTGCTAATTGAACTTATAATGTAAATTACGTCCAGATACATGTTTAGGCGGGAAAATACTGAAGTCGGTTCACCAGAAGTCGACACGTGACATGTTAGTTACTTATTTATTATATGTATAGATTTTATTAATCACATCCATATATCAAAATAAGATGAGATGACATATGGACCTATATTGTTACCAATTACCATCACTTAGAGCATCCACACGCGTCTTGCAAGTGCTCTTGCAAGATGACATGGCATGCCATGTGTCTTGCAAGACTACCATGATCTTGATAATTGTGCAAGGTCTTTCAACCAATATAATATATTAAATAAAATCATTTATTAATTTAATTAGTTTGTTTGTTTGTTTAAATATTAGTTATTATTAATATGTTTATTAAATTTAATTCAGTTATTTGAACATTTTTTTTACTATTTTATTAAAATTTCTTACCCACGCTTTATTTTAAAAAAATGATACTTTTATGCTTTTTATTTAAACTGCTAAATTAAAGTACATTAATATAAAAATTACGAATATACAAATACTAACAGATAAACGTACACAAATATCAAAAAAATTACATAAGTAAATATCCATGTATTTTATTTGTTAATTAAATTATATTTACACAAAATATAGTAAAAGAAAACAAAAGTAAAATTCTAGTTATCTATATTTTATAATTAATTTATTAGTTATATTATAATTATCTATATTATTTATATTATAATTATTTATATTATAATTTATTAGTTTAGAAAGGAGTTTGTTCTTGCATATGTGTGAAAGATGTTATTGCAAAGCTGATGTGGCACTTGTGAAAGGAGTATGGTCTTGCACGTGTGTGGATGGTATTACTCTCACATAACTAGGCTTAGTTTGATGCCATGGGCTTAGTTGATGCCCATGGCGGTCGCCCCATTCGCCATGCTTAAGGGCCGACACTGGTAGGTTGATAAACTTGCATCATCATACAACAAATCACATACGTTGCAAAGAGAAATGACAATGTACCCATTTTATGCAGAAAAACATAAACATCGATCTGAAATTTGAAATGCAAAAAACATACGTACAAGTGTTCTATGCCCGCTACTCAACCTGTTGAATTGAGATTATGTTTTTGCGAGTCTATGTTTAAATCTAAACTTCTTTTTGCACCCGAAGAGTATATGCGTATCATAACTCAGGGTACTTGATTAATAGAGCAAAAAGAACTTTATAAATGCATATGAGGTGAAGTTTATAAAAGAGATTTCCAATTTTCCAAAACAAAGAAGAAGAAACATATTAGACATATAGTTGATATGATATGAATGGCTTTCCTTTGTAGAAATCTTTGCTACAAGGTTCTCCATCCCCCTTGTTATTTCTTATCGTGGCCAAATGTTATAACTTATACAACTAACATGTATATAAAAGGGATGCTAACATATATAAAGTCATCAAGGTTTGCTGCAATTAATATTTTTTTATTGCAATTGTTAGCTAAGAATTAATTAAAAAAACAATAAAAAATGAAGTAATTAAATATCAACTAGGATCTAAGAATCACTTAAACATGTTGATCCCCAAAGTCTCTGTGTATTTCCCTCTTGGAGTGATAATGATGGTCTTTGGGTAATATGAATACACCTCTTTTTTTGGTATGCATCTCTAGATCTGCTTCGTAAATGTTACAGAGCCAATCGTCATGCATCACCCAGTTTCTATTATTCATCAAGTGTAGTGGGTACAACATAAACCAAAGAGGAAAAGAATTGGGTGGATTATAAGGAGTTACTACTTTGTCCAATCTCCATTATCTCCATCCATCCTCCACAACTCCATTACAGGATTACTCATCCCTATCAATTTGCCATCATCATTCCAGTGTTGGTAAAAATAAATCACGTACAAGTGAATACACCCTCTTACAACCATGAAAGTCGAATATTGTTTCCATAAACCATTTCCAATATAGGACCTGCTATCTTTCTCCACTTTTCTGTCTTCATATCAAACCTTGTAATAATTATAAGATTTCCCATTGCTAAATTATCGTTACCTTTTCTAGTTATGAAATACATTTTTTCATTCAACAAAACACATGGTTGCCTCCAACTAAAATCCCATTTAGAATAGGGGCGTAAAACACTTAAGTCTTCTTGTGTCGTCTTGACCTTTCTCCATGAGTCGGATTTCAGAGAGTATATATAAACATTATGATCCTCGGTTACAAGTAGAAGCTTGTAGTCATTGCAACTGTAATACAATCCAAATAATATTGCATTGGTCACGTAACATTCATCGTTGTTGGGTCTAGACACTGTCTTATATTCACCCGTTAAAGGATTCCATAAAATTATATCAGAGTATTCCCTCCCATTGCACTTATTAATCACGCGTAAACATACCAGTCCACGTACAGATACGATAATCGACACGTTTTCATGACTAGCTTCAAATGGTAAGGGACGTCTGGCAGTTAGACCATCTTGGGGTGCTTCCAAGTCGATGGTGCTAAACTTGCATGGTGTTGTGGTGGACAAGGCAATAAGAAGTTTGCGGTGGTGGTAATGATGCATCTTCGCAAACATTGGTGTTGTTAAAAACGACTGCCATTGCTTGCAAACACACATAAAACGATGTACGGACTTACCCGACAACCTTGGTAGTATGTGGAAAAAAAGTATATCCGTTGGCGTTGGTGTCTCAATATCACTGCAACCCATGGTAGCTACTTCTTGTTTTGGATTGGAGTACATATATACAAAAGAAGGCAGAAGGGTTGAGATGCTAATAAATTAGAAATATTTTATCGATAAATATGGAGAAAGTTTTGAATGCTTATTTTTAGGTTATTTTGTTTTAACAATAATATAACAACTAACCTCCATTTCGTGCGGTTTGATGAAAGAAGCAACATTTTTCTCTTTTTATTTTATTTAGTAAACTATGTTTTTTGTCCTTGTGGTTTACTGAACATTGCTAATTTCATCTCTATGATTTTGAAATTACGGTTTTCGTCCCTGTGCACATTGTTGTTCTGTCTCTCATACTAACTCTGTCAATGGTTCACCTTTAACTATGAAGGCCTTGAGGACTTTTTTCCGGCCTTTTTTGTAGTTTTCGCTCTGTGACTGTCGCTCTCCTTCCCCCTCGTATCTCTTAGCCTCTCAGTCTCTAACTCGACATTTTAATGGGTATGATATGGATAAACGATTTTTCGTTATCCATGGTTGGCTGACCTGGCCAACCTTCTCTCCAGTGGCTCCAGTTCGAGTTCCAGTGCAGTGCTGTGGTATGATTAGCCAACCACCACCAACCTTGTGATATCAAAACTCTTTGTTATTTTCCCCTTCTTTTTTCTGATATTTATTTTTCCATCAAGTACGACGCATGCTATCGCTAAAATTCATTCTATTTTTTTTCCTCTTTTTTCATATTCAGTTCATGATGATAATAAAAAACCGTCTCTCCATGACACTGTAGAGGGCATCCATTATAATTATTACTAGTGTGGGAACCGTGCGTTGCACGATAGCATGAGTAATTGGGACAGTAATCGGTAGATTGGATATATGAATCAGTTTGGTTGATAAATATAATAATCAATAAATCATATACATATGATTCGTAAACATTAGTAGTGTCAAATTAATGGAAGTTCAATATATATAGTGAAATATTCAAATAAGATTCCAAAATATCGTATGAATGTAAGAAGAAATGGAAGTTTATATTAGTATAATTCAATAGAAAATATACGTATACATTTAACAACACAATCAAATACTAACTTTCTCATTGTACTAACATATTTTGTATATCATAATGTAAAAGCTCATGTTCTGAGCATGTCTGACGACATGTGGAAGTAAAGACGTGACACCATTTTATATATGACAACTGTTTAGGCATAATAGAGACATGAAACCAAGTAGACCTATTGCTGAAACATGTGAAAAAGATGATGTTAGTGCCATTATTACAAAGTTGTATCAAGTTGAGGGGCTGTTTCGTACTTTCCATTTTACTTACTATAAATAGAACTTATCTTTGTATTTCCCCAATATGTCATTCCAAGTACCCTTATAGAATTCTCTCTAGATTTGTTAGGGTTAAATTTATATTGAATAGAAGTTCGAGGGTTAATGTTGTAAATACCTTAAATGGGCTTAGTCTAGATAATGGGCCATGGGCCTTAGGCTTGAAGCCTAGGTATAAATAGTTTTGTTAGCCTAATTGTTTAGGTTAATCATCCATAACCATTGTAACCGTACTGTAAACACTCTGAATGGTTTTATCATATTGAATGAATGAGATGGATGACGTATTGAAATCTATTGTTCTTATTGCTTATTGTTCATTGATTTCATATCTATTGCACTAATCTGGGATCCACAATTGGTATCAAAGCTTAATTGCTTAATTGTTGTAACGCGCATATTCGTTATTTAAAAGGTACTGATGATCTTGGCTTGTGGTACCCGAAAGAGACAGGTTTCGAGCTTACAGCATATTCAGACGCCGACCACGCGGGCAACATGCTGGATCGGAAAAGCACTTCGGGACACGTGCAGTTCCTGGGCGACAGTCTTGTCAGCTGGGCATCCAAGAAGCAGCAGTGCGTCTCCACATCTACTACTGAGGCGGAGTACGTGGCCGTCGCGAGCTTCTGTTCTCAAGTAATCTGGATGCGCACCCAGCTCAAGGACTACGGATTCTCCTACTCAAAGGTGCCCATCTACTGCGACTCGAAGAACACGATCACAATATCTAGCAATTCGGTTCAACATACTAAAACGAAGCATATAGACGTCCGGTATCTCTTCATTAAGGATCACGTCGAAAGAGGTACAATCGAACTCCGTTAATACAGAACATCAGATAGCAGACCTCTTTACAAAACCCTTGGACGAAAAACGCTTTAACTATCTAGTGTCCAAGCTTGGTATGCTTAACCCGAAGGTTTAACATGTGTACGCGCCCGGTACAATTTCCATACAATTACGTGGAACTGTCTCTTAATCGTCTGGTGTCTAATCTCCCGATGATCGAGTACACACTTCCTCGTCTATGTATTCTAATTGTATCGTGCACATATCTATATAAACCTCTGTATTAATTAGTTAGATTTCGTTTGTTTTCTTTAATTTCAGTTGTGATTTCCTTTAATTTTAATTTCTCGTCTATTATGATTCTCTTGTATCGCACGTGCATTTCACAAGTCTGTTCATGTGTTCAGGGGGAACACATCTAAAAGAATGTGCCAAGTAAGTTCGTTCTTTGATTGAAGGGGAGCGTCACACACTTGTTCTTCATATCTTATGTTTTTTTGTGTATTATCATAATTTTTCAAAATGCACATCTCATGCACAATCCGAGGGGGAGTAACTATTATTTTTGTGCACTTTCCGAGGGGGAGCGTTTATTTTAAGTTTCATAACCTCAGGGTCAATTTTGAAATTTCCTAAAAGTACCTCGGATAGGGTATCCGGATAGCTCACCCGGAAACTCACCTATCCGAAAAGGTATCCAGACCGGGTAGTTTACGGACAACCTATCCGGACACCCAATCCGGACCGGGTGGTTTCCGGACAAAGAACCCGGTAACCCTGACCATGTATAAATACCCGGATTCTTCATTTTGTCAATTTCTTTTCTGGAAAGTCGCTCTAAAACCCTCTCGTGCGAAAAACCCTTGGATTGCTCTCACATCGCTCATTTCCTTTAGTTTTCGACTCCAATCACAGGTATGTTTATCGATTTACTCCTTTATTTGTTGTTCGACCTCAATCACACTCGATGCGCACTTCAAATCGGTCGATTTGTCCGTTCGGTGACCGAACCCTTGTCGGTTCATATTCCGGCGAGCTTAGGGGTTCTTTCTTGTACATTTTACCGATTTCACTCTCGCACACGTTCACAACTCTTTGGTACACTTGGATTTGGCTTTTACTATCTGATTTGGCCGATTTGACATACCCGGATCTCGTCCGGACACTTCCATGGTATCCGGACACATTCATATCATCCGGACATGTCCATGGTATCCGGTAAGTCCTTTATCCAGTAAGTTCAAATTATCCGGTAAGTGTGTCTTTCGGAAACCCTTGTATTCAGACACCATGTTTGTCCGGTGAGTCGTCGTATCCGGTAACCACCTTGTCCGGTAAGTCCATCTCGTCCGGTAACTCTATTATCTATCCGGTAACCTCCTTTTTGTCCGATAACTTCACTTATCCGGTAACTTGACGTATTCGGATACCAAATGTATCTGGAAACTCTTGTTATCCGGTGTCCTCTGCATCTGGTCACTCCTGTTTAATGGACACCTCTTTGTTTCCGGACACCTATCACCCCTTGCCAATCCAGTTGCCCTGTCTCACTACCATCTCTCAAACATGTCCCAGTTTGAGCCGATCATCACCAAGGTACGTACTTCTACATTTCTATCAGTCGTATACTAACACCGTGTTTATCAGGTACTCAAATGGCTGAACAACAACACCAAGGGGACCAACACCATGAGGAATTCGTTGACGAGGTGGTCGACAACACCCTCGTATCTCCTGACAACATTTCAGAAATCGAGGGCAACAACCATCACCTCGATGCTGCGGAGTTCCGACCTCAACACCGAGTGGTCGTGGACATCCTTCTCGGCCACCCACTCCAACACGCACTAACGGCAACTACGGATGTCCCAGTTCTCTACCTGTAACAAGTCTGGATCGTGACAATACTCAGAGGATTCATGCCATGATAGATCACTACCCGTTCGTCCTAACACCAGATTCCTTCCGACAACTTTTGTCGTTACCTGAAGCCACCCATGACGGGCAAGCTGCCTTTGATCCAGCCATCGACGACGACACCCTTTGTGCCGATATTCGGGCCTTAGGGTACAACCATGCACTGAACTGCCCATCTGCCTTCAACCGCAAGTACCTGACACCACTATGGTACACCCTCTTCACCATCGTGACCCGGTGCCTCTCTTCAAGGTGGAAAGGCATCGACCAGTGCACCGACGACTTCCTACGCCTCGTACATGTCGTCATCTACAACCGACGCGTGGACTTTTCCAAAATCATATGGCACGAATTAGTGAAGAACATACGCGACAACGGCGGAACAAAAGAACACAAGTTCATCCCGTACATCCGATTCCTGCAACTTGCTATCCGCCAGCATATAGACGCCAACCCGGACATTCCATGACGCGCCAATCACCCGGTATGTCAACCATTCATCCTCCATTATCTTGTTATTCGTAACCCGTCCAACGCATAAGCCATGCGTATCCCTGAAGCCCTACTGGCCTATGCGAATCCGCAAGCACCGAGTGTGATAGCGTATAGACAATCTTTAGGACTAGGTGCTCCTATGGTTAGGGGTGTGCAAAACCCGAATGTCCCGAAAACCCAAACCGAACCCGAACCGAAAATGAGGTGTTTATGTAAAACCCAAATGCCTCGAAATCCGAAAATTCGAAACCCGAAATTTTGGGGGATATTTGGGTTTGGGTTGGGTTTGATTTATCGCCACCCGATTCGTCCGAAAACCCAACATGTATATATATATACATATATTATTATATAAATATATTTATTTATATAATTATCCTTCAAAAATCCTAAATTCTAGTCGGCCGTACTATTTTCAAGAGACTAAACCTACTATCAGTTAATCAATCCTTTCTACTAATTGAGTTTATTATCCAAAGCGATCAAATATTATAAATTTTTTGCATTTAATTATACCCGAAATCCGACCGAATCCAACCCGAAACCCGACGAATCCGAACCCGAAATCCGAAACCTAAAGTTTGGGGCTTGGTTTTCATATTCGAAATCCGATCGGGTTATTGAGTTTCCCAATCGAACCCGCCCGACCCGCCCGATGCTCACCCCTACCTATGGTCCATCCAGAGCCGGAGTGACCTGCCCGAGGAGCTAGGCCTGAGATACGTGAGGGTCCTAGAACAAGAGGAGGTAGAGTTCGGGTAGCTGGGGCTCCCGGACGGGGTGTGGTGAGAGTCAATACTGGGAGGGGAACTGGTGTGGGCGGTGCTGAGGATTCGCGTGCCGGTACTAGCCATACTTCCCGACCTTCCACCAGCCAACCATCCCGCCCATCAACAAGCCAACAACCTCATCCTTCCCATACTACCTCGACCACCAGTACCACCGATGATGCCGGACCGTCGACTTTCTTACACGAGATCCCGGTAATCAATGACCCTCTCTCCGAACCCAAACCGATACAGCTGAACCTCAATCTCCGATCATCCAACACTCCATACCTGGTTCTGAAAGCACTGACTCCGATACAGACCGATCCATCCGCTTATCCAAGATACCTACTCGTATCGGACGTTGCCCACCCTTGATCGAAGAAACTCCATCCACCTCACCCTCTCACGCCTCTACCCCCAGCCTAATACGGGAGATATAAAGAGAGAGGAGGGAAAATTAGTTGAAAATCTAGAACAGGTCAGACGGAGAGAATGGACATCAAAACAAAACCATGAGAGATCTAGCTCACGTCATAGAGAAGAAAATGAGCTAGCCCGAGCCCGTGTCGCCCAGGTTGCCATATCTATTGTCTCGTCTCATCTGTTGGGACGAGACATTGAAGAAGCCGTCGTGGACCTAGCGACGCAATTGCACTTCCCTCCTAGCCACTCAAGTGACTCTCAACAATTGCTTGTTTCATTTTCTCATGGGAATTTAGCACAAAATCTACCGCTCTCTCACTCGGAGAGTGTCGGTATTGAAAACAGAGAACATATGCCCCCGTTCTCGTCTTCTTTCAGTGCACCGTCGAGTCTAGAGCCCCTTGATATATTGTTAAGTTCTTTGGCTAGGACACAAGTCCATACTTCTGCTAATATCGGTGAATTAAGTAAACCGATTGGAACATCCGTAGTAAGTCTTCCCTTGAGCGGATTACAAGGATCGGATGGAAATCCTACCACAACTATCCTCACGCCAACTGTGAACGTAGGTGGGACTTCTGTTGCTTCAACAGTCGTGACCTCAACGGAAAATCTAAGTGATCCCGGTGGTGACTTACCCGACTTTGTGTCAAGGAAATATTTGGACGGCGCCTTAAAGGCTGTCCGGGAGGCAATGGCCTAGGAGTTCAAAACGAAACTGGATAAAGTCAAGAGTTTACTGAAGGGAAAGGAGAAAGTGGTTGAAACAGAAACCGCACCAACGCCTCTACCATCAACTGCTCAGCCGTCTTACTCGGTGGATGACCTTAAAACGATGCTCCTTGCCCAGCTGCTCCAATACTCCAACTCTGACCCCGCAAACCAAGTCGATCTGATTTCCTTACTCCGTCATAGGTATCCACTCCTCCAGCACCAATCCAAACCAAATTGGACCAACTTGACTCGACCCTGAAGGACGTTCAGAACGCCTGTTAATGCCAAAAATCGCCCCAAAGGGACAACTTAAGGTCGATGTGGACTTAAACAACTAAAGAAAGAATCTTTCGACGAGACGTGCGATGATAAATAAAATAAAGAAACAAGGGATTTGATGACGCAGGAAAAACCTCAATCGAGGAAAAAACCTGCGGACGACAGGGGGTGTCGTCGCTGCACTATGGTCGCCAATCAGGGGCGATGTCCTTGGATACTGGTGTCGATCGTACAGTGATTACAATTCAAATGAAGAAAATGCTTCGAAATGTAAAGTACAAGTGTTTGAATGTAAAAATAGGTGTTTGTCGTGTACGAAACAAAGTGTGAACTGCTGGTCGAGGGTTGTTGTCGTGCGTCGAGAGCGATACTTAGAATAATGGTTTTTCACTTCAGGTGTTCTTGAATATTGCTTCGGTTGTTAATCGCCGGATATTCGATGTATGGAAATGTTGATTGAGCTTGATATTTATAGTCTTCGTGTCCTTAGCTTCATCCATGAATGCTCCTTTAATGGCCTTAACGGTTGGAAACGGTCGCCGGAGTAATGATCTTCGTCCGTTACGGTCGTCGGTTGTTTAATGATTGCGTCGGTTATAGTCGTTGCTCCTTAATGACTTTTACTCCAGCATTAAACACTTAACAAATGGTCATGCTGAACGTTAGCTTTGGTCGAGGTCGCACGTCTTTATATAATAGTCGTGCGGATTGGGCGACGCTATGGTCGAGCGTCGTAAGGAACTCTCGACTTACCTTTTATGAGGGACGACGATGGTGTTCTGGGTCTTTGTCGAGACCTTATCTTAATGCAAGACATAGTCCTTAATCATACGTCTTACCTGTTCTGGTCGTGGTCGAGCGACGTGATTTTTTTGCCCAAACAGTTTGCCCCCAAAATTTGAAAGTTGAATGTCAAATTTAAGTTTTAAATTTTGTTTGTCGAACGCTTAGGCTCGTGACCTAGGTTGAGGGACTTACCTGGTTGTCGTGGAACTAGACCGGTTCGCCTTTAACTGAACTAGAAGTTGAAAAGTTGTGACGTCATACTGGCGCGCGATGATGCTTACCATCTGTCGAGGACAGGTGTCGAAGATTCGGATAGGTATGGACGCGTGTTGATCATCAGCGGACTCAACTTGTTGCGATTTCCTGCATAAATAAAGATCACAATGGGTTGTTTTCTTTAGAGATTTTCTTTAAAAGTTTTATGTTTCTGATGAGGCCCTTCTCTAGAATCTCGACTTTGTTCAAATCTTGGGTGGTTGGAGATCTATCAAGGGTTGCGATACCCAAATCATTGACGATGTTGGTTACGATGAACACGATGTCTGTGTATTCTGCGCGCCTGGCGACGATGTCTTCTGCCACGTCAACCCTTTCGTCAGCCGACAGGGGCGGGGGTGTAAATACGGGAGAGAACGAGGAGGAACTTATGGTGATAAGCTTTGCGCTGTCGCCGTCCCTCTCGTTTGACTACGTCCTCGTCAGGATGAAGTCACTTCCGCATCTGGGGAAACATCAGCCCTTAGTTTCTGAGGAGTGTTTTCAAAGGGTCTCTATTGAAGAGATAGGGCTGTGTTTAGCCAAATTGGCGTTCCTTGTAAGTTTTTCCTTCAAAACTTGTGTTATCGATGTTCTTTAGCTGAATGTTTTGCTAACGTGTTCCTTCTGTATTTGACAGATGTTCCTGTTTCTTCTCATTAAGTGTGTGAAGGCAGAGAAAATGTTGGAGTGGAGGTCAATTGTCGAGAAGAATATATTCCTTCCTCCAACCTTAACATTAATCTTAAGAGCCACATTCTCAGAGTGTCGAGGCGTAAGGAGTTGGAAGATAACTCCTAATATACTCGTTTGATCTTTGCATCAGTTCTTCGGGATTGATATGATTTCGAAGATCGAGATTTTTGAACACAGCTTGCCATCGACGTGCTTCTTTAGTTCTAGGGTAGATTTTTGGGTTTACGAGCTAGACTTTTTATGTTCGATCATTGGTGGTCGGGTTGTTGGTATGCAACGACTTTTGACTTTGTATTTACTTGTCCGACTATCGGTCGTTCATATGTAATCGTTCAATGAAGTTCCTTCTTTTGCTGAACTCGTGTTTTTAATTACATATGTCGTGGATAAATGTAATATTGATCATAAAATTCGTTAAGTATGAAATAAACGGAGGATCGTGTGACTTAGGCTTTTATTGCAATATAACGGTTGAAACATAAATCATGTATTTGAACTGTAATAATAAACACAAATATATATCATCAATGTGTTAGAACATACAAAGTTTTTCTAAGTTCCAGAAACTTAGATCGAGGGATCGTTTAGACCTTACATGTGACTGTATCGTATGATGAAATTCCAGAATGTATGCCCCTGTGGTAAAACAATTAAGTCACACACTCGGGTACTCATGTCGTGCGTACCTGCGACAAAGTTCGTTAGAGGTCGGTCATCGGATCTCCAACGATCTCACGACGTTCACTGTCATGTTAAAAAACAACTTTGCATGAGAGGAAGGCGACTCTAAAAGAAATATTTTTTCAGATGCGTCGCGTTCCAACTTTGCGGGATTTCTTGATTATCGAGGGTCTGAAGTCGATAGGCTCCTTTACCAACGACTTCGGAGACGCGGTAAGGTCCTTCCCACTTAGTAGAAAGCTTACCTGCGTTGAGCTCCTGGGTGTTTGGGAATACTCGACGGAGGACGTAATCGCCTTCTTGAAAGACTTTAATTTTGACGTGCTTATTGAAATGTCGCTCGACCGCCTGCTTCTGCGATGCCATCCTGATCAAGGCGGATTCTCTGAGCTCTTCTAGGGCGTCGAGGTCATGACTTAAATCAACCAAGTTGTGGTCGATGGAAGTGTGCCTCGAAGTCGGGAGATGAACTTCGATTGGTAGGACGGCTTCACAACCGTAGACGAGAGAGAAGGGGGTTTGTCCTGTGGACGTGCGGGGTGTCGTGTGATTTGCCCATAGGACTGAAGGGAGTTCTTCAACCCATCTTCCTTTTGCAGCTTTTAATCGTTTCTTGATCGAGGCTACAATAGTCTTATTACTCGACTCGGCAAGTCCATTGGCTTGGGGATATCTGGGAGTCGAGGTCGTCAGCTTGATGTTCCTATCTTCACAGAACTGTTGGGTCCTGTCGCTTATGAATTGGGATCCATTGTCGCAGACAATTTCGGATGGAATCCTAAACCTGCATATGATGTTAGTCTGGATAAAAGAAATAACTTCTTTATCCCTAATTTGGGAGAAGGCAGTCGCTTCGACCCATTTAGAAAAGTAGTCCGTAAGTACAAGGAGAAATACCTTTTGTCCTGGAGCGGGTGGTAGTTTGCCGACAATATCCATTCCCCACCTCATGAAGGGTCATGGGATAAGTGTCGAGTGCAAAGGTTCCGAAGGTTTATGAGACATACCTGAGTGTCGTTGACAGGGGTCACAATTCTGGACGTACTTGACAGCGTCTTGTCGCAGTGTCGGCCAAAAATACCCTTGTCGGGAGATACGATTAGCCAAGCTACGACCTCCTGAATGATTACCACATTCGCCGTCGTGCATCTCTTGGAGGATTTTCTGGGCTTGATTTTTGCTGATGACGCACCTTAAATTTAAGCCCGTCGACGATCGCCGATAAAGCTTATTTTCGATCATGACGTACTTAGATGCTTTGAATCTGATTTTTCGAGCCTCCATTTTGTCTTCGGGGAGTTGGTCGTGCACGAGGAAATTTCGAATGTCGCGTGACCAATCATCTTCTTCGTCTTCGATCTGGATGACGTCTGTATTTTGTTGGGAACTGAAGATTTGCTAAGTATGATTAATACTGCCAGAACAACATTACTACTGCCAGATCAACGTTAGTACTGCCAGAACAAAGATACTACTGCTCGATCAAGGTTAGTACTGCTGAGACATTAGTGCTGCTGGAACGAAGTTAATACTTCTGGTATATTAATACTGCTGGTACATTATTAATACTGCTGAACAAAAGTTAGTACTGCTGATGTCTTGCGAAAACTGTTAGTACTGTTTGTGCATATCGAAGATTAATACTGCTGGAACATCATTAGTACTGCTTAAGAAGAATGGAGTTAATACTGCTTGGGATCAGAACAGGGAATGCGAGATTGAAGGAGATAAAGATGGAATGATTGAAGATATGCTTAAAAGAATATTCAGAAGATCAATTTATTTTTTATAGTTATCTTGTAATTATTTCAGTATAAATAGATGTTGATAGATAACTATTAAACAATGCGAGATACAGAATTAGTTTTTGTTTTCAGAGAGAATTAACCTCAAGGTTTAGAACCCTATTTATAGAGAAGTAGAAATCGTCTTGATTGAGCCTGTTCATCAAGATTGAGGTTTGGTTGTTAATCTTGTGAGTCGAATTAGTGAATACAAACAGTTGTGTGTTTTCTGATATATTGTTCTTTGATTGTGGGAATTAAAGTTCTATTCCGCAGATTCTTTAATTCTGAATTCTAAGTATTGTTAATCTTGTTAAGATTCGATCCTGACAAGTGGTATCAGAGCCTGTGTTTCTTGGAATTCTACAATCATTATGGAAAATTCTTTTGAATCAAACAGTACTCTTGTTTCTAAGGTTCCCATGCTCAGACCCAATGAATTTGACATGTGGAAAATTAGAATCAAGCAGTACATTCTGCTTACTGATTATTCCATCTGGGATATCATAGAGAATGGTCCATGTGCTGAAGGAAGAACTGGACCAGATGGCAAAAGACCTCCTCCAAAGACTGATGCAGAGAGAAAAGTCAGACAAATAGAGATGAAGGCCTTAAGCACTCTGCTTTTGGCTATTCCCAATGAATATCAGCATCAATTTCAACACTGCACTGATGCTCAAATTCTGTGGAATGCATTGGAAAAGAGATTCACTGGCACCAAAGCAAGAGGAATCAGAAGGCAATTCTCAAGCAGCAGTATGAAAACTTTACTTCTACTAAGAATGAGCCCATGACTCAAACTTTTGATAGGTTTAATAAGCTGATTGGAGAATTGGCCACAGTAGGAGTCAAGATGGAGGCTGATGATGTTAACAGAAAGTTCTTAAGATCATTGGGTGAAGAGTGGACAATGTATACTGTGTCCTTCAAACAGAATGACCAACTGGAAGATAAAGAGCTTGATGATCTTTACAATGATCTTAGAGTCTTTGAAGCAGAGGTTGAAGCCAAAAAGAAGCCCTCTGGATATGTACATAATGCTGCACTCCTTTCAGCATCACCTGATTATACTGCTAACCCTGAATCAGTTAGTGCTGCTGGAGGAGTCAATCAAGAAAAGGCCACTGACTCTGTACTTGAAGCTTTCTTTTCTAGTCATGTTAACTCATCTTTAATTAATGATGACTTAGAACAGATTAATGCTGATGATCTTGAAGAGATGGATATCAAGTGGCAGATGGCTATGCTGTCTATGAGGGTGAAGAAGTTCATAAAAAGGACTGGGAGAAACAACTTTTCCCAAAGAAGAGAAGATGGTACTGGCTTTGATAAGTCTAAGGTTGAATGCTACAAGTGTCACAAGATGGGACACTTTGCCAGGGAATGCAGAGGTGGATCATCTCACAACAGCCATCAACAAACTTAGGCTGGAAGTTCCAATCAAAACAGAAACTCTATTCAAGCTCTTGTCTCTCAACAAGGAATGGGATTTGATTGGAGTGATCAAGCAGAAGAGGCCATCCAAAATCAAGCACTTATGGCTGAAGTTTCAGATCTTCCCACTGAGGTACAATCTAAACTCTGTTCTCAAGCTTGTATAGACACTGTTAAAAGGTATAGAGATCACAATCAGGGAATGTGTGATGACCTTAAGAGACTAGAAAAGGATAGAAGAGACTATGTGTTGATTGTTGAGAGGTTTGAAGAACAAATTAAGGCTTTTCAAGCCAATGAACTTCAACACTCATATGATACAAATTACTGGAAGTGGGAAAAGGGTGGTCTGGAGTTCCAACTAAAAGAGTCTAGGGAAGAGTGTGAGAAACTAAAAGGAGAGCTTGAGAAAGTTAAACTTGATGTTGAAAAGTTTTCAAAAGCGTCTAAAGCTATGGACACCATAATAAATGCTCAAGTCCACAGTAAGAAGAAAACAGGCCTAGGGTACAATGCCACACCCCCACCCTACAACAACACTTACATCCCTCCTAAATCAGACCTGTTAGAAACCATGGATAGTAAGGACTTATCTGAAGGAGCTACTAAAGTAGATCCATTAAATGAAGTTGTTGTTGAAGATAAGACTGAAAAAGAAGAGTCTAAGAAAAAGAACAAGACTATCAGTGGTGAGATCCCATTAGAAAATCACATCAAGACTAATGAGGATGGTGGAAGTCCTTGGGACAAGAACAATGAGATGAAAAGATCTGAAAAAGGAAAGGGAGTTCATTATACACAGACCACTGTTGTGAAATCCAATACCTGTGAACATTGTTCTTGCAAGTTTTCTCAAAAGACTAAGCCCCAAAAACATGATAATAAGAGGGGAAATCAAAGAAACTGGAATAATCAGTGGGCACAAAAGCAAGGAGTTGATCTGCAAAGGATTAACAGACCAAAGCCTTGTTTTATCTGTGGCAAATTGAATCATCTTGCCAAACACTGTTATTTTAATCCTGTTAACCAAAGAATAAATTTTCAAAGAAGTTTTCAAAAATCCTCTGGTTATAGGAAACCTGTTAGGAACCATGTGGCTAAGAAACAAACTAATACCAAAAGCCACATGAAGAAAAAGCCTGAAAAAGAATGTGTCACAATGTGGGTTCCTAAAAGTACTGCAGCCTCAGATAATGCTGCTAGCAGTGTTAGTGCTGCTAACACTGTTAGTACTTCTTCAAAAGTTAATACTGCTAACAGTGTTAGTACTGCTAACTCTGTTAGTGCTTCTTCTAAAGATAGTACTGCTGCTAGCAGTGTTAACTATGTTAGTGCTGCTAATACTGCTTCCAGTGTTAATACTGTTAACTCTGTTAGTGTTGCTAATTCTGTTAGTGCTGCTACCTCAGTTAGTGCTGCTAACTCTGTTAGTGCTGCTAACTCTGTTAGTGCTGCTAACTCTGTTAGTGCTGCTAACTCTGTTAGTACTGCTGACTCTGTTAGTACTTCTTCTAAGGTTAATACTGCTTCTAGTGTTTGTGCTGCTAGACCAATTATATTGACAAAGTACTCAAATTCTGCAGTACCTAAGTTTAAAAACCTCATCAAAACTCAATGCAAGTACTTTGATGAGCAAGGGAGACCCAAGACCACTTCGGCTTGGGTTCCCAATAAAAACTAATTGATTTATCTTATGTGCAGGGCAACCAACAGCTCAAGGAGAAGAGCATCTGGCATGTTGATAGTGGTTGCTCCAGTCACATGACAAGTAACATGTCCTGCCTCAAGAATTTCAAAAGAATTGATGGAGGACGTGTTACTTTTGGGAATAATCCTGAAGGAGGTAAGATAAGTGGTAAAGGTGATGTGTCAAAAGGTAAGATGACATTTGAGGATGTTTACTATGTTGAGCAATTAAGATACAACCTGTTAAGTGTATCACAGGTTTGTGACAAGAAACATAGTATATTATTTACTGATTCAGAATGCATTATTCTTGCTCCTGGATTCAAGGTAGTTGATGAAAACATGATACTATTGAGAACTCCTAGAAAGGATAATGTGTATTGTTTAGATTTAGAAAGTGTTTCATCTGATTCATCTCTAAACTGTTTAGTTTCAAAAGCTTCAATAGATGAATCATCACTTTGGCACAGAAGGATGTGTCACATGAACTTTAAAACAATGAATAAACTTGTTAAACATAATCTTGTTAGGGGTTTACCATCAAAAGTTTATTCATGTGATGATCATTGTGTTGCTTGTTTCAAAGGTAAACAACACAAAACTTCTCATAAGTCCAAAGAGATAAACACTATTTCAAATCCTCTTCAGTTGTTGCATATGGATCTGTTTGGCCCTACAAATGTGATGAGTATTGGCAAGAAATCATACTGTTTAGTTATTGTTGATGATTATTCTAGATTTACTTGGGTATACTTTCTGAGAACTAAAGATGAGACAAGTGGACTGATCAAATCTTTTATTCTTAGAATTGAAAACCAATCAAATCAAAAAGTAAAAGTCATTAGATCAGATAATGGGACTGAATTTAAAAACTTTGATCTAAACACCTTTTGTGAGGAAAAAGGAATTGAGAGACAATACAGTGCTCCTAGGACTCCACAACAGAATGGTGTTGCTGAGAGAAGGAATAGGACACTGATTGAGGCTGCTAGATCTTTGTTAGCTGATTCAAAGTTACCAACTACTTTTTGGGCAGAAGCAGTTAATACTGCTTGTTATGTTCAAAACAGAGTTTTAGTAATAAAGCCTAAGAACAAGACACCTTATGAGCTTTTTCATAAAAAGAAACCATTTATTGGATTTTTCAAACCATTTGGATGTCCTTGTACAATTCTCAATACCAAATCTCACTTAGGTAAGTTTGATAGCAAAGCAGATGATGGTTTTCTTGTTGGTTACTCATCTCAGAGTAAGGCCTACAGAGTTTTTAATACCTCTTCTAGAATAATTGAAGAAAGTGACAATGTCAAATGCAATGAGAACACCCCAAATCCTATTGGTTCTGGTCCTGATTGGCTATTTGACATTGATTCACTCACTAATTCTTTGGGTTTCAGTAGTGATATAAATGCAGGACAGAGGGATGCACCTCCATCAGAACACAGAATTCAGTCTGTGATATTTCCATACCCTACTATTGATCATGTTGGTTTCTGTGAACAAGAAAAGGCAACTGAACCCATTCAGAATGAAGAAGAGAGGAGAGCAGAGGAAAATCAGTCTTCAGGTCCAAATTCTAGAGAATCTGAAGTGACTGAAGAAGCTGAAGCAAATCCAGACTTAAATGAGTCAAATCTAGATGTGAACATACAAGAGGAAGCTGGTCATCCAACAAGAACTCAGAAAAATCATCCTCCTGAGTTGGTGATTGGAGATATTGCATCTCCCATGATGACTAGGAAGCAGAGCAGACTTCAAGAGTTGCAAGAGCAGCAAAATACTGTTAACACTGTACTATCTTGCTTTTTATCCCAAATTGAGCCCAAAAAGGCTTATGATGCTATGAAAGATCCAAGTTGGATAGAAGCAATGCAAGAGGAGCTGCTACAGTTTAAATTGCAGGATGTTTGGGACTTGGTGGACCTTCCAAAAGGTCATAGAGCAATTGACACCAAGTGGATTTTCAGAAACAAGAAGGATGACAGAGGTATTGTGATCAGAAACAAAGCAAGGCTGGTTGCACAAGGGTATACTCAGGAAGAGGGCATAGACTATGAGGAAGTCTTTGCTCCAGTGGCAAGAATTGAAGCAATTAGGCTATTTCTAGCCTACGCCTCATACATGAAGTTCAAGGTCTACCAGATGGATGTAAAAAGTGCTTTTCTGTATGGAAGTATTGAGGAAGAAGTATATGTCTGTCAACCCCCTGGATTTGAGAATCCATTGCACCCCGACAAAGTGTACAAGTTGAAGAAGGCGCTTTATGGTTTACATCAAGCCCCAAGAGCATGGTATGATACCCTGTCTACCTATCTCTTGAAAAATGACTTTGAAAGAGGAGTCATTGACAAAACCTTGTTTATTAAGAGGAGAAAGAAAGGCACACTACTTGTTCAGATCTGTGTGGATGATATCATCTTTGGATCCACAAATGATCACATGTGTAAAGAGTTTGAAGAGTTAATGCACAAGAGCTTCAAGATGAGTTCCATGGGAGAACTTACTTTCTTCCTTGGGCTTCAAGTGAAACAGAGGAAAGATGGGATTTTCATAAGCCAATCCAAATATGTGAAAGACATCCTGGACAAGTATGGTTTAACAGACTCCAAGCCAGCAAGCACACCAATGGAGATACACAAACAGATCTCTGCAGATCTTGAGGGGGAGGATGTGGATGTCCATCATTACAGATCTATGATTGGATCACTCATGTATCTCACAGCCTCTAGACCAGACATTATGTTTCCAATATGTGTTTGTGCCAGATTTCAGGTTTCACCCAAGCAATCACACATGCATGCAGTCAAAAGAATTTTTAGATACCTAAGAGGGCAACCTAGATTAGGTCTTTGGTATCCTTATGAATCTTCATTTGACTTGCTTGCATACTCAGATAGTGAATTAGGTGGAGCTAATATGGATATGAAGTCTACTTCAGGTGGATGTCAGTTTTTGGGTGCAAGACTTGTATCTTGGCAGTGTAAGAAACAAACCACAGTGTCCTTATCTACCACAGAGGCTGAGTATATAGCTGCTGCAAGCTGCTGCTCTCAGGTTCTCTGGATTCAGAATCAGATGTTGGACTATGGGGTAACATTTCTTCACACTCCAATCTTTATTGACAACAACAGTGCTATTAGCATTGTTAATAATCCAGTCAAACACTAAAAAACAAAGCATATAGAGATCAGGTATCACTTTATTAGAGATTGCAATGAAAAGAAATTAATTCAAGTTGCTAAAGTTCATACAAATGACCATTTTGCTGATCTATTCACAAAAGCTTTTGATGTGGGTAGATTCACCTTTTTGGTAACAAGTGTGGGCATGATCAACCTTGAATAAATTCATGATTTTCTGTTTTTATACCTGTATTTCTTCATATATTTGGTGCTACTAACTCTCTTTCTCAGAATCTTCTGTGTACCTCAGATTGACAAGTGCTGAAAAGTGTAAGTGTAGTTACTACTGCCAGTGCAGAGTTACTACTGCCAGTGTTCTAGCCAATAATACTACTTTGCAGTTAATACTGCTCAGTAGTTAATACTGCTTTGCAGTTAATACTGCTCAGTAGTTAATACTGCTTTGTAGTTAATACTGCTTTGCTGTTAATACTGCTCAGTAGTTAATACTGCTTTGCAGTTAATACTGCTCAGTAGTTAATACTGCTTTGTAGTTAATACTGCTTTGTAGTTAATACTGTTTTGCAGTTAATACTGCTCAAGTAGTTAATACTGCTTTGTAGTTAATACTGCTTTGCTGTTAATACTGCTCAGTAGTTAATACTGCTTTGTAGTTAATACTGCTCAGTAGTTAATACTACTTTGCTGTTAATACCGCTTAGTAGTTAATACTGCTTTGCTGTTACTACTGCTTAGTAGTTAATACTGCTTGGTTGTTACTACTGCTTAGTAGTTAATACTGCTTGGATGTTACTACTGCTTAGTAGTTAATACTGCTTGTGTCGTTGATACTGCCTTCCAGTTAATACTGCTACGTCGTTAATACTGCTTTTGAAAATCTAGGGCTAATACTGCTATAAATACCCCTGTTTGCCCGCCAAGGCTCATAACGACTCTTTGCATTACCTTCTTCTCTCTCTCGTTCTAACCTCTTCTCCCTAGAATCTCTGTGTTTTCTATCCAAATCCTCAGAAAGAACAACGATTATGGAGTTTGTCGACGAGCATAATGAGATTGCGATGCTTCAGAAGCCAAAGCAGGCCGCAGGATTTCACGACATTGTGGATTTTCTCAAGTCCACTCATATTTCTTATGCCCTAACGGTGAATCCAACTATCTACATCGAGCATCAGACGCAATTCTGGGCCAATGCCACCGTGGAATCCGATGATGGGCAGAAAGTCATCCAAACAAGGGTATGTGACAAACCCTTGAAAGTTTCAGAAGAACTCCTTCGCATCACTCTTCGATTGGATGATGCCTCAGGTATAACTTCTATTTCCAATGAAGAACTATACTCAACTTTACAACGAATGGGGTATGAAGGTCCCATTGGAGTTTGTAAATTCTACAAGTCAAAGTTTTTTACTCAATGGCGATTTCTTGTTCATACTCTTATGCACTGTATTTCAAAGAAAACAACTGGATGGAGTGAGTTTAGCAGTACCATTGCTTATGCCTTGGTCTGCTTAGCCACTGTCAGAAAGTTCAATTTTTCAGCAATGCTTTTCAATGATCTTGTATCAAACTTGGAATCCAAAAAGCGGTTTTATATGTATCCAAGGTTTGTTCAAGAAGTGATAACTAAGGAATTGACGGATATACCTCAATTTGATGAGGTATATGTGCCAAAACCCCCTAAAGGGAAGGTTTTCTCAAATATGAGGAGACTTCCTAGGGACTCGGAAGGAGTTGACACACCATTGTTCTCTACAATGATGGTTGTGTCCCACACAATTGAAGGTATGGCATCAGGGTCAAGGCCCTCATTAGACACACCCACTGATGACCAATCCCAACCTTCCATCACAAAAGAAATCCCTCAGTCCATTCTTTTAAGACCCAATCCCAAAATCACCAAGAAATTTGAAAGAAGAAAGGTACACAAGGTTCCTTCCCTTGATGTATCTCCTAAGAGCCCGAAGCCTTTAAGCCCTCTGTTGGAGCATTCTCCAATGGAGAATATCGAAAGGGTAACCAATGGGGTGTCTCCCAACCCCAAGAAGGTGCTCTCTAAGGAGAAGGATGAGCATGTGGGCTGCAAGGCTGCCACTACTTCTGCTAGCAAAGAGAAGGACAGTGGTAACATCACTAAGACCTTCCCCACGGCAACTCCGAATGTGAAAACATTCAGAGGACCCAGGTGCCAAGAAACCATGGGAGTAGGTGGTGCTTTTGCTAGGCAAGAGACCCCTACTAAAACTTCCAATGATCCTGTAAGGAAGGTAAACACTTCTAAACCAGGTGAGGATAGATACACTTATGAGGAATTGATGGACACTATTGCAAACATATACACAGATGTGGTCAGTCAGAAAAAAGGAGATTGATGAACTCAAGAAAGTGGTCCTCTATCAAAACTCACAGCTTGAGAAGCAAAGGAAGATGATCACTAAGTTGATGCACAGAAAGAAGAAAGCTCAGTTTGTCCTTAGGCGAAGAAACCCTACCAATGATGCTCCCAAAAAGGGGGAGTCAGAGGAGGAGTTAAACATGGAGAGTGCACAGGAACAGGGGGAGAAGGAGAATGAATATGCTGAGGAGAGTACAAAAGAAGCAGAAACTGATCAAGCAGCACAAAACACAGCAGCAGAAACATCAAAGGCAGCAGAAACCATTAATGAGGCAGTAGAAACAGTTAATGCTGCAGTATCTGAGATTGAAACAGCAGTATCCGAAATTTTGAAGAGTATTATTGATAAAGCAGTATCTGAAAGTGAGAAGAAAGCAGAATCTGTTCCTACAGTAACTAAAGCAGAGATTGATGCAGAGATATATTGGATTGTGAAGGATAGTGTTGAAGCAGCAACATTAAAGGTTATAAAAGAAGCAGTAACAGCTATAGCAGTAGAAATGGTTACTGCTGCTGAAAAACAAAAGGCAGCAGAAACTGTTAGTGCTGCTGAGAGCCACAAAGAAGAAACAGCTGAAACCACTCCTGAAGCTGTTAAATCTTTCAAAAGAACAAAGATGATGTCAACCAAAAGGCCAAGAACAAAGTCCATAGCTTCAAAGAAGAAAGATGTAAAGAATCCAAGGGTGGATCCAACTGTAGAAGAAGCCCAGGAGGAAGCAGTGAAAGAGAAATCTGATCCAAAAGTTGCTGAAGAAGAAGTGGCAACTCCCTCAGGTCAATCAAGCAATGTACAATCACAGTCAAATGCTCAATGTGATCTGTATATTACTGTGGTTGATACTAATCCAATTCAAGCTAAACCATTAGCTTCTATGGCTCCTGAAATCATATTCTGGGATACTTTGAAAGATTAGAGAAAGGAGTACATTAGAGTAAAAAGAGCAGATGGGAAGTTTGAGGTCAGTTCTACATGGGGAAAACTTATCAGAACATGCTCTAGATCTGACTTGGAAGAGATGTTCAAAGTGGGAATGAGGCTATATGGAAACATGCTGACAGAGCAAGGTATGTCTATCACCAAGATGGTTCTTGAATACTTGTGCTTAATGTTCAAACCAGAAGCAGTTCAGTATTTGATGGCAAGGAATTTTCAAGTCATTACCAACTGGATGCTCATTGAGAATTGTGGAGTGTATGTCATCTCTCTTGACAATACATTTCATGAATATTATTTGGTGGATGTTGTATACAAGCACAGCATGAAAAAGTTGAATGGAATGCTGCATGCTAAGTTGGTTTGCAACAAAGATTCTGAGATGGCAAGATACCTGGTAAAAAGGATTCTCAATCAAAGTCTGGGTTTGAATCCTGATCTATGCGTCAATGATTAAGTTTTGGAAGCATCATCTGAAGAACTTGACTTCTCATCCTAAAAAGTCAAGTTAGGGGGAGATTGTTGGGAACTGAAGATTTGCTAAGTATGATTAATACTGCCAGAACAACATTACTACTGCCAGATCAACGTTAGTACTGCCAGAACAAAGATACTACTGCTCGATCAAGGTTAGTACTGCTGAGACATTAGTGCTGCTGGAACGAAGTTAATACTTCTGGTATATTAATACTGCTGGTACATTATTAATACTGCTGAACAAAAGTTAGTACTGCTGATGTCTTGCGAAAACTGTTAGTACTGTTTGTGCATATCGAAGATTAATACTGCTGGAACATCATTAGTACTGCTTAAGAAGAATGCAGTTAATACTGCTTGGGATCAGAACAGGGAATGCGAGATTGAAGGAGATAAAGATTGAATGATTGAAGATATGCTTAAAAGAATATTCAGAAGATCAATTTATTTTTTATAGTTATCTTGTAATTATTTCAGTATAAATAGATGTTGATAGATAGCTATTAAACAATGCGAGATACAAAATTAGTTTTTGTTTTCAGAGAGAATTAACCTCAAGGTTTAGAACCCTATTTATAGAGAAGTAGAAATCGTCTTGATTGAGCCTGTTCATCAAGATTGAGGTTTGGTTGTTAATCTTGTGAGTCGAATTAGTGAATACAAACAGTTGTGTGTTTTCTGATATATTGTTCTTTGATTGTGGGAATTAAAGTTCTATTTCGCAGATTCTTTAATTCTGAATTCTAAGTATTGTTAATCTTGTTAAGATTCGATCCTGACATATTTCCAATAGACGGTGTTGCCAGGTGAATCATAGGAATAACATCAAATTTTGGTTCAACTAAAGCGGACCCAAGGTTTGCCAATGCGTCGGCCTGAGTGTTCTGATCTCGCGGAATCTGTTCAATAGAAAAAGATTTAAATTTTTTGGAAATTTCTTTTGCCACGCTTAGATATGCTGTCATTTTTGAATCCTTGGCTGCGAATTCTCCATTGATTTGATTTACTACCAGCAGGGAGTCGCTCTTGACATGCAGTGCGGTTGCCCCCGAGTCGTAGGCCATATTCATTCCCATGATCAGGGCTTCATACTCAGCCTCGTTATTGGTGGTTTTGAAGTCGCATCGGACCGAGTATACCATCTTCCCCCCTGTGGCGACTTTAAGACGACGCCCAGTCCAGAGCCTCTAACGTTGGATGATCCATCGACATGTAGAATCCAAGGTACGTCGTCGCGAGTCGCCACAACGGACATTTCGAGTTCTGCTTCTTTTTCTAACTCAGGGCTGAAATCGGAGATAAAATCTGCCAAGGCTTGCGATTTGATCGCGGTCATAATAGATCGGCAATTGCTGTTGTTCATCTTCTCGTGTCAGAACAGCACTTACTGCATTTGGACTGACAGCCAAATACAGCTGTAGGATCTCATAATCATGAGGTTTTGACAATAGAGGAGGCGACGCCATGTATTCCTTGAGTTTTTGCAAGGCTTGTTCATGATCATTGGTCCAGTCGAAGCCCCTATTTTTCCTGAGGACATTATAAAATAGATGACATTTATCTGAAGATCGGGAGATAAACCTGTTTAGAGCTGCTACTCGACCGGTGAGTTTCTGGACTTCTTTGAAATTTCGAGGAGATTTGATCTCAATGATGGCCTTGATTTGGTTGGGGTTAGCCTCAATGCCTCGATGAGTGACCATATAACCCAGGAACTTCCCGGCACTATCGCCAAAGGAACATTTCGTCGGATTGAGCTTCATGTTATACTTCCGGAGGATGTCGAATGATTGCCTGAGGTGATCATTGTGATCAATCGCTTGCTTCGACTTCACTAACATGTCGTCGATATATACCTCCATCGTGTCTCCGAGATGGTCTTTGAACATCTTGTTTACCAGTTGGTAGGTAGAACCTGCATTTTTTAGTCCGAAAGGCATAACTTTGTAACAATAAATACCTCGATCCGTCATGAAAGCGGTTTTCTCTTGGTCGTCAACGTGCATTAAAATTTGGTTGTATCCATAATAGGCGTCCATGAACGTTAATAACTCATGCCCCGCGGTTGCATCGACCATGGCGTCAATATGAGGTAACGGGAATGGATCCTTTGGACATGCTTTATTGAGATCGGTGAAGTCGATACAGACCCTCCATTTTCCATTCTTCTTGGCTACGACCACGACGTTAGCGAGCCAATCGGGATATTCTACCTCCCAAATCTTTCCTGTCTTGAGGAGATTGTCGACCTCATCATTTATTACTTTATTTCTTTCAGGAGCGAACTTGCGACGTTTTTGCTTGATAGGTTTGAACGATGGATCTACGTTAAGCTTATGAGCAATGACATTGGGGTCAATACCGACCATATCTTTATGTGACCAGGCGAAGCAATCAGCATGTTCCTGCAAAAAGGATATGAGTTTTTCTTTAATGTGGGGATCAAGGGATGAACCCACAAGAATTTTTTGATCGGGTTTGCTTTGATCTAGAACGATTTCCTCCAAATGAAACTCATCGACAGCTGCTGGGGATTTTTGTGCATTTTCTAAGCTTGCGTGTACTGGTATAACGGCTTGTTCTGGATTCCCGTTATCCGCCATTTTCCTGCGACAGAAAACAGAAGAAACTCCAAGAAATTATTAGTAGAATGCACGTTCGTCGAGGATTTTCTCTAGATGTAGTCCCACGGATGGCGCCAAACTGTTAATGCCAAAAATCGCACCAAAGGGACAACTTAAGGTTGATGTGGACTTAAACAACTAAAGAAAGAATCTTTCGACGAGACGTGCGATGATAAATAAAATAAAGAAATAAGGGATTTGATGACGTAGGAAAAACCTCAATCAAGGAAAAAACCTGCGGACGACAGGGGGTGTCGTCGCTGCACTATGGTCGCCAATCAGGGGCGATGTCCTTGGATACTGGTGTCGATCGTACAGTGATTACAATACAAATGAAGAAAATGCTTCGAAATGTAAAGTACAAGTGTTTGAATGTAAAAATAGGTGTTTGTCGTGTACGAAACAAAGTGTGAACTACTGGTTGAGGGTTGTTGTCGTGCGTCGAGAGCGATACTTAGAATAATGGTTCTTCACTTCAGGTGTTCTTGAATATTGCTTCGGTTGTTAATCGCCGGATATTCGATGTCTGGAAATGTTGATTGAGCTTGATATTTATAGTCTTCGTGTCCTTAGCTTCATCCATGAATGCTCCTTTAATGGCCTTAACGGTTGGAAATAGTCTCCGGAGTAATGATCTTCGTCCGTTACGGTCGCCGGCTGTTTAATGATTGCGTCGGTTATAGTCGTTGCTTCTTAATGACTTTTACTCCTGCATTAAACACTTAACAAACGGTCATGGTGAACGTTAGCTTTGGTCGAGGTCGCACGTCTTTATATAATAGTCGTGAGGATCGCGCAACGCTATGGTCGAGCATCGTAAGGAACTCTCGACTTACCTTTTATGAGGGACGACGATGGTGTTCTGGGTCTTTGTCGAGACCTTATCTTAATGCAAGACATAGTCCTTAATCATACGTCTTACCTGTTCTGGTCGTGGTCGAGCGACGTGATTTTTTGCCCAAACAACGCCCTTTTAACTTTGTCCAACAGGGTCGCCTCACTCGAAGATACTTGTAAAGGTCAAGCTGGCGGACTAAAGTGCTCGCACGATGACCAGGATGATCCTGATCACCGTGAGGAGGAGAACAAGCACCAAAGATTATCCGAGTCCGACCCAATCACCATCGACACTACTCCAGCGGTTCAACCGGAACCATCAACTATGGCACCATCAGAAGACCAGCCACAAAGCAGTTAAGTTTAGTCGACATGGTTGTTAATATGGATATTTCAGATGAAGAAGACCCAACGATTGAAAAGCTTGAGGGAGAAAACCAACCACTGATCGAATTCACAGCAACGGAACGACCAGAATTTGAAATGATAGATCTAGAGTCAGAAGTGCACCCGGAAACCGAGAACGCATGGCACGAAAAAGCCGCCAGTGCAATTAATTCCGAGGTAAACCTGATCTTCCCGACCGAAGCTGATGATGAGTTTGACTACGATCTGTTCCTTCTTCATTCCATTCAGAGTACGCCCGTTTATGCTCAACTGTTACCCGAGACTTCTACACCCGTTCAACCGACATCTCCTCAACCCGAAACTGCTCCTGATCAACCACCACAACTTGTACAATGGGAGAAGATCATGATCTTGATTCCTTTTATAGAGGACTCCCTAAAGAATCTTTTTGTACACAGGTTAAAACCCCTCAACCCGACCTTGTGCCTTGGAATGTCAAAGTTCGACGACGCCTACAACAAGCAATATATGGAAGCTATGAAAAGGTGTCAACCGATAAGTCAAGTCCGAACGAAGCATAAGATAACCGAAGTCACCAACATCAGGTCAGGTCGCATTCTGAAGATCTGGTGCCCAGTCTTTACCGTCAAAAGAGAAGATGGGAAAGAATGGACTTTCTCCAAAGCCGACTTCAAGAATCTAAGACTGAACGACTTCCACACTATCATCAAAGACCTTCGAACCTGAACGATCCGACCACTCCATATCACAAAGGCACTTGAAGCAGTAAAACGATTCCAGAAATTCACAATCACCAAGTCTTATATTACTGATTTTCAGATGGGAATCGAACACAGGTCAAAAAAGATAAATCTGCTGAAACCCGATCAACGAGCTTCTGAATTAATTGAAGATGTACTTGGTCAACACAATGTTGTTTGAACATAGTTCGGAATTATCTACCTGAATGAACAGAACGAAAAGAAGTTTCTCCGCTTCAGTCAAGTTGAAAGATTCTGCGATGGAACTTTAATGAAGGTCAGAGATGCTTTGAAAGAAATAATTGCCAAGGAAGAACTAATCCCGAAGACGTTTCTGGGAAGTCCTAAAGAGCTTAATGAACGAGAAGCCTTAGAAAATGTCGAAGACCGCATCGAGTACCGCAAATCTATCCGAAGCTTCGAGATTCTTTTTGCCCTCCGAAAGAGATACGTTCCGAACTAGCGCGATATCGAACTTCAATTCAAAGGGGGAGATTGTTGGATTGTTGGGGTTAAATTTATATTTAATATAAGTTCGAGGGTTAATGTTGTAAATACCTTAAATGGGCTTAGTGTAGTTAATGGGCTATGGGCCTTAGGCTTGAAGCCTGGGTATAAATAGTTTTGTTAGCCTAATTGTTTAGGTTAATCATCCATAACCATTGTAACCGTACTGTAAAGACTCTGAATGGTTTTATCATATTGAATGAATGAGATGGATGACGTATTGAAATCTATTATTCTTATTGCTTATTGTTCATTGATTTCATATCTATTGCACTAATCTGGGATACACAAGATTGCACTTTGTACTTTGAGATTAATAGAGGGATGGCATCACCATTGATTTCATTGTGTTGATTACTTGTTCCGGGATCACAATTGGTATCAGAGCAAGGAAATCACTTCTGATTCAGATATGTTTTCACGTTTTTGAGCTAGTTTTTGTGCTTATCGAGTATTTTACCAATTTTGATTGATTTTGATCATTTGAGTGCTTCAAATGGATTGAAATTTATTTGAGATTGATCATAGATAGTATATGAGTGAATTGATTCCGCAAATTCACAAGGATTCAATCCAGATTTGGTAGAATTAGCATTTTCATGAAAAAGTCTAGAAACACTGTTTTGGGATCGGATTATCTGCTTCTGTTGGTTTTTCGATAAAACTTAAAGTATTAAAGTTGTTCAGAGCCTTATTGCGCACTACCCTACAAATTTTCAGACGATTTGGAGTTGTTTTGAGAAATTACTTGAGATCTGATATGATATTCAAAGTTATCGCAGGATACTAGTTCATCATTCTCGCAAGTAGCTTTGTTCAAGTTAATCGCAGGAATTTTAGCGTGCCCTTGGTGTGCGATAAAAAGTTCAAAGGTTTTTTATCGCGCCAGTGTCATACGATAACCGTGAGTAAACAGTGTTAATCGCATCCATATCGTGTGATAACCCGTTGTGAGCAGTTGTTATCGCATACTTCTAGTGCGATAACTTTGAGATAAGATTGTTATCGCGTGAAGTTGTGTACGATAATCTTTTATCGCGGGTGTGACTTACGATATTTTTACGATAATATTTTATCGTGGACTTTGTGTGCGATATAAGAGGTGTGCGACAAAACAGTGTTTGGGTGAGATTTTGTTTTTTGATCAGAGGGTTGCTTATCTGTCATCAACAAGTGTTCACACGATGACTACTAGGGACATGCTAGTCATAGGTTCCAATGATAAACCACCTGTCCTGTTTCCCAAAGATTTTAAAATATGGAAGGACCGGTTCATGGACTATGTCGAGAGACAAGATGATGGATATTATATAGTGAAGTCCTTAAAGGAAGGTCCTATGGGAGTAATAAAAATGCAAGGTCCAGTTGGTGCTGATGGACAGAAAGGACAAGGTGTTGAAGTTCCACCTGATGCTTATGATATAGAGCAAACAAAGAGATACAATGGAGATAGAGCAACTAGATCTTTGGTTATGCAAGCATTAACTAATGACATCTATCAGAAGGTTGACAGTAAGAATACTTATGTAAGGGATATGTTTGAGGAGCTACTTAAACTGTATCAAGGATCTTCTATTGAAAACCAAATGAGGGTATCTAATGCTATCAATAAGTATGAGAATTTCAGACAAAAAGAAGGCAAGACACTTGATAACACCTATGACCGATTCACAACTATACTGAATGAGCTGAACAAACACAATATTGAAAAGAAAGTAATAGAGACTAATGTGAAGTTTTTGAGTGTTCTCCAACCAGAATGGAAGAAATATGCTCATTGGATGAAACAACATACTAAGTTGACTGATTTACCCTTACAAGAAATGTTTGAGATACTCAAACAAGATGAGGATGATGAAGATGATAAGAGAGAGAAGAAGAAGAAGAAAGAGAAGAAAAAGGATAAGAAAGAGAAAAAGGAAGAGGAGGAAGAGGTTGATCCAATAGCTTTGATGTCTAGCAGGTCTGGAAAGCATTCTTCAAGGAAAGAAAGAATGGGTACTGATGAAGAAGATGATGGATTTGAAAGTGATGGTTTAGATGAAGCCGAGAGTCTAAAACATGCTATGATCCTCTTGACAAAAGCTTTTCAGAAGCAGTTTGTTAAGAAGACGGGCTCCAACAATCAAAGGTATTCATCGGGCTCCAAGAATTTTGATCACAAGGACCGCATAGAGTCAAAGAGAAGGTTTGATGAGAGAAAGAAGAGAGTAAGAAGTTTGAGGAGAAAATAGTTTTTTAGAAGAGGGCAGAAGAGCCAAAGTGTTATAACTGCGGGAAAACTGGTCACTTCCCCAAGGAATGCTGGAAGCCGAAGGTGAGAGATTCAGATTATTACAAGAACAAGATGCTTCTTGCAAAACAGAAAGAATCCGACAAAACTTTACCGGCTAAAAAAAATTATGGTTGGATTTGACTAATGGTGATGAGGAAGAGGAAACAACTGCCCTTGCAAAGTTGTGCTTCCTGAGCAGAGAGACCGAGGAATCTAAGCCAGAATTGCGGTCAAAGACAAATGAGGTAGATCCTTACACTCTCGCTAAATTTCTTCAAATTCAAGATATTCAGCAAAATAAGTTAAATGATTTAACTGAGAAACTGAAAAGATCAAAAGAATTAATAGTTTTTCAAAGTGATAAACTGAAAGAACAAGTGACTTTAATTGAGACTTTGAAAAAGAAAAACGCAAAATTTGATGAACACCAACCGTATTTTAGAAAGAGAATGACTAAACTGTCAGAGAAATTTGAAAGGTCAAAAGCAAAGAAGGATGAGTTTGAAAAGCTCTTATATGCTTATAAAGATAGGAACACAGAGCTTGTTGAGAAAGTTAAAGGTTTGGAAGGAAAACTTTATAAATTTGGTCAAACTGAGCAGAGAATTCACATGAACAAGCCAAGCGATTTTAGATATTACAACTCCAAGTGGGGCTTATTTGAGGAATGCCTTATTAAAAGCTCCTACCCTATATCAATTTGAATGGCTTAGATTTCCATCACTAGATCCTTATTACAAGATTCAATGGCTTAAAATGGATGGTGAAGACTATGAGGCAGATGAAGAAGTTAAAAGATAAACAACTGAAGATGCAACTTCTTTTCTGCTACGGTTTAGAAAATAGGAAGGCAATGGAAAACAAAAAGACTTTGCCTAATGATTATTTTCGAAGCTATATTATTGAACAACCAAAGGATAAAGAAATATTCAAAAAGAAACCGAACTTAAACCTGTTTTTGAAGGAAAACATATTTTCCACTTTTGGTTCTTCAACAAAAGCTTGTATCATGAATTACTTACGGTTAATATATTGTAAGTATGATTAGCCACGGTTCTAACAATTCGTTTTGTATGACTAATATATAGCTTATGGCCACAATTATATCTTTATTGTGTGACGAAACGATAACTGATAGTCATGGTTTTTATTATATATATTGCATGACTAAAAGGTAACCAATAGGAACAATTCTAAAAATTAAGAACAAACATGTGTCATGAATTGGCCACATTTTTTGTTACAGTGTTACAAATTCACCATAACAAGAGGTAAGGTCATTTAAACAAGGTAACTTAGTCGGTACTCAAAATATGTCTACATAACATTTTTTTTATAAAATACCACATATGTGTTTTTTTTACCAGAAACAAAATATCAACATTCATTTTGATAAATAACTTTTTATTGTTTTAAATCACTATAAATAAAGATTTGGAATTTTCAATCTTTTAAAGAATTTGTTTAAGTATTTTAAAATTTTACAACGAACAAACAGTTGAAACACTTGTATAAATGTTTCTAGTTTAGTAGATTAAACTGAAGATGTGAACATGTAACGTTTATAAAGTGTTGTTTCATAGATGAGAAAAACAGAAGCCCAATCCCTTATCCAACTAAAAACTTCAAGGCCCAAAAGAGAATAGCCAACATTCTGGTTCACAAAAAATAAATCATGGTAATAGCCATAAAATGCAACAATACACGACAACAAAAATGACCTTCATAGAAGGTTTTATTTTGTACTTGAAAGTCTTAAAAACTTCTCTAAAGGTTTTATATAAGTTTTTCAATTCCGTCAAAAAACTTCGCTATATAACGGTAGCTAAAGGTTTTAGGAAATGATTTGAGAGGGTGTGCATGCTGTTTACTTTTTGAAACAGTTTTTTGAGATTTTAGTTACACTTTAAAGCTTCTCTAAAGGTTAGCCAATTTCTCCCCAAAGGTTTCTCTAAAAGTATTTTTTGTGACGATTATTAAGCATTGTTCTAAAAAAGTTGCCGCCCAGCCGCCATGGTATAACAACCCAAACATTTTAAATAAGCAAAACATAAGAATTGGAATATCCCAAAATCGCGTCTTAAAATTTCT
This sequence comes from Saussurea involucrata, assembly GCA_033807775.1. Lineage (NCBI taxonomy): Eukaryota > Viridiplantae > Streptophyta > Magnoliopsida > Asterales > Asteraceae > Saussurea > Saussurea involucrata. The sequence continues at coordinate 83,179,997 of CM066321.1, read as the reverse complement.
TGCATAACATCCAAATTTTGGTTGGCGGAACAACCTACACAACTGAGAAATAAACTAAACTGAACTGCAGTGTCACTATACTATCAAGCCTCCTCGCTAACGCCCTGCTCAATTGCCAGAGCCTTTCATTACCTGTTTTCCTGAAAATGTTTTAATTTGAAAATGCGAGGGTTAGACCATGAGGCCTAGTGAGTCCCTCTTAACAGTTAACAAAGCATTTAAACAGTTTATCATTTTCAGAAACCTATCATTCGTAAATCCATTCATATAAAATCGTTCACGGATAAAGGTCCGCCCCTCGTAAATTGACACCCTGAAGTCACCCCATGGTGACAACGAGTCAGTCTCATGCTGCCTTACATGGGGCCACACTACTGATAACTCTATTTTTAGAGTTATTATTTCCATTTATTTTCCACTTTATTTTGTCAATTTTAGCCATTTCACTTCTAAAAACCCCCATTCTTGGTATGATTTACGAAAACGAGCAAAAGGAGTGAACCATGGTCTTTAATAAATTATTTGGGGAAGTTTTGGGTGTTTTCACGATTTTTCATCCGCAGTGACGTATACAGTGCCCACTCCGGTTCCCCACTCTTCGAGCAGAGCAGAAAACAAAAGAAAACCATGGGCTGGAAATATAAAAACCTGGAGTTGGAAAGATCCTTTGGCAGAAAAATCTGAAATGTGGTGGCTGAAAGGTTTCCTTAAAGATGACATAAAGCTTGTACCTTTGTACTTGAATAAAGTTGACTTCTAATGGACCATTGGGTAAAAAGAGCTATACATGGAGGATTGAAGTATTACCCTTTGGACTAATTTCAGCAGCTCTGCAGTCCTTGCACCTTGGAAAACCCTTTTTGTGTAAAGACCAACACCTCCTTCTTAGTATAAAAAGGGGTGTTGGGTCTCATTTATTACAATCAATCTTTCTTGCAATTTATCTAGCATTTTCTTTAAGTTGTAAGCTTTTATCTACTGCAGTAACTTAGCATTTAATTTAAGTAATTTATTTTCTGTTGTAGTTCGAAATACACAGTGCAGGGACGACTTCTCGTTCCCCACTGTGAGCAGTTAATGCAAATCACTTTCAGTTTTATTATGTGCAATTTTTCATCTTTTGTTTTCTTTACTTCGAAAATGTTAGGCTAAACATCCTTTGGGATGTAGGAAGGAGAAGTACCTGGATTTTATCAAAAATGCTTGAGTAATCTTTATACTTAGAATATTTGTTGTTTTGGTCTTTCATTCTCGATATTTACCCAAGGATGCGAACAAGTCGATCACTTGCAAGGATCTAAAGTCTAGTTCTTAACTTAGAAATAAGTAGAACGCAGTGACACGAGCTTGAATGATGCTAGGGGATTCGAAAGAATTCTTTTGACACTTACGAAAGTGAGGTCGGCACAGTGAGCTAATCTCTGCCCACTGGAGTAGTAGGCAAGCTAATTTGTGTATTAAAAACACTTAGAGTATTTGTCTCTACACATTCCATCGAGGCCTGAAAAGGTCCATTTAGAGATTACCATTGACGAAACAACAAGTACTAAGAGTATGGGATTTTTATCTAACGGTGTGAGTATTTTGTAACCGGGCTTTTCTAGCGAAAATGTCCACCACGAATACGAGGATCACTCTAAGGACCGAGTATTTGAGATAAAATTTAGGGAAAATCCAACCTACATTCCTCCTTTTTAGCATTTAGTAAATCGTTTCAAGTAGCTATTTTACCAAACCAAACCAAAGTATTTTTTTCCTCTCTAGTTGAAACTTGTAAAAGGAGCTCATGAGAACCGTATTGTCTTGATTGTCCAGTCTCTGTGGATTCGATTCTGGTATTTTACCAACTATTACTTGATGTGACGATCATAGTGGACAGTGTACACTTGCACTTCCCACTGTGGACAGTTTGCAACCCACTGCGATTAAAACACACATTTCGCACGTACCAAGTTTTTGGCGCCGTTGCCGGGGACTGGCGTGATTTTAAATCTCAAGACATTAGTTTTTGTTCGAGCCCGAGTAACTAGTTTTTCTAAGCTGTTCGTATTGTATGCCACGGCGACAACACGAACCTTTGTTACCAATAGATCTCGAAATAGAAAAAACGTTGCGAAAAACACGAAGAAGCAAGAAAACAAATCGAAAACCCCCTGTGATCCCCACTGTAAACATGGCTGCAATACCGCCACCTGTAGTGGAGACCACAATCACGATTGCCGATAGCAAAGATCGAAAAATACGAGACTATGCTACTTCCGGAGTTAGTGATTTAGGCTCCGGGATTCGAAGACCCGTTCTTGAAACAACGCACTTTGAACTCAAACCAGTGATGTTTCAAATGATCCAAGCCATGGGTCAATTTGGAGGATCACCATCTGAGGATCCGCACGCGCACTTAAAATCTTTTTTAGAAATGACCGATTCCTTTAAATTGCAAGGTGTTACTGAGGAGGCGTTAAGACTTAGGCTTTTCACTTTTTCATTAAGGGATAGAGCGAAGTCTTGGCTGAACGCACATGCACCTCACTCGATAACCACTTGGCAAGAGCTTGCCGATAAATTTTTGCAAAAATACTTTCCTCCAACAAGGAATGTAAGGTTTCGAAATGATATAATTTTGTTTAGGCAAGAGGAAGATGAGGCTGTTTCGGATGCATGGGAACGATTTAAAGATTTACTTCGAAAGTGCCCACATCATGGCATCCCACATTGCATCCAATTGGAGACCTTTTACAATGGTCTGACCAATGCAGCCAAAATCATCTTAGATGCAACAGCCGGTGGAACATTTACGAGCATGACTTACAACGAAGGATATCAAATCTTAGAAAAAGTGTCCAACAACAATACCGAATGGTCAAATCCGAGAGCACCCATGTCAAAAACCAATACCATCGATTCCGAAGCACTCAAAACCATGAATGCACAATTAGTGGCCTTGACCAAAATCGTTTTAAATCAAAATCGAGGCCAAGTCAATTCAGCAACCCATCTCGCTGATTACTGCTCCCTTTGTGGAGAGGAGCATGTTTTTGACTATTGTCCAGCAAATCCCGAATCTGTTAATGTCATAGGGACCAACCCAAGGAACAACCCTTATTCGCAGACTTACAATCCAGGATGGAGAAACCATCTGAATTTCTCTTGGTCTGGTAATCAAGGACTCCAACCCCAAGGGCTGAGTCATATCCAGCAAAGACCATACAATCCCCCGGGATTTCAGCAACATCACAGTGGGCAATCCCCACATCACAGTGGCCAGTCCCCACAACCATACCAACCACGACCCAATCAACCAGCTGAGGTACAACAATCGATCGAGTCAATTCTCAAAGGTTTTATGAATCAAACTCAAGCAGCCATTAGGAATATAGAGACCCAAGTAGGACAGCTAGCCGTTGAAGTTAAGAATAGACCACCAGGAACGTTACCTAGTGATACCGAGCAAGCTAGGGTGATAGGAAAAGGGCCAGAACATGTCAAGTCAATAACTCTTAGGAGTGGAAAGGATCTGAAAAATATCATTATTGAATCTGATGATTCGCCTCAAAAACCCACTGTGAGCACCACAGTGGGCACTCCTCAAGTCACTGTGATCCCCACAGTGGGGACCGACATCCCTGACCTTCCCACTCTCGGACCTGTCCCAAAGACTACTGTTCCAAAGCCAATACCATAGCAAACTCAGATTGACCCACGAAACATTCCATTTCCTCAAAGAATGAAGCCTAAAAATGTCGATGTTCAGTTTAAAAAATTCTTAGACATTTTTAAGCAACTTCACATTAACATACCCTTGGTAGAAGCTCTCGAGCAGATGCCAAGCTATGTTAAATTCTTAAAAGATATTTTGAACAAAAAGAGGAAGTTGGGTGAATTTGAGACTGTGGCTTTGACCGAAGAATGTAGTGCCCTCCTTACTAGCAAGATTCCACCTAAGTTGAAAGACCCGGGTAGTTTCACCATTCCATGCACAATAGGAGGACAAGAAGTAGGTCAAGCACTCTGTGATCTAGGAGCTAGTGTCAACTTGATGCCACTGTCCATTTTTAAAAAGTTAGGCATTGGAGAGGCTAGACCTACAACCGTGACATTACAACTAGCCGACCGGTCCATTGCCTATCCCAAGGGAAAAATAGAAGACGTTTTGGTCCAAGTGGATAAATTTATCTTCCCCGCCGATTTTCTAGTTCTAGATTATGAGGCCGATAAAGAAATCCCAATCATCTTAGGGCGCCCGTTTCTTGCAACCGGACGTACTTTGATTGATGTGCACAAAGGGGAACTCACGATGCGAGTTAATGACCAAGAGGTAACATTCAATGTCTTCAAGGCCCTTAAGTATATAGACACCGAAGAATGTTTCGCTTTGAGTTCGATTTATGGATCCCACAGTTTTGACACAGTGCCCACAGTGAGAAGCACAGTGCCCACAGTGGGGAGTAAGAGTGAGCACTCCGACTCTAAAAATGATGACACTTTTGAGGATGAGTGTAACGAAATTTTGGCAGCTTTTGAGCTGCTAGATTTCAAGGAGAGACATGTCAAACTACCATATAAACATCCCCCTGACTTGAATTTGAAGTCATTGCCTTCCCACTTAATGTATGCCTACCTCAATGAGTTAGAAGAACTTTGTCACCACTCCTACATAAATGAAAAAACCAACAAGGAGAAGATCAAGAGGTGGCCTGACCAAAAAATCACTCATGGAAATTTTGTGGAGGGACAAAAAGTGCTACTTTTTAATTCAAGGTTAAGGATGTTTCCGGAAAAATTAAAATCTCGATGGAAAGAGCCTTACACTGTGGTCAAGGTAAGTCATTTTGGAACTCTGGACTTAATGGCTCCTCAATTCGGAAAAATCTTTAAAGTCAATGGACAAAGGGTGAAGCACTTTCTGAGCGACAGTGCCCACTCTCCATCCCGCTCTGGTTAAGCAATGTCACAACCGCTTGTAAATATTTTATTTCAGTTATTTGTTGTCTTTTTAATTCTGCATGGTAGTTTGTTTTAATGTGTGTAGGAGAAATCACCGCTTCTTGGAGGAAAAATCAAGAAAAAGCTTCGCAGTGGGGAGATGCATGTCCCTGCGTTCCCCACTCCAAATCTGAAGAAGGATAGGACGGTTTTTGAGGGGCCCAAGGCTGACACACATCAACTTTTTCTTACAAATCAGTCAACTTTTGCTGCCATCTTACACCCATTTCTCCATTTTTCAAGAAAAGCTATCATTATCTCTCTCTCTCTCCAAAAAGGACCGTTTCCCTCCATTTTATTACCCAAAAGATAAACCCTTTCCATTCTAAATTCCAAAAACCACCTTTTCTCCAAATATTCAAAAACACACATACTCTTCTTCTGCATTTTTCTCTCTCGAACCGCTCCAACCCAACCCTACAAAAAAAATCCTTGCGCTTAAAAAGAAGAAAGAAAAGGTTGAGACAAAGAGGAAGGAAGAGGAAGAAAGGCTGGCCAAGGAAGAGGAGGAGAGGAAACAACGAGAGGAAGCCGAACGGTTGGCAAGAGAGGAAGAGGAAAGGATTAGGGTCGAAAAGAAGATGATTTCGAGGAGGAGAATTCTGGCGACATGTCACCCCAACTGCCACCCCAACCTCCTGAATGGTTTGTTAAAACAATGGTTTATCTCGTTTGCTCCTAAAACAATTTTAAATTTCGGTTTGTTTTATATTTTGTGCCTATGGCTAGGCTTTTGACACTTTGCTGTATTCTTATTTTGGTTCGTAATGCATGAAATCCTATCGCTCGGTAGGTACTTTTGGGTACTAACGTATTTGTTGTTTGAATGCTTGTTTGATCTCGTTCCATTTCAAGGTACAACTTTCGGCTTCCGACTTAAAAAGGTCCATTTTGTAAGTACGAATCTCAACTTGATGCCATGAAATAATATAGGCCGTTTTTCGCATCCAAACACGATCCTTTTTGTACCCCAAACCACCACCTTTGTTCGTTAATTCAATGTCACAGTGGGGACACTGTGAGATTTTAAGTTTGAGGTGGGAACTTCCAGAGTGACTTCCAGTTTGCCCACAGTGGGGACACTGTGAAGTCTAAGTTTGAGGTGGGTAAGCCATACCCCCTCCCAAAAAAAGAAAAAATACAAAAATACAAAAACAGAAGAAAAACGGAGTGTCACTAACAAAATTGATGGTGTGCCTTTTCTGGACCATCAAAGTGCTCACTCCCAGAAAAAGATGGTGTGCCTATTCTGGACCATCGGAATACCCACTCTCACAAAAATAGCCATACCCAAAATAAAGCCTGAAAGTGTACGTACTTATCATAGCAAAATACTAAACACCCACTTCTTGAAATAAAAATCTCAAAGCGAGATCTTCGGTCCATGTTTGGAAATTCTTGTCAAAACCCTTGGGAAAAGATTCAAAGCCATAAACCCTTCGAACCCAAGAAAGCCCTATTGATTAATGGAAAACAAGGGAAAGATTTCGTAAAACACAAAAGTGAAAATTTCAAGTTTGGAACCAAAGGAAGTATCGAAGGAAGGAGATCAACACCCATTCAAGTCAAGAAGTATGTAAGTCCCTCAAAGATTCAAATGCATTGTGTTTCATTTTATTTCTTTCTTTTTATTACTTGGGGACAAGTAATGATTTAAGTTTGAGGTTGTGATAACTCTATTTTTAGAGTTATTATTTCCATTTATTTTCCACTTTATTTTGTCAATTTTAGCCATTTCACTTCTAAAAACCCCCATTCTTGGTATGATTTACGAAAACGAGCAAAAGGAGTGAACCATGGTCTTTAATAAATTATTTGGGGAAGTTTTGGGTGTTTTCACGATTTTTCATCCGCAGTGACGTATACAGTGCCCACTCCGGTTCCCCACTCTTCGAGCAGAGCAGAAAACAAAAGAAAACCATGGGCTGGAAATATAAAAACCTGGTGTTGGAAAGATCCTTTGGCAGAAAAATCTGAAATGTGGTGGCTGAAAGGTTTCCTTAAAGATGACATAAAGCTTGTACCTTTGTACTTGAATAAAGTTAACTTCTAATGGACCATTGGGTAAAAAGAGCTATACATGGAGGATTGAAGTATTACCCTTTGGACTAATTTCAGCAGCTCTGCAGTCCTTGCACCTTGGAAAACCCTTTTTGTGTAAAGACCAACACCTCCTTCTTAGTATAAAAAAGGGGTGTTGGGTCTCATTTATTACAATCAATCTTTCTTGCAATTTATCTAGCATTTTCTTTAAGTTGTAAGCTTTTATCTACTGCAGTAACTTAGCATTTAATTTCAGTAATTTATTTTCTGTTGTAGTTCGAAATACACAGTGCAGGGACGACTTCTCGTTCCCCACTGTGAGCAGTTAATGCAAATCACTTTCAGTTTTATTATGTGCAATTCTTCATCTTTTGTTTTCTTTACTTCGGAAATGTTAGGCTAAACATCCTTTGGGATGTAGGAAGGAGAAGTACCTGGATTTTATAAAAAATGCTTGAGTAATCTTTATACTTAGAATATTTGTTGTTTTGGTCTTTCATTCTCGATATTTACCCAAGGATGCGAACAAGTCGATCACTTGCAAGGATCTAAAGTCTAGTTCTTAACTTAGAAATAAGTAGAACACAGTGACACGAGCTTGAATGATGCTAGGGGATTCGAAAGAATTCTTTTGACACTTACGAAAGTGAGGTCGGCACAGTGAGCTAATCTCTGCCCACTGGAGTAGTAGGCAAGCTAATTTGTGTATTAAAAACACTTAGAGTATTTGTCTCTACACATTCCATCGAGGCCTGAAAAGGTCCATTTAGAGATTACCATTGACGAAACAACAAGTACTAAGAGTATGGGATTTTTATCTAACGGTGTGAGTATTTTGTAACCGGGCTTTTCTAGCGAAAATGTCCACCACGAATACGAGGATCACTCTAAGGACCGAGTATTTGAGATAAAATTTAGGGAAAATCCAACCTACATTCCTCCTTTTTAACATTTAGTAAATCGTTTCAAGTAGCTATTTTACCAAACCAAACCAAAGTATTTTTTTCCTCTCTAGTTGAAACTTGTAAAAGGAGCTCATGAGAACCGTATTGTCTTGATTGTCCAGTCTCTGTGGATTCGATTCTGGTATTTTACCAACTATTACTTGATGTGACGATCATAGTGGACAGTGTACACTTGCACTTCCCACTGTGGACAGTTTGCAACCCACTGCGATTAAAACACACATTTCGCACGTACCAACTACCCCTTGGCATAAACGGGTCACACCTCCCGACACGAGCTGGCGGGCCACAACCCCCGACTTGGCCAATTTACAAATCAGACAATGTATGCATACATCCCAGTTAAAACTGTAAACAACTTTCATGCAATCAAAAGCGTAAGAATAAGTTCTGACATTTCTCATCATGTACTCGCTTTAGAAAACACATTTAAAGTCACGCATTTTAGTTAGAAAACTCACCTGGTATTGCTTACTTCCTTTCCTACTCTGTTCTGTACTTCCAAACGATCTTCCTGAGTTAAAGGATAAAACATATAAGCTGACTAACCAAACTGTCCGGATACGACTTATCGGACACCACTACTTCCCGGACGTTTCTACTTACCGGACACCACAACTGTCCGAACACCTCTACTTTCCGGATGACTCTACATTCCGGATTATTCTACTGTCCGGGTAATTCTATTGTCCGGGTAACTCTAGTTACCGGACACTTATGCCTACCGGATACATCTACACGGTAACCTACAACACAGGAGCTTACCGGACACGCTTCCGGGAACCTTCATCCCCAAGAGACTTTTCGGATACTCGCTGGACGAGTTTTGGGGCTTAAAATCCCACTACACGTCTCCCAAATCGAAAGGTAAGGTGATAATTAACCACCTAATGCTCTATAATCAATCCCCACAAGTTTTATAACAAACATCGGTTAAAAGATGTTTAAATCCTCCTATATGGTCTCAAATGACTTAAAACAAGAGAAAACCCTCAAAACCCAAATAATCATCAGACGAATCTTAAATGGAGTTATGGATTAAGGATTACCTGATATGATTCCTGCAGAAAACGAATTCCAATCCTACTCTTTCTTCTGATTTTGAAACTTGGGGATTCTTCTCCTCAAATGCACAAAACCTTCAAAACTCTATTCTCCTTTCTCTTCAAAACCCAGCCGCCAAACACATACCAAAAATCAGGAATTAGAATGTGGCCTAGGGTTTTGTGCCCTTTTATACTCTATCCTAAAATTACCAACCAGCCCCTCAACTTCCACTTTTATTAAAACTTAACATAAAACGTAAAACCCTTTCAAAAAGGTCTGGGTCGTTACAACACTCCCCCCTCAAAAGAATTCCGTCCCCGGAGTTCCATTTTCAAAAAGGTGAGGGTACCTAGACTTCATATAAGACTCTACTTCCCACGTTGCCTCTCGCCCCCTTATGATACCTCCACTGAACTTTTACTAGCCGAATTTCTCTATTCTTGATTTCCGGACCTTGCTGTCCACAATCTCTATTTGTCCTTCTTCGTACGACAATCTCTCAACGATGCTAACATTTCCTAATGGAATGGCTACATCGGTCTCGGCCAAACATCTCTTCAGATTTGACACATGAAATGTTGGATGAACTCCTCTTACTTCTTCCGGCAAGTCTAACTTGCTCACTAAAGACAAAAGTCAGCTTCTTATCGCCTGTAATTCTTGCAGGGACGACATCACTATAGCTTCCCTCACCTGTTCCTCATAACAGAGGCGCACATCACACTATGAATTCCTCTAAAATTTCGTCTAGTACCTCAAGATCGCGCACTATCTAATCAACTTTCATAACTCCGACGGACCCACAGACGTAGTCCACTTTACCTATCTCTTAATTCTCGAGGTTCCACAGTCTTTTGTTTTCAATCCAACCACTCAGTTCTACTCGGCTGCCCCAAATCGTTCAGATGAGAAACATGACCGCACTCCAAACATGAAACCGCCCTCGGCGAGTCATCACTTGCTATAACGTGCCATCTTGCACTATTTACTTGTACCCTCTTCGATCACTATACTCGCTTAAAACTACCTGATAAAACTAAGGCCAACCGCGCCTCCGTCCACACATCGGGACTCACGGTTTTAAACATGTCTAATTAAGGTCTCTCATACATTATACTTTCTTAAGAGAAAGAACTTGGCAGAAATTTCCCGCCACAACAACGAGAATCTTCTACCAGGAAAACTCGCTCGCTGACAACTTGGCACCAGGCCAACCTTGTACATCCCGACAAGCTCACACCCATGAGCCTCTCCTTGGTATACCTGAAATTTTTCTAGATTACTTCTTCCAACCGACATTCGTCTATGCAGATCATACTTCTTTCCTGAACCACATTGGCTACAACACGTCAACTAATTCGTACGTTCTCACAACTTCATCATTTCACACTTAACGTGACTAATAGTAGGAAACCTCTATAATTCCTTATTTGAGTACTTACCTATCCGAATTGAACTTATCCTGAAGGATCATAAATTTCTCACTGCTTGCCACAAGCGTCCAGTCATAAAACATAACTTCGGTTACTCCCACTCAACTAGGAGGGGTAACCACGATCACACCCTACTGTTCTCAATAGCTTACACTGAACGATTGGTTCGTTTGAACGTTTCTCACAAAGTCACTAACTTATCTCATTCAGTCGTCTTACCCACTTCTTTCCTGCACAAAATCATACACAATTTCCTTCATCAATACTCTTTCCAAAAGTTCGCACACTTACCAAGGACAGTCTACACAACACTGCACCTATCGGCATTACTGTCAAGTTTACTACTTCCTATTTACTTACTTAATCCGACATACTGTCTTCACCTCCCCACGTGAGCGTGGAGCACTGCCCACCATCATTACTCGCCCCTCTCTTCCGACAATTTCCAAGCTGCAAAGGCTTTCTCATCACTAAACATAACCAAACGGTTGCGCTAACATTCTAACTTAAGGCTTTCGACCAAATCACCTCGAACTAACACCAGAGTTCGACGCCACTATACATTCTTTAAACTCCAACTTTTACTTTCTTAGACAATTCGTTCACACCTAAGCAACAGCTCACGTTCTTTAAGGATTTCACATCTATTCCACCACATTCTGACTAATACATCCATCATCTTCTTTAAACTTCCAATTATCCCAAAATATGCTTACTTAGCGACTCTTACAGCTAAAGACACTTGGTTTCTCCTTTGGGTATCTGCCCACCGCCACTCCGTGATGCTATCCCGAACATAATCATATCACAACGTCAACTCACACCCTACGCGCTCCAACAACCTGGTTAACAACTCGAACACCCCAACCGAAACCTCCAAAAATTTATATCTGAAGTTTCCTCTTTCTCTAATCTCACATCACTACGACGCTAGATGGCACATTTAACTTGGCAATTATTGCCACTACATAACTGTACATCACTCACTCATAACATCACACTGCATACCAAAACTCTCATGGCCAATCATACACAACTCAAACTTATCTTCAAGACCTCACGCAAAAATAACCGAGTCTATCTCACTACATTGCCTCTCTCCCAGCTCTAGTTAAACCACAACACCCGAGTTTCTGATTATTTCTAACATACTCGTTTCTTGCTAGCTCTTTGCAATACCAAACCATTACTTCGGCATGGCACATTCCCTCACAGATCGACATAATCTATACCCTCATTTCGTTTGTGCTAAATACTTCATTCTTAACGAACTATCCACCTCGTAAGTAACACGCTTATCTAAAACAACAATCTTTCACTAACTTAATACCCCTACAAGGTGGTCCTTCAACTTTCAACCTTTTGATTCAAGTCTTCGGCCTCAAACACTTTACACAACTGTCGACTTCAACGTCAATAGTTGAACTGTTGATAATTTCTTAACTTACTCTTCAACAAGGGCCCCTTATTGAACCTAAACCTTCCACCATATCCTAATCAAATTTACACCCCGCCGTCTTCTTTTCAAACTCACTCATGCATCGTCAGTATCATAAGATCTCATTACAACCCTTACTCGACGTCGAGGACATTTCATTCCTACTTCACCACCCTACTCATACCGAGTTGCTAATACCAACACCCTAATGACTTCTAGCCCTTCCCCTGAACACAACCGTCCCTCGGCAACTGTATTTCCAGTCACCGCACAAGGGTACAGACCCTCATACAACCGACACTAAAGTTCACTTCCGACTCTTCTACTGCTCACCTTTCCTCTAGAACGCAAATATCAAAGCTACAAACGTTCTCCCCTGATTTGTCCAACACCTCTCCACTCTAGGAGTTCTTCCTTAGCTTAAAATGTAATACTCTACGACCTATTGAGTTCATAGCCTTCATTCCTGACAACGCGATAAATGAATCATTTCACATTTTTGATCATTTTAAAGAAACCACACTTGAAAACAACTTGGGTACATACGACCCCAACATTCTCATAACTCCAATGCCCTGCACAACGATCTTGAGGGTCGTTTGCATGCAATCTTTCCGTAAAACTTAATCTTACTCAACCAAACATGTCGTTACGACACAAATAAATATTGGATGAAAAATCTTTCCATACGACAAAATTTTGAAAACAATTACCGACACGAAGTAAACCAGTCGGTCCTCACACTCAATTATATAACTTCAACATGTCAATACTCATTTTAGTTATAAAAGTTGTGCATTCAAACGTTTTCTTGACTTATCATGAAAAGAGTAGAATATTTTGCAAATCGTAAACCTCAAGACTTCATTGTACGATGTAAATGGATTTGTATATATATATATATATATATATATATATATTTAAACATACGCTTGCACACGCCGACTCATATCCGATCAAATTTGATACTTACACATTTACTTTAATTATGAAAAATTCTCATGTACACATATACGAACCCAACGCATGAAACTCCACTTGCAATTGAAGGCTATTCATTCAAACAAGGTCAATCGCTTTACTCACCTAACTTATCGTTGACACTCTACTTTCGACCAGAGGTCGCCCTCTCGGCTTGCAACGACTTGCTATACATACATTCAACAGTCCACTTACTCAACCATTCGTACTAATTCATTTTGATCAACTATCCCACTTTCCACTTCTACAGGGTTTCATTTCACTATAGGTATCTTATTTCATTTATCCTGCTAAGGGAAAACTCATCCAAGAAGCCAGGGCTCCATTGATACCTTCAAGGTTTTGACACTGTCTTTCCTTGCCAACCAACTGATCTATCCCCCAATTTCTAGAACCGAGACACTCTAGAAACATAAGTCTTACTCAAAAAGCAACGATTCTTCTTCTCCGAATTCAAGAAGAGCTACCTCTAGACGACTCGTAACACTCTATACAACATTTCTTCTCTACGATGTATACGTACATCACATCACCAGGACTCCTCAAGAAACTTCCCCAACAAGGGGTCTCAGTCTACCCCTCAGGGATCTTGCTGACATTCTAAAGTACTGGAACACGACATAAACACTAGCTTCTGACTACCACTTCGGAATAATAGGGCAGGTTAAGCACATACATGTACCTGTAAGTTCGCAATTACACTGGCCAGGTGAAATCTCAAACTTACCTTACATGACAGTCCTCAGTACCCTATTAGTCCTATCTCTATAATAGTGTCCTCCTAACGCATTTCCTGTATCTGCAATAGTGTCTTCCTAACGCATTTCCTGATTCTCAGTTGTGATTTCTACTCCTAAGTTTAAGTTTAGGCCCGTCCGGTCACCTAAATCCCTTAAACTATGGCTCTGATACCAACTATAACAACCCAAATGTTTTAAATAAGCAAAACATAAGAATTGGAATATCCCAAAATCGCGTATCAAAATTTCTTGCATAACATCCAAAATTTGGTTGGCGAAACAACCTACACAACTGAGAAATAAACTAAACTGGACTGCAGTGTCACTATACTATCAATCCTCCTCGCTAACGCCCTGCTCAATTGCCAGAGCCTTTCATTACCTGCTTTCCTGAAAATGTTTTAATTTGAAAATGCGAGGGTTAGACCATGAGGCCTAGTGAGTCCCTCTTAACAATTAACAAAGCATTTAAACAGTTTATCATTTTCAGAAACATATCATTCATAAATCCATTCATATAAAATCGTTCACGGATAAAGGTCCGCCCCTCGTAAATTGACACACTGAAGTCACCCCGAGGTGACAACGAGTCAGTCTCATGTTGCCTTACATGGGGCCACACTACCCCTTGGGGCCACATTACCCCTTGGCATAAACGGGTCACACCTCCCGACACGAGCTGGTGGGCCACAACCCTCGACTTGGCCAATTTACAAATCAGACAATGTATGCATACATCCCAGTTAAAACTGTAAACAACTTTCATGCAATCAAAAGCGTAAGAATAAGTTCTGGCGTTTCTCATCATGTACTCGCTTTAGAAAACACATTTAAAGTCACGCATTTTAGTTAGAAAACTCACCTGGTATTGCTTACTTCCTTTCCTACTCTGTTCTGTACTTCCAAACGATCTTCCTGAGTTAAAGGATAAAACATATAAGCTGACTAACCAAACTGTCCGGATACGACTTATCGGAAACCACTACTTCCCGGACGTTTCTACTTACCGGACACCACAATTGTCCGAACACCTCTACTTTCCGGATGACTCTACATTCCGGATGATTCTACTGTCCGGGTAATTCTATTGTCCGGGTAACTCTAGTTACCGGACACTTATGCCTACCGGATACATCCACCCGGTAACCTACAACACAGGAGCTTGCCGGACATGCTTCCGGGAACCTTCATCCCCAAGAGACTTTCCGGATACTCGTTGGACGAGTTTTGGGGCTTAAAATCCCACTACACGTCTCCCAAATCGAAAGGTAAGGCGATAATTAACCACCTAATGCTATATAATCAATCCCCACAAGTTTTACTAACAAACACCGGTTAAAAGATGTTTAAATCCTCCTATATGGTCTCAAATGACTTAAAACAAGAGAAAACCCTCAAAACCCAAATAATCATCAGACGAATCTTAAATGGAGTTATGGATTAAGGATTACCTGATATGATTCCTGCAGAAAACGAATTCCAATCCTACTCTTTCTTCTGATTTCGAAACTTGGGGATTCTTCTCCTCAAATGCACAAAACCTTCAAAACTCTATTCTCCTTTCTCTTCAAAACCCAGTCGCCAAACACATACCAAAAATCAGGAATTAGAATGTGGCCTAGGGTTTTGTGCCCTTTTATACTCTATCCCAAAATTACCATTCAGCCCCTCAACTTCCACTTTTATTAAAACTTAACATAAAACGTAAAACCCTTTCAAAAAGGTCTGGGTCGTTACACATGGCGTGCCACGGCACCAAAACTTGCGTCTCACGCCACGTTAAGCCCGTGGCACGCCATGGCCTAATGCGCAATTTTCGTAATGCGATATTTGATTTTTTCTTCACGTTTTTAATGTCTTATTTGCAAGTTTTTTTAATATATAACCTAATTTAACTTGCTTATTACTATTAACTCATTGAATAACACTACAAAACATATGTTTTTATATATAGTATTATATATAAATTAGAAATTTGACGCCATAAATCACGTCTTGAAAACGCCATGGCATCGCCACCACGCCATGCCTCACGCCATTTAGAACCTTGTTTTTAAGTATTTGTAACGGTTTATTAAAGTTACTAAAGATACTTCTAGAGAATGTAATTTGAAAAGCTTCTCTAAAAATATTGGCTTTAATAACATTTTCAAAACCTTTTTTAAATGTGCCGTTTAGTTACACTTTCAACATCTTCTCTAAACGTTACTTAGATATATATATATATATATATATAGGGAAGGGTTTAATAGAGAAGTCCAAATATTTAGAGAAATAGAGAAGTGATCTTGACCATGCATTCGGTCAAGATCGGCGGCTTTGACCGAGAAGCAGAGGATAATTCCTCGTGTGGTCTGCGCGTGGTCTGCACAAGATAGAGGGGTAGTTTCGTAAAAAATACGCGGGACAGGTTCATATATGAATTTGTGTGATTCATATATGAACCTTTGTGTTCATATATGAACCTTTGTAATTCACATATAAAATATTTTTAACTAATTCATATATGAACCTTTGTGATTCATATATGAATCAGTTAATTTGTTCATATGAGAATTAGTTAAAAAAATTCATATATAAATCACAATGGTTCATATATGAACACAAAGGTTCATATATGAATTAGTTAAAAAAAGTTTATATGTAAATTACAAAGGTTCATATATGAACACAAAGATTCATATATGAATCAGTTAATTGGTTCAACTGATTCATATATGAACCTACAGTTAATGAGTTTCATATATGAATCACAAGATTCATATATGAATTAGTTATAAATAGTTCATATGTGAATTACAAAGGTTCATATATGAACGTATAGTTCATATGTGAATCACCCAGATTCATATATGAACTCAGCCCGTGTTTTTTGTAAAAGTTACGAAATTGCTCTTCTATTTTTGGAACAGCCGCAACTTTTGACCAGTCAAAGCCGCAACTTTTGACCAGTCAAACCCGCAACTTTTGACCGGTCAAAGCCACAACTTTTGACCAATTATAACCGATCTTGACCGAATGAATGGTCAAGATCACTTCTCTATTTCTCTAAATATTTGAATTCTCTATTGAACCTATGGCTATATATATATAGGAAAGTTCAAATGAAAACTCAAATTCAATTGTAAACATGGGGACGAATCTTGGCCCTTCCATCTATATTGATCCAATGACTCATATTAAATAGAGTTTTTAATTGAAATTATTAATTAAGGTGATTAGGGGTAAAAAGGGAAGATAATTAAAACTCACGCCTACCATGTTTGACTTTTTATTTTATTTTTTAATTAAATTTTTTTACCCCCCTTAAAGTTTAAAATAAATTAACTGAAAAATTAATAACATTTTAATCAAACAAATTACATCAAAAAAACGAGAATTTCGTGCTCTTCGATATGACATCCATCTCGATATAGTTTTTTTTGTTTTAACCGTTTTTACGTGAAATGTCATATACGTGTTATATTCGGTATGAATATTTATGTATGTTCAAGTGCGTACAACATCTCGACACCGTAAGTTCGTAATTCGACATCACCTTTTACAACACTTTCTTCAGCGTCGTAAGGTATCGTGTTCTTCATTACCATAACCCAACACCTATCGAGATGAATCGGGAACCTATCGAGTTTTGATTGTGAACCGATGAACAAAAGAGAGTGCGTCACGTCTCCACACCTTCACGAGTCACTCATGTATTATTCTTCATGAATAATGTATCATTCAGTATGAATAATACATCATTCAGGGTGAATAATGCACGATTCATGAATTCATGTATTATTCATCCTGAATACTGTATTATTCATCCTGAATATTGTATTATTCATCATGAATAGTGAATGAACGTTCACCTTTGTTATTCATAATGAATGTGGACACCTGAAGATGTACATACATATTCATAAAGAATAAAACCAAGTTTCGGTTGTGAATCGGAAAACAAAGAGAGTGCGTCATGTGTTCAACCTTCACGGGTCATTCATATATTATTCAACATGAATAGTGTGTTATTCAGGGTGAATAATGTGTTATTCAGGGTGAATAATGTGTTATTCTGGTTAATAATGTGTTATTCAGGGTGAATAATGCGTTATTCAAGTTGAATAATATGTTATTCAGGGTGAATAATGTGTTATTCAGGATGAATAATGTGTTATTCAGGATGAATAATACACGATTCATGTTTAATAATACATGAATCAGGAATTCGTGTATTATTCATCCTGAGTGTTGTATTATTCATTTTGAATACTGTGTTATTCGTCATGAATAGTGAATGAACGTTCTCCTTTGTTATTCATACTGAATATGGACAGCAGGAAACGTGCATACATATTCAGACTGAATATAACACATACATAGCATTTCACGTAGAAACGGTTAAAATGAAGAAAAAACTATATCGAGATGGATATCATATCGAAGAGCACGAAATTCTCGTTTTTTTGATGTAATTTGTTTGATTAAAATATTAGTAATTTTTAAGATAATTTATTTTAAACTTTAAGGGGGTAAAAGTTTTTTAATTAAAAAAGAAAAAAAAGTCAAAGATGGTAGGCGTTGATTCAAATTTCCAGATTTGCCCCTAATCACTTCTCAATTGGTTTAATTAAGTTTTAACCATTGATTAGTTTTCCAAATCTTGATCAATGGTTGTGACTTGTCCTCATGTTTACAATTGAATTTGAGTTTTCATTTGAACCCACCCCTATATATATATATATATATATAGAGGAGGGTTATTATGAAAACCTACCTATGTTTGAAAACTTTGAAAACTCCCTTCAACCAATCAGATTTTTTCTTAATTATTATTTGATAATTATAATTAAGAGGGCAGTTTTGTCATTTGACTAATCCTTTGTCAATTACGATTTCCTTATTGATATTATCTAGGGAAACTAAATTTTCTGGATAATTGAAGAAACAAAAAGACTCTGGTATATGGAAAAAACCCTAGCCGTCATCCTCTCAGCCGCCACCACCTAGCCATCGCCGGCCACTGCTGTTCAGGAGATGCTCCAGTCGGGGATGATTCAGTCGTGTTCTCTCTCTCTAAACGCCACCATCTAGCCGCCAAACAGCTCAGTCGCCACCACCTAGCCACAATCATCTTGGTTGCTTCCAACGCCGGGAAGCCCGCTGGTCTATGCTGCTCAGTCACTACCACCTTAGCCGCTACCAACGCCGGGAAGACTACCGCCGGCACTGATACTCAGGCGCTACTCCATCCATCCTTCAATATCTTGATTCTCACGTTTGCCCCACCATCGAGAACCACCAGGCGCCGCCATCATCTTCAGCCATCACCAATAACCGCCGCTCTCTTCCCCACTACCACCGGCCGTTTTGTTCCTGTTCACGGCGATGAACGGAGATGAACGACGATGAGAGGAGATGAAACCGATATGACACGGCGATGAACGGAGATGAAACCGAGATGTCACGGCGATGAACGGAGATGAAACCGACGATGACCGGTGACCGGAACAATCTTACGGAGATGAACGACGATGAGAGGAGATGAAACCAATATGACAGCGCTGAACAGAGATGAAACCGAGATATCACGACGATGAACGGAGATGAAACCGATATGACACGGTGATGAACGTAGATGAACGACGATGACGGTGACCGGAGATGAACGACGATGACGGGAGGGTATCCATATCCATTCACTGTCGTGGCTGGAAAATAGGAGATGCAGTTTCCTTATTTGAAATATGAGATGAAATTACCTAGATACCCTCCAATCCTAATTTCGGTGCATTAAAAATAAAAAATAAAAATTATTATTTCCATAAATATCTCAGATTCATCCTAGCCGTAGATGATTTGATCTATGGTGTTAGGATGGGTTTCATAGTTTTCAAAATAAGAGAGGTTTCTAAATGAAACTGCCTCTCTCTCTCTCTCTCTCTCTCTCTCTATATATATATATATATATATATATATATATATATATATATATATATATATATATACTCAAAATATTCTCTAGAGGTACCTTTAGTTACACTTTAAAACATCATTCCTTCTCTGAAAAATTATATAGATCGATATATACTTTAGCTATATATATTCTAATATAATTATATATTATAATGAAATAAGTAATAATATTAATCAAAAAATTTATAAAAATCCCAAAACGATAAAACGTCATAGATTTGTCATTTACAAGACAAGAACTTTTTAGAACAAACCTTGATGTGCGGTCTCAATTCATACATCCATCCAAATCTATCCAAAAAAAACATCCAAAATCATATAAGGATGTTTACCAATCTCGAGTATCGGAAGTCGGAACCATGGTCTTGAACATTTAGTGAATCTGAAAAGGTCGGAAGTGGTTGGCCGGATACAATCAACCTCACCATTTGACGCAACTCCACTATTTCATCCTTCATACGAGAGAGCTCAAATTTGGTTGAAGCAAGCTCGGATTCGGATTCAGTACTGAGACCCCATCATTTAGCAACCTGCCCAAATGTTATTGTGTTAAATTTTAGATGGTTTAGGTGATAATTAGATGGCTAAATGTAAATGGATAAGAAGGTCACTTTATATTCTATTCTAATCCTAACAAATAATACTTCCTCCCATTTTTCCAATTTCCATCCTACTTTTTTGACTTTAAGCATCATTTTTTTCCTAATATTTCTTGTATCTAGTTTACTAGTTAACCGATTATCTGGGAAGAGTATGTGTGACACTGAGTCAGGTGGTCGAGTAATCTCCCAAGTGTTTGCGGATTTCCTATGGTTTAATAGCCATGTAGAATAATGGGTATTATCAAATTTATGAAACTACATTTTATCATGCAAAGCGGTTGGGGATTTATTGCAAAAAAAGATATGTCGAGGTTGTGTAGTGAATGTTTTTGCATATCCCACCCGAAGGTAGCTTAACAGAAAAACAAATAACAACCAGTAAATCAAAATTCTATTTCCAAACCTGGTGTTTCAAAAGTGAAACCTCCAATGAACTGTCAGGTGCAAACCTTTGACTTTGGCTGGAAAGATCCTGTAGTGAACAACATCAAATGCATAAGAACCAAAATAAATAGCCATTAAGACAAAGTTATAGCAGCTTCCTCAAACAGGAAACAAATATCTGACAAAGAACCTTTGGCCGAGCAGTATCTGGGTTATCTACAAAGCCCAGCTTCACACGAGGCCAAGGGTTCAAATCTCACCAATTGTGAGGAGGGTGCATGAATCATTTGCCATCTATGAAGAAGAAAAAAATCACTGTCAGGCTGATACTGCTAATTTGACCTTTTGCATATATCTACAGTTCTCATGGAAAAACAATAGAAACAAGAAAAAACAGAAGATGGAAACACAAACACGGTGCATTGAGAAAATCCGAAGAACATTTTACAATCTGTACCTATCAGAAAATCGAGCCCTAACGTCAGCCAAGCATGAGAGTAGTGTAGAGAGAAGAGATTATGTTGAATTGATCCAATTGAAATTATGTGAAATTCAATGAGGAAAGAAATCGTCAAAGGAATCAAACGAGCCTCAAGGAAAGTAATTTTACCTGAAGAAGTGCAAATCGTTGGCGAGGTCACAGAGGGGAAGGGGAGCAGACGAAACACAATCTAGTCGGTTTTTACAGTCGGTAATAGCCAGTATTCTAGTAGTGTCCGCTCGAGGGTTTCCGAAACACAATCTAGTCAGGTACAACCCAATTACAGTCCAATATAGCTCGATATAACTTATATAGCCCATTACAACCAACTTAACACTTAACATACCACTTAACACTTAACAAACCACTTAACACTTAACAGACCACTTACCACTTAACAGACACTTACCACTCAATTAGCATCTATCAAGACCCAAAACAGCAGCCATATTGAACAAAACATATTATGAGATGTAGCCTTAACCAAAATTATAAGTGGAATCTGTTCTTGTCAAGTCTGTTATGTGTATTAATATGTTGTTTTATTCTTGTTGCAGGCATCAACTAACTTCTAATCAATATGATGAGAAAGAAAATCCTAAGAAGAGAAAGAAAAAGTATACAACCATCAAGTCTACTAACTATATCCGATTGAGCTAACTGGTTAGGAAGGCCCGATCTCGGTTTAGGATTTGTTTGGATAAGATGAAGATACGAAGAGATATCGATCAATGAGGAGAATGAAGCTCTAGGTTGGGATGGTGATACAGAGCGACTAGCGGACCGTTTTGAAGAACGAATTGAACAAGCCAAGAGCCGCAACAACAGCGCCTCCCGCGGCCTACCACGCGACCCCAAGCCGCGCAACCCCCTGGACGGGGATCAAACAGTGGCCTACGCGGCTGGAAGCCGCGAGCCAAACTGCGCGCCCCCCTGGTTCTTCAACTCTCTTTCTCGTTTCTGATTTGCTTTAAGAGTTGGTTTATTTTTACAATAAGGATTTATCTTTAGGTAATATTATTATTTAGTCTTCTAGTTGGATTAGGATTAAGATTAGTTTCCATAGTTATCTTAATTAGTTTAGTATAAATAGGACTATTAGGTTTCATTGTTTTCCAATTTAGATATCGTTTTAATAAAATTATCTTTTAGAGTTTTATCTTTAAGTTTGAGAGTTTTCTCATTATTTTCCAGGTTCTACACTTATAGACTCATTCATCTTTTGGATTTGACGCTTGTCGATCCGTTCCGTGCATTCCTACAACGTCAGTTGGTATCAGAGCACAGACTTACCAGTCTCTTCACCTTCGAGATGGCATAACAACCACCACCACCACCACCTCTTACGCGAGCAGATCTTGATGGGCTAACAACGGCTTTCCCCGCAACCCTCAACACGCTGACCACCACATTCGCCAACCAGATCAACGCCAACAACAACGACCGACGAAGATGAGACAGGTACGAAGGTCGTCATCGACCCCAACATGGTGGGCGACGCCACCCGATCACCAGTTCTAGTTCCGACTCCGAATCCGACGGAGACGTTGAGCCACCCCGAAGAGACCCCGATTACCAAATGAAAGCCGACATTCCCTACTTCTACGGGAATATGGGCGTAGAGGAATTTCTAGACTGGCAAAATCGAGGTCGACCGTTTCTTCGACATTATGAAAATCCCGGAGCACAAGCAAGTAAAGATGGCTGCTTTCCGCCTGAAAAGCACCGCCGCCGTAAGGTGGGACAAACTAATAGCCCAACGACAACGACAACGGCAACGGAAAGGTCCGGTACATTCATGGAGAAGGGTGAAACAGCTAATGACCGAACGGTTCCTACCAAAAGACTATGAGCAAATCCTTTACAAGATGTATTTGGATTGCTCACAAGGCTCGAGACCCGTAACCGAGTACACCACGGAATTCTTACGACTCTCCGAACGGAATGAAATCGGTGAGACCGAAGGACAAAGGGTTGCACGCTATATCAACGGGTTGAAAAGCTCGATCCAAGATAAGATTGGACTCCAAACGGCATGGACTATAACGGAAGCATCAAGCTTGGCCATGAAAGCAGAACTAATGGAGAAAGCAACTCGCGCTCCATCTCTTTCCCAGAACAAGGTCGAGAATGAGGGAGTGACGAACAACACAAGTAAAGTTTCTTCTTTAAACGGAGGAAACAATGGTAGTCAAGATCATCATCCGCTACCAAGAAACGTGGGTAACTACAACGAGAAAACACCCACACAGAAAACAACCAACCCGTATGCAAGGCCAACGGGACTCAAGTGCTATCGTTGTGGGCAGCCAGACCATAAGTCCAATGAATGCACCACTCGAAGAACCGTCGGATTAGTGGAAGAAGGAGAATACGAAGAGAATGGTGATTACGAAGGAGCCGAATTCGCTGAAGAAGATATCTCAGAGAAGATTAACATTGTGCTCCAACGGGCCTTGCTATCATCAAAAAGGACGGATAACGCCATAATCTTTTTAGATCCCACTGTTCTGTCGACAACAAGGTATGTGATTTAATTGTGGATAATGGGAGTTGTGAGAACTTGGTATCACAAAAATTGGTGGAGCACTTGAAGCTACCAACACAACCTCTTGACACACCTTATTCTCTTGGCTGGGTAAAAAGAGGCCCACAAGTCCAAGTAACACGAACTTGCAAGGTGCCTATCTCCATTGGAAAACACTACAAGGAAGATGTAAGTTGCGATGTGCTTGACATGAATACTTGTCACATCCTACTTGGCGGACCGTGGCAATATGACAATGATGTCATGTATAAAGGAAGAGATAATGTGATGGTATTTCATTGGGGTGAGCATAAGATCGCCATGAAACCTGCTTTGCACTCTAAAAGAAATGTAAAGAAGGAAAAAGAGAACTTCTTGGTCGTTGCCATGAACAATCCTTTAGATCAAAAAGTCAAACCAGGTTCGACAAGCACAAGAAAAGCTATCACTCGCAACAACCCAATGCCTCCCAAGCATGGACCATCCAAGATTACGTGTGAATACCAAAGGAATGCAATTAAGATTCGATCTTTAAATAAGAACTCGGGGTCGAGTTCTTCAGAGGTGGAGGAGACTGATACAGAGCGACTAGCGGACCGTTTCGAAGAACGAATTGAACAATCCAAGAGCCACAACAACAGCGCCTCCCGCGGCCTACCACGCAACCCCAAGCCGCGCGCTAAACCGCGCAACCCCCTGGACGGGGATCAAACAGTGGCCTATGCGGCTAACCACGTGGCTGGAAGCCGCGAGCCAAACCGCGCGCCCCCTGGTTCTTCAGTTCTCTTTCTCGTTTCTGATTTGCTTTAAAAGTTAGTTTCTTTTTACAATAAGGATTTATCTTTAGGTAATATTATTATTTAGTCTTCTAGTTGGATTAGGATTAAGATTAGTTTGAATTTAGTTTCCATAGTTATCTTAATTAGTTTCGTATAAATAGGACTATTAGGTTTCATTGTTTTCCAATTCAGATATCGTTTTAATAAAACTATCTTTTAGAGTTTTATCTCTAAATTTGAGAGTTTTCTCATTATTTTCCGGGTTCTATGCTTGTAGACTCATTCATCTTTTGGATTTGACGCTTGTCGATCCGTTCCGCGCATTCCTACTGCGTCAGATGGGGATGAAAATGAAGATGATCGGAGCTCGGAGCGAGGATGAATATGAAGATATTCGGAGCTTGGAGGAAGATGATGTTTGGGCCTTTGATGTATGTAATCTCTCTTTCTCTCTCTCTCTCTCTACCCGGTAAGAGCGAATGCGAGGACCGAGAGTCGTACCCGGTAAGTGAGGGTGACGACTCTTACCATGGTTTAGCGTTTACCGGATGAATTATTGCATATGAAACCGATTTGGGGGACTAAAATCTTACCCGGTAAGTAAGTGATTGTATTAAATTTTACCACTAAACGCTTACCCGGGTAAGCATTTGGTAAACGACCCCTTAGAGTTGTTTTCGATGTTTCTTTGAGGATCAAAGCAATTGTGAGCTTCGATATGGGTTTTATTTATAACTTCATGCATACAAAAACTTTCATTTTTGTGTTTTATTTTATTTATATATATGCATATATACTAAAATTTTATTTCTTAGTAGAACTTGTGTAGATGTACTTGTATTTTGTTGGGTCTCTTTCTTGTTTACTTAGGTTTGTTTGTGTAGTTTTCGTTCTTGTTGCCGGTACCGTAACCAACTTTTGATCAACATAATGAGAAACAAAAAGAAGAGAGAAGAATTATACAAAGATCGGCGAGATACCGAAGTCGAAGCATATTAGGATTAGCTTAAAGAAGCATGCTGTATTGGAGAACTAGTAAAGTTTGTCGTTGGCGTTCTTATACAATATTCATATGATTATTAATATAATTGTTGATGTTTCTCAGTTAATTATTATATTGACTTTTTTTTATTTTGCCACATTATTAAAGTCGTTGCCAAAGGTTAATTATAGCGATAGTCAAGTGCTACAATGACCACATAATTTTAAATTTAAATGGTGACAAAATAGTTTATGGACATGGTTTTAATAATTCATGGTAATCATGTCATGAATTGGCAATGGTTAATACAAATTTGTATAAGTAGTTTATGACCACAGTTTTGTTATTTCGTGTGACTAAAGGGTAGTTAATAGCCACAGTCCTACAATTTAGCGCAATCATTTGAATTGGCCATGGTAAATAAAAAATTTGGTGGCTATACATACTTTAATGTCATGGTTTAAGCTATTTTGTGTGAGTAAAAGGTAACCAATAACCATGGTTTTTAAAAATTAATCGTAACTAAATGTCGTGAATTAGCCACGGTTAACATAAGATTTGTGTGGCAATAAGTAGTTTACGGTCATGGTTTTAGTTATTTAATGTGACCGAAGGATAACCAATAACCACGATTTTAACAATCAACGTAATCATATGTCACAAAATAGCTACAATTAATATGAAATTTGTGTGGCTATAAGTAGTTTAGGCCACAATTTTAGCTATTTTGTGTAAGCAAAAGGCATCAAGTGGCCACAGTTTTAACAATCCAGTGACACCATATGTCATGAAATAGCCACAATTAGTATAAAAGTTGTGTGGATATAACTAGTCTATGGTTACGATTTTAGTTATATCGTGTAGCCAAAAGGTTACCAATAGCCATGTTTTTTACTATTCATTGTAACCATATGTCGTGAAATAACCATGATTAATATAAAATTGTGTGACTATCAGTAGTTTGTGACCACAATTTTAATTATTTTGTGTGACCAAAGGTAACCAATGGCCACGATTGTAACAATTTTGCGTTACCATATGTCATGAACAAGTCACGTAAACATTTATGTGGCTATAAGTAGTCTATAGTCATGGTTAAAATAAATACATGTTGCTATAAAATAATCAACGGCCACCACAAAAACAAATCGTGCGGCCTTAAGTCGCTTATGGCCACGATTTTAACTATTTTGTGTTGCAAAAAAATAACCAATAACCACAGTTTTAACTATTTTGTGTCACAAAAAGGTAATCAGTAGCTACGGTTCTACAAAATAAGCGTAACGAAAAGTAATGAAATTACCACAGTTAATATGAATTAACGTGGCTACACGTAGTTTATGGCCACAGTTATATAAAGAAAATACTAAACTACATACGTTTTCCGCCACGTTTTTAGGCTATGGCAACGGTTTATCATATGATATGGTGACACATTTTAAACGTGGCCATAAGGGTATCAAAAGTCACGGCAGAATAGACTACGGTTTGATTGAAAAAAAAAACTGTGGCTAAAGGCCTACGGCCACGGTTTTTAACCGTGGCCATTGTGAGTTTTTGTACTAGTGATAAGATCCCAAAAATGGCCCGAGACCGCATGTTGAGAGTTTCGATGCTGATTCCACCTGGAACATCGAGAACGTAGGTGAAACCGAAGTTATAAGGATGGATGAGGGAGTTCAAGTTGAAACAGAAATAGAAGTGAGCTGAGAGAGGATAAGAAAAGAATATGCTGAGCGTGAGACAGAGTCTACAAAAGAATTAAATAAAGACTACCCAAACTGTGTCAAGCCAGGTAGCCACATCTACTGTCGACGTGCGTTCGTCGTCGTTGCACATTGAAGAAGCCGTAGTGGACCTAGCTACGCATTGCACAGCCCCTCCCATCCACTCACAAGTTTCTCTACAAACTGGTGTTTCATTCTCACAAGGGGATATAGCACATACTCTCTCGGTGACACACTCGGTGTCTGCTGGTATTGAAGCAGATAGGCTCCCGCCCCGACCATCGACTTCATTTCCACACACGTTGAGTCTAGAGCCATTTGGACGAACATCCTTTCCTAGGACACGTGCTCCGATCATTACTCAAGTAGTGACACAATCAGTTGGTAGCTTCCGTGCACCACCCGGAACACCCCGAGTAAGGCCGCCATTCGTTGGTGCTTCGCGAGGACAGGATGGAAGTCGTCAATGCTAACACTATGCCAACATTGAGCACATGCCATGCGGTTGCTTCAACTGTCATGTCAATCGGAAACCTATGTGGTCCTAGTGTTAGACCCAATCTTGCTACATAGTTACTTGCCATGCTAGGGCCGCCTCCTCACTATATCCCCTTGGATTTTCTGCATGCTGCCTTGGATTCGCTGAACATGTCTTACAAGAATCAGGCCAAGGAGATGCAACGGATTGTAAATCATTTATCTAAAAGCTGTAATAGAAACCCCATCTACTTGTTTTGGATCACAGATGAGCATCATTGTTATATGCTTTCGATCAAGAACTTCTTTGATAATTGTTGATTCGTTTCCTAGTAGGCTCGATGTAGATGGAAATAGACATGGACCTAAAGTCATTAATTGAAATACGGCGATTCTCGTGATAAAAAGGTATCTTAAACTTTTCTTATGTATGCATAATGTAAGTCCTATGCTACAAGTAACTAGGAAATTAATGCGTAAATGATGAACACAATAGCTAACAACTCATCAAGAAGTCTAATTAATACACATTAAAAAACGATATGAACGATGGCTTTGTTTCCTACTCACCTTTAGAAAAAGTTGAAATTACTCATTATTGACGGATAACCAATATTATTCCCAAACATTATGTAAAGTAATTGGCAATTAGAGATAGCATGTTTTACTAAATGCTGAAAGAGTAATTGCCCAGTAATGCATCCATACACTTAAAAGGATCTTTGAAGACACCATTTGATAACACATGCTATCCTTTCAAATCCATTTTATGCATATAGCATATATATCCTAGGAACATCCCCTCTCTATCCCTCTAAAAGTCATTGTAAAATGTTCTTTATCTGAGATAGAAAAGGCACACCAAATCGTTTTTAAAGACCAACATATTGAATATAGCTTTGCATATATGTATCGGATTCTAACATCCGTACAACATATGCATATACTTATAAAATTTAAAATTAAAATTAAAACCAAAACCAAAGAAAACAATATTCCTCGAAAACTTAATACATATTTTTCATTTAAAAGGAGTTTCATTAGAGCAAAACTAATACAATTCTAATGAAAGCTATTGCAATTTCCATTTCAGGAGATGCACATTTTCAACTTTTTTTCGGGAAATTTACTCAAATAGCCAAACCACCAAGAAGTGACAAAATAGCCACATTCTCTCCCGGTTTACAAAAATAGCCAACGGGTCCGCACTCTGACCCGACCCGGTGAATGCGGACCGCAATGGGGTCCCAAAAAGACAAAAACAAGGCTGGAACGGTAGGTCTGCACTCTGACCCAACCGTTTTCAAACACTTTTTTTATCTTTTTGTGACCCTATTGCGGTCCGCACTCACAGGGTCGGGTCAGAGTGCGGACCCGTTGGCTATTTTTGTAAACCAGAAGAGGTTTTGGCTATTTTGTCAAGAGTCTTCGTGGCTTTGGCTATTTGAGTCAATTTCCCCCTTTTTTCGCTAGAAATGAAATGGAAAAAAGAAAAGAAATTGTTCCTGTCAGATGAAATTACATATTTTCTCATTGTCAGTATTGTTGGATGTTATTGATTTAATCCACATTAATTGCTCATTATTTTAACATAAAGATCAGAGGATGGTGTTTTTTTGGGTCAAGGGTCTCAAAGAGTGGATCGATAAGAGGTAGATCACTTAGTGGAGCATCTCAGCCTGAAGGTTTTCGTTGGTTTGGAATTGTCCCTATAAAAGCTAATATTTTCATTTGGAGACTCGGATGTGGAAGAGTGTCGGTTCGAGAGGAGTTAGATAAGAGAGGATTCGAGTTACACTCTGTTTCATGTCCTAGATGCGCGTCGGAGGTTGAGTCGATTGATCATTGCTTCCTTCGTTGGCCTTTGTGATGTTTGGTTTGTCGGCTTTTGTTGTTTTGTTTGTTTGGCTGCGTTCTGCTTGGGTTTGTTAATTGGGGCTTGCTGCTTGTGTCGTTTCTGCGTCTTGCGGAAACTCCGAGCTCTTCTTTCTTTGTACCGTCTTTGATCCTTTTTCTTTAATATATTTGTTGGCCTTTGCAAAATAAAAATAAAAATATGTGCGATATAAATGATTTATGATGATGACGTAAAAACTTCTGAATTAGACTAAAGTAATAACACTTGAAGTAAGATTTAATTTAGACGAATTGTTGATTTGGAGGTGACAAGAATTGATTGGGTTTTTGCCTATATACATACACTATTAAAAGAAAGACTTTTTTCGTCACAAAACCTTCACAAAAGTTGGTGGGTAAATTTTCGGTGGGTAATGCAAATCAGTGGCAGATTACCGAGGGATTCTCTGGGTGATCCATGAGTATTTTCTCGAAAAACATCGGATTTTACCAAACCATTGGTATTTTCTGAATGATTCCTTGGGAATCATCGACGGAAATTTCCCTTGGTAAATTTTGTGGGTAAAACTCATTTGTTTTGTAGTGATATCTATATAGTAATATAATAACTATATATCTAAATATAGAAAATACTAATGTTTTATTTTATTTTAAACAATGTAAAATAACCAAAATACTTTTGAACTATCAGGGTTAAGGTTAACCGCGTTAGGACAAAGGGACCCGATTCATAACAAAAGTGAAACTACAGTGTCATTTGAGGGATCCAATCCAAATTTTTATATAACCACATGGACGAAATCTGTAATTCACTTTACTTTTTTTTTATAATGTGTTACGTATGAAATTTTCATATCTAGCCTTAAAAGTTGAGCATACAATTTGAAAATTTTGGTTTAAAAACAGAGTCAAGTTGAGGAGGGAAATTAAGTGGGAAAACTGGAGTTGTAATCACTTTCATTACTTGTATCTGGACAATTTGTAATCTAGCGCCTTGCTAGGTTACGTTTTCTTAATAAAATGTGTTCCCTGCTGTTCAGAAACAAGTTTTCGGCCGTTTCAGTCCAAACCACTAAAACGTTGAGATCGCAAATCGAACTGAACTGAACGGTTTGGCTTTTTTCAGATTGGACCGGACCGCCTGACTGCCAAAAACGGTTCCATTTGACTTGTTTTGAGTGGTCCCATAAAAGAATTTGATAAAGGATATGCATCGTGAACGTTCTAAGGACACAGAAAGACAATCGAGATGACCATGCTAGACATTCCAGCTCTCCAAAGTTATCACAGAGTCTGATGCACTAATACATCATTTACATTTAATAATGTTTTCCAAAACCTTATATACATGTGTATAGTACCTTCTGTAGAACACTATCATTTGAAAAGCATATCTAAATGGTAGTAAAACTTTTTTCGTCAAGTAAATGATGATTTTAGTAACATTTTAGCTTAAAATATGAATTTCATTCATTTTTTTCAAGAGGGTTATTAACTATATTCCTTATTAAATATAAATGATGTATTATAATTAATAATATTTCAACCAATATAAAGAATGACTCAAGGGAATGGCATATAAGTCCCCCTATACATATGGATAAATTTAGAAAGTTTTTGTTTGGAAGGACTTTTTGATAGATGAAAAGTGCGAGTTTTTTTTAATTGGAATGGGTGAGGGTTGGAAAATAAAACTTGGCCTTATAGATCAACCTTCCCTTTAAAAACTTACTGAATAAGTCATATTCTATATAATTAAGAGGTGCTGAAGTTTGAAGTCTGGTTTTATTTCTGATTTTTAAGAGGTGGTGCTGAAGTCTAAAATCTGAATCAATAATATTGTTTGTTTTTTAATCTGACAAGCGTCTGAATATGTATAATTTTCTAATTTATCCCTCAAAAATTCAACCTAAATACGTCAATTGAAGTGAGTATCGATGATCGAAGGACAAAATCGAAAAAAAAAGAAACAAAAGAAGGATGCCGGCAGATTTGCAAGGTTGTGGAGTTTTAATCATATATCAAACACCAAAGAGCCGATTTAAGCGATTCAAGATGTTTTGGAAAGCTAACACACAAATCTACGATATTCGTGTTTTGTGTTTTCGCACGTTCGGGGAGCATCTGGGCTAAACCCGACGTTGAAATCGAAAGAATGATAAGTGGCAAGGTTATCACTTAATTATTCAGAGGAGATTAAGAGTTAGGGGGCTCTGAAATGGAAGAAAAAAAACTGTCTGAATCATCTTACATCTAACCGTATCAGACATAAGTGTCAATTAAGAGAGCTTATTTTAAAAAAACAAACACCACCTAAGTCACTACCAAATAGGTGTAGCTAGATGCAATGCTCGTTAGATATGAGGTTCAATATGTTGAATAATTGCATAATCAATTAGCTAGCTTTCTTGTTTCAATGTCATTTTGCAAGAATTCAAAATTAAAAGTCATTTTGCCCAAAAAAGAGCTACATCATTTGTTTTGATTTAATAATTGTAAATTTAAATTACATTTGAATTAATGTACATAACTATGTATCATATTACAGTACTTTTTGAAACAATGTAGTTTATATTTGCAATATTGACGAATAACACTTTTCACAAAAAGAAAAAAACTTAATTGGATATCATTGTCTACGTGTAATTTGTTAAAGACTTTATTGATTTATAGCATGTAACACATATACACATCTCTCTATTATATGTATCAGTTTAATGTCCCTTTGAATATCAAAAGGTTGTTAAAAATAATATGGTATAAAGGTATCATTTGCAGATATTCTCAATTCAATATGGCAGTCTCTCATGAAAGAGACGGAATATGGTCGAGTATATGCTATATATATACATAATATAGAACATGCATATAGTTCTTTTTTGGCCTATAAAATGATTTTAAATCCGATACCGCCGGGGAGGCGTGCGTGCGTGTGTGCGTTGTGTTCGTGGTAGTTGATCGAAAGAGTCGATGCCGCTATGCCTTCCAAAAAAAATTAGATGAATTACTGGGTATTACTCCTTTAGCAGTTAATAAGTCATGTACTAGAACTAACTGCCAAGGGAGATTTGCCCCGTAATTCATCAGTTTTACATAGCCTGTCATTATGAATGAGATTACTATATCATAAATATTTATGACCATTATTTATGTAATTACCCATATAGTTGATGTATTCTTCACTTGTAGACCACTTGATCAAGTTTGATCGAGACGTCTTCTAATCACACAATATTTTTCAAATCGTAACGTTTTATATTGCATTTCTCCAAAACTCTTCTTATTCATGATGTTCATGATCTCTTCAGCTGTGATGCAACGTACAAAAGTGACTCCTTTGTAAGCATCAAAGAACTCTATCTATATAAGATTATCTTCAAAACATGCGAGCTATTTTGGGTAAGCTTGTATTTTACCAAATTAAGCCTTTTCTCGCAAAAAAGCTTGGTTCGAACCAAATTTGTATCTCCGTAGTATTAGTGTATATTATCTTATATATATCTTATATATCTTTGTAATTATCGTGAATATAGTTTCCTAGAATATTGGGATTTCCTTGGTTATCCCTTATCTGTAATATGTATATATTGGGTATCGATCAATGAGAATGGAAAAGAAAAATTCACAAGTCTTTATGGTATCAGAGCCCTGATTGGGTCTTCTCTCCCTCTCGTCTCCCTCGTTCTTACTGCCACACCATCGATACCACCATGGGCGGACCCAGTGTTGCACATACGGTGGCACGTGCCACTGTATCGTTTGTCCGGCGAAGGGTAAAATTTAGTAACGGTATGAAGAGTGCAACCGTATCGTTTTAAATGGTGCAACCGTATCAAAAAAACTCTTAAAATCAACAAAAAATTCCAAATAAACTCTTAAAATCAACCAAAAATCCCAAAAAAAAAACTTTTAAAATCAATCAAAAATCCCAAAAAACTCTTAAAATAACCAAAAAAACCCCGAAAAGTTCTCTCGAAATTGATTTTTTTTAAAAGTTCCTCGAAATCGAGAAAAAAATTTAAAAAAAATTATCAAAGCAATAGGGCGATGTAGAAAAGTTTTAGGTTCGTCAAAGGTGCCACCCGTAAGAAAAAATTCCTGGGTCCGCCTATGGATACCACAGCCTCTCTTTTTTGATTTTAAGAAAATCAATAGTGCTCCATTAATTTATTCCAGACCTGCAATCTCTCTCTCTCGCTAAACCACAGCAAAGAATCAAATTCTGTGATTTTACCCACCATCGATACCCTAAACCCTGCAATCGCTAAACCTCTCTTTTTTATCAACCCTAATCACCGTCTATCAGCGTCATGACAAGATCTAGCACCAACAACGAAACCACCAAAACACCGTTTCACCCTGCTTTAGGCGTAAACAATATCAAAAACTCGATACCCATTATTCTCGATCAATCCGACGGTCATTATGCTTCGTGGGTTGAGTTGTTCCACGTTCATGCATGTGCTTATAATGTGTTTGATCACATAAACCCCAAGGCCGACCGTCCCACTGAGATCGACACCACCACCTGGACCCGTCTCGATGCTATTGTCAAGCAATGGATCTATAGCACCATCTCTCCCGATCTCCTTCAAACCATAATGAAGCCCGGCGCTACCGCTCAAGAACTTTGGAATCGAATTGAAGAAATTTTTCAGGATAACAAAGCAACGCGTGCGGTTTACTTAGAGGAGCAGTTCAACACCACTCGTCTCGAAGCCTTCTCCAACATCTCGGATTATTGCGCTCGTCTCAAAAACTTGGCCGATCAAATGGCCAACGTAGGTAATCCGATCTCTGAAAATAAGATGGTTCTTCAATTGGTTTCAGGTCTCACGAAAGGTGACTATGATACCATAGCCACTCTCATACAGCAAGCCGATCCGTTGCCAAGCTTCAATAAAGCTCGATCTCAACTTTTGCTGGAAGAAACTCGCAGATCGAAACAAGAATCCCACGGGCCACAAGCTCTCGTTACCCAGCGCACAGACAACAACAATCCCTCCTCCGACAGTTCCACTCGCGAAAACACCGTTAGTACCGGTCGGGGCCACAGCCGCGGTGGTTATCGCGGGGGCCAAACAACAAACTCGCGCAACAGTCGTGGTCGGGGACGTGGTCGCGGCCGCACTAACTTCCAACCCCATTATCCATGGCCACCTACAGCTGGGTGGTACTCCACAAACCAGTGGGCAGCGCCGCCACCGTGCCCTTATTCAACAGCCCCACCAAACCCTCACTCGGGCCTTCTCGGACCGCGTCCCACCTATCGACCCCAACACCACTCGGATCCACAAGCTCACCTTGCGGCTGATCCTAACACCATTCACGGCACCCCGATGACACCAACAGAACTCCAAGGAGCCTTCCACACCATGCAGCTTCAACAACCAGACAACAATTGGTACATGGACAAGGGTTCTACATCTCACCTCACAAGTGACTCGGGTAAAATTTCTAATCTATTTTCTTTAAGCAATCCTCGTTATATTTTAGTTGGTAATGGCAAAAGCATCCCAATTCTTGGTCAAGGCTCTACCACCCTTCCTAACCCACACCGACCCTATACTCTCAGTCATGTCTACCATGTTCCAAATATAATCAAAAATCTTATTTCTGTCCGCAAATTCACTCGTGAAAATAAAGTTTCCATAGAATTTGACCCGTTTGGTTTTTCTGTGAAGGATCTTTCAACGGGGAACCTTATCACGCGATGCAACAGCTCCGGTGATCTCTACCCTCTCACACATGTCTCAAACATACAACCCTCCCCCGTCGCTCTACACACAGTTTCTCCCGCAACTTGGCACAACCGTCTTGGACATCCAGGACCTTCCGTTTTTAATTTACTTAGGCATAGCAATTTTATTTCCCACAATAAAGGCGATGTATCGTGTAATGCTTGTTCTTTGGGCAAACATTGTCGTTTACGGTTTACTTTATCTCACTCTATCACTTATTTTCCGTTTGATATCATACATGCCAATTTATGGACATCTCCTGTTACGTCCAAATTAGGTCATAAATATTATCTCGTTTTGCTTGACGATTTTTCCCAGTTTATTTGGACTTTCCCTCTACAAACAAAGTCTCAAGTTTTTCCTATATTCTTACAATTTCACGCATACGTCCATACGCAATTTGGGAAGAAAATCAAATCTCTTCAATGTGATAATGGTCGAGAGTTCAACAACTCTCTTTTTCACCAACTTGGTGTCAAACACGGCATGCAATTCCGCTTCTCGTGCCCCTACACCTCCCCTCAAAATGGTAAGGCCGAACGCATTCTTCGAACCATAAATAATACGATCCGGATAAACCTCATTCAAGCATCAATCCCCCCTCTTTTTGGAACTATGCTCTTGCCTTTGCTACATATATTCATAACATCTTACCCTTCACCACCATCAAAAACAAAACTCCCACCGAGACCCTTTATTGCCGTAAGCCTACGTACACTCACCTACGCACATTCGGGTGTTTATGTTACCCCAACATCTCCTCCACCACTCCTCACAAACTTGCCCCTCGATCGGTCCCATGTGTCTTCCTCGGATATCCATCCAACCACCGAGGTTATCTTTGTCTCAACCTGTCCACAAATCAGCTAATCATCTCTCGTCATGTGACATTTGACGAAACCACTTTCCCATTTGCCAAACCACATCAGCCTCACAACCACTCATATGACTTCCTCACCGACATCGAACCCTCGCCTTATCTCCTCCATCAATACCAACTCAACCACATTAATACACCCACCACATCATCTCCTGCTCCCACTACCTCACCACCTACGACCCACACTACGACCCAAACTCCCGCTCCCCAACTTCCACCACCCAACCCATCGACAACTTCTGATTCGGCCGATTCGGCCCAACCGACAGAATCCTCATCCCAAACTGCCCAAACCACCGCTCCCTCTCTACCCGTAAACATTCCCGAATCTCCTCCATCACCACCACCCTCCTCATCCCATCCTATGCAAACTCGGTCAAAGAATGGTATCTTCAAACCCAACCACCCATTCTCTCTTCTCACCCAAAACATCTCTCCCCTTCCCACCAATCCCAAAGAGGCTCTCCTTGACCAAAATTGGAATAATGCCATGACAGCTGAATTTAATGCTTTGCTTAAACAAAATACTTGGACATTGGTCCCCCGTCCACGTGATGCTAATATTATCCGTTGTCATTGGATTTTTCGTCACAAATTTCATGCTGATGGCTCTCTTGAACGGTACAAAGCCCGACTCGTGGTGAACGGAAACTCTCAACAAGTGGGGGTAGACTGTGATGAAACGTTTAGCCCCATGGTCAAACACGCCACCATTCGCACTGTTCTCAGTCTCGCTATGGGACGCAAGTGGCCGATCCATCAACTTGATGTTAAGAATGCATTTCTCCACGGCAACTTGGACGAAACCGTTTACTTGCATCAACCACCGGGTTTCTTTAATCCCTCTTATCTGGGACACGTGTGCAAGCTTCAAAAGTCTCTCTACGGGTTAAAACAGGCTCCGCGGGCTTGGTATCAACAGCAAAGAATCAAATTTTGTGATTTTACCCACCATCGATACCTTAAACCCTGCAATCGCTAAACCTCTCTTTTTGATCAACCCTAATCACCGTCTATCAGCGTCATGACAAGATCTAGCACCAACAACGAAACCACCAAAACACCGTTTCACCCTGCTTTAGGCGTAAACAATATCAAAAACTCGATACCCATTATTCTCGATCAAACCGACGGTCATTATGCTTCGTGGGTTGAGTTGTTCCACGTTCATGCATGTGCTTATAATGTGTTTGATCACATAAACCCCAAGGCCGACCGTCCCACTGAGATCGACACCACCACTTGTACCCGTCTCGATGCTATTGTCAAGCAATGGATCTATAACACCATCTCTCCCGATCTCCTTCAAACCATAATGAAGCCCGACGCTACCGCTCAAGAACTTTGGAATCGAATTGAAGAAATTTTTCAGGAAAACAAAGCAACGCGTGCGGTTTACTTAGAGGAGCAGTTCAACACCACTCGTCTCGAAGCCTTCTCCAACATCTCGGATTATTGCGCTCGTCTCAAAAACTTGGCCGATCAATTGGCCAACGTAGGTAATCCGATCTCTGAAAATAAGATGGTTCTTCAATTGGTTTCAGGTCTCACGAAAGGTGACTATGATACCATAGCCACTCTCATACAGCAAGCCGATCCGTTGCCAAGCTTCAATAAAGCTCGATCTCAACTTTTGCTGGAAGAAACTCGCAGATCGAAACAAGAATCCCACGGGCCACAAGCTCTCGTTACCCAGCGCACAGACAACAACAATCCCTCCTCCGACAGTTCCACTCGCGAAAACACCGTTAGTACCGGTCGGGGCCACAGCCGCGGTGGTTATCGCGGGGGCCGAACATCAAACTCGCGCAACAGTCGTGGTCGGGGACGTGGTCGCGGCCGCACTAACTTCCAACCCCATTATCCATGGCCACCTACAGCTGGGTGGTACTCCACAAACCAGTGGGCAGCGCCGCCACCGTGCCCTTATTCAACAGCCCCACCAAACCCTCACTCGGGCCTTCTCGGACCGCGTCCCACCTATCGACCCCAACACCACTCGGATCCACAAGCTCACCTTGCGGCTGATCCTAACACCATTCACGGCACCCCGATGACACCAACAGAACTCCAAGGAGCCTTCCACACCATGCAGCTTCAACAACCAGACAACAATTGGTACATGGACAAGGGTTCTACATCTCACCTCACAAGTGACTCGGGTAAAATTTCTAATCTATTTTCTTTAAGCAATCCTCGTTATATTTTAGTTGGTAATGGCAAAAGCATCCCAATTCTTGGTCAAGGCTCTACCACCCTTCCTAACCCACACCGACCCTATACTCTCAGTCATGTCTACCATGTTCCAAATATAATCAAAAATCTTATTTCTGTCCGCAAATTCACTCGTGAAAATAAAGTTTCCATAGAATTTGACCCGTTTGGTTTTTCTGTGAAGGATCTTTCAACGGGGAACCTTATCACGCGATGCAACAGCTCCGGTGATCTCTACCCTCTCACACATGTCTCAAACATACAACCCTCCCCCGTCGCTCTACACACAGTTTCTCCCGCAACTTGGCACAACCGTCTTGGACATCCAGGACCTTCCGTTTTTAATTTACTTAGGCATAGCAATTTTATTTCCCACAATAAAGGCGATGCATCGTGTAATGCTTGTTCTTTGGGAAAACATTGTCGTTTACGGTTTACTTTATCTCACTCTATCACTTATTTTCCGTTTGATATCATACATGCCGATTTATGGACATCTCCTGTTACGTCCAAATTAGGTCATAAATATTATCTCGTTTTGCTTGACGATTTTTCCCATTTTATTTGGACTTTCCCTCTAGAAACAAAGTCTCAAGTTTTTCCTATATTCTTACAATTTCACGCATACGTCCATACGCAATTTGGGAAGAAAATCAAATCTCTTCAATGTGATAATGGTCGAGAGTTCAACAACTCTCTTTTTCACTAACTTGGTGTCAAACACGGCATGCAATTCCGCTTCTCGTGCCCCTACACCTCCCCTCAAAATGGTAAGGCCGAACGCATTCTTCGAACCATAAATAATACGATCCGGATAAACCTCATTCAAGCATCAATCCCCCCTCTTTTTGGAACTATGCTCTTGCCTTTGCTAAATATATTCATAACATCTTACCCTTCACCACCATAAAAAACAAAACTCCCACCGAGACCCTTTATTGCCGTAAGCCTACGTACACTCACCTACACACATTCGAGTGTTTATGTTACCCCAACATCTCCTCCACCACTCCTCACAAACTTGCCCCTCGATCGGTCCCATGTGTCTTCCTCGGATATCCATCCAACCACCGAGGTTGTCTTTGTCTCAACCTGTCCACAAATCAGCTGATCATCTCTCGTCATGTGACATTTGACGAAACCACTTTGTTGGTGATTATAGTGAAATCATCGGTCCATTTTGTGTAGTTGGATTCACAAAGGTAATAATGGGGTTGGTAGCTAAGCTATAACATGAGTTAGGAGGTGTGGAGTGCACACTCGTGTAAGCTAACTAGAACCCGGGATTGTTGGACGGTTAAAATCGACAAGTTACAAAGTGGTTTCTTGAGCTGGGCGTCGGGGCCACTTGTGGCGCTACTTATCTAGCGCGGGAAGTAGCCCCAAGCTCTGGAATGTTGCCCGCGCTCTTTTTGGGGCTACTTATCTAGCGCGGGAAGTAGCGTCGGGCTCTGGAATGTTGTCCGCGCTCTTTTTGGGGCTACTTATCTAGCACGGGAAGTAGCGCCGGCGTCAGGGATGTTTTCTCACTTTGTAACTCCCGTTTTTTGTAACCGACGTCATTAAGTCCACAATCAAATCTCATTAAATGAGAGATTATTTCCTGGTTCATTACAATGTAGGTTACGATTCTCTAAAGGTGTATAAGTATGAATCGATTAGTGCCTTAATCGATACACCGAAACAAAGAGATTATCCCCTAGAGAATTTCGTGATACCCAGGCATATAGGGTCGAAATATCTCTTACGGAAAGCGAGCTCTCACGCGATCTCTGCGTTTATCCAAGTTCTTACGATCACCTATTCCTCATCTCTTTCTCGGTTTCCCCCAACAATCGTAAGAGATACTTACTTATCACGAGGGAGATGGTGAATGATCAGTCCGTGAGAGACATGACTTCCAAGTTCACAAAACTTGAGAAGTTTGAAGGCGTGGATTTCCGTAGATGGCAGAAGAAGATGCATTTCTTGTTGACAACGTTGAAGGTGGTGTATGTGCTAAGCACCCCGATACCGGAGCTGATGGAGAACGAGACGCTGGAGGTTACCCGACGTCGCGGCAAGTGGGAGAATGATGACTACATCTGTCGTGGCCACATCTTGAACGGTATGTGTGACTCCCTCTTCGATATTTATCAAAATGTGGAATCCTCCAAAGAGCTATGGGATTCTCTCGAGTCCAAATACATGGCCGAAGATGCTTCTAGTAAGAAGTTCCTCGTGAGTAATTTTAATAATTACAAAATGGTGGACTCAAGGCCGGTGATGGAGCAATACAATGAGCTCCTTCGCATTTTAGGCCAATATGCTCAACATAATATGAAGATGGACGAATCCATCTCCGTATCAAGCATTATTGATAAACTGCCCCCCTCTTGGAAAGACTTTAAACATATGTTGAAACACAAGAAGGAAGAGTTGTCTCTTGTACAACTCGGTAGTCACTTGCGCATAGAGGAATCTCTTCAGGCGCAAGAGGTTGAGAAACCTAAGATTAAGGAGGTTTCTGCACCTTCGGTGAACATGGTGGAAGAGGGGAAAACTAACAAGTTCAAAGGAAAACGGAAGTTCAATGATGCTAAGAAAGGGCCCAATAAAAAGGTTACTTTAACCTGTTGGACCTGTGGGATGACCGGCCATCTCAAGCGGGATTGTCGGGTTGTCAAGAATAAGGGTGGAGCAAGCACGAGTGGAAGTGGGAAAGGATCCAAGGATCAAAACCCACGGCAAGGTCAGTTTCTTGACTTTGGTTTTAATTCAAATTTGGATTATGTGCCACTGATATCCGAATCATTTTATGTGCAGGATGATGATGTTGCTTGGTGGATCGACTCGGGTGCTACAAGTCATGTGTGCAAAGATCGCCGTTGGTTCACTTCTTTGGAACCGGTTGAAGACGGATCAATGCTTCGCATGGGGAACGAGTCGATGGCTCCCATTCTTGGAAGAGGCTTAGTTAGGCTAGAATTTAGTTCTGGCAAAGTAGTTGAACTTTTTAATGTTTTGTTTGTACCGCGAATTCGAAAGAATTTGGTTTCCGGTAGTATTTTGAATAAGTTAGGGTATAGGCAAGTTTATGAGTCGGACAAGTTTATCTTGTCAAAGGGTGGCTCTTTTGTAGGATTTGGTTATTTGCTTAATAATATGTTTATGTTGAATTTGAATAAAATGAATGTTGTTTCAAATTCTGTTTTTATTGCAAATAATGTTTGTGTTGATTCTAATTTATGGCATGCTAGACTTGGTCATGTTAATTTTAAACGGATGGTTGAAATGTCAAAAGACGGTCTTATTCCGGCTTTTGATATTAAGTCTGATAAGTGTAAAACTTGCATGTTAACAAAGATCACTAGACAACCTTTTCCTAACGTAAAAAGGGACTCTTCGGTACTTGAATTAATTCATAGTGATCTTTGTGATTTGCATTCAACTCCGTCTTTTGGTAATAAAAAGTATGTTGTCACTTTCATTGACGACGCTTCACGTTTTTGCTATGTTTATTTGTTACACTCAAAAGATGAAGCGTTGGTTAAATTTAAAGTTTTTAAAACGGAGGTTGAATTGCAAATGAATGGCTTAATTAAGTGTTTACGTACCGATCGTGGTGGGGAATATTACGACCCCATGTTTTTCCAATCCGTAGGAATCATTCATGAGACTACGGCGCCTTATACACCACAGCAAAATGGTGTGGCGGAACGGAAAAATAGAGTTCTCAAAGAAATGGTGAACTCTATGTTATCCTACTCGGGTTTGAGTGATGGATTTTGGGGTGAAGCCATGTTAACGGCTTGTTATTTGCTGAATCGAGTTCCTAATAAAAGGAACAAGATTACCCCATATGAACTTTGGTTCAAGAAAAGGCCGAACTTGAGTTATATTCGAGTTTGGGGCTGTCGAGCGGTCGTTCGACTACCCGAACCCAAAAGGAAGACTTTGGGTGAGAAAGGCATTGATTGCATCTTTGTTGGATATGCCGAGCATTCCAAGGCTTATAGGTTCTATGTTATTGAACCTAATGATTCTATAGCGATTCACACCGTTATAGAATCGAGAGACGCGATATTTGATGAGACTAGATTCTCTTCAATGCCGAGGCCTAAGGACATAGTTCCAAATACTAGTGAAACTAGTGAGGTTGAAGAACAAGCAATTGTTCCAACCGAATCTCCGATGCTTCGAAGGAGCAAAAGAGGAAGGATTGAAAAATCCTTTGGTCCCGATTTCCAAGTGTACTTGGTAGAGGGATCAAGAGATGAGATTGGATCCCAATTCCTTTACTGTTATAGTGTTGAGGAGGATCCAAAATCATTTGATGAGGCTATGAAGTCTCAAGATATTGCTTTCTGGAAAGAAGCAATACATGATGAAATGGATTCCATCATGGGGAATAATACTTGGGTATTATCGGACTTGCCACCGGGTTGTAAACCTTTGGGTTGCAAGTGGATCTTCAAAAGGAAGATGAAAGCGGATGGGTCAATCGACAAGTTCAAGGCTCGATTAGTGATCCAAGGCTTTAGGCAACGGGAAGGCATCGATTATTTTGATACATATGCCCCGGTTGCAAGAATCTCCACTATTAGATTGTTGATAGCCTTAGCCGCTATTCACAATTTGGTGATTCACCAAATGGATGTCAAAACGGCATTCTTGAATGGTGACTTGGAGGAGGAAGTTTACATGAAACAACCGGAAGGTTTTGTTATGCCCGGAATGGAGCATAAGGTGTGTAAACTTGTAAAATCATTGTATGGGCTGAAACAAGCACCCAAACAATGGCATCAGAAATTTGATGAGGTTATCTTGTCCAACGGTTTTATGATAAACCAAGCGGACAAGTGTGTATATAGCAAATTTGATTCTTCCGGTAACGGTGTAATCATTTGCTTATATGTTGACGACATGTTGATCTTTGGCACCGACCAAAATCAAGTTGGGAAAACCAAAGAGTTTTTGTCGTTGAGTTTCTCCATGAAAGATATGGGAGAGGCGGAAGTGATCCTTGGTATTAGGATCAAGCGTGAGAACAAAGGGATTGCCATTACGCAATCTCACTACATTGAGAAAGTATTAAAGAAATTTAATTGCTTTGATTGTTCTCCGGTGAGTACCCCATGGGATCCGAGTGTGAAGCTTATGCCCAATTCGGGTGAAGCGGTGTCACAACTCGAGTACTCAAAGGCTATAGGATGCTTGATGTATGCCATGACAAGCACTAGGCCGGATATCGCATTTGCCATAGGAAAGTTGAGTAGATATACTAGTAATCCTAGTATTCATCATTGGCAAGCGATAAGACGAGTATTCAAATACTTGAAGAAAACCATTGATTATGGTTTGTCATATGTCGGATTTCCTTCGGTTTTGGAGGGATATTTGGATGCAAGTTGGATTACCAATTTGGAAGATCACTCTTCCACGAGTGGTTGGGTGTACTTGCTTGGGGGAGGTGCCATTTCTTGGGCTTCCAAGAAGCAAACTTGCATCACGAGTTCGACTATGGAGTCGGAATTTGTGGCATTAGCCGCTGCCGGTAAAGAGGCGGAATGGCTAAGGAATTTGGTCCATGAAATTCCATTATGGCCGAAACCAATATCACCCATTTCTATCCGTTGTGATAGTGAGGCAACTTTGGCTAAAGCTTATAGCCAAGTGTATAATGGCAAGTCTAGACACTTAGGTGTTAGACATAGCATGATTCGTGAGCTAATCACGAATGGGGTGATCTCGGTTGAGTTTGTTCGGTCGCAACAAAATCTAGCGGACCACTTGACGAAGGGGTTAGCTAGGGACTTGGTTCACAAGTCGGTAATTGGGATGGGATTAAAGTCCATCTAAATCTCTAACGGTGAGATACCCAATTCCCTTCTAGTACAACGTTAGAAGTTGAATTCAATGGGGAAGCTCACCCTAAGAGATTGGAGCACAAGACGGTCATCCCAAGGTGTGTGCTCGGTACTGCAAGTGAAGGAGGTAATTGTTCTTTTGTAAAAATGCATGTGCAGGTGCATGAGGAAAAGAACTACCTATATGAGTGTGAAGTGTGGCCGCTTCAAAAAGCTTGGACTTGGCTTTGATACACTCACGAATGGATAAGGACACATGGCCTGTATAGTGTCAAGTTTATACGTTAGAGAGTCTTTTAAATTCATGTGTATGTTATCTTCTGGTACTCAAATGGGTTGACGGGTTCAATCCATAGGACACCCAGATTCTCGAGTATTTGAAATGTGTAAT
Organism: Saussurea involucrata; assembly: GCA_033807775.1. Classification (NCBI taxonomy): domain Eukaryota; kingdom Viridiplantae; phylum Streptophyta; class Magnoliopsida; order Asterales; family Asteraceae; genus Saussurea; species Saussurea involucrata. Next base: position 83,135,518 of record CM066321.1, on the reverse strand, counting down.
GTACTAAGATGGAAATTCAATCTTTTAGATATTTTCATTTATGCATGAGTTTGTTTACCTGTATTGTAATTTTATTTTGTGAATCAAGGATTGCACTAAAATGGGGGAGGAATGTTGGTGATTTTAGTGAAATCATCGGTCCATTTTGTGTAGTTGGATTCACAAAGGTAATAATGGGGTTGGTAGCTAAGCTATAACATGAGTTAGGAGGTGTGGAGTGCACACTCGTGTAAGCTAACTAGAACCCGGGATTGTTGGACGGTTAAAATCGACAAGTTACAAAGTGGTTTCTTGAGCTGGGCGTCGGGGCCACTTGTGGCGCTACTTATCTAGCGCGGGAAGTAGCGTCGGGCTCTGGAATGTTGTCCGCGCTCCTTTTGGGGCTACTTATCTAGCACGGGAAGTAGCGCCGGCGTCAGGGATGTTTTCTCACTTTGTAACTCCCGTTTTTTGTAACCGACGTCATTAAGTCCACAATCAAATCTCATTAAATGAGAGATTATTTCCTGGTTCATTACAATTTAGGTTACGATTCTCTAAAGGTGTATAAGTATGAATCGATTAGTGCCTTAATCGATACACCGAAACAAAGAGATTATCCCTTAGAGAATTTTGTGATACCCAGGCATATAGGGTCGAAATATCTCTTACGGAAAGCGAGCTCTCACGCGATCTCTGCGTTTATCCAAGTTATTCTACATCTCTTTCTCCCCCAATTTTCGAATTCCTCCAACAATCTTTCCCATTTGCCAAACCACATCAGCCTCACAACCACTCATATGACTTCCTCACCGACATCGAACCCTCGCCTTATCTCCTCCATCAATACCAACTCAACCACATTAATACACCCACCACATCATCTCCTGCTCCCACTACCTCACCACCTACGACCCACACTACGACCCAAACTCCCGCTCCCCAACTTCCACCACCCAACCCATCGACAACTTCTGATTCGGCCGATTCGGCCCAACCGACAGAATCCTCGTCCCAAACTACCCAAACCACCGCTCCCTCTCTACCCGTAAACCTTCCCGAATCTCCTCCATCACCACCACCCTCCTCATCCCATCCTATGCAAACTCGGTCAAAGAATGGTATCTTCAAACCCAACCACCCATTCTCTCTTCTCACCCAAAACATCTCTCCCCTTCCCACCAATCCCAAAGAGGCTCTCCTTGACCAAAATTGGAATAATGCCATGACAGCTGAATTTAATGCTTTGCTTAAACAAAATACTTGGACATTGGTCCCCCGTCCATGTGATGCTAATATTATCCGTTGTCATTGGATTTTTCGTCACAAATTTCATGCTGATGGCTCTCTTGAACGGTACAAAGCCCGACTCGTGGTGAACGAAAACTCTCAACAAGTGGGGGTAGACTGTGATGAAACGTTTAGCCCCATGGTCAAACACGCCACCATTCGCACTGTTCTCAGTCTCGCTATGGGACGCAAGTGGCCGATCCATCAACTTGATGTTAAGAATGCATTTCTCCACGGCAACTTGGACGAAACCGTTTACATGCATCAACCACCGGGTTTCTTTAATCCCTCTTATCCGGGACACGTGTGCAAGCTTCAAAAGTCTCTCTACGGGTTAAAACAGGCTCCACGGGCTTGGTATCAACGGTTTGCTCAACACCTTTCCTATCTCGGTTTTACGTGTAGTAAGAGTGACACGTCGTTATTCATCCTTCGGCGCCACGGTGAGTGTGCCTACCTACTTCTCTACGTAGATGATATCATCCTCACTACTTCTACTTCCTCCTTGAAAACCGAGATCATTACCGCCCTCAAGCGCGAGTTCGATATGACCGACCTTGGTGCTCTAACGTATTTTTTGGGCATCTCAGTTAAACGCACCCCCAATAGTATGTTTCTCACTCAACAAAAATACACCGAAGACATACTTAAACGGGCAAATATGGAGAACTGCAAACCCATCGCAACCCCCGTCGATACCAATTCAAAGTTAAGCGCCACCGCTGGAGAGCCCGTGGACAACCCTTCCCTCTACCGGAGTCTGGCCGGAGCTCTTCAATACTTAACATTCAGCAGACCGGACATTGCATACGCCGTTCAGCAGATTTGTTTGTTTATGCACGCCCCTCGCCAACCACATTTTAATACTCTAAAACGCATCATCCGGTATCTCAAGGGAACTCTCCATCTCGGTCTCCACATATACCCAACCGCACCTTCGCAACTCATCGCTTACACAGATGCGGATTGGGGCGGATGTCCATACACACGTCGATCAACATCGGGTTATTGCGTGTTCTTAGGTGATAACTTAATTTCGTGGTCCGCTAAACGCCAACCTACACTGTCACGGTCAAGCGCGGAGGCCGAATACCGCGGCGTTGCTAACGTGGTCGCTGAATCTTGCTGGCTGCGCAATCTTCTCCTCGAACTCCATACGCCTCTTAAACGGGCCACATTAGTCTACTGTGACAACGTATCTGCGGTTTACCTATCGGGTAATCCTGCACAGCATCAGCGAACGAAACACATAGAAATGGACATCCATTTCGTTCGTGAAAAGGTGGCGCTAGGTCATGTTCGGGTTCTACACATTTCTTCCGCTTACCAACATGACGACATTTTCACTAAGGGTCTTCCTCGACAACTCTTCCTCGACTTCAGATACAGTTTGAGCATTCGTCCTCCTCCTGCTCCAACTGAGGGGGCCTATTAGTGTATATTATCTTATATATATATTATATATCTTTGTAATTATCGTGAATATAGTTTCCTAGAATATTGGGATTTCCTTGGTTATCCCTTATCTGTAATCTGTATATATTGGGTATCGATCAATGAGAATGGAAAAGAAAAATTCACTAGTCTTTACGTAGAATTGATCACCCATTCATCTTAGTATGTCAACTGTGCATTGAAGGGTAGGGTTGTTAGGTATTTTATGGTGATCGTGAATACACCATCTTTGTTTTTTGTTGTCCTTTTATCTCGACTACAATCAAAATATCTAAAAAATAATTGGCTAATTAACGATTGTGTGAAAAAATAGTTATTGCTTTAGTAAAACCTTTTATATGTAAACAAAAAAGTATTTTTGAAAAACTTCCAATCTTCACCATTAGAAAAAAAAAACAAAAATCTTGATAACTTAATATTTTCATTATGAGTTAATTGTTTGATAATTGATTTATACGATTGACTCTTTTGTACATTATTGTAATGCATCTATATACTCGTCTTTCTATTGATGTGAAATTTGTGTGCAAATGGTTACCTAAAGACATAAACAAATCACATTCTTCTTATAAAAATGCATATGTTTGAATGGAGAGTAAAATGCACATCAACAGACTTGGAGAATTTGAAATGTGCTAACAAGAAAGGACCCATATTCAAATGGGTACAAAAATCTATTTAATCTGTTTTGCAGGTTAGTCATGTGTAGTACTCAGTTTCAAATGTTCAAAACACATGACTGGAAGGAAATGAGACTTTTGTGCATGATTTCAAGTCTTGATGATTCACGGAGAAGTGAAAAAAATTTGATTATAATATTTTCAAGGGGAGTAATGCAAGTTTTGTTGATTTTTTTAAAAAGAGTGTACAAGTGTGCAATCTTTTTAAAAAAGGAAAATTGAAATTTTTAGGCATACTTGTAAGGGGAGTATAAGAAAAAGTGTTCTAAATTTTTTCTTCTGAACATATCAGTTCAGGACTCGACCACATATTTTAGCTTCTACACAAGCCAGTATGAACCTGTTATAAGACTATAACTTCTGAATCTACTTTTAATACTAGGACTTCATAACTTAATTTATTGCTCAAGGATGTTTTTGACCTAAGTCTCGATGTTTGTGCAGATTTTAAAAAATCAAGTCTATCCAGATATTCAAAGGTCACTACTTCAGAGATTTCGTATTTTGATCCTTTGTACATGTTAAGGGGAAGCTTTATATATGTTTACTAACATGTGTGTGTGCTTTATCTATGTTTACTAACATGTGTGTGTGAGAGAGAGATTTTATATTTGTTTACTAATATGTGTGTGAGATTCTTTTGTCAATTTTGAGATGGAGGTTTAATTGAACAACCTGTTTAGGAAAGCCTTATATTTTGAAATTAATTCATCAAGTTTGCAGTTAGTAAGAAAGGCACTGAGAGATAGCTATAAGCCTCCAATATAATCTTTTTCAGATTAATCTAGATTCTATATCTGAAGGTAGTCAATTCTGATTGTAATCACCTTTGATCACATAAAAGAAGGACAACTTGTAAGTATGATGAAAAGTTTTATCACTGTTCAAACCACTTCTTTATCTTCAAAATGTTTTTATAAAATTTAGAAGTTGGATTTTAAATGTTTTCATATCAGAGTTTTCACAACTTTGATCATAAAGAGTTCTAACTCTGACTCTTAAAATACAGAGTTCTGACCGTGTGTTTTCAAAGTTAACATTTGTATATTTTCTCTACCATAATGGTAGTTAATTAACTATCATCTAATCATATACCACATGGCAACTTCTTATTGAATTTGTTATTGCCACGTCTCATAAAGAAAAAACTATTCGATGGTAACACTCTCGTTTGCTTGCCTTGTGACATTATAATTCTACTCTATGTATCGCATAATCTTTCAAGTAAAACTGTTCTTGATCTTGATTCGGATTTTGTCTATATAGTTGTTGATACAGACAACATTCAAACCTTTCACGAACCCTAGACTTTTATTTTGATACACAATGATATTTGATACTTCAGTATTCTTGTCTTCTTTCGACTTGTAACAATGTCTGGCACTCAAGCAAGCCAAAAGAAATCACTTCATCTTGTCCAAAATTGTTTTGAGATATCTACAAGATCAGATAATCTTTCAAGTAAAACTGCTCATGATCTTGATTCGGATTTTCTCTATATAATTATTCATATAGACAACATTCAAACCTTTCACGAACCCTAGCCTTTTAGTTTTGATACACAATGATATTTGATACTTTAGTATTCTTGTCTCTTTCGACTTGTAACAATGTCTAGCACTCAAGAAAGCCAAAAGAAATCACTTCATCCTGTCCAAAATTGTTTTGAGATATCTACAAGATCAGATAATGATGATGTTTAGATGTCTCTAAGAAACATTCATTATGATGTGATTCACGTTGGTGAGACTCCTTTTGTTCAAATATAGATTGTTGTACAACAACATATACAGGAAATGGAAGTATTCTAATTGCAAGGTACTATCCAGAGCTCTAGGTTTTCTATTATTTGGGACAATTTGATTTTGAGAGAATATTGTACTTCTATAGATCTACTACTACCTGTAGGTCCTATACTTAAGAAGTTATGCTGGATATAGTGAAGGGTGAGTGTAATCCCAGAACAAGTAATCACCAAGCTAATCCAATCTGATGGCCATCCATATATATTAATCAATGATAATCAATCAAGTACACAATGAAGAATGTAGAGAGAATTGTGAGTGTGTGTACTTGAATGTGTAAGGAATGGATGACCTAAAAGAAATCTAGACAAAAGTTACCTTATATACTTGGTAACATTACATTTACATTAATGGTCCCTCTACATGGTACAATATAGTAAATTAGGCACTAACATTCTCCCCCTTTGTACCAATGTAGAGGCAAAGAGTTTAAGCGTCCACCGGGAATACATGTCTCTTTCGAATTCCGAATGTGACCTCGAACCTCCTTAGTGCATTCCGGTACTCCTTCCGGAGGAGCAGAAGTACCTGCACCCTGATCAGTCGACGTTTGCGGTTGAGTAGTATCATCAGGAGCATCATCATCGGAGTCCGAAGCAGCCATAATAGCCCCGGTAGTGTCGAATATCTCATTTAATTCCTCTTTGATCTGAACGGTTGTTTTCTCAGGTTCTTCCTCAGAATCTATGTCAATGTAATCAACAATCATATCATCCGCCATCCTTTCATCAACTGTTCTATTGTCAACAACCGAAGGCTTTTCAACCCAAGTTATGACATCAGCTAGAACTTCGGTTTCATCCACTTGAACCACATTAGTGTTCGATCCACCTGTCCCGGTTTCCCTTTCACAAGCTGGCTGATCTGATCCCCCAACATTTTCTGTAGCCGCACTACTAGATTCACCAACCCTTGCTCTCTTCTCCCCCTCATGTTGATCAGGATCATCCTGATCATCATGTCTTCGTTTCTGTGAGGCTTGAGCTTGAATCCCACATGCTTGTTCAACTACGGTGATTTGTGAGGATAAGGATTGGTAGCCAGCAATTACAACTTTGGTCATTTCTTTGATCGAGTCGTTTAAAGTCTAAAATTCTGTGCTTGTGGATGTTGAAGCTTGAGGTTGGGTTTGAGGTTGAGTTTGTTGGCGTAGTAGTCCAACAAGGTCTACCTCTTCAGCTGTGTTAGAGTCGCCTTGGGCTAAAAGTAGGGCTAACAACTCTGATTTGAGCTGGTCGGTTGGAATTTGGTGTAATGGAACTGGTGGTGGTTGTTGTGGGTCGGATTGTGTGTTGGATGGTTGATCCTAAGGTGTTGATAACGATTCAGCAATTCCTTTGCCCTTGATGGCTCTGCTCACTTCATTTGCCAATCGTTCAACTGTACTTTGCATGGCCCGACGGTGTTGCTTGTAGGCATGATCGATAGTGCCTAAAGCAGACGGCAATAGTGGAAATGTTATATAGTGCGGATATGGACCAAGCATGCGTACAACCTGTTCATGCGGATTGGGAAAAATAACTTCCGAACCACCTAGGTTACCGGTTGAAGTAGCGGTTGTAGCAACCGTACTGCCTGTGTTCATGGCTGGCATAGTGTTGACCATGACAGGACTTCCACCCAGTCCTCGTGGGGCACCAACAAATGGCGGCCGCACTCGGGGTGTTTCGGTTGGGGCACGAAATCCCTCAACTTGGTGTTGTACCATCGTACGTGTCCTAGGAAATGATGTTCATCCAAATGGCTCTAGACTCGACGTGCTTTGAATAAAAGGCGGTGGCCGGGGCAGGAGCGTACCTTGTTCAATACTAGCAGACACCAAGTGTGTCGCCGATAGCGTTTGTGCCTTATCCCCTGTGGAAAATGAAACACCGGAAAGTTGAGATGCCGATGAGTGGCTGAGGGGGGCTGTGCTATGCATGGCTGGGTCCACCATGGCTTGTTCAATACGCAACAGCGACGTACGCTCGTTGGTAGAAGATGTGGCAACCCGACTTGTATCGGTTTGGGGAGGATCGGCAGTTAAAACTTTATCCGATCCTATCTCAGCCTCTCCCATTTCTTTTCTCACAATCTCACGGCTCACATTCATATTTTCTACTTCATCTCCCTCTTCCCGCCTTATGTCACAAATTTCACCGGAGAGTCCAAAGTTCCAGGCGGAATCAGCTTTAGAACTCTCAATCTGTCGACTCCAACCGATGTGTCTTGGAATGAGATCCGCATCAGGGTCATGTTCAGGATCGGAGTCGGAATCACCGTCATCATCAGCTCGTGGTTGGTCAGATGCTTCATCGTCGGATGACAAAGCATCGGGGTCAAAATCGGAATCATCTTCTGAATCCATCGGCACATCATCAAGGATTGGAATTCGTACATTTTCGGATGTGGATGCCTGACCAGTAGTCCTCGCCACCCCGTCCACTCTCTCTCTTAATATTCTTCTCACCTTTCTCCGTTCAGGAACCCCAAGTTCCTGAACCTGCTCAGCAATTACACCCTCACCGCCTAGTGGGATTGCACCTTGGGGAGGTCCCGCCGGTTCTGGCTGGACCACTAGTGCATTAGCTATTCTATACTGCCTAACTACCTCAAACGGTTGGTCGGCATAGGCAAGTACAGGCTCTGGATTTACGGCAATGTGGGCGAAGGTATTGTGATCTGGCATCTTTAGATAATGCATCCATTGAGTCGGTCCTTATACCGCATTTGGGCGTCTAGGGATTTCCTGATTTCCCTCCATGATTTGATGGATGATGATCTGGAAGAACCGTTGATATGGCACAAAGTTCCGGATCTTGATCGGGCGTGCTTTGTCTTCGACCAGCTCTTGTAGCTCGTTCCAGAGTAGGATGGCATAATCAATGTTGCGGTTAAAGGCGAAGGCGTGAAACATCCGAAGGGTTGCTAGGTTACATTTGTCAAGGCTGGTATGCTTTGACGTCATGCATCGGTTAAAGATTGAGCATAGGATGTACCAGACCGGTGGTAGATGTTTTCTTAGGAATCTAGAAGAGCCGGCTAGCATAGGGTTCAGTGGATCTTAGTATCCTAAGCTTCGGATGTCCGCGAACAGTTGGGCTTCGGGAACCATGTCCTCAAAATTAGGGTTAAAGGGAAGGTCTAAGGCTAGACGGAGTCTCTTAAGTGTTAGTCGAACATCGAAATGATCGACTCTTGCAGAAAAGTGTGGACCTCGTCGGTGTGTTGGGTGAAATCTTAGTGTGTGCCAAAATTGCTGTAAGTATATGAGGGGCACAATGACTACCTTAGTGAGCACTGTTCGGAGAGGATGGCCACGGATGATCTCGATGATAATCTGGTGGTCGAACGCCACGTTGAGGTCTAGATGGTGATTGTTGTCGAGGAGTGAAAGGTGGAGACTACTCGGTAGTAGCTCCACATCTAGATCACGGGCATTGACTGAAGGATGTGACGACCGGTGCGAAGGTATGATGGTGTTCTCGTCAGATGAATGGCCGTCATTATGAGCTATCTGAATAGTGATAAAGTAATATAGGGTTTAGAGTGAGATTCAATACAGTTTTTTTTAACACAATAAATGAAAAATATCCTAAGTATGGAAACTATCGCAACTAACACAAAAGATTGTCGCAAGGGATGACTTTATCGCAATGAAGGGCTTACGAGGAAAATTAATCTCAACAAGGAGATTGTGATAAAAGGTTATCGCAACAAGTGAGTTGCGATAGTGATGAATGTCAGTGGCTTGCGATAGTTATGAATATGAAGAACTCTTAGGGTTGCAATAACTAAGAACTTCAAGATATTTCCTATGTGTCTAAAGCATAGATTCGAGTTATTCGCACTAAAGTGAAATTATACCTACACCATGACGCCCGCAAACAGTACATGAGTGAAACCTAGCAGTTCTAACCATAAACAAGCATACAAGTAATGATTTCAAAGCTGAATACAAAAGGGCAGATAAGGGTTTCGAATATAAAACCCTAAAATCGATTAAACCATACGACTTAATGGACGAAATCAAGTACTAGATTGGAAAATATACCTCGATGATAATAAGATCGGAATGCAAGCAATCTGAAGCACTAAAACCTCGAAAATCTTGAACAAATCTCAGAAAACGAACACTAATATTTTGAGAGAGTTGAGAGGGTTTTTGACTTGAGATAAAATCTGTACTCTCTTATTTATAGTGACTTGAGATAAAAGCACACGTGGCATGATATGATTGGTCCAAAGGTTGACCGCCATAATGTCGAGTTATTGCAAGTGCAAGGTTGCGATAACCCTCCTCGTTATCGCAAAGAACTGGTTGCGACAACAACACATGAGTTTAATCACAACAGGGGGTTGCGATAAACACTGTTCATCTTACTTTATCGCAAGCAAGGGTTGCGATGAAATGAATTTTATCGCAAGTAAGGAGTTGCGATGAAACTCCTTTCATGTTTTATCGCAACAGTGGGTTGCGATGAAACACTGTTCATGTCTTTATCGCAAGCAATGGGTTGCGATAAAGTGAACACTTGGACATTTTTCAGTAATTTTCAAAAATGATTTTATCACATTGGAAGATGTCCAACTTCCAATTGATTTAAGCACACAAGGTTTTAAACACAGTTTTCACTCCCCCTTAAATGATGCATGGATTTTGAAAAAAAATTGTTTTAATCATTTAAGAGTTAGTGTTTAAAACAAGTTAGAATACTTACCTTGTTTTCTCGGAAGCAACAGGCACGATGTATCTACACTTACATGATCTGGCAGTTATGCACACTCCCCCTAAAATTGTGCATATGATCTGTACTAAAACTCCCCCTAAAACCATGAATATACCTTTGTGCAGATACAGGTATCATAACAAATCATTGATAAGGCAAGTAAAAGAAGAGAAAGAAATAACAAGTTGAAGAAATTTTTGTAATACAACGAAGATATGAAAACTTAAATAACATATATTGAGAATAGAATATGATGAAAAATTGAGTGTATCAATCTAGATACGATGTCAAGATTGAGATACAAATATTTCCATCTATTAAATGATCAATATATGGAAGTTAAACTTTCATATTCAGCATGCCGAGCTTGGATACTAGAAAATTGAAACGTTTTTCATCCAAGGCTTTGGTAAAGAGATCGGCAAGCTGATACTCAGTTGTAACAAAATACAGTTCAACTGTTCCTTTCTCGACATGATCTTTTTTGAAATGATACCTTATGTCAATGTGTTTGGTTTTGGTGTGCTGGACAGGGTTAGCAGATATGGCAATAGCACTCTTACTGTCGCAGTACATGGGGATCTTCTCGTATTTAAACCCATAGTCCATGAGTTGGGTTTTAATCCAAAGGACTTGTGAACAACAGCTCGCCGCGACAACATATTCTGCTTCCACAGTTGATGTTGAAACATAATTCTGCTTTTTAGATGACCAACTCACGAGCTTGTCACCCAAAAACTGGACGTGCCCCGAGGTGCTTTTTCTATCCAGCATGCTTCCTCCATGATTCGCATCTGAATATGCAGTGAGTTCGAAGCCGGTTCCTTTAGGATACCACAGTCCTAGGTACTGAGTGCCTTTCAAGTACCAAAAGATTCATTTGACGGCGCCGAGGTGTGACTCTTTGGGTTTGGCCTGAAATCTAGCACAGAGACAAGTTGAAAACATTATATATGGATGACTAGCGGTTAGATACATTAGAGACCCAATCATTCCTCTATAATTCTTTACATCGACATCAATACCGTCTGGATCTGGACCTATCTTAGATCCATGAGCCATAGGTGTACCGATCGAAGTGCAGTTCTCCATCTTGAATTTCTTCAAGATGTCAAACACATACTTTGACTGGTTGATAAAGATACAAGTAGAGAATTGTTTGACTTGTAATCCGAGAAAGAAAATAATCTCTCCCATCATACTTATTTGGAATTGAGTCATCATAATGCCAGAAAACCAAGTACAAAGTCCAGGGTTAGTCGAACCAAAAATTATATCGTCAACGTAAATCTGAACTAAAAGAATATCACCTTCCTCGCGTAGAGTAAACAGAGTTGTGTCGATTTTACCTTTCACAAAGCCAGCTTTTAGTAGAAAGGTAGATAATACTTCATACCAGGCTCGGGGGGCTTGTTTGAGACCGTAGAGGGCTTTGTCAAGAATGTATACGTGATTTGGATAGTCTTTGTCCACAAAGCCTTCCGGTTGAGACGCATACACTTCCTCCTTTAGAACACCGTTCAAGAACGTGGTCTTCACGTCCATTTGATAGACGATGAAGTTCTTGTAGGCGGCAAAGGAAAGAAACATCCAAATTGCCTCAAGACGAGTAACCGGCGAGTACGTCTGATCATAATCTATCCCCTCCTGTTGCCTATACCCTTTCGCTACTAATCGAGCTTTATTTCGCACAATTATTCCGTCTTCGTCTTTCTTGTTCTTTAGGACCCACTTGGTACCGATAACTGTCTTACCTTTGGGTCGCAGAACCAACCTCCACACCTTCAGAGCTTCAAACTGATTCAGCTCCTCTTGCATTGCAACTAACCAGCCAGGTTCTTCTAAGGCTTGTTGAACTGTTGAGGGCTCAACTTGACTTAAGAAGAGTGCATATAGACTTCGTTTGCGGATGCAGATCTTATCTTCACTAGTTCAGAAACATCACCAATCACCTGATCAATTGGGTGACTGCATGTCCACTTCGTGGAATATGGATGTAGAGAAATAGTATCTACATTGGGGTCCACAAGGGTAGGATCCTTATCGAAGTTCAACTCAATCGTCAGTGTCGGTTCCAGTTTTGAGGTGGGTTGTTTATCAGAGTTGACAATCCGCACTGCCTCAGGAACTGATTCGGTTGAATTTTCAGGAATGTTGTTATTACCCTGATCACTGACATTCGAAGTTGTTCCAGATGAAGAAGCACCACTCGTAGATGCATGTTGCCATGCTTGTGTAGATACCACAGTTGTGTTCCTTGAAGAAGACGCAGGAGTAGTTGCACCAGTATTTGATGAAGTCATCACCGGTGAGGGGCCTGACATAGTAGCTTGTACTGGTGGTGTTTCAACTTGAATCCTGTTATTGACAGATGAAGAAGATTTATCATTACCAAAATAGTCATCATAAAAATGTTCAAACAATAAATCAAGTTCCTTAGAAGTAGAGTTAGAAGTGGAAACTTAATCCTTGTTTGAAGATCTAGTCATCATTGGACGGATTTGTCCAGATGCTAGTATTCCGGAGATTGCGGGTTCTGTACTGTTTTGTACAGAAGCCATCTCTTCAGTTTCGTCGAATCTGACATTTATGCTTTCCATCACAGTTCTGGAAGACTTGAGATAGATTCTGTATGCTTTTGACGTGAGCGAGTATCTGATAAAGAAGCCCTTAATTCCCTTAGGACTGAACTTGTTCAGATTGTCTTTATCATTCAGCACAATACACCTGCACCCAAAGACACGAAAGTAGTGTATTACCGGTTTTCGATTGTTAATCAATTCATATGGAGTCTTGCCAAACCGTCGATGGATGATTGAACGGTTTTGTGTGTAGCACGTTGTCGCAACAACTTTAGCCCACAGAAACAGAGGTAGATCAACATAAGACAGCATCGTTCTGGCAGCTTCAACGAGTGTACGATTTCGTCTTTCAACGACTCCGTTCTGCTGAGGTGTTCTAGCCACAGAATATTGATGAGTTATTCCTAACGACTTAAAGAAGTCATCAAGAGTCTTGTTTTTGAACTCTGTCCCATTATCTGATCTAACGGTCTGAACTTGTTGTTGATGATTCACTTGAAGCTGTTTGATTAATGAGATGATCAAGTAAAGTGTTTCATCTTTTGATCGTAGAAACTTGACCCATGTATATCTCGAATAATCATCGACGACGACTAACACGTATCGTTTGGCACTAATACTCTGAGTCTTCATCGGACCGCAGAGATCCATATGAAGGATTTCCAAAGCTTTCTGTGTGCTAGGCTCAGGTTTTGGTGGGTGAGGAGCACGCTTCATTTTCCCTTTCTCACAAGCGGTACAAAAATTGTCTTTCTCAAATTTCAGAACTGGTAGACCTATGACTAAATCACCCAACGTCAACTTTTGAATGTAACGGAAGTTGAGATGAGATAGTCGTCTATGCCATAACCAACTCTTCTCTAATGATGCTTTAGACATCAGACATACGTTGTTCTTAGGTTTGCACGTTGATAGGTCAATAGTGTACAAATTGGACTTCCTAGAACCAACAAGAAGCTCATCTCCTCCGTCGGTTAGAACTGCACAACGGGTCTTCTTGAAATGGACTTCTAGGTCTTTATCACAAAATTGACCTATATTAAACAAACTGTGTCCTAAGCGACGTAATTAACTTTTGTAATCCTCACATTATCTTTGACAATATCTCCGTAGCCCAAAATTGGAGAATACTGATCGTTTCCAAACTTAACCCTACCACAATCCTTTTCCACAAAATTAGTGAGCAGCTCCTTTCTTCCAGTCATGTGCTTTGAGCAGCCTGAATCTAAGTTCCATACATGACTGGGCTGCAAAATGGAAATTAGACGGTTTTAGGTACCCATTTCCAAATGGGTCCTTTCTGATTAGTAGGTTTGGACTTTACATTATGTTTTCTATAACCGGTGTTAAAGTAATCATTTGAATAAAACCAACAGTTATAGTCAGATTTTCAGATAAAATCATCCACACTACAAGAAGAGCAACAAATTTGATCACGTTCCAAATTAATCAGTTGTCGCATTGAATAAACCTTATAAGGAACTACAAGTTTTCGTCTGTTGCCAACATCATAATTAATAACATTTGAAACAAAATTGTCTTTCTTGGAATTTAAAACATTTAAAACAGCGTGTGATGATTTGATCTTGGCCACATCTTGTGTGGACTCCTTTATTCTCCACTCAAGGCGCGTGTTGTTTCTCAAATTACGATCTGAAAAACCAGAAAGATAGGAGTTGTAAGCTTTTGAATTCTGAGCTTGAAACGAATTGACTTGCTTCTTTCTTTTTGTTTTTCTTTTCTTTTTCTGTAATGATTGTTTTGTTTGAGATTTAGAATAATAATCATTAGCAGAAGTTTTCTCAGCTGATTTTGAAGATTCCCCTTTGAAGAAAGTCTTCTCATGTTTCTCTTCTTTTATTAAAAAATCAGTGTGATCTGGAAGTTTGGCACTAAAGTCAAATTGAACAGGCACTTCACTAACAGCTTTACCTTTATCCTCACCAACATTTTCACTATCAAGATCAGACTCAATATCATAGGATGTGTGAAAGATACCATAGGACTTAGGAAAAATAAATTCAATGTATTCTTTTCGAAAAGATTTATCTTCTTCTGTAAGAGAATACCTTTTAGGAGCAGCTCTGACAGATTGACTTTCCAAATCCCCTAAAGACAGTATTTTCCATGAAAGCCTTGCATGAGGAAACATCTGAATCTGAAGAATGCTTTTCTTTTGAAACTTTTTATTCAGATATTTCCTCAAGTTTTGTTTTCATTTGTTTTAAACTTTCCGAAAACACTGTAATCATAACTTCCTTTTCGATCTCAAAAGCAAGCTTTTCGTCATTTCTGACTTCTTGAATAGTACTTTTGATCTTGCTTTCGAGGTCCATGAGTTTCTGTTCCAGGACCATTGGTGGGAAATACCTTTTACCATCAAAAATTGTTTTTTCATCAGTTTCTTTTTGGGTATTTTCCATTTCCTCTAATTCTTTCACAACATAACTCTCAAAATAATCAGTTGGCAAGGTTTCCTCGTTATTTAATGCTTTAGCATTATCAGGACCATACCAAAAAGGAAGTTGCATCTTAACAGTGGTTTTTCTTTTTGTTTCTACCTCAGCCTCATAGTCTTCACCGTCCATTTTAAGCCATTTGATTTGATAGCTAGGATGTGAAGAAAGCATAAACCAATCAAATTCATAAAGAGTGGGGGTTTTTATTAAGGCATTCCTCATGTACTGTGGATTGTCATACCCGATACCCCATTTAGAATTGAAATACCTGAATTTGCTAGGCTTATGCATGTGAATTGTTTGTTCAGTTTGGCCTGCTTTATATAATTTTTCTTCCAGACCTTTGACATTTTCACTCAGCTCATTATTCCTATCTTTATAAGCGTGTAAAAGACTTTCAAACTCACTATTCTTGGCTTCCGAACTCGTTAATTTTTCTGATAGTTCAGTTATTCGACTTTGAAAATACGCATGACCAATATCGAACTCAGTCTTTTTCTTTTCCAATTCTTTAATTTGACTGTCTTGTTCTATTAGTCTTTCCTTTTGAGTGGAAATAATTTCATCTGCTCTTTTCTGGTCATTAGTTAGTTCTTCTAACTTCTTTGATAAATATGCTTGTTGAGTAAAAAATTGATTATAGAGATCGGAATGTACCTCATTTGAAGTAGACTCTGACCCTTCATCATCGGTGTTTTTGGTCATGAAGCACATCTTGGTCTGAGCCGCTGTCTCATCATCTGCTTCATTAGTAGTGCTATCCCTGATTCCTTCTGTTCAGCAAGCATCAACTTATTCTTATAATAACTGGAATCCCTGACTTTCTGCTTCCAACATTCCTTAGAGAAGTGACCAGCTTTCCCACAGTTGTAGCATTTCGGTTCTTCACCCTTTTTCTCAAATACCTTCTTCTATTCTGGCCTCTTATCATCTCTTTTATACTCAGCCCTCTTGTCATCAAACTTCTTGTTCGATTCAACATGTGCTTTGTGCTCGAAGTTCTTAGACCCAGACACATACCTTTGACTGTTAGAACTGGGGCTTTTCCCAAACTGTCTTTGAAATGATCTAGTAAGGAGTATCATAGCTTGCTTCATACTTTCAACGTCATCAATCCCATCTGCTTCATTCTGTTCCTCATCAGACTGATTACCCACATTCTTTGAGTATTTTCTGATGGTTTTGTTAGACATTAAAGCGAGTGGATCTATCTCTTCTTCCTTAACTGCTTTCATCTCTTCCTTCTTCTCTTTCTTCTTTGTCTTAACTCTCTTCTCATAAGCATCTTCTTCATCCTGTTTCAAGGTTTCATACATTTCTTGCAGAGGCAAAGCAGCTAATCTAGCATTCTGTTTCATTCAGTGAGCATACTTCTTCCATTCGGGTTGAAGAACACTCAGGAATTTCACATTGTGCTCGATTATTGACTTGTCTATATTGTACCTATTCAGCTCATTCAAAATCGTAGTGAAACGGTCATACGTAGCATCAAGTGCCTCCCCTTCTTTTTGTTTAAAGTTTTCGTACAAATTGATGGCATTGGAGATTTTCATCTGGTTCTCCACTTCAGATCCTTGATACAGCTTAATCAACTCATCAAACATGGCCTTCCCAGAATAGTTTTTGCTATCTATCTTTCGATAAATATCGTTGGTCATGGCTTGAATAACTAGGGACTTAGCCATTTTGTCTCCATAATGCTTTTTCTTTTGTTCAGGATCATAATGTATTGGTAGAACATCAACCCATTCTGGAATTGGTTCACCATCAGTAGCTATTCCTCTTCTTCTTTGTTTCTCCATAGGACCATTCTCAAGTGAATTAGTAATGTACTCCCCATTCTCTTGTCGATCAACATAATCCATAAATCTGTCTTTCCATATCTTAAACTCCTTAGGAAAAAGAACAGGTGGTTTGTCCTTTGACCCAACAGTCAAGATGTCTCTCGCAGTCATATTTAGATTACTTGTTTTACGATCGTTAAGTACCCCTTAGATTTGATTAGAAAAAAATGGTTCACACTTTCTTGTCTCAACCCACTGTTTGTCTCAACCCACGTCTTGTCTCAACTCAAGCCTTGTCGCAACACAATTCTTGTCTCAACTCCCTTCTTGTCACAACCAAAAACTTGTCTCAACCAATAGGTTGCGATATAAGCCAAAAGAATTCTTATCGCAACAGAGGGTTGCGATAAGTATTGTTCACAAAGTAGTAGGTTGCGATAAAAAGGTCTTGTCGCAACAGGCAGTTGCGATATGCTACTGTTCACTTCAAAACAATTGCAATAATAACAGCTTGTCGCAACTGAGGGTTGCGATACAATACTGTTCACTTCTTGAGAGTTGCGATAACAACGACTTGTTGCAACTAAGGGTTGCGATACAATAATGTTCACTTCTTGAGAGTTGCGATATGGATGAACACTCAAGAACACAGAGAGTTGCAAAAGTTATGAATGTGCAGATTGTCTTAAGTCGATTCTTAAAAAATGATCCAATTTCTCTGAAAATTGGTACGTAGGTTCGCAAGTCGCAACTATATTCTGGACAACTTTAATTCTTCAAGTTTTGTCCAAAAACCACTAGAAATGTGATTTCAATCCAAAACAGTGAGTTTTCTTCAAAAGTCCGATAATTCAAGTTTTGCACAAATTGAGACTAATCCTGGTGTAATTGCAGAATAAAAACACACAGGGGTGATAATCAAACACTCCTAGACCAATTCTAATCCATTTGAAGCACTCAAATGGCTAAAATCGAATAGAAATGAATGAAAAAATGAAGAACACTCAAAATTTGCAAAAACCTTCAAAATACTAATCTAATCTAAGTGATATACTATGCTCTGATACCAATTGTGATCCCAGAACAAGTAATCAATAAGCTAATCCAATCAGATGGCCATCCATATATATTAATCAATGATAATGAATCAAGTACACAATGAAGAATGTAGAGAGAATTGTGAGTGTGTGTGTACTTGAATGTGTAAGGAATGGATGACCTAAAAGAAATCTAGACAAAAGTTACCTTATATACTTGGTAACATTACATTTACATTAATGGTCCCTCTACATGGTACAGTATAGTAAATTAGGCACTAACAGTGAGGGATCAAACATTCAATATAGAGTAGGGGATGAGGCTCATGGGGATGAGCAAAGTAAGAATGACGGTACTACCACCAGTAGGTCATACTATACTTATTTTGAATGAAAGTGTGATCCCAGAACAAGTAATCAATCTATAATAACATCAAAGGACGCCATCTCTATATTCATTCAATGATCAAAAGCTCACAATATGGATTGGAATACAATACTTGTGTGTATGGCTAGTGTGTGTAGAGAAATGACCTCAACCTAAAGAGGAAAGTAGCCAACAATATATACCTATGAATAGTTTGACACAATGACATATTAGGTCCCTCTACTTGGTACAATCATAATTAAGCACTAACAATCTCCCCCTTTGTACCAATGTAGAGGCAAAAGATTTAGATGTCTACCGGGGTCACGTATTTCTTCTGAATACCGAAGATGATCTCGAATCTTCGTAAGGCATGTCGGTAGTCCTTCCGGTAGGTGATGGCTTCAATCACTTGGTTGATCAGGTCCTTTTCTTTATCTGTGAGCTTTACCTTTCCATTTGTATCCAGACGAAGCTTGCTTTCCAGGTGAACCAAGATTATCTTCATAGTACCCTCACAGAACTTGTTGATCTCAATTACTCTCATGAATCTTTCTTTGAGTCAGTATCAAGGTAGACAACCCCGAGCTCAGGCTTTTTCAGTACGGTGTAGGCAGGGATACCTTGAATATCAGGCAAGCGTCTGTTTGGTCTTCTGATGTTCACATGAGCTTGATGAGATTCCAAAGCCATCTGGAAATCTGTAATGTATGAGAACTTCAGAATATTTCTCATAAATTTCTTCACACTCTGGTAAGCAGCGTCGTATTCAATCTTCTTTTCTGGGAGGGAGGCAAGGAGGTTGTAAAGGCTCAGGAGATCATCTAGTTTCAGACTCTTGAAGTCAGCCTCAGAGAACACACATTCGAAACCATCAGATCTTAAGACAGTAAATTCAGGATAAAAGACGTTAAACAACTTTTGAGATTCAACCTTCAGCACCTTCTCTGTCTTTATTTCTCATAACGTACAGAAACTCGATCTTCTTCAATGATGGCCAGTCCTCAATACCATAAACTTTCTCCAAGTTGATTCGCTGAACATCCCGTACAAATAGTTCTTTCCTTAGGGTCTCTAGATACGGAGTCAGGAGTGTCACTCTTTCTCCCGAAGCTACATACCTCGGTTCAGCATCAATGACAACTTGATAGATTCGAAGTTCTTCCTCAAGTACTGGATTTCTGATCTTTCCATCATGAATTACCGGAGCATGTGAAGCAGAAGTACCTATACCCGGATCTGCTATTTCTGGCTGTAGAGGAGCATCATCTTCAGATTCAACTTCCATAACCTGAACCCCAGTAGTATCAAGAACATCGTCCAAAGCATCAACCAATTATTCTTTGAGACAATGTGTTGAGACAAAAGTTTGTGTAATCACTATTTCCTAATCAGATTAAAAAGATATTAAAAGATCAACGACAAGTAATCTAAACATGGCTGCTATAGATATTTTGACCATAGGTTCAAAAGATAAACCGCCAGTTCTATTCCCTAAAGACTTTAAAATATGGAAAGACAGATTTCTTGACTATGTGGAACGACAAGAAAATGGGGCTCTAATCCATGATTCCTTGATAAACGGGGTACAAGGAGAAGTTCGTGAAACAGACCCAGATGGCAACGTAAGAGTTCTTGAACCAAGAGACTACGCCGGTGAACACTTGTTGAAACACAAAGCCGATAAAGCGGCTAGGTCACTAGTTATGCAACCCTTAACCAATAACTGTTGATCCAAACCCTCAGTGATTTGATAATGACCCTCTCTTATATACTTAGTGAAAATTGTAAGTAAACAATATGTATCAGAGTTTCACTATTGCTGATAAGTAGTAAGATCTTACAGTACCGCTGATAGGAACTCTCGCTCTTTACATTAAACATTCAGCAAACACTGTTCACCATAATACTCTGAGTATGTTCAGTCCTTATGGTGATCGCTGATAAGTTAGTTGTTTACTTATGATCTCTGAAGACAAGTTTCACGTCAACATAGGTTCTACGCTGAAGTCGAAGATCAAGCTCAAGAACCAGTGACAAGTCTCCTAATGAACTGATGCGGATCAGCGAAGACTCAGATTTGTCCACAACGTGAAGTGTCAAGTACAGGACTTCAGCTATCGCTGAACTTTATCATTCGCTGATATAGAATGATAAACCGCTGAATCAATGAAAAGCTGATCATGAAGTCCTCCGTAAAAAGTACTTTTGTCTTAACCACCCTTGCACGTCTCCGTACGATATGTCAGAAAAAGAACCTCCTTATTGTCTGAAATCGTACAACCACTCTGATACTACACTGTTCAAACATGCGGCTACTAAGGTTGTCAACAAAGGTCAATGACGTACAACCAATGAGCTGCTGCCACGTGTAAAGTGTAAACTGCCATGCATTAAATGCATGCAGTATATAAGAAGAAGAACTCACTTCATTTTGAAGCAACTAGCTAACTCTGGACAAGTTCATCCTTCTTATCTTAAGATAGGTTATTATTAGTAATTTCCTTCTATTTCTTAGTGCAAGAAACTTAGTGTTCCAACTTGTTTAGATTTAGGTTTATCCTTAATCTTGTTTCCGCAACAAGCTGTAAATTGTTAATGATTTATCAATAAACAATTTAGAAAAGTAAAATTTTAGGGTTTGTATTCAACCCCCCCCCCCCCCCCCCTTCTACAAACTTGTATAGCCCTTCGGGACCAACAAGTGGTATCAGAGCAGATTTGTTTAATCTAATAAACAAGATCTAATCTATACTAAGATTTCTCTTCCTTGCTATTTCTGAAAATGGCCACCAACACAAAAACAAACTATATCGACAATGGTTCTCTTGCTAAACCCCCTAGATTCTCCAGAGATAATTTTAATCTATGGAAAAATAGGATGATTCTCTTCTTAGAAGGTGTAAACCCTACTATGTCTTACTATCTTGAAAACGGCCCATATATTCCTGTAAGAATTGATGTTGCAGTACCAGCCGTTGAGAATAGACCTGCTATTCCAGAAAGGCTGATACCCAAGGAAGTTCATATGTGGACTGACGAAGATAAGAAGAAAGTGGCTATCGACACAAAAGCCAGATCCATACTATCCATGGCTCTTCCTGACGAAGTCTACCATTCCGTCATGAACCTGAAAACCTCAAAAGCTATGTGGGACACAATATGTGTTAAGTATGAAGGTACTTCTGAAGTCCAGGACTCTCGAAAGATCAACCTGATAAGACAGTACGGAAATTTCATCTGTGGTAAGAATGAAACTCTCTCTGAAGTTCACCAACGTTTTAACTGTTTATTAATAGATCTAAAAACTGTTGGTAAGGAATATTCTAACTTTGAAGTGCTGACAAAGTTTTTAGAATGTTTACCTGAAAGCTGGGACAGTTATTCTATGTGTCTCAAGCTGTCAAAGGATCTAAGATCAATGACCCTTGCTACCTTATATGGCACGATGCTGAATCATGAGCAATCGAGTCATCTTAAGAAGAATCTTGTAAAAGATTCCAAAAGCACCCCTATTGCTTTAATCTCAGAGGAACCTTCTACTCAGCGACCCTTGGTCATTATCACTGAGTTAGAAAGTAACTCTGAAAGGTCATCAGAATCTGACTCTTCAGATGATGATGAATCTTTGGCTCTCCTCACTAAAAAGTTCCGGAGATTCGCCAAAAAGAAAATGTTCAGAAAGAACAAACCCCTTTCTATTACTGATAAACCAAGATCATCAGCTCCTGTTGATAAGGCTACTGCTACTTGTTTTAACT
Organism: Saussurea involucrata; assembly: GCA_033807775.1. Classification (NCBI taxonomy): domain Eukaryota; kingdom Viridiplantae; phylum Streptophyta; class Magnoliopsida; order Asterales; family Asteraceae; genus Saussurea; species Saussurea involucrata. Next base: position 83,113,610 of record CM066321.1, on the reverse strand, counting down.
GCGAAAAGCTAGGACATTTCGCTAACGAGTGCAGGTCTAAGAAAGTTTCGAGAAACTCAGCGTTTCCTAAGAAATCCTTTATTCCCAGGAATAAAGATGACAAATACGCTAAGCTGAAAGAAAAGTATGCGAAGCTGAAAAGCTTTAAGAAGAAAGGCAAAGGCCTGATGGCTTAAGATTGGGCTGCCTCTGATGAAGAAGAATCATCATCTGACTCTGAAGATGATGAAGCCAATCTATGTCTGATGGCCAAGATTGAAGATGAGGAAGAAAGCTCAGACATTCCCTCTACTTCAACATCTGCTTTTCAGGTATCACCTTCCTTCTTTACAAATATTGCAAATATTGATGAAGCTGATAGTCTTCGTAAAATCGATCTCTTGACTTGAAGTTTATATGAAGCCATGAATGGCAAAACTGTAGTTGAAAATCAAAACCTTGATCTCGCTGAACAGCTCAAAAACTGTTACCTTCAAATAGAAAAGCTTTCTAAAATTGAAGAAGATTTTAAAGATCAAGTGCATTTAAATCAGCTAGTCAAAATCGAGCGAGAAGAAGCTATCTCTGCTTTAAGAGCTGAAAAAGCTACTGTTGAAGGATGGTGTAATTCTTCAACAAAGATCACTGAGATAATTAAGTCTCAGATTCCCCTGAGTGATAAACGTGGTATTGGTTACAAAGCTGATAATCTAGAACCAACCACTGATCGTTCCATGCTCTTGTTTGGAACTTTCGTATCCTCAGTCGCTGATATTTCATCCTCTCAGTGTTCCTCGTCCAGACCGCCTATCCCTGAGGAAATTTCTACCTCTTCAAAAGGTAAAGAGAAAATGGTTTATCCAAAACCTACCTCTGTCTTTAAAGATAAAGGTAAAGGAATTGCTTTTAACCAAAATCCTCAGAAGGGTACCTTAGTACCTAAGCTGAATGCTTCTAAAGCTTTAGTGATTCATTCCTCTGGATCAAGGAATCAGATCTCTGGATCTACTCAGCGTGGATCTATTCAGCGATCTACTCCTAGAATCAGAGTGGATGTCTCTGGTAAGAAATCCGAAGAACTGAATGTTCCTCCCATTTCAAAAGCCACCAGCTTACTTGGTGCTGGTACTTCTAATTCAAAATCTAAAGCTCAGCATTCAAATGGTCCTAGAACTACTTTTAGTTATAGGAAATGTTATCACTGTGCACTCACTGATCATATTGCTAGTAAGTGCCCCACAGCCACCAAAGCTGAAAAGATAGCTAAGGTGAAGATTGCCCCCAAGGCAAAGAAGACCACTGAGGTTAAGAAATTAACCAAAGTGAAGACTGACAAAGCTAAATCTTCAAATGCTGCGAAGATTGCTGAACCTTCCATTCCAACTACTTCCACTGACAAACGTGTACACATGGTTAAGTGGGTACCCAAGAAAAACTAATCTTCCTTTGTGATGCAGGTTAAGAAGGGTATCTGGTATCTCGATAGCGGATGCTCTAGACACATGACTGGAAAGAAAAGCCTGCTCGCTGAATACAAGGAAGAGAAGGGTCCCTCTGTGACTTTTGGAGGAAATGGAAAAGGACATACCCGAGGGTTTGGTATACTCTCTAATGGTACAACAACCTTCATAAGAGTCGCATATGTTGAAGGGCTGAAGCATAATCTTTTAAACATCAGTCAGCTTTGCGACAAGGATAACAAGGTAATCTTTACCAAGGAATCCTGCTTTGTCACTGACAAAAAGGAGAAGACAGCTCTCAGCGGTTATCGTTTGGAAAATGTTTATGTAATAAACATGGACTCAACAACCACTGAGAACTCATGTTTCTTCTCAAAAGCCTCATCTGATGTCAACTGGCTATGGCATAAGAGGCTCTCTCATCTGAATTTCAAGACACTGAACACTCTTTCTTCAAAAGAGTTAGTCACTGGTCTACCTCAGCACTCATACGCCAAAGAGTCTTTAAGTTCAGCGTATGAGAAAAGGAAGCAGACCAAAGAAAGCTTTAAGTCAAAACAAGTATCCTCAGTGTCATCTCCTCTGCAACTTCTCCATATGGATTTGTTTGGCCCTGTTAACAAGCAATCCATCGCTAGAAATAAATATACACTGGTCATAGTTGATGAATTCTCTCGTTATACATGGGTTATATTTCTCCGTTCCAAGAGTGACACCCCTGAAGAACTCATCACCTTTGTTCGGAAGATGGGAACCCTGAACAACCTGACCGTTCTCTCAATAAGGAGTGATCATGGGACTGAATTCAAAAACAGTTCTCTTGATTCCTTCTTTGAGAGTAAGGGTATTTCTCACAACTTTTCATCAGTGAGAACACCGCAACAAAATGGAGTCGCTGAAAGAAGAAATAGAAGAATTATTGAAGTTGCACGTTCAATGCTCAGCGATTCTCACCTTCCTACTCAGTTTTGGGCAGAAGCTGTCAACACTGCTTGTTTTACGTAAAACAGGTCGCTGATAGTCAAAAGATTTAATAAAACAGCCTACGAACTTTTTCATGGGAGAAAGCCTTCAATCAACTTTCTTCACATCTTTGGATGTCAGTGTTTCATACTGAACAACAGAGATGCCCTTGGAAAGTTTGATCCTAAGGTTGATGATGGAATCTTTCTTGGATACTCCTCAGTCTCCAAAGCCTTCAGAGTCTTCAATCGAAGAAGACAAACTGTAGAAGAAACAATTCACGTCACGTTTGACGAATCCCGTTCATCGAACTCTAAACCGTCCGCTGATACTGAAGAACTGAATCAATGGATGTTTTCTCATCTTGGTGATTCAGAAGATATTCCCACTCATACTCATACAGTTGAAGATGATAGTCCTACTATCATTCCATATATGCAAAATAGTGAAGCTGAAACATCATGGGTCTCAGCTGTTCCTTTAAACACTATACCTGCTTCTGAACCCAATGTCTCAGAAATTCCATCTACTTCTCAGCAATCAGTGAATATAATGACAACTGCACCAATTCCTCTCTTAGTTGATACTCCAGAAGTTGCTGAAGCCTCATCTTCAGCTACTCTAGTTCAGGTTGAGTCAACGTCTCACGCTCCGACTCAGCGATGGACTGTAAATCATCCAATCGATCAAATACTTGGTGATCCAAACGCTGGTGTTCAGACTCGACGAAGTGCAGGTAATATTTGTTTATTTGTTAACTTTATTTTTCTGACTGAACCAAAGAATGTAGATGATGCCCTCAAAGATCCAAACTGGGTCAGCGCCATGCAAGAAGAGCTGACTGAATTCGAAAGAAACAAAGTTTGGAAACTTGTTCGAAGACCAACTGACAAAACAGTGATAGGCACTAAATGGGTCTATCGAAACAAGTTGGACGAACATGGAACTGTAACCCGCAACAAAGCTCGTCTTGTTGCTCAGGGATACAGACAAGAGGAAGACATAGATTATGACGAAACATTTGCTCCAGTAGCAAGACTAGAATCTATTCGTCTATTCTTAGCATACGCTGTACACAAAGACTTCAAAGTATATCAGATGGATGTTAAGTCAGCGTTTCTAAATAGAAGGCTGAATGAAGAAGTCTATGTGGAACAACCTCCAGGATTCTTAGATCCTAAGCGTCCAGGTTATGTTTATAAACTGGATAAGGCACTTTATGGCTTGAAGCAAGCTCCACGTGCATGGTATGACACTCTATCTACTTATCTCCATATTGAACAATTTGAGCGAGGTAAAATCGACAAAACTCTATTTTTCAGGAAAGTAAAAGGTCATATCATTCTTGTTCAGATATATGTTGATGACATTATATTTGGCTCTACTAACCCTGATCTTTGTACTCGTTTCGCTGATAGAATGAAAGATGAATATAAAATGAGCATGATGGGTGAACTAACATATTTCATTGGTCTTCAGATAAAGCAAAATGAAAAAGGAACTTTCATTAATCAAGGAAAATATGTTAAAGATATGCTGAAGAAATTCGACTTAACTCAAAGTTCAGCTATGAAAACCCCTATGGCACCACTGCTGACACTAGATAAGGATACTAAGGGTATTCCTGTTAATGTCACGCTGTACCGTGGGATGATCGGATCTCATATGACCGCTGTAAAGCGAATTTTTCGATACCTTAAGGGTACTGCGAATCTAGGTCTTTGGTATCCCAAAGACTCAGGATTCGATCTAATCGCCTATTCAGATAGTGATTTTGCAGGTTGCAAATTGGATAGGAAAAGCACCACTGGAGGCTGTCAGCTCCTGGGTGGAAAGCTGGTGAGTTGGACAAGTAAAAAGCAAAACTCAGTGTCCACCTCCACAGCTGAAGCTGAGTATGTAGCCGCTGGAATCTGTTGTTCTCAGGTCTTGTGGATGAGAAATCAACTACTGGACTATGACCTACAGCTATCAAATATTCCAATCTATTGTGACAGCACAAGTGCCATCGCTATAGCCAACAATCCAGTGCTACACTCAAAGACAAAACACATCGAAATCAGGTATCATTTTATCAGAGATCATGTGATGAATGGTGATATAGAACTTCACTTTATCCCAACTGATTATCAGTTAGCTGATCTGTTCACCAAACCTCTTGATGAGACAAGATTCAACTTTCTTATCAGCGAGCTTGGAATGCTGAACTTTGAAGAGTAAAATCTTCAGTGATTCACATTTGATCGGCGATAGGATAAAATCGACTTGTATAACCCATTCTATCATCTTCTCTCTGAATAAACTTGATTCCCTGATATTAAGGTATGTTTTTCTCTCTAACAATCGCATGTAAATGCAAGATTTCAAAATAAATTGCATCGCTGAATATCTCTTCCTTATCAGCGATACTTTGAAATTTCTAAAACCAACTGATATTTCTATTCAGTGCTTCATTTTTTTTCAAAAGTGTCCCTGAGTTTTCAAAACCTCAGAGACATCCTGAATATGAAAGGACAGTTGTGACGTCATTGCAACGGATAAGCCCCGACACGTTCTTTTCTGACACACGTTTGGACGTTTCGTTTACCGTCCAATCAAATGCAAACACGTGTCCGTGTCATGATGAAAAACTTTCCCACTCGAGTTTTTCTCTCTCTCTAACCTCTCTATATAAACACATTCTGGGTTTATATTTCTCTTTTACGCGAAAAACTTCTCCTCCAAGCAAAGAAAAATTACTGTTGCATTTGTGCTCTCAAGTTTTTCAAGAACTCAAGAACTTCATCTTCTTCAACGAACCAGGTTAATAATTCTGTTATTTACCTGTTTCTTAAACTTGTTAATGATCTTCTCTTTGTTTTTAAAAGATCAAACAAAAGCACTTTTTCAAATGAAATCATGTCTTTCATGATTTTATGAACACAACCTTTCATGGTTGTTCTTCAAGTTTAAACGTAGAATCTTAAACTTGTTCTTCACACATTCGTTTTTCCAGAATCCTTATTCTCAAAAGAAACTGGAAAACAAGATTTTCATTGGGTTTGTATTTCGTTTTTCAAAAACAAGAAAAACCCTAATCTTCATTAAGTCATTTTTGTCTGAATGAAATGGACAAAATTCGAACCATCTTATTGGAAAATCTTTCCACATTAAGATTATTCTTATTTGTTAATCTTTGGTTGAACTGATATACAGAAATGGCATCTTCTTATATTTCCTCTGCCAAGAACACTATCGCTGAGAACACTGCTGCTGATAATACTACCGAGGAATTGGAAATCATCAAGGCTCCTCAGGTTAAGTTCTCTCTTGAAGAACTGGATTGGACAAAGTCAAATAACCTCTATGCGCTTCTCGAGTTTCCTCCTCGAAAGCAAGTCACACATCTGGATGATGCTGTGAAATTCGTGAAAAATTGTTGTCTATCTACAGCCCTGACCATAACACCTCCTGCATATCAGCCACTGCTATCCCAATTCTGGTATTCTGCCAGACACTCTCAGCTACCATCAACCAAAGACTCCTCAAAGACAATCGACTGTATCCTCTGTGATACTGATTATGGCACAATGAAGATCACCCCAACCATTATCCGCAAAGCCCTAAGCCTTCCCATCACAACCAAAGAAAAACCTTTTGTTCCCCTCCCTGACCACAAGAAACACTCAGATAGGGAAGCCATCACTACATTCTTCGATGCAATGACTATGTTTGGGAAACTGGGAGGGACAAGAAGCCTGAGAAGAAGCTGACCCTCATCAAGAAATCTAAAATGCCCAGCGAGATGAATTTCATCTTCGCTCACTTAATCAGTTGCATGACTGCAAAGACCGGCTCCTCTGATCAAACCGCTCAACCTCAGCAAGCAATGGGGTATGCTTTGCTGAAAGGTCTACATATAGACTGGGCATCGATAATCTACGATGATCTGGTACTCAGAGTAGACTCCGCCGCTGACAGATGTCCATGGGTTCCTTATCCTCGATTCATCAACTTCGTCTTCAAAACAGGCCTGAAGGACAGCTACCCAAAAGTGGATGACCTGAAACTCTCTCAGGTTGGCCCTAAGGTTCTCGACTTCAAACCTGTGGAAAACGAGGTATGTCTTTCTACACTTTTAACTCTTCTCAACCCCACTTCTTCTACTTCTGCAGCTCCTTCAGCGGACAAACCCACCGCTGATACCCAGACTGCAACCTCCATTCCTTCTCTCAAAAGGAAACACTCTCATACCCAATTTAGTTCCAAAAGAACTAAGAAAACTAAGGAACAACCCCATCAATCTCTTGCTGAAGACTCCTCAGCTCATCTCGAAGAGCTGAAGGAACGTTCAGTGGTACGCTCTGCCACAGCTGAACAAGCCACCCATTATATCCCAGCCTCAGCGTCTCTAAACGTTGAGGTTATAAACTTGGAACCTACCCAACCTCCTTCAGTCTCTCCACAGACTGAAGAAGTAATTCTCAGCGAATCCAACGCTGAACTCCGCACCCAACCAACATTCTCAACCTTCGCTCCTCCCTCTACTCAATTGGACTCTAGTCCAGTTGTCACTGAAGCACCTGTCATTCCTCCAGAAGCTAAAGCTGATACTCTTCAAGGAATGATGGATGTAGGACCTGCAGAGCTGACCATGCGTACACGCACTCTCGCTGACGACATGGAACTTTTCTCAGGACACCGAGATTTTGATGAATTCACTAATCCTCCTGCAGGTATACACCAACCCCTATACACTGTAACTGAACCCTAAACGTCTGAGCTTTCCTCTGTTCACAAGTTCTTATATGTTACATGTCCTAATTTGGGAGACATCAACACCTCTCTGAAGACAATAGAGACGAAGCTGACAGGTCTCACCACTACTCTTTCCGACAACTCTTCAGCTGTAACAAACGCTGGAGAGAATCTTACAAAGCTGACAACAGTGGTGGAAAAGAATGCCTCCAAAGCTGACTTGGAGAAGGTTGATAAATCTCTCAGCGACTTTGCCAAAGTTCCCGCTGACATCTACACAGACTACCTCGCCATCAAAACATCAGTTCACACCATGTCCAGCGAAGTCACAATGCTGAAGACATCGGTTGGAAAATTTGAAGGAGATATGTCTGCTGTAAAGACCGACGTGAGTTCCTTGAAGACTGACGTAAGTTCTTTAAAACTGACGTTAGTTCTATAAAGACTAACGTAGGTTCGATGAAGACAATGATGCAGCAGATCCTGCACAACATGACCATCCCTGCTCCTGCACCTGAGCATTTTACTACGCCGGATCGTGCTGAACTCGTGAAGATCAATCCTGCTATTTCTGGTCTAGAAAACAGACTAACAGCGATTGAAATTTGTGTGGGGATCCCTGGCCAAGAAGACAGGGACCCAAAACCAGCTGCTGAGTCATCACATTCCTCCCCCACTCATCATGAGGAAGGGGGGAGAAGAGCGATGAAGACCTTCCCCATGATGAATCTATCAGGGGGGAGAAGACTGAAGACCTTACCCTTGCTGAAGAGGGTGAGAAGACAACTGAAGAAGCAGCCGCTGGACCTCAGGGAGATGAAAACCCTGAGGGAACCGAGAAGCTTACCTATGTATCTAAGGGGGAGCAACTCGAAGAAGAAGCTGAAGAATCTGAGTCTGAAGCTGAAGATGAAGAAGCCATCGACTTATCTGATGATGAACCATCCTCTTTTCCAAAGAATGATGATGATGAAGATGATGATGATGATGAATTTTTTATCGTCAAACCTGCTCAGAGGTCTAAAGTTCTTAAAGGGATCGTGATAAACGAACCTTCAGGGAAGCGGACCAAATCAAAGCCTTCAGCGTCTGAAGCTGACAATGGCAAAGGAAAAGGTGTCGCTGAAGACAATGACAATCTGATGATCTCGCTTCCAAAGCCAGTTTGTCAGGTACACTAAATCTTCCTTGCTCTCATCCCTCATCTCTATACACATTATCAACTATACTCTCCACAAAACCTCTATACACAACCACATTCTTTATCTATCTCTATTCTACCCAAGTTCTTACTCGAACGATCGCTGTGTTTCAGCTAGTCCTCTCCCCTGTTTGAGGATATCATTGAAGTTCCTACAGCTGCGACTTCACCAACAATAATCCCAGCTCCCAAAGCTGAAGAAATAATCCCGGTCTTGGATTTGATCTCTGAGACTGATGAACCTGAAGAACAGATGCTCTCTCACAAAAACAGACATTCCTTGGTTCCTCAAAAACCAAGTGAAGAGGAGCAGAAAAGAAGAGATGAGATAATAAAGAAGTTCGAGGCTCAGCGAATCATTTTGAAGCGTGATCAACTTCGTTCCGTTCCTCCAAAGTTCAGAATTTCTCAAAAGGAATACAAGGAACACCTCAGAGCTGAACGCTTAATCGCTGAAAGAAGAGAAGTTGAAGAAAAAGACAGAGAACTCGCCATCCAGCTTACTCAAAAATCGGTGAAAGACCCCAAGCTGAAAAGAGCTCCAATTGAAGTTCAACGTCAGCTATGGGAAGAAGCCAAGAAGATCGTTGAAGAAAAGAGATATGTGTCTCAATCTACCTTAGCCTGGTGAAAAGAAAAGGTACACTTCAGACATCGACCTTCCAGAATAATCAAGGTACTCATCACTGGAAGATCAACCCTCAAAGTTTCTATCGCTGAAGTCGAGATATTCAGAGAGAATGGACAGTACAAAAAATTCTATGCTGAAGCTATCACGCAGTACGGTCTCTCTGAATGGTTGGAGATCAGATTAGCCATCTGTAACGTCCCAAAAATTACAAGGAAATTTAAAATTTTTAAAACATACATTTCATTATAAAACAACCATAATTCAATAATTCACGTCTTAAGTGAAATTAACGTCGTTGACTCAAACCGTCAACAAAGTTTATGCAGCGGAAAATTATATAATTAAATTCAAAGGGTTCGAAAGTGAAAGTTTAACAATCTTTGGTACTCTGCGCTTGATGTGTGTACGGTCACGTCCGACTGTCGCCCGCACCTGAAATAACAACATATTGGGAAGGGGTAAGCTATAATGCTTAGTGAATTCAACCACACACGTAGGTAGCAACCCCACGCATATCGCCCCTACTCGCAAGTAGGAAACATCACCACTACCATGAATACGAAGCCACATAATGATTCATGCATACATACAAACCTCGGTCCCACCGAGTATACAAAAATATAGCAATACCAGCTCAGTCCCACCGAGCCCCCGGTCCCACCGAGTAAAGGTAAATAGTTGTACTAGCTCAGTCCCACCGAGCCCTCGGTCCCACCGAGTAAAGGTAAATAGATGTACTAGCTCAGTCCCACCGAGCCCTCGGTCCCACCGAGCCCCCCAGTCCCACTGAGGTGTACGCAAGCACAAATAATCGACATATAATTTCAACAATCACAGCTAAATCATCCCATCCAAATTGGTCCACGTAAACACGTAATAACACATAGCACAAAAACAGCGGTATACATGAAATTCCTAACTACGCGGTGAGAGAACTCACCTCAAAGCAAACCGACGCGCTCCCGAGCCGCAACACCAGCACGTCAACCTTCCTCACTTTTTCCCACCTAAATACGCACTAAAACGTCAACGGGAAGTCCCAACTCACGACACTTTTACTAGTTTAGCAAAACTAAAATTCCAGCTTTTATACTAAAAACGCAGGTCTGTTCGGGACCCATTTTACCCCTGCTAAACTGATCAAACCAAAAACTTAATTCCACATCCAGGAAGTTCAATGTCTTATGGTTCCAGGGACGTATCGCACGCGTCCTAACGATATTCCTAGCACTCTATACGAATTTTACAAAAACATCTCGCAGTGCAGCTAAAACAGGACCTGTCAGTATAAAATGGCAATTTGACACTAGCTATGGCCCGAACTGGTTTTTCCACAAAACATATAAAAGTTACTAGACTCAGAATGGGAACTTTTGGCACCAGTTTCATCCCAATCCGACATTCCAAGCAAAAGTTATGCATAAAACAAAACAGGGACAGAAAGCTGGAAGTTTTTCGGACCAGGCTGTATAAACAGCCCCATACGGCCCAGCTACAGGCTTAACCAGATTCTCGGCAAAACACGAAAAACTTTCCTGACTCGATTAGTGAACTTCGGCCACCGATTTCATTTCAATCCGAGCTACGAGTAAAAAGTTACGGCCACGACAAAACAGTGGCAGAAAAATCGTCATTCACATAAAATGACAAATCACCAAATTTGCGACCACTTTTTCACCTAGCTAGAAGCTGAATCGGTTTTCCGCTAAAACACGGAAAACGTGGTCGACCTCGAACTTGAACCGTGGGTACCAGTTTCGGCTCAATCGGAGTTACGACGGAAAAGTTATGGCCGTCGCAAAAACAGAAACGTAACGAGAGCCATACCTTACAACGACGACTCGCAACCGTGCCTGCAATCCCTTCTTCTCGACCTCTCCGACGAAGGACGTTGACACCGGTAGTTTTCCGGCGACGGCGTTTCTCCAGCGACCTCTCTCTCTCTCTTTTTCTTCCTCTCTCGGCTTCTCACACTCACGATCACCCTCTCGGCAAATCAAAAACTATGGAGCCAAAATAAGCAAATAACAAAAGAAAACTATATGTTGGTGCAATTTGGAAACCGCCGAGAAGAGGAAGAGGGGGGGGGGTCGGTTCCCCTTCCCTTGGCCGTTCAACCACCCAAACACCTCCATTGTCCACCTTTGACCCCTAGGCTCAATCCCTTTGACACTTTTGGTCCCTGAATTTCTATATTATTGCAAAAGGGAGTAAGGTTTGCCACACATAACATTCAAGGTCCCCTTTGACAACTTTCGTTAACAAGACTCGCTTTAAACGTCAATAAAATAATTACATTAAGAATTTTAAAAACCCTACCGGGACACGGGCTTTACAACTCTCCCCCGCTTGAGTTAGACTTCGTCCCCGAAGTCTACACCCGCACACAGCTCCGGATAATTCTCTCGCATCTTCGCTTCAGGTTCCCAAGTTTACTCGGAGCACTTCCGGTGTTTCCACTAGACCTTCACTAACAGGAATTTAAGATTTCCCACACCGCCTAAAAATCTCTCGAATACTTTTCTTACCACAAAACTCCTTCAAGTACACCGCAAGTATGATCGGAGGAACATTCCAACAACTGGATTCATTCCTGGTCAAACGACTTCGGTTGTCTCCCAACCATAGATAGTCCAAACATCCCGATTCAAATTTCAAGCTCTAACCATTCTAAAGTTGCTCACCAATATACCCTACAGGATACTCGAATTCGATCATTCCTATCATTAACTGTCGATTAACTTTCACGAGTTATAATAGACTCCCACAATTTACTCCACATGAATTATCAAACTAGTAAATTTATAATCATCCACGAAGGTCATTCCACCACAAGCAAACATCTCATGATTACTACTATCATCAACATAATTTCCTTAAAATCGGCTACAATTCCCCAATTACACTAAGGCATTTGGCCTCAAGCCCAAAAGTCGACACCTAAGTATACTATTTACCTCAAAAATTCTACGCATTTATCCTCTTTATTACAAAGGGCAGCATTCCCTAACCGATAATATTCGGCCTACAGTACCCACACGCGTGGGATACCCAACCTTCCATTAAGACCGAGAAATTGACCCATGACTATCACGGACAAAACTCGGAATTTTCCCCCGAAACTCTCTCGCGATTGGCATTTTCCACCGCTTCACAGCCGTAATCTTGGCCGGGTCCACCATAATACCATTCTGGTTCACGACATGCTCTCGAAAGTGGTCCTCTCGTAACCAGAACTCACACTTGGAGAGCTTAGCATACAGCTTCTCCCGCCTCAAAACTTCCAAAACTTCTCGCAAATGCATCTCATGCTCTTCCTTCGACTTCGATTACACAAGAATATCGTCGATGAACACGATCACCGATCGATCCCACATAGGGCTACATACCCGGTTCATGAGGTCCATGAACGTTGCGGGTGCATTGGTGAGCCCGAGAGGCATCACCACAACTTGTAAATGGCCATGACGTGAACGAAAGGCCGTCTACTCCGTATCCTCTCTCCTCACCCGCATCCGATGATACCCCGATCTCAAATCAACCTTAGAGAACCACGAGGCTCCCTGAAGCTGATCGAACAAGTCATCGATCCTTGGCGGAGGATAACGATTCTTCACCGTAAGCTTATTCAACTCACGGTAGTCTATACACATCCGTTGGGACCCGTCTTTCTTTTTCACAAACAGAATCGGGGCTCCCCACGGTGGACAACTCGGCTTGATGAACTCCTTATCGATAAGTTCCTGCAACGAGTGTACAACTCCTTCATTTCCGATGGAGCCAGGCGATAAGGTTCCTTGGCCACCGGAGCAGCATCCGGAATCAAATCAACGTGGAACTCTACCTGTCGCTCGGGAGGTATCCCCGGTAACTCCTCGGGAAAATACGTCAGCAAACTCCCGTACAATTGGCACATCCTCCACAGACTTCTTCTCTCCATCGTCGCGCGTGTCGATCACATACGCCAAAAATCCCTGACCACTGTGCTGCAAGTACCTCCGAGCCCTTGCAGCCGAACATATCGCTGAGGTCCGCCTGGGCAAGCCGCCCTGAACTAGCATTTCTCCCCCGCTTGGGGTTCGAACTCGTACTTGTTTGCGACGACAAACAATCTCCGCATCATACGCATCCATCCAATCCATGCCCACAGTCACGCACAACTCCCGCATAGCGATCGGAATCAAATCAATCGGGAACCTCACACCAGAGATCTCCAAAGTGCACCCTGGGTACACGTCAGTAACCGTCAAGGTCCTGTCTTCAGCAACTGCAACCACAAGTGGACAGCCTAACCGTCCTACAACTCGGCCCCAAACACTCACTGACTATGTGAGACACGGAAGGATGAGTAGCCCCGCTATCAATCGTCACCACAGCAAGCACCGGGTTAACCAAGAACGTACCTGTCACCACTTTATACGTAGGTTGTGCCTCCTCCACTCCCAGTTGACGAACTCTACCTCAGGCCGCCTCCATCATTACAGCAAGTGAAGCATACTGCGCGGTACTCACGAACTCCCTGATCTTGGTACGTAACATATCCTTGCACCGTGTCCTCTTCATGTCCTCAAAAGCAGCATGCTAAGGATAGAATAATGTCATTTTCGTAAACTTTCGGTTCACCTCCTTTATGGCCTCCGTAGTCTGATAGAGCTCCAAGAACTCTTTGGCACTCCTCTCCATCTCCACTAGAGGCACATGCTCTACACGAAACATACGACGAACTCCTCCCAGGTCAAGTAGTGAGCCCATTAAGCGTCAAAGCAATAGCACACCAGTCCTTCGCTCCGTCTCGTAACAGATTCACCGCGAAGCGAACCTTCTAGTTCGCAGGACAACCACCGGTAAGGAATGTGCACTCTATAACCGATCCCGACCCTCTTGTTCGGGGCTGCCCACCCGCAGGGGGTGGAATCGCCGCGATGCGCTCCTCCATCGACACTATTACCTCATCACGAATGGCGGTAATAATATCGGGGATCGCCTCCTCAAAATATGCGTCACCTCGACCGCAAACATCTCACGAATCTGATCAGCAATAATTCCAGCATCAGCATCTGGATCAACATTGTTGTTTCTCCTTAACGAGCTACTAACACACATTAAAACCTGCTAACTACGCTCACACTCAACTCTTCGGATTCTCCGTGACTTTCCCCGACTCGAGCACGGATCTTGTGCTTCAGATAGTAGGAGCTCTGCTACTACCCTTCACACCTATCCTTACTCGTTTCGAGTCCTGTCCCGGGACGTCCAAGTAGTTGCTTACCACAAACAAACACATATGCCCATTCCGGCATATGCAAACACTTTTCCTAGCTCCCTAGAAAAGTCGTAATACCCCACCACCCTTGCTAGAATGGAACCCCCACTAGCCCTGACGAGTCGCCTCGTAAACGCACAGTCGTATACAGTGAAACCAGATAGACATTCGAATATAAGATTCTATCCTACAACGGTTGGACTCAAACAAGAGCTGCGCAATAGAACTAAATCCAACATTCTAAGGCTATTCAGTTCCTACTGTATACAACCTAAGGTGCATTCACATAACAACCTATCAAGGCTAGCATGAGTTCCTAATAGCAAGTAACAAGTATACAGTACCACAAAATTCACGTAAGCAATCTAGCATACATACTCCTATGTTCTAGAAAGCAATCTAGCATACGTACTCATATGTAAACGCTATTCCCAGCTCACTAGGAATTTTATCTCATCCCACTACTCTTGCTACAACGGAATCCATGTTAGCCATAACGAGTTGCCTCGCGAATACCCAGCCGCACGCAGCGTGAATCAAATAGACATTCGAATACAAGATTCTATCCTAGAACGGTTGGACTCAAACAAGAGCTGCGCAATAGAACTAAATCAAATATTCTAAGGCTATATGATTCTTACTGCATGCAACCTATAGGGCCTTCACTTGACAACCTACTATAACTAGCATTGATTCCTACTAGCAAGCAGTCATCGTACAGCACAGTGTAAACAACCTCGGCAATCTAGCATGCATACCCTATGCCTAGAAAGCAATAAATACACTAAGTGCTGTACCTTCCCAATTGGCGTCGGCTGACTGTACACACTGCGCCCACGATCACCGTTTCCCAAACGGGCTTTCTCCGTTCATTTATTTTCAAAGATTTTAATAAGAGAGTTTAAAAACTTCATAGCCGCAACTTGAGACCAAACACACCGAGATGTGTTTGATTCACTCAAGTTGTGCTCTGATACCAAGTTGTAACGTCCCAAAAATTACAAGGAAATTTAAAATTTTTAAAACATACATTTCATTATAAAACAACCATAATTCAATAATTCACGTCTTAAGTGAAATTAACGTCGTTGACTCAAACCGTCAACAAAGTTTATGCAGCGGAAAATTATATAATTAAATTCAAAGGGTTCGAAAGTGAAAGTTTAACAATCTTTGGTACTCTGCGCTTGATGTGTGTACGGTCACGTCCGACTGCCGCCCGCACCTGAAATAACAACATATTGGGAAGGGGTAAGCTATAATGCTTAGTGAATTCAACCACACACGTAGGTAGCAACCCCACGCATATCGCCCCTACTCGCAAGTAGGAAACATCACCACTACCATGAATACGAAGCCACATAATGATTCATGCATACATACAAACCTCGGTCCCACCGAGTATACAAAAATATAGCAATACCAGCTCAGTCCCACCGAGCCCCCGGTCCCACCGAGTAAAGGTAAATAGTTGTACTAGCTCAGTCCCACCGAGCCCTCGGTCCCACCGTGTAAAGGTAAATAGATGTACTAGCTCAGTCCCACCGAGCCCTCGGTCCCACCGAGCCCCCCAGTCCCACTGAGGTGTACGCAAGCACAAATAATCGACATATAATTTCAACAATCACAGCTAAATCATCCCATCCAAATTGGTCCACGTAAACACGTAATAACACATAGCACAAAAACAGCGGTATACATGAAATTCCTAACTACGCGGTGAGAGAACTCACCTCAAAGCAAACCGACGCGCTCCCGAGCCGCAACACCAGCACGTCAACCTTCCTCACTTTTTCCCACCTAAATACGCACTAAAACGTCAACGGGAAGTCCCAACTCACGACACTTTTACTAGTTTAGAAAAACTAAAATTCCAGCTTTTATACTAAAAACGCAGGTCTGTTCGGGACCCATTTTACCCCTGCTATACTGATCAAACCAAAAACTTAATTCCACATCCAGGAAGTTCAATGTCTTATGGTTCCAGGGACGTATCGCACGCGTCCTAACGATATTCCTAGCACTCTATACGAATTTTACAAAAACATCTCGCAGTGCAGCTAAAACAGGACCTGTCAGTATAAAATGGCAATTTGACACTAGCTATGGCCCGAACTTGTTTTTCCACAAAACATATAAAAGTTACTAGACTCAGAATGGGAACTTTTGGCACCAGTTTCATCCCAATCCGACATTCCAAGCAAAAGTTATGCATAAAACAAAACAGGGACAGAAAGCTGGAAGTTTTTCGGACCAGGCTGTATAAACAGCCCCATACGGCCCAGCTACAGGCTTAACCAGATTCTCGGCAAAACACGAAAAACTTTCCTGACTCGATTAGTGAACTTCGGCCACCGATTTCATTTCAATCCGAGCTACGAGTAAAAAGTTACGGCCACGACAAAACAGTGGCAGAAAAATCGTCATTCACATAAAATGACAAATCACCAAATTTGCGACCACTTTTTCACCTAGCTAGAAGCTGAATCGGTTTTCCGCTAAAACACGGAAAACGTGGTCGACCTCGAACTTGAACCGTGGGTACCAGTTTCGGCTCAATCAGAGTTACGACGGAAAAGTTATGGCCGTCGCAAAAACAGAAACGTAACGAGAGCCATACCTTACAACGACGACTCGCAACCGTGCCTGCAATCCCTTCTTCTCGACCTCTCCGACGAAGGACGTTGACACCGGTAGTTTTCCGGCGACGGCGTTTCTCCAGCGACCTCTCTCTCTCTCTTTTTCTTCCTCTCTCGGCTTCTCACACTCACGATCACCCTCTCGGCAAATCAAAAACTATGGAGCCAAAATAAGCAAATAACAAAAGAAAACTATATGTTGGTGCAATTTGGAAACCGCCGAGAAGAGGAAGAGGGGGGGGGGGGTCGGTTCCCCTTCCCTTGGCCGTTCAACCACCCAAACACCTCCATTGTCCACCTTTGACCCCTAGGCTCAATCCCTTTGACACTTTTGGTCCCTGAATTTCTATATTATTGCAAAAGGGAGTAAGGTTTGCCACACATAACATTCAAGGTCCCCTTTGACAACTTTCGTTAACAAGACTCGCTTTAAACGTCAATAAAATAATTACATTAAGAATTTTAAAAACCCTACCGGGTCACGGGCTTTACACCATCCAGAAGTCTCAGTCTAAGTACAAGGATCATTTTGAAAAGTTGATAAACAAGAAGATCGACTTAGTCTATTCTTGTGTGGATATTCCTCCTCCTCCTCCTCTCGAAAGTCAGAAAAGAAAGGCCTCTGCAAAGAAAAAGTCTAAATCTTCAGAAGATGGTCCTCAGATACGAAACGAAACAGGTATTGGTTTTTCTCTAGCTGAAGTCCTTGGTCCAGGACCCGACCTTTCTGCACTTGACACATCTCTTCCTCTTGATGAGACGTTCATCCCTGGGAAAGTCTTAAGCAAACCCTACGGGATATTCTTCATTGACTGGGATGGACGAAAGCGTTTTCAACGTATCTCTGAACTTCCCATCACTCCCATCGAACAACTGAAATATCTCATCTACTGGTGTGATTTCAAAAACGACATTCAGGCACGGCATCTTAAACCCTTGATTTTTGAAGAAGCGCTGAACAAAAGGAATCAAGGAGTAAGTGTCCCTGAGTGGATGATTCCCACATCAAAGACCCTTGATGAACTTCTCATTAAGGAAGAACCTTTATAAACTGATAGGATCGCCTCATTCTTCTATTGTATCAGTTATTCTTTTGTACCTGTAATTGTATACGCTGTACTTGTAATTTTTCCACTTCCCTCTGTAATCTTTACAAAGTTTAAAGAAAAATTTCAGCGAATGTACTTTACTCCATCAGTACATAAAAGATCACAGAAAACAGTAAAAGGGACAAACATTTTATGAGTTCTTTTTATCCTTATGTTTTCATTAAATAGCAATTTTCTCTGTTGCTATGTCATAATCAAATAGGGGGATATTGTTGATCCAAACCCTCAGTGATTTGATAATGACCCTATCTTATATACTTAGTGAAAATTGTAAGTAAACAATATGTATCAGAGTTTCACTATCGCTGATAAGTACTAAGATCTTACAGTACCGCTGATAGGAACTCTCGCTCTTTAGATTAAACATTCAGCGAACACTGTTCACCATAATACTCTGAGTCTGTTCAGTCCTTATGGTGATCGCTGATAAGTTAGTTGTTTGCTTATGATCTCTGAAGACACGTTTCACGTCAACATAGGTTCTACGCTGAAGTCGAAGATCAAGCTCAAGAACCAGCGACAAGTCTCCTAATGAACTGATGCGAATCAGTGAACACTTAGATTTGTCCACAACGTGAAGTATCAAGTACAGGACTTCAGCTATCGCTGAACTTTATCATTCGCTGATATAGAATGATAAACCGCTGAATCAACGAAAAGCTGATCATGAAGTCCTCCGAACAAAGTACTTTTGTCTTAACCACCCTTGCACGTCTCCGTACGATATGTCAGAAAAAGAACCTCCTTATTGTCTGAAATCGTACAACCACTCTGATATTACACTGTTCAAACATGCGGCTACTAAGGTTGTCAACAAAGGTCAATGACGTACAACCAATGAGCTGCTGCCACGTGTAAAGTGTAAACTGCCATGCATTAAATGCATGCAGTATATAAGAAGAAGAACTCACTTCTTTTTGACGCAACTTGCTAACTCTGGACAAGTTCATCCTTCTTATCTTGAGATAGGTTATTATTAGTAATTTCCTTCTCTTTCTTAGTGCAAGAAACTTAGTGTTTTCCAACTTGTTTAGATTTAGGTTTATCCTTAATCTTGTTTCCGCAACAAGCTGTAAATTGTTAATGATTTATCAATAAACAATTTAGAAAAGTAAAATGTTAGTGTTTGTATTCAACCCCCCCCCCCCCCCCCCCTTTCTACAAACTTGTATAGCCCTTCGGGACCAACAATAACATATATCGGAAGGTTGACAGTTTGAGTGAAACAGGGAAAGGAATGTTTGACGAGCTGATCAAGTTGTATCAAGGACCAGAAGTGGAAAATCAAATGAGAGTCTCCAACATCATCAACAAATATGAGAATTTCAAGCAGAAAGATGGTGAGAATCTAGACGATGCTTATGACCGCTTCACTACCATCCTAAATGAACTCAGCAGTTACAAGATATCGAAATCCATCATCGAGACTAATGTGAAGTTCTTGAGCGTGCTTCAGCCCGAATGGAAGAAGTATGCTCATAGAATGAAACATAATTCTAGATTGGATTCTCTTCCACTACAACAAATGTTTGAAACATTAAAGCAAGATGAGGATGATGCTGATTTGAAAAAGAAGAAGTTGATGAAAAAGGGTAAGAAGGAGAAGAAGACAGAAGTGTCTGAGAAGAAAGAAGAGGATGATGAGTTTGAGAGTGAACCGTTAGCTTTGATGTCAAGAAAGTATGCTGATAAGGGTAAGAGTATTCAGAAATAGGATTTTGGGATAGACCAGGATGATTTGGATGAGGCGGAAAGCGTGAAGCAGGCAATGATGCTTCTATCTAGGGCCTTCCAGATGAAATTTGTGAAAACTCCGGGATCAAACAACCAACGTTACTCATCTGGTTCTAAAAACTTTGAGCACAAGAACCGGATTGAGTCAAAGAAACAGTTTGATGACCAAAAGAAAGATGGTAAAAGGTCAGAGGTGAAGAAGTTTGGTGAAAGAAAGGATGACGAGCAAAAGTGTTACAATTGTGGGAAGGCCGGCCCCAAAGAGTGCTAGAAACCGAAGGTAAGAGATTCCGACTACTACAAGAAGAAGGCACTGTTGGCAGAGCAGAAGGAGTCTGGAATTGCACTGTTGGTGGAGGAAGAGTACTGGTTGGACCAAACTGATGATGAAAGAGTAGAGGAGTCGTATGCGATGGCAAAGATGTGCTTGATGATCAAGGATGGTGAGGATTCAGAGGCTGATGCGGCGCCTGAGACAAATGAGGTAGATTCCTGCACCGTTAATCACTTTGCTAATCAGTTTAAAGTCCTCACATTAAAACAAGATGAATTATTTGAGAAACTCAATAACGTGCATAAAACAATAGAATCTCAAAGAAAGGCAATCACTAACCATAACAAGTTAAATGATGAGTTGAAAAAGGAACGAGTTGAGATCGAACAATCTCGAACTTATTTCCGAAACAAAATGGATGAAATGGAAGAAAAGGTAAGAATTTCTGAAAATAGGAAGAATGAGCTTGAACAGTTGTTGCAATCTTATAAAGATATTAACAACGAGTTGAAGGAAAAAACAAGTGGTCTGGAAGAGAAGCTGTACAAACTTGGTCAATCTGAACAAACCATTTTTCTAAACACGGCTAAGAATTTCAGATATTACAACTCGAAATGGGGTGTGGGATATGACAATCCTCATTATTTGGAAAATGCTTTGAAAAGGGCACCTTGTCTATACAAGTTTCAATGGCTTAAGCTTCTAATCATAGAACCCAAATACATAATCAAATGGCTTAATGAGGAAGAACAAGGGGTTGAAGAAGAGATTAAAAGAAAGATAACTGTGACCATGCAACTTCCTTTTCATTACGATTCGACCAGTAGGAAGGCACTTCTTTGGAATGGGAAACAAACCTTACCTAATGACTATTTTCAAAGCTATGTTGTTGAGCCACCAAAGGGAAATGTATCAAAACCCGTTTTTGAAGGAAAAACATATTACCCTCCTTTGGTACTTGAACAGAAGCTTGTCGATCTTGAGTTGAGTATTAAAAGCAAAATTGAAGAAGTCAGAAATGACGATCAACTCGCTTTGGATATTGAAAAGGAAGTTATGTTAACTGTTTTGATAAATAGCAAGAGAGATAAGTCTGAAAATATTGTTTCTGAATCGTCAACAAAAAGCTTAGAAGAAAAGAAATCTCTTGAACTTAGATGCTTGAATCCTTCAAAACAAGTCTCTGATTTTCAGAAAATGTTATTTCTTGAAAAAGATCAAATTGAGAAAGAAAGAGAGAGATTTAAGTTCGAAAGAAAATCTCTTGAATCTGAAAGTGGTATCAGAGCCAAAATCGAAGAAATCAATCATCGATACGATCATTCTGCAACGATTCATCATATGCAGCCCAATTCTGTATGAAACAGTAAGTTTTCGCGATGAACAGTAATTTTCGGACTTTTTGTTGCACACACTGTTTTGGGATTGAAAAACACTTTCTATTGGTTTTTTGACAAAACTTGAAGCATTAAAGTTGTCCAGAATACCTTTTGGTCCCGAAGGGTTATACAAGTTTGTAGAAGGGGTTGAATACAAACACATGATTTTTACTTTCTAAATTGTTTATTGATAAATCAAAACAATTTCCAACTTGTCGCAGAACAAGATTAAGGATTAACCTAATCTAAACAAGTTAAGAACACTAAGTTTCTTGCACTAGAATAAAGACAGAAAGGAGATAAGGAAATTACGAATAATAATCTAACACACAGTAGTAAGGAAGAAGAAGATGGCCCGAGCACTTCATTTCTAAATTAGGGTTCTTCTTATATACTGCATGCATTTAATGCATAGCAGTGTTACTTTACACGTGGCAGCAGCTGAGTGGTTGCATGTTTTGACCTTTGTAGACAACCTTAGTAGCCGCATGGTGCACAATGTTGAATCAGAGTTTGTTGTACGATTCTAGACAGAAGGGAGGTCCGTTCTGACATTTCGTATGGAGACGTGCAAGGGAGGTAAGACAATAGTACTTTGTAAGGAGACTTCATGATCAGCTTTCGTTGAATCAGTATTTTATCAGCGAATGATAAAGCTCAGCGATTGCTGAAGTCTTCTACTTGATACTTCACGTTGAATGGACAATTCTGTGACTTCGCTGATATCCGCATCAATTCATTAGTAGACTTGTCGCTGGTTCTTGGGCTTAATCTTCGACTTCAGCGTAGAACCTTTGTTGACGTGAAACTTGTCTTCAGGAATCATAAGTAAACAACTAAACTATCAGCAATCATCACAGAGACTGAACAGGCTCAGAACTGCTGGATGAACAGTGTTCGCTGAATGTCTAATCTAAAGAGAGAGAGTTCCTATCACTGGTACTGTAAAGTCTTACTATTTATCAGCGATAGTGAAACTCTAATACATATTGTTTACTTACAATTTTCACTAAGTGTTAAAGAGAGGGTCATTATCAAATCACTGAGGGTTTGGATCAACAATACCAGTGCGAATCTACGTACCAATTTTTAGCCCAAACAGATCAGTTTTGAAGAATATACTTAAGATCATATGAATATTCATAACTATCACAACTCTCGGTGTTCTTGAGTATTCATAACTATCGCAACTAGTTATGTTCATCGTTATCACAACTCCAGCTCATGAACAGTAAGATATCGCAACTGTCCTTTGCGACAACTTGTTTTATCGCAACCCACTTCATATGAACAGTACCTTATCGCAACCTTCTGTTGCGATAAGAATCATTTTTGAGTTCTTTCGCAACTTGTTGGTTGCGACAAGTCTTTGGTTGTGACAAGTCTTGTTGGTTGCGACAAGTGTGGAGTTGCGACATAATTTGAGTTGCGACAAGTGTGTGGTTGTGACAAGGTTTGAGTTGCTACAAAGGGTCTTATTGCAGATATAACTTGCGATAAAAGGGAGTTATCGCAAGGCTGAGATAAAAATGTGTAATCGCGACTGTTTCTTGAGATATAAATGGTATCCTCGCCCAAGGAACCCCCGTGCTTAGTCTCAGGAGGGGGGCATTGTTCATGGTGTTTAGCATAAAGCGTGTGTGACATCATTCCCATATTTAGGTTGTCACGTACATATATAGAAACTGTCAATGTTTAAAGGAGCTCAAGTTTGCCAAGATTTTCAGAAGGTGGGTGTTGGAATTCAGTCTTTGGTTGAATTGGATTAGACGTTTGAGCATTTCCAATCATTATTCTGGAGTTTTGTTGACGATGTTAGATCTTTGAGTGCTCTTAATCATTCTTCTGACCTGATCAATCAGAATTGTGAGTGCTTGCAATCAGTGTTCTGGTGTTTTGGTTGTGATTCAGACTCTTGAGTGCTTATAATCATTCAGCTATTTCTTGAAGATTGAAGTTCCGGATTTTCATCATTCAGTGTTCTGATATTTTGGGGATGAGCATTTGTCTACAGTTGATGAACAATGTTACTTGTGGAGTTCTTCTAAACCCTACCTTGTAGTGTATGCTTCATTATGTTTCCTCCTTCGAGCAAATCCGAATCAAGCTCTTAAGCCGAATTCCTATTCAACTCGCGGCTTATCGACGGATTTGGTGTTATAAACTAAGATTGCACTTTGGTTTGTCACGCAACAACTCGCTCGTTATCTTTCTTGTGAGCTTATCGGTACGAGCTAGAGTTTCCACATTTATGAAGATGTTGTTCGTGCGCTCGGTCGAGGCATTGAATCCGATTTGTCAAGGTTGAAATATAAAGAGTAAGAGCTTATTTCATGGGGGAGCCTAGACTACATTTGAAGAATTGCATCACTACGGTTTTCTAAAGAAATCAAGGGGGAGAAGGACTGAAGATCTTTCGAGAAGGGTGATTCCTTTACAAAACTATAGGGGGAGATTGTTAGGACACAAAATGTCCTAATTATAAGATAGTTTTGTAAAGGGTTATAATTGTTATATGGGCTTGGGTTATTATATTATGGGCTTGAGCTTAACTATGTAACAAGGGGGTATATATAGATTATGTGTGTGTGTAATTAGGGTTAGGAGAGTTATTCACAATGTAGGGTATGGTGAGTGTGTGTAATCTAGAGAGAGATCCATTATCTCTCTAGGATAGTCTCCTAATATGAATAATACACCACTTTGATTTATATTATCTCTTCTTGTTATCTTCTACACAATATATGAATCGTTGCCTTGTTCAAATGGGACTAACAAGTGGTATCAGAGCTTGTATATCACATTGATTAGATTAGGATTGTGAGGGTTTTTGCAAAAGTTGAGTGTTCTTCATATTTTTCATCTTTTTGGTTGATTTTAGCTATTAGAGTTCTTCTAATGGATTAGAATCGATCAATTGTTGTTATTAGACTAGTCCTGAGTGTTTTTATTCCGCAAAATCACTAGGTTTGTAGCTCAGATTGTGCATTTTCCCATTTTCGGACTGTTGTATTTCTATACTCTGTTTTGCATCGAAAAACCACTTTCTGTTGGTTTTTGGACAAAACACGAAGCATTAAAGTTGCCTAGAATAGTGTCACGAACCTGACTCTAATACCAATTGTAATCCCAGAACAAGTAATCAATCTATAATAACATCAAAGGAAGCCATCTCTATATTCATTCAATGATCAAAAGCTGACAATATGGATTGGAATACAATACTTGTGTGTGTGGCTAGTGTGTGTAGAGAAATGACCTCAACCTAAAGAGGAAAGTAGCCAACAATATATACCTATGATAAGTTTGACACAATGACATATTAGGTCCCTCTAGTTGGTACAATCATAATTAAGCACTAACAGAAAGTTTTGAGTTTCAGAAAAGTGAGGACTGAATGCAAAAAGTAAGGATGGAGGTGATAACCGCATGGCTTGTGGCGTACTGGTTAAGGCCTTGGGGGGATCATCTACCCTGGGTTCGAATCCAGGCGTTGGCAACTTGTGGCCACTGAGGAATTATCTCAGGGCTGCATGCTTAGAAGTCAATCAGTGCCAGGGAAGCCTAGGATACCCTTTCAAAAAAAAGGATGGAGGTGATGTAAATATGGAAGAAAAATGTTAGGTGTACATATTTGGTGATTTACTCTTCAGAAAAACTGAAAACATAATTAATGCAGTTCTCAAATATTTCTTGTTTTAGGACCATGAATGGGAAAGTTGACATTGAGATACCATTTGTGATACAAATTGTGATACGAATTGTTAAGATGTTGATAATAAGGAGAAAGAGAAAGGAGATAAAATAGACAGAAATCGACCGGAAATGATGGTACAAGTGAACTTACAATTATGTGAGAATTCTGATGATATAAAAGAGGGATATTGATACTATATTTTAAACCAAGGGTTGAAAAGGCTAACGTTTCCAAGAAAGAAGATTTGAAGTTAAAATGTTGTTTTGAGGGTCAAAGAAATTGTTCAGAAGATTTTGAAGATTTTGGACTTGATGAAAGTTCCGAAATTTCTAAGTACACTTCAAGACAAGACATAAAAAGATGGACTGAAGAACTATTAAAGCTCAATCAGAAGATTTGAATTCTACTATTTTGGAATGCTGAAAGAAAAAGACAGTGATTAGATCTCAAATCAAAATGGGAGAGATTGTTGTAAAAGACATTTGTTAAATCTTGAATACAAAGGGGGAGGTTGTTGGAACTAAATTATTGTGTTCAAGATTTAAGGGACTTAATTGTAGTATTCTGTAAATACCTTAAGAAGTCAAACTGACTTTCTCAGGTATATAAAACGTGTGGTTAGTTTGTTTGCATATCAAGATTATCATTAACTGTGTGTTCTTACATTCGGAGCATTTGTGATCTTCTACTCTTGATTTCTATTTCTTAACTTGAATCTGGGACTTACAGTAAATTGAAAGTATAAAAAGTAAGTGTTGATATTGATGTGTGCGGGAAAGAAATTAGTAGGCAGTGATGCATTTAGTAATATATAGAGGTGCATTTAGACAATGTCATCCCGAAATTATAGAGATTTGGTGAAATCCACTTTTTGGGTAATACGGCAAAATCCACGTGTGAATACATGGCTGGTTGTCAAAGTTAGAGATGCCCCCCACATGTAAGGAAGGCAAAATCACTTTGGAATGATCTTGACGATTTTATATATTATAACCCTTAAAAAGTGGTTATTTTGTTATCAATTTTGTTGCCATAAATGGTTAATTTAGTGATAAACCTATTACATTCAACAAAAAGATTGTGAAACAATCTTCATGTTATAGACTGAAGTAGATTAGAATGGTCCTAACATAAATAGTAGAATCATGGTTTCATTCCCATAAGCAATGTAAATGAACTTTTACTTTTTAAAAGAAATACCCTTTTTATGTTTATAAATAGAAAGTAAAAATACAATTGCTAAAAATGTTTTATGTTTGAAAATGTAAGGTTAGTTAGCATGTATATAATTAAGTACCCTTATTTTTATAAATAAAAAACTATGATGATTACAAAATGTTTTAATTTCTTACACAAATAGGCATGTACATGCATTTAAAGGTCAAAGGAAGGTGAGAATAGAAGAAAAGCTAATGGAGAACATGCTCTTGGAATAACCATTAGAACAGAGGAAACTTTTAAGGCAAAAGAGTCTCTAGCTAGAACCATAAGGGCTCTTCAAATGTTGTTTTGAATTTACCTTTGTATTGATGAAAGTATTTTTATCAATTAAATATCTAAGAACAAGTCATAAATATAATATCATTAAAATGTCTCAATATGAAAATTTTCCAGCCAGTAACAGGTTTAGAAAGCCCAACGATTTATTTAACAGGTTTTAAAAAGTCGAAGGACTTGTTTGTTTCAAAAAATTGTCCAAGAACTTAAGCATTTAAAACGGTAAAGTTCATTGGATTATTTTGAACTTTTTCCTATTAAAAACCAATTACATACTTGTAATTTATAACAAAATGAATTACATTATTGTGAAAATTGTAAATCAAATTATCTATAAATGGTGAATTTAGGATGAACACATGGCAAAAAGAATAATTTTATTGAGTAAACTAAAGAAAGTATTCGAATACAATAATATTTTGATGTATATGGTCTAACACATTTGATTGACATTTATGAGCAAATTATTCCTATACGTTAGTGACATCAGAATAATTTAGTATAACTTTGCAATCTTGACCAAGAAGTTTTTACAATGATTTTCTAGACATTGATACCATCTTTTGTTTGCCTGCCCTATTAAGAATAGAATCAATAACTTTTCCGATCTTTGATATATAATATATACTTATTCATTTTTTAATTGTATGCATCAATTGGACGCTATTTGTGTGTCTCTTGCGTACATTAAGGCTCCGTAAAAGTAAATTGGCATAAAAGTATTATTCACAAACATTCTATATTCGATGTTGCGGGGATGAGGAAAATAGGGCATGTGCTAAGTATATCCTAACATGTATATATTTCTTGTCGG
This sequence comes from Saussurea involucrata, assembly GCA_033807775.1. Lineage (NCBI taxonomy): Eukaryota > Viridiplantae > Streptophyta > Magnoliopsida > Asterales > Asteraceae > Saussurea > Saussurea involucrata. Next base: position 83,086,233 of record CM066321.1, on the reverse strand, counting down.
TCTATAAAATGGTTTCGAAAGAAAATGGGTTCTTATCAATCAAATGCGTAAGAAAATAGTGTTTAAATGTATGGATGTATTACTGGGTAATTATTCCTTTGGCAGTTAGTACATCATTTGTCAACACTAACTGCCAAGGGAGATTTGCCCTGCAATTCATCAAGTTCACATATTTCTTGTCATTGCGGGTTGCTCTATCATGAAATTTGCATGATTTCTTATATTATAGTCTACTGGTATCCTTATTGGCCTTCCAACTCATGGAACCACATTGACATGAAGTTTTATGAACTACAAATAGATGATTATCGGCATCCCATGGATTTGATCTATAATGATATCATTGTAACTTAACTTTGTTAATAAAAATCGAACTCACTACCATAAGGGTATACCATATACTTAATAGTTGTCATATTCATTCGTGCCTGGTTCCTTTGCGATATTGACTATCAATTTTAGCCTACTCAAAATCAAGGATTTAGAAGTGTAAACTAAGTGTGCATTATATTACGAATATATATATATATATATATATATATATATATATATATATATATATATATATATATGTGTGTGTGTGTGTGTGTGTAGTCCAAACTTTTTTGTATCATATTGTTGTTTGAAATTCGCTTAGCTCTAAACAAATTATAAAACTTGCATTTGCTTCTACTATTATCACTACAAAAATAACCACTATCAGCCAGGGAAAAATCCTTCGCTAAAGCTTAGATCCGTTGCAGATAGTCGGTGGATCTAAAAGCCGTAGGTGATGCTACCAAGGACAAATCAACGACGGATTTTCGAGGAATTAGTATCAGCGACGAATTAGCAAGGGTTAGTATCAGAGACACATTAGTTAACGAGGGACTAATTTGGAGATGGATTACCGAGGGCCCAATTTAATGACGGATTTCCAAGGGGCTCTTTTAGCGACTGATTTGCTATGGACTTATTAGCGACAGATTTGCGACAGATCCACTAACTAGCGATGGATATCCGTCACTAATACCTCACTTGGATTTTTTTTCAAGAATGTTAACTAAACAACAAGTCCTTTTGGATTTTCCTTAACTTGGATTTTCTTTGGACGCTTCTCCTCCTTTGGCCATCATCTTCGTGGTAGGCAAGTCGTCTTCTAACTTGGAGTTCTCTATATTAGAAGAAGTTATGCGTGTAGCAATAAACTTTGTCATATCTTTTTTCTTGTATAACATGTAACACCGGTTTTTGGGTATGAAAAATCAACATTTTGGAGAAGATACGATAAAGCATCACCAGGGACAGACAAGCATTACAAGGGTACAATGTCATTGGATTGATTGATAGCCATATCACCAACAAATCCATTATGTTAACTTGAATATTATGGATATGAATGATAAGTTCTTTTAAACAAAAAATAATAATAAATACACGTAAACCGCCAGGTGCAACCACCCAAATGTAAAATCAATCTTCATCCTTAGGACCCATCACTCCATACAATACACACACTCGATTTGAGGTTTTAACGGGCTTTGAGCTTTAAGACCGATAACTCTATTTTTAGAGTTATTATTTCCTTTTATTTTTATTTTATTTTGTCAAATTTTAGTCATTTCACTTCTCAAAACCTCCATTCTTGGTAATATTCTTAAAATGAGCAAAAAGAGTGAACCATAGTTTTTATAAACCATTTTGGTAGAGTTTTGTTGCTTTTTCACGAAATATCTGCAGTGACTTGCGCATCACACTCCGGATCCCACTGGCGAGCCAAGAAGAAGACAAAGAAAAATCAACTCTTAGCTTGGAAGTAAAAATCTGGAGGATAGAAGGCTCTAATGGCAGAGGCATGGGATGGAAAGTACAAGCATGTTCCCTAAGACATGGCAAGATGAATTGTTTAATAACACCCATGGTACTTTAAGTGGACTTTTTGGAAACGGTGAAGGGACCTTGGGGTAAAAGAGCTACAAGCTTGTGGATAGAAGAGTTACTCAATGAAGCTGAATTTTATGCCTTCTATTTTCAGTCTTTAGTCTCTAGATTTTACCCATCTTATGTTAAGTCCAACTTTTCCTCTTAGTATATAAAGAGGTGTTGGGTGCCATTTATTTCATATCTCCATCTACCACATTTAGTGCAAGCTTAGTTATAGTTGTTAGCTTAGAATTTACTGCAGTAGCTCTCTAATTTTCTGTATTTCGATCTGTAGTGTAATCTTTAGTTTTAAAGTAACTAGTGGTAGTGTTGTACTCTCGTTCCCCACTACGGTTTAAATCAAAGTCACTTTCAGTTTACTTATGTGCAACTCTTCATCTTTTGTTTTCTTTACTTCGGTAATTATGGGCTAAGCATCCTTTTAGATGTAGGAAGAAGAAGTACCTGGATTTTATGAAAAATGCATATCTTTATACTTGGAATATTTATTGTTTTGGTCATTCACTCTCGATTATTACCCAATGATGCGAACAAGCTGATCACTTGTAAGGATCTAAAGTCTAGTTCTCAACTCAGAAATGAGTAGAACGCAGTGACACGAGCTTGGATGATGCTAGGGAATTCGAAAGAATTCTTATGACACTTGCGAAAGTGAGGTCGGCACAGTGAGCTAAGATCAACCCACTGGAGTAGTAGGCAAGCTAGTTAGTGTATAAAAATACTCTGAGTATTTGTCTCTACACATTCCATCGAGGCCTGAAAAGGTCCATTTTGAGATTACCATTGACAAAACAATAAGTACTAAGAGTATGGGATTTTTACTTAAAGGTGTGAGTGTTTTGTAACCGGGCTTTTCTAGCGAGAATGCCTACTTCAAGTACGAGGATCACTTTTGGGATTAGGTACTTAATATAAAATCTAGGGAAAATCCAACCTACATTCCTTCTTTTAAATCTAAAGAAAAATCGTTAAAGTAGCATTTCACCAAACAAAACAAACTATTGCTTCTTCTGTAATTGAAACCTGTAAAAGGAGCTTATTAAAACCGTATTGTCTTGATTGCCCAGTCTCTGTGGATACGATTCTGGTATTTTACCAACTATTACTTGCTGTGACGATCATAGTGGCCAGTGTGGACAGTTTGCAACCCACTGCGATTAAATCACATATTTCGCACGTACCAAGTTTTTGGCGTCGTTGCCGGCCGGGACTGGCGTGATTTCAAATCTCAAGACATTAGTTTTTGTTCGAGCCCGAGTTACTCGTTTTTCTAAGATGTTCGTGTTGCATGCCAAGGCAACAACACGGACCTTTGGTGTCAATCGATCTTGAAATAGAAAAAACTTTTCGAAGAAGACGTAAAAACAAAAATCGACAACCCACTGTGATCCCCACTGTAAACATGGCAGGAGCAGAAGGACCCATTAACCCACCATTAGTGGAGACCACAGTGACGATTGCCGATAGCAAAGATCGAAAAATACGGGACTATGCTACTTCCGGAGTTAGTGACTTAACCTCCGGGATTTTAAGGCCCAACATTGTTGCAACATATTTTGAACTCAAACCTGTGATGTTTCAAATGATCCAAGCCATGGGTCAGTTTGGAGGATTACCATCTGAGGATCCACACTCGCACTTAAAATCTTTTTTAGAAATGACTGATTCCTTTCAATTGCAAGGTGTGAGTGATGAAGCGTTAAGGCTAAGGCTTTTCCCTTTTACACTAAGGGATAAGGCAAAGGCTTGGCTGAACTCACATGCACCTCACTCGATAACTACTTGGCAAGAACTTGCTGACAAATTTTTACAAAAATACTTTCCTCCCACAAGGAATGTAAGGTTTCGAAATGATATTATTTTGTTCAGGAAATGGGAACGATTTAAAGATCTACTTCGAAAGTGCTCACACCACGGCATCCCACATTGCATCCAATTGGAGACCTTTTACAATGGTCTTTCCAATGCAGCCAAAATCATCTTAGATGCAACAGCAGGTGGAACATTCACAAGTAAGACCTACAATGAATGATATCAAATTTTAGAAAAAGTGTCCAACAACAATACCGAGTGGTCAAATCCGAGAGCACCCATGCCAAAGACCAACACCATTGATTCTGAGGCACTCAAAACCATGAATGCGCAGTTAGTGGCCTTGACTAAATTAGTTTTGCATCAAAATAGAGGCCAAGTCAATTTCGCAGCACATCTCACTGAGAACTGTTCCCTCTGTGGAGAAGAACATGTTTTTGACTATTGTCCAGCAAATCCTGAGGCCGTTAATGTTATAGGAACCAACCCGAGGAACAACCCATATTCACAAACTTATAATCCAGGCTGGAGGAATCACCCAATTTTTTCTTGGGCTGGTAATCCAGGACTCCAACCCCACGGGGCGAGTCATGTCCAGCAAAGACCACAAAATCCCCCTGGATTCCACCAACATCACAGTGGGCATCCCACACAGAACTTTCAGCAAAGGTAATCCTCGCAACAATTCCAACCACGACCAACTCACCCCACTGAGACTCAACCATCACTTGAATCAATTCTCAAAGGTTTCATGAATCAAACTCAAGCAGCCATTAGGAACATAGAGACCCAAGTAGGACAACTAGCCATCGAAGTTAAGAATAGACCACCAGGGACGTTACCTAGTGACACCGAACACGCTAGGGTGATAGGAAAAGAGCAAGTCAAGTCCATAACGCTTAGGAGTGGAAAGGATATGAAAGATATCGTTTTTGATTCTGATGATCCGCCTCAAATACCCACTGTCCCTAAAACCATAGTGGTCACTCCTAAAGTCACTGACAAACCCACAGTGAGGACCGATGTCCCTGAGCTTCCCACTTTTAAGACAATACCGAAACCCACTGTTCCAAAGCAAACACCACAACAAACTCAAATTGACCCACGCAGTGTACCTTTTCCTGAAAGAATGAAGAGTAAGACTGTCGATGTTCAATTCAAAAAATTCTTAGACATTTTTAAATAACTTCACATTAACATACCCTTGGTAGAGGCTCTCGAGCAAATGCCAACCTATGTTAAATTTTTTAAAGATATTTTGAACAAAAAGAGAAAGTTGGGTGAGTTTGAGACTGTGGCTTTGACCAAGGAATGTAGTGCCCTCCTTACTAGCAAGATTCCGCCTAAGTTAAAAGACATGGGTAGTTTCACCATTCCATGCACAATAGGCGGACAAGAAGTAGGTCAAGCACTCTGTGATTTGGGAGCTAGTATAAACTTGATGCCATTGTCCATTTTTAACAAGTTAGGTATTAGAGAGGATAGACCCACAACCGTGACACTACAATTAGCCGACCGATCCATTGCCTACCCTAAAGGAAAAATAGAAGACGTTTTGGTCCAAGTGGATAAATTTATCTTCCCGCCGATTTTCTAATCCTAGATTATGAGGCCGATAAAGATATCTCAATCATCTTAGGGCGTCCGTTTCTTGCAACCGGACGTACTTTGATCGATGTGCACAAAGGGGAACTATCTATGAGAGTCCATGACCAAGAGGTAACATTCAATGTCTTCAAGTCGCTTAAGTTCATAGAAACCAAAGACTGTTTTGCTTTGAGTTCGATTAGTGGTACCCTAAGTTTTGACACAGTGAACACAGTGGGCAGTGAGAGTGAGCACTCCGACTCTGAGAGTGATGACACTTTTGAGGATGAGTGTAACGAAATAGTGGCAGCATTTGAACCTCTAGACTTCAAGGACAGAAACGTTCAACCCCATTCAATAGAACAACCTCTCGAGTTAGAGCTAAAACCATTGCCTTCCCATTTAAAATATGCTTATCTCGCTAAAGATAATAAACTTCCCGTTATTATCTCTTCCAAACTTAGTGAGAAACAAGAACAACTTCTGATTGATTTGTTGATAAAGCATAAGAGGGCATTGGTTGGACCATAGCAGACATTAGAGGTATTAGCCCCTCCCTATGTCAACATAAGATTAACTTGGAGAGTGACCACCCTGGAAAAGTCCAACCCCAAAGAAGGTTGAATCCCATAATAAAGGAGGTAGTTAAGAAAGAAGTTTTGAAGTGGTTAGACGCCAGTATTATCTACCCAATAGCTAGTAGTAGTTGGGTGAGCCCCGTCCAATGTGTCCCTAAAAAGGGAGGGACGACCGTAGAGAAGAACGACAAGAACGAGCTCATTCCCACTAGGACTGTTACTGGGTGGAGAATATGCATGGATTATAGACAACTCAACCTAGCCACTAAGAAAGACCATTTCCCCTACCTTTCATCGACCAAATGCTTGATAGGTTAGCGGGAAATGAATTCTATTGTTTTCTAGATGGATACTCCGGATACAACCAAATCCATATCGCCCCCGAGGGCCAAGAAAAGACCACCTTTACTTGTCCCTACGGTACTTTTGCATTCCGGAGGATGCCATTTGGATTGTGTAATGCCCCAACCACTTTCCAACGTTGTATGATGTCCATTTTCACCGACATGATTGAGGACACCATAGAAGTTTTTATGGATGACTTTTCGGTGATAGGGACATCATTTGACAACTGCCTGGGAAATTTAGAGAAAAGCCTAGTGAGATGTGAGACCCACGACCTTATTTTAAATTGGGAAAAATGCCATTTTATGGTAGAGGAAGATATTGTCCTAGGTCATCTTGTCTCAAAAAGAGGGTTGGAGGTTGACAAAGCCAAGATTGAAGTAGTGGCACAACTTCCCGAACCCACAACTGTGAAGGGCATTCGAAGTTTCTTGGGTCATGCCGGTTTCTATAGGAGGTTCATCAAAGATTTTTCGAAAATAACTAAACCCCTGTGTAACCTTTTGCAACATGAAAAAGAATTTAATTTCACCCAAGAGTGTCGAGATGCTTTTGAAACAATCAAGAAAGCCTTAGTTACTGCACCCATAGTGACCACTCCTGACTGGTCACTCCCATTTGAAGTGATGTGTGACGCCAGTGAGTGGGCTGTGGGGGCTGTTCTAGGACAACGGAAGAACAAAATCTTTCACCCCATTTATTATGCAAGTAAAACACTGATTGAAGCTCAAATTAATTATACTGTCACTGAAAAGGAATTACTTGCGGTGGTGTTTGCTTTTGATCGTTTTAGGTCGTATTTGATAGGGACGAAGGTCATAGTGCACACTGATCATGCAGCAATAAAATACTTGATCAACAAGGCTGATTCCAAGCCACGTTTGATTCGATGGGTTTTATTGTTGCAAGAATTCTACCTTGAGATCGTTGATATAAAAGGAACAAGCAATTAGGTAGCTAACCATTTTTCCAGGCTCGAGAAGATAGTGACCACTGTAGATCCCACTCCGGTCCAGGAAACTTTTCCCGATGAACAATTGTTAGCAGCTCAACATCACGACAATAATATTCCTTGGTATGCTGACATTGAAAACTTTTTAGCAAGTGGACTAAAGCCCTACGGGATGGGTGGACAACCATTTAAGAAGTTTTTACATGACACTCGTCAATATGTTTGGGACGACCCTTTCTTGTATAAGATAGGAACGGACCAAATATTGAGACGTTGTGTCCACGGGAGTGAGCAACATCAAATACTGCAAAGTGGGTTCTTTTGGCCCACTGTCTTTAAAGATTCTTTTGAAGTTGTGAAAAATTGTGAGCAATGTCAACGCACCGGGAACATTTCACAAAGAAACGAGATGCCTCTTAATAACATTTTAGAGGTAGAACTTTTCGATGTTTGGGGGATCGATTTTATGGGTCCTTTCCCCAACTCAAACAACAATTTTTATATCTTGGTTGCGGTAGACTATGTTTCAAAATGGGTGGAAGCTGTTGCATGTCACTCCAACGATGCAAACACCGTGGTGAAATTTTTGCACAAAAATATTTTCACTCGATTTGGAACACCACTGGAATTGATTAGTGACGAAGGAACTCATTTTGTGAACAAAATCATGAGCTCGGTCCTTGATAAATATGATATACATCATAGAGTGGCCACCGTATACCACCCGCAGACCAACGGTTTAGCTGAACTTTCAAACCGAGAAATCAAAGGTATTTTAAAAAAAGTCGTTAAACCACATCGCAAGGATTGGTCAACCAAACTTGATGATGCTCTTTGGGCCTATCGTACGGCCTACAAAACTCCTTTGGGAATGTCTCCATTTAAGTTGGTTTTTGGCAAAGCTTGCCATTTACCAATCGAGTTGGAACACAAGACGTTTTGGGCCCTTAAAGAGCTGAACATGAGTGAGGTTTTTACAATTGCATGAGCTGGAGGAGTTGCGATACCACTCCTATGAAAATGCAAAGTTGTACAAACAAAAGACCAAGATGTGGCATGATTGAAGAATCAACCATAGGGAGTTTATCGAAGGCCAACAAGTACTATTGTTAAATTCTCGTCTCAAACTATTTCTTGGTAAGCTCAAATCACGATGGACGGGACCATACACAGTGGTCAAGATTAATCCCTTTGGAACAGTGGAATTAATTGTTGGTGATTTTAGTGAAATCATCATGTTCATTTTGTGTAGTTGGATTCACAAAGGTAATAATGGGGTTGTTAGCTAAGCTATAACACGAGTTAGGAGGTGTGGAGTGCACACTCGTGTAAGCTAACTAGAACTCGGGATTGCTGGACGGTTAAGATTGGGATGTTACAAAGTAGTTTTCTGAGCTGGGCGTCGGGGCCAGTGCTGGCGCCAGTTGGCTGGCACCAAGACTGGCGCCAGACACTGGATTGTGTGTTGGCGTTGATGCCGGCGCCAGTTGGCTGGCGCCAAGACTGGCACCAGGCTCTGGAATGTTGCCCGCACTGATTCTGGCGCCAGTTGGCTGGCGCGGAGACTGGCGCCCTCATTAAGTCCACAATCAATCTCATTAAATGAGATATTATTTTATAAATCAATATGGTGAAGGTTACGATTCCTAAGGTGTATAAGTATGAATCGATTTCTGCCTTAATCGATACACCGAAACATAGAGATTATCCTCGAGAGAATTTCGTGATACCCGGGCAGAATAGGGTCGAAATATCTCTTAAGGAAAGCGAGCTCTCACGCGATCTCTATCGTTTATCCAAGTTCTATCACTCTTCTCTCCCACGATCTTGTTCTGGAATCCCCCAACAATCGTAAGAGATATTTGTCTTCGTGAAGAGAGATGGCGAGTGATTAGTCCGTGAGAGACATGCCGATCAAGTTTACAAAACTTGAGAAGTTCGAAGGCGTTGATTTCCGTAGATGGCAGAAGAAGATGCACTTCTTGCTGACGACGTTGAAGGTCGTGTACGTGCTAAGCACCCCGATACCGGAGCTGATGGAAAACGAGACATTGGAAGTGACCCGGTGTCGCGGAAAATGGGAGAACGATGACTACATATGTCGTGGCCACGTCTTAAACGGTATGTGTGACTCCTTCTTTGATATCTATCAAAACGTTGAATCCGCCAAAGAGCTATGGGACTCTATTGAGTCCAAATACATGGCGGAGGATGCTTCTAGTAAGAAGTTCCTGGTGAGTAATTTTAATAATTACAAAATGGTAGACTCAAGGCTAGTGATGGAGCAATACAATGAGCTCCTTCGCATTCTCGGCCAATATGCTCAACATGATATGAAGATGGACGGATCCATCTTCGTATCGAGTATTATTGATAAACTGCCCCCCTTTTGGAAAGACTTTAAACATATGTAGAAACACAAGAAGGAAGAGTTGTCCCTTATACAACTCGGTAGTCACTTGCACATAGAGGAATCTCTTCGGGCGCAAGAGGCTGAGAAACCTAAGATAAAGGAGGTTTATGCACCTTCGGTGAACATGGTTGAAGAGGGAAAGACTAACAACTTCAAGGGAAAACGTAAGTTCAATGAAGCCCAGAAAGGGACCAATAAAAAGGTTAAATTAACTTGTTGGACCTGTGGGATGACCGGCCATCTCAAGCAGGATTGTCAGGTTGTCAAGAGTAAGAATGGAGCAAGCACAAGTGGTGGTGGGCAAGGATCCAAGGATCAAAACCCACGGCAAGGTCATTTTGACTTTGGTTTTAATTCAAATTTGAATTATGTACCACTAATATCCGAATCCTTTTATGTGCAGGATGATGATGTCGCTTGGTGGATCGACTCGGGTGCAACAAGTCATGTGTGCAAAGATCGCCGTTGGTTCACCTCCTTCGAACCGGTTGAAGATGGATCAATGCTACGCATGGGGAACGAGTCGGTTTCTCCCATTCTTGGTTGTGGCTTAGTTAGGCTAGAATTTAGTTCTGGCAAAATAGTTGAACTTTTAGATGTTTTGTTTGTACCACGAATTTGAAAGAATTTGGTTTCCGGTAGCATCTTGAATAAGTTAGGATATAGGCAAGTTTATGAGTCGGACAAGTTTATCTTGTCAAAGGGTGGCTCTTTTGTTGGATTTGGTTTTATGTTGAATAACATGTTTAAGTTAAATTTGAATAAAAAGAGTTTTGTTTCAAATTATGTTTATGTTGCTTTATGAATTGCTTTATGTTGCTTTATGAATTGCTTTATGTTGCAAATGAATTGCTTGATGGATTTTGGGGTGAATCCATGTTAACGGCTTGTTATTTGCTGAATCGAGTTCCCAATAAAAGGAACAAGATTACCCCATATGAACTTTGGTTCAAGAAAATGCCTAACTTGAGTTATATTCGAGTTTGGGACTGTCGAGCGGTTGTTCGACTACCCGAACCCAAAAGGAAGACTTTGGGTGAGAAAGGCATTGACTGCATCATTGTTAGATATGTCGAGCATTCCAAAGCTTATAGGTTCTACGTTATTGAACCTAATGATTCTATAGCGATTCACACCGTTATAGAATCGAGAGATGTAATTTTTGATGAGACTAGATTCTCTTCAATGCCGAGGCCAAAGGACATAGTTACAAGTACTAGTGAAACTAGTGGGGTTGAAGAACAAGCAATTGTTCCAACCGAATCTCCAATGCTTCGAAGGAGCAAAAGAGGAAGGATTGAAAAATCCTTTGGTCCCGATTTCCAAGTATACTTGGTAGAGGGATCAAGAGATGAGATTGGATCCCAATTCCTTTACTGTTATAGTGTTGAGGAGGATCCAAAATCATTTGATGAGGCTATGAAGTCTCAAGATGTTGCTTTCTGGAAAGAAGCAATACATGATGAGATGGACTCCATCATGGGGAATAATACTTGGGTATTATCGGACTTGCCACCGGGTTGCAAACCTTTGGGATGCAAGTGGATCTTCAAAAGGAAGATGAAAGCAGATGGATCAATCGATAAGTTCAAAGCTCGATTAGTAATCCAAGGTTTTAGGCAACGGGAAGGCATCGATTATTTCGATACTTATGCCCCGGTTGCAAGGATCTCCACGATTAGATTGTTGATAGCCTTAGCTGCTATCTACAATTTAGTGATTCACCAAATGGATGTCAAAACGGCATTCTTGAATGGTGATTTGGAGGAGAAAGTTTACATGAAACAACCGAAAGGTTTTGTTATGTCCGGAATGGAGCATAAGGTGTGTAAACTTGTAAAATCATTGTATGGGCTGAAACAAGCACCCAAACAATGGCATTAGAAATTTGATGAGGTTATATTGTCCAACGGTTTTATGATAAACCAAGGGGACAAGTGTGTATATAGCAAATTTGATACATCCGGTAATGGTGTAATCATTTGCTTATATGTTGACGACATGTTGATCTTTGGCACCGACCAAAATAAAGTTGGGAAAACCAAAGAGTTTTTGTCGTTGAGTTTTTCCATTAAAGATATGGGAGAGGCGGAGGTGATCCTTGGAATAAGGATCAGGCGTGAGAACAAAGGGATTGCAATTACGCAATCTCATTACATTAAGAAAGTATTAAAGAAATTTAATTGCTTTGATTGTTCTCCGGTGAGTACTCCATGGGATCCGAGTGTGAAGCTTATGCCCAACTCGGGTGAAACGGTGTCTCAACTCGAGTACTCAAAGGCTATTGGATGCTTGATGTATGCCATGACAAGCACTAGGCCGGATATCGCTTTTGCCATAGGAAAGTTGAGTAGGTATACTAGTAATCCTAGTATTCACCATTGGCAAGCGATAAGATGAGTATTCAAATACTTGAAGAAAACCATTGATTATGGTTTGTCATATGTCGGGTTTCCTTCAATATTGGAGGGATATTCGGATGAAAGTTGGATCACCAATTTGGAAGATCACTCTTCTACGAGTGGTTGGGTATACTTGCTTGGGGGAGGTGCCATTTCATGGGCTTCCAAGAAGCAAACTTGCATCACGAGTTCGACTATGGAGTCGGAATTTGTGGTATTAGCCGATGCCGGTAAAGAGGCGGAATGGCTAAGGAATTTGGTCCATGAAATTCCATTATGGCCGAAACCAATATCACCCATTTCTATCCGTTGTCATAGTGAGGCTACTTTGGCTAAAGCTTATAGTCAAGTATATAATGGCAAGTCTAGACACTTAGGTGTTAGACATAGCATGATTCGTGAGCTAATCACGAATTAGGTGATTTCGGTTGAATTTGTTCGGTCGCAACAAAATCTAGCGGACCACTTGACGAAGGGGTTAGCTAGGGACTTGGTTCACAAGTCGGTGATAGGGATGGGATTAAAGTCCATCTAAATCCCTAACAGTGAGATACCCAATTCCCTTCTAATACAACGTTAGAAGTTGAATTCAATGGGAAAGCTCACTCTAAGGGATTGGAGCACAAGATGATCATCCCACAGTATGTGCTCGGTACTGCAAGTGAAGGAGGTAATTGTTCTTTTGTAAAAATGCATGTGCAGGTGCATGAAGAAAAGAACTACCTATATGAGTGTGAAGTGTGGCCGCTTCAAGAAGCTTGGACTTGGCTTTGATGCACTCACGAATGGATAAGGACACATGGCATGTATAGTGTCAAGTTTATACTTTAGAGAGTCATTTAAATTCATGTGTATGTTATTTTCTGGTACTCAAATGGGTTGACGGGTTCAATCCATAGGACACCCGGATTCTCGAGTATTTGAAATGTGTAATGTACTAAGATGGAAATTCAATCTTTTAGATATTTTCATTTATGCATGAGTTTGTTTACCTGTATTGAACTTTTATTTTGTGAATCAAGGATTGCACTAAAATTGGGGAGGAATGTTGGTGATTTTAGTGAAATCATCGTGTTCATTTTGTGTAGTTGGATTCACAAAGGTAATAATGGGGTTGTTAGCTAAGCTATAACACGAGTTAGGAGGTGTGGAGTGCACACTCGTGTAAGCTAACTAGAACCCGGGATTGTTGGACGGTTAAGATTGGGATGTTACAAAGTAGTTTTCTGAGCTGGGCGTCGGGGCCAGTGCTGGCGCCAGTTGGCTGACACCAAGAATGGCGCTAGACACTGGATTGTGTGTTGGCACTGATGCCGGCGCCAAGACCGGCGCCATGCTCTGGAATGTTACCGGCGCTGATGCCGGCGCCAGTTGGCTAGCGCGGAGACTGGCGCCAGCGTCTGGAAAGTCTTTTCACGTTTGTAACTTCCCTCATTAAGTCCACAATCAATCTCATTAAATGAGATATTTTTTATTGAATCAATATGGTGAAGGTTACGATTCCTAAGGTGTATAAGTATGAATCGATTTCTGTCTTAATCGATACACCAAAACATAGAGATTATCCTCGAGAGAATTTCGTGATACCCGGGCAGAATAGGGTCGAAATATCTCTTACGGAAAGCGAGCTCTAACGCGATCTCTGTCGTTTATCCATGTTCTATCACTCTTCTCTCCCACGATCTTGTTCCGAAATCCCCCAACATTAATGTCCCCACAGTCTGGTCAGACTTTCAAAGTCAATGGCAGAGGGTGAAGCACTTTCTGAGCGATAGTGCCCACACTCCATCCCACTCTCTACCCCACTCTGGTTAAGGAAAGTCAAAACCATTTGTAAATATTTTATTTCAGTTATTTGCTGACTTTTTATTATTTTTGGTCTTTTTAATTCTGTGTGGTAGTTTAATTTTAATGTGTGTAGGATGGATCGCCAATTTTTGAAGAAAAAAAATCAACAACTGCTTCGCAGGGACATCGAGCATGTCCCTGCGCTTCCCACTGCGTGCCTGACGATTGGATGGGACGGTTTGGGGGGCCCAAGAACTGAAAGTACATCAACTTTTTCTTACAAGCCATCAACTTTTCTTGCCACATCACCCTACTTCTTCTATTTCCAAGAAAACTCATCATAATCTCTCTCTCTCTCTCTCTCAAATTAACCGTTCCCTCCTAAAAAAATAAAAAATAATACCCAAAGAATATTTCCTTTCCACACCAAAAGCCAAAAGACACCTTTTCCTCTCAAATTTCAAACACATACTCTACCTTCCCAAAACATTTCTCTCAAGAACAAAGAAACTCTCCAATGGCGAGAAGCAAGAGACTCAACCCAAACCCTAACGAGCCAGGTCGTGCAGTACGCCGCCGCATGACCGCTGATGATACCCCGCCGGAAAAAATCATCGGCGAACTAAACCAACCACCGCCATCCTGCGAAGAGCAACCAATGACGACCATCGCATCAGACGCGGAGTCGTCGAAGCAAGAGGGATCGAAGGCTGCTTCATCTTCGAAAGCCTCAGACGCTAGTCTGAGTGGTTTTGATACCGAAGCGCAACAAACTGATGAGGAAATGTTGAAGTTGCAAGAGGAGTACAACCAAAAACTCATTGCACTTCGAAAAAAGAAAGAAGAAGTCGAAAAGAGAAGGAGAGAAGAAGAGGAAAGGATGAAAAGAGAAGAGGAGGAAAGACTGAAAAAAGAGGAGGAAGAGCGAAAGAGAGTTGAGGAAGAAGCAATATTAAAAAGGGCTGAAGAAGAGAAGAAAGGGGCTGAAGAAGAAAATCGAGCAAGACAAGAAGAAGAAAGACAAAAGAACGAAGCAGGGGTTGCGATACTCCAACATGAGGAGCAGATTCACACTGCTCAAAACCTCCAAGTCGGAAGCACTATCGATTTGGAGGCACTTCATAAGGCAGCCCACAGTGAGGAGAACCCCATCAAAAGAGCTATGAGGAAGAGAGGCATGGTCACCAGATCTGGGGTGACCATTTCGGAGAAATCACCGGCCAGAAAATCAAGGAAGAAAACATCTGGCAAAGGTAAGGGTCTTGCTCCCTCTTTAAGTTCATCATCTTATGAATCAGATGCTGGTGATGAACATGTTCAAACTGAAAACCCACATCAGTCCACAGTGGGCACTGAGCATGCCACAAGTGGGGTGCCTAGGCAGTTCACGACCCCTAAGGTCGCTGCCCATTATGACTGCATAGTTAAACAAAAGTTGAACTTAGAGAGGGGTTTTGACCCTGACTTTGTGGAGGCCAACCCTTATCAAAGAGAGGGTGATTCAGCAAGATTGGGCGACATTGGCAACTGCCAATCGATGGGCCAACACCTCTTTGGTAAGGGAATTTTATGCCGAAGCCTCTCAAACCAAGGACACATTTGTGACAGTCCGAGGTCATTCCATGCACTATAATGCAACCGCAATAAATCGGGTCCTTGGAATAAGGACCCCACTTGTGTGCACCTTTGCTAAATTTCTGAAAAGAATGACCCCGGCTGATGAGGAAGCCATTTTACAAGCTCTGGCAATTGAAGGAAAGCCCTGGGATAAGGATGGCCAGAGGAGGTGTCTACACGCTATCTCCTTCACTACTGAGGCCGCTGTGTGGTTCCAATTCTTATGCCACTCCTTATCACCCACCACTCATGACACAACCCTCTCGATAAACAAGTGCACTCTACTATACTGTATCCTAGCAGGGAAAACAATCAATCTGGGAATCCTGATGCAGTTCGCCATTTACCAAGCAAGAACTCGCAAGAAGGTAATCCTCCCACTCCCTTGTCTCGTTACTGCTTTGCTAATAGATGCTAGAGTGCCGTCTGCAGAAGGTGATGAGTGGCTCGTTTCCGCCAACAACGTCAGCATTGTGACCATCAAGAAGATGGGGAGAGCAATTACCGCTCCCCCTGAAGAACCTGCTGTTGATGAAGTCCCAGTGGGATTTGCTAGTAACCCACTCCCCAATCCCACTCCAGGAAGCACAAGCAATCCCTTGGCCGAACTCCTGAACGCATTGACGACACTCAATGATCACGTCACACTTATGGAAGCACAGCAGAAGCACATGAACAGGGCCACAGAATCTTTCTGGATGTACACAAGAGATCGGGATGCAGTCCTCAATCAGGTATATCAAGGTGCTGATCCCCAACTGGCCGCATAAATTCCTGACTTCCCCAGAAGGCATCTGTCCCACAAATGATAGTGATGATGGTCTCAGTGACGACTCTGCAGCAAGCTCACCACCAGCAACTCCTATCCATTAAATGGTTTGTTGGGACTCTGCTTCCCACTCTGAATGCTCTCAAAACAATTTTAATTTTCTGTTTGGTTGGTATTTTGCCTATGGCTAGGCACTTGATAATTTTCTACTATTTTATTTTGGTTCAATGATGCATGAATACCTGCTGCTAAGCAGGTAGTTTTGGGTACTAACTTACTTCTCGTTTGAATGCTTGATTGATCCTTTTCCATTTCAAGGTGCAACTTTCGGCTTTGTTAGGGTCAATTTATGTTGATTTAAAGTTCAAGGGTCTGTATTGCAATTCTTTAATTTGAACTTTGTTAGTGAACGGGCAGTGGGCATGTTAACCACGGGCCCGCCATATATAATGTTCTTTAGCCTTAGAAAATTAGGTTAGTTGTCTCTTTTGCTTTCTTACTTCGTATTGTAATTCTCTCTGATTGAAAGCTAATAGGGATGACCAGTTGAAATCACAAACTTTATTGTTTTACATATATTGATTTCATTGTTCGTTGCACGGATCGGAGACTCACAATTGGTATCAGAGCAGACGGATAAACCGATTCAAAGTGCTCACATTGAATTCTGGCATGTTTTCTAGTTTTTCACGTCTGTGTTCTTGATTGCACATCAAGTTTTTGATTCTGGTAAAATTGCTCAATTTCGTTCATTGATTATTGTTAGCATCATTGTTTTGAGTGATTCTGCAATTTTTTATAATCTAATTCGATCACTTGAGTGTCTTTTAAGCAAATCAAAGTTCAAAAGTTTTGGTTGTGTTCTTCACTAAAAATCGAATTTTTACCATCAAAATCGATTTGGGTAGTGTTATTTTTGTGTTTGGTAGTGTTCCTAATCTTTCAGGAACATTTTTGAGCAACCCTAGCGATTCTCAATCGATTTGGAAAAGGCAGCCGCAGTTCCCGGATAAAACCAGCCGCACTTTCCGGACACTTTCAGAGTTTCCGGACAATTGTGTTACATCTTTTCGGGTACGTCAAATCTTTCCGGGTAAGTCTTTTAAACTCTAATCTTTCCGGGTAATTTGTTCCGGAAACCCAAAGTTTCCGGTAAAGCATCTTATCCGGATAACTCAAGGTTTCCGGTAATCAATTCCATCCGGAGTCTCAGCCTACCCGGTAAGTATTTCATCCGGTAAGTAATCTATCCGGAAACTTCATTCACCCGGTAAGTATTGTGATTACTTTTATCATTCGGAAACTCTTGCATCCAGTAACCTTATTTTCCGGATTCCTTATCCGGAAACCCCCCGGATTCCATAATCCGGGACCCCCGTGCTAAGTCGCAGGAGGGGGACATTTAAGTATCCTTGATACTGTTCCACTTTGAATCGAACCGTCGTCTGACGATCACTCCAGTGCAACATAAGATGTCTTATTCACCTCAGTCAAAGGAAAAGACAAGTCAGGTATGTGAATCTAACCAACAAGATCTCTTTAATCAAGTGCAATCACTTACTGAACGGGTAGATTCCCTTAAGGCCACCTCTAAAGAACAACTGCTTGAGATTGGATCTTTAACCGAAAAGCTAGATGTTCAAAAGAGAATAACTGAAAAATATAAGTCTAAAAATGCTAATCTAAAAGACAAATGCAAAAATCTCTCATTAGCACCTAAGGGCTTAAGGGCCAAGTTATTTGAACTTCAGTCTCAGTTTGATCAGTGTCTGAATGAGAAAGCAGAAATTGTGTATCAATGTTCTGCTCTTCAAATTCAGCACAAGGAGTTTGTTAACAAAATCACCGATCTTGAAACAAAACTCCACAAAAGGGGTCAAACTGATCAAACCATCTTTATGAATAAACCCAAGGAGTTCACGTACTTTAACAAAGAATGGGGAATCGGATACGATAACCCGCACTATTTGAAAAAGGGTATTTACAAAACTCCTACACTGTATGACTTTGGATGTCTTGGTTTAGACAAGAAATACCTGGAATATGCCATATTGTTGGGTCATTGACCAGCATCTTCCTAAATCGAAACGTGGCGCTGGCTGATACGCTATAAGGAAATAAGTTGCGCCTTCTCCACCAGCAATTGCTTTTGGCGTAGTGGTAAGCGCTTGGATCCTAACATGTGGTATCAGAGCAGGTCACGGGTTCGAATCCCATGGAGTGCATTTAAATGCCAAAGGCATGTTGCGCAGCCATTGACTTCTAGCGAAGCTCTTGTTAGTGCTGGCAGATGCTGGGGGGGGGGGGGGGATTGTTGGGTCATTGACCAGCATCTTCCTAAATCGAAACGTGGCGCTGGCTGCTACGCTATAAGGAAATAAGTTGCGCCTTCTCCACCAGCAATTGCTTTTGGCGTAGTGGTAAGCGCTTGGATCCTAACACAAACAATGGACTGGTCCTCTTGAACCTGAAAAGGAAGAGGAAACCGAGGAATACAAGCGAGCACACACATCCAAAATACAACTTCCATTTTGTTATGAACCTTTAAATTATTCTTATCAAAAGAACAAGAAGTATCTCTCGAATGACTACTTCGATTGCTACAAGGTTGCAAAGCCCAAGGATTCCTTCAAAAAGGATGAGGTCCAACCAACCGCAACCAAGACTGAGACGGACGAGTACAAACTCTATGTTCCCCCTCTCATCTTGGAAGCAAAAATAGTCGAGTTGGAGGAGTCACTCGAGAAAGAAAGGTCAGTTTTTCAAAAGGAGAAGCAAGCACTTATCCAAGAACTTGAGAATGTTAAATCGGTCAAAACCGAATCTGCATCGGATGAAGGACAGGAAATCCTTCGGAGTGAAATCACTAAGCTCACATCAAAACTGGCTGCTTTGGCAACAGATGCGATGAAAGAGCATACGAAAAATGGTCAACTCTAAGAGCAGATTGACCAACTCAAATCTGAAAAGCAGATTTCACCCGAACTTTCCTCAAGCTCATCTGATACGTCTTCGTGTAAAGCTTTCATAGGCAAGATTTCTACTACACAAGACGGTAAAGATTCTCAAGACGAGAGTGTTTTAAGGAATTTGAACTCTGATTTTTTCTTAGCTTCCACACCAAATTCCCCAAAGCACACAAGCACATAGTGTTCCTTGCCTTCCCCGACCGATCCAAGTCTAGTAATTCCGGATGTCCATTTTTCAAAATATATGAACTCCGAAGGCAATTCTGATGGAGAGTTTGAGTCGTTCCCCTTCGACAAACCTCTTCCGTGTCATACTGATTTTTTATCACCAGTAGTCAATCGACCGGCCAATTTTCTAAAGGGTGCATGTTCTAATACAAAGGCCCCAGCTGTGATTAAGATTTCCAAATCTAAACCTGTTTCTCAAAACCAATCACAGTCGAGGCAAAAGACCGAGCGATTGCCTATCAAAAATCCTGTTTCTTCAAAAGTCACTGACCATGCTGTCAATGTGGGTTCAGATAAAAACGGCCAGCCTAAACAAGATAAACCAAAGAGGCCAGTTAGGGAATCTATTGAGAAAGAAGCTTCGAAGTCATTTAACACTGTTTTTTACCCTAGAATGAACAAAAACGATTGTGCTTGGAATCATAGGACTGACTTTGTTAAAAGGGATGTTAATTTTCCGATGAAAATTTACTCCATTCAGCAATTGATCCAATTATCGCACGATCGTTTGTGTTGTTCTAGTTGTGGTTGGAATGACTTTGATGACATAAATAATAATGATTGGTTTGGGTCATATCACATATATAATCATACACCCAAAGCGGGTTCCTCCACGGTAAGATAGGAAACCCACTTCAAAGCGGGTTCCCAATCAGAGGTTAAACCAAGGCAAGATAGGAAACCCACTTCAAAGCGGGCTCCTCCTACTGAGGTTAAACGTACACCTAAGAGGCAAAATGTTTCAAAGCAAGTTCCTCCGAAAGGTGTCAAATCTAACCCTCTCGGACCCAGGCAAATCTAGGTACCAAAGGTCCGCTAATCTTGTTTTGCAGGACGGTCATGTGTAGTTCTTAGACACTGGATGCTCCACACACATGACCGGAAGGAGGGAGCTGCTCATGATCTACAAAAGCAATATTACGAAAACGTGAGGATTGTCTATACTTGTTCTTTCAAAACTGCTCATGTGTTTAGGGGGAACATGATCAGCTATCAGGTAAGTTCATTCTAATGTTGAGGGGGAGCGTCACACACATTTTTTTTAACTAATGAAAAGTTTTTCCTTGTGTGTGGATACTTTCGTGTGCATTGCACACTACGCGCACATTCTGAGGGGGAACATTTCATTTTTTATGTTCATCTTTTGAGGGGGAGCGACACAAGTTTTTCTTTAAATGTATAAAAGTTTTTTGTGTGTGTCGGACTCTCCATTGCACAAGTTTGCACTATTCGAGGGGGAGCCAAACCATCCCTATGCTCAGTTTGAGGGGTAGCGAGAGAAGGTTCGTTTTAAATCCAAATAGTCCTATTTTTGCAAAATATACAAGGACAGAGCTATTTTTGTGAAAATCCCATAGCATCCGGACTCATTTTTCCTTCATTTATCCGGAATATTCAAAAACCCACCGGATACCCCAGCTATACATATACCTGAAGCCCTACCTGTGATAGCATATAGACGAGATTTAGGGAATCCCATGGTCCAGCCAGCGCCGGAGGGACCTCACCCGGGACATAGAACATGTGAGACGGAGGGAATTACGGTCGAAAGCGAACCAGAAAAGATTGAGCCGTAAAGATAAAGAGGCTCCGGAGCGAACCCAACTGAGTGATATCCGGGTAGCCACATCTACTATACCGTCTCATTTGTTGGGATAGGACATTGAATCAGCCTCCGTGGACCCAGCGGAGCAATTGCACAACCCCCTTATCCACTCATCCGTCTCTCAAAAGACGGATGTTTCAGTTTCTCACGGGGATCAAGCACAACTTCAACTGGTCTCTCATTCGGAGAGTACTGGTGTTGAAACAAGAGACCAGCAACCCCAGGTCTCGCCTTCATTTTGTGCACCATCGAGTCTAGAGCCATTTGATATTATACATTCTTCGGGTAGGACTCATGATGACGAACACCAAATCGAGACTCTTCGTGACTCGATCGGAACGTCTGTAGTGTCTCTGTCTGGCGGAACACGAGGATCGGATGGAAATCCTACCACGGCTATCCCTACGCCAACCGTGAACGTAGGTGGCTCTGCCTCTATGGTAGATGCCTCAACGGGTAATCTAAGTGATCCCGGAGTTAAATTTCCTGACTTTGTGTCACAAGGGTCCCTGGACAGCACCCTCAAGGCTGTCTGCGAGGCAATGGAGCAGCATCTCGCCGCCGAGCTCGTAAAAATTAAGAGCTTAATCAAAGGAAAAGAGAAGATCGTCGACGCTGAAACCGCACCTACACCTCCACCGGCCCCTGCTCAGCCTACATATTCGGTGGATACCCTCAAGACGATGCTTCTAGCCCAACTGCTCCAACAATCTGAAACCGACGCCTCTACCGAAGCAGACCTGCTATCCGTTCTGAAATCTCGGGTCACTGCTCCTTCATCGTCCATTACCACTCGATTGGATACCATTGACTCGACTCTCAAGGACTTCCAACAATCGATGACAACGCTGTCTGAGAGAGTCCGTTCACTCGAAGATACCTGCAAGAGTCAAGCTGGTGGTCTAAAGGTCAAACACGATGACCAGGATGATCCTGATCACCGTGAGGGGGAGAAAAGACTAAAACCTACCGAGACCGCCCCTATCCTCACCGAATCGACAACTGTGGTTCAACTGGAACCAGCAACTGCGGCACCAACAACCGACGCCGAACCTGAAGCCGAGTTGCCTCTAGCCGAGATGGTAATAGATATGGATAATTCAGACGATGAAGACCCGACGGTTGAAAAGCCTGAGGGTTCAACACAGGAACTGGTTAATTTTTGACTCATCAGACAGCCCGATACTGGATATGATTGATCCAGACTGCGAGACCAACCCGGAGACCGAAGATGCATGGTATCAAAAAGCCGCCAGTACCGCAAATTTCTAGGTTAATTTGGTCTTCCCTACTGATGAAGATGACAATGTAGACTACGATCAGTTCCTGCTCCTGAATTTATATGGAACCCCCGTTCACTCTGCTCAACCCGCTGAAACTTCAACAAGACCCGAGACCACAACTGCCGATATTCCGACATCTTCTTAGCAACCGACAGCTTCTGATCTCCCACCTCCTCAACCGCAACAAATCCGTTGGGAGAAGATTCCGATCTTTATTCCTCACCTGGAGGAATCCTTGAAGAAGTTGTTCGTCCACAAGCTTCGCCCGATCGAGCCGACCTTCTGCCTTGGTATTTACAACCTCAACCTCGAATACCAACGCCGGTACATCAGCGCAATGAAGCGGTGTCTTCCAGTCAGTCAAGTTAGAACCAAGCATCAGATCACAGAGGTACTCAACATACAGTCAAGCCGCATTATGAAAATCGTTAATCCTGTATTCACTGTCCGACGTGAAGATGGGAATGAATGGAAATTTTCCGAAGCTGACTTCCAGCACCTCCGACAGTTCGACTTCCTGGCAATTCTGAAAGACCTTCGTACAAGAACCATCCGAACGCTACCTGTCACAAAGGCGCTCGAAGATGTTCATCGATTCCTGGTCCGTACTATTATGATATCATATCTCACGGATTTCCAAATGGCAATCGAGAATAGGGCAAAGAAGGTAAATCTGATAAAGCCGAATCTGAAAGCTCTTGAGTTGAAGATGTATTCCGAGAACGCTCTGCTTCTACAACCGGAATTTGGGATAGTCTACATCAACGAACAGAAAGAGAAAAAATTTATGCGCTTCAGTCAGGTAGACAAATTCTGCGACGGCACGCTCTTCAAAGTCCAAAATGCTCTTTGCAAAATCATTTCTTATGAATCGGAAAATCAGAAGGTTTCGTATGTTCCGAACTCGAATGAGATAACTGCACGAAACGCTTTAGAAGTGGTTGAAGAACGCATTGACTATCGCCGCGCTATCCGAATGTTCGAGGTACACTTTGCGCTTCGTAAAATATATGTCTACAACTGGCGCGAACTCGAACTTCAATACAAAGGGGGAGATTGTTAGGGTCAATATTTGTTGTATTAAAGTTCAAGGGTCTGTTTTGTTATTTTTATTTTGAGCTTAGTTAGTGAACGGGTCGTGGGCTTGTTAACCACGGGCCCGTTATATATATTGTGCTCTAGCCTTAGAAAATAGGGTAGTTGTCTCTTTTGCTTTCCTACTCCTAATTGTAATTCTCTCTCAATTGAAAGCTAATAGGGATGACCAGTTGAAATCATAAACACTATTGTTATTATTTGTTGATTTCATTGTGCGTTGCACGGATCTGGAACTCACAATTTGGGATAGTCTTCATCAACGATCAGAATGAGAAGAAATTTCTGCGCTTCAGTCATGTAGATAGATTCTACGACGGCACGCTCTTCAAAGTACAAAATGCTCTTCGCAAAATCATTTCCTATGAATCAGAAAATTAGAAGGTTTCATATGTTCCTAACTCGAATGAGATAACTACACGAAACGCTTTAGAAGTGGTTGAAGAACGCATCGACTATCGCCGTGCTATCAGAATGTTCGAGGTACACTTTGCGCTCCGTAAAAGATACGTCTATAAGTGGCGAGAACTAGAGCGCGAACTCGAACTTCAAATCAAAGGGGGAGATTGTTAGGGTCAATTTATGTTGATTTAAAGTTCAAGGGTCTGTATTGCAATTCTTTAATTTGAGCTTTGTTAGTGACGGGTCGTGGGCTTGTTAACCACGGGCCCGCCATATATAATGTTCTTTAGCCTTAGAAAATTAGGCTAGTTGTCTCTTTT
This sequence comes from Saussurea involucrata, assembly GCA_033807775.1. Taxonomy (NCBI): domain Eukaryota; kingdom Viridiplantae; phylum Streptophyta; class Magnoliopsida; order Asterales; family Asteraceae; genus Saussurea; species Saussurea involucrata. The sequence continues at coordinate 83,062,144 of CM066321.1, read as the reverse complement.
GCTTTCCTACTTCGTATTGTAATTCTCTCTGATTGAAAGCTAATAGGGATGACCAGTTGAAATCACAAACTCTATTGTTTTACATATATTGATTTCATTGTTCGTTGCACGGATCTGAGACTCACAGGTTTACAACTTCAAAAGTCACTTTTTGTAAGTACGGCTCTCAACTTGTCACGTTGAAACGATATAGGCCATTTTTTTGCATCCAAACTCGACCTTTTTGTACCCTAAACACCTCCTTGAACCCCAATTTCCAAGTCACAGTGAGGACACTGTGCAATCTTAAGTATGAGGTTGGGACTTCCAGTCTTTCCACAGTGGGGACACTGTGAGGTCCTAAGTTTGAGGTGGGTAAGCTATACCCCCCTCCAAAAAAAACACAAAAACAGAAAAAAAAATCGGAGTGTCACTACAAAAAAATTGATGGTGTGCCTGTTCTGGACCATCAAAGTGCTCACTCCCAGAAAATGATGGTGTGCTTATTCTGGACCATCAGAATACCCACTCTCACCAAAAATAGCCATATCCAAATAAAAGCCTGAAGTGTACGTACTCACCCTTGCAAAATACAGAAACATCCACTTCTTGAAATAAAAATCTCAAAGCGAGATTTTCGGTCCATGTTTGGAATTATTTGCTACAAAACCCTTGGGAAAATACTCAAAGCCACAAATCCTTCAAACCCAAGAAAGTCCTATTAATCAAATGTGAACAAGGGAAAGATGTCGTCAAGTACAAAAAGTGAAGTTTTAATCTTGGAACCGAAAGAAGCATCCATGGAGGGAGATCAACATTCATTCAGAGTGAGAAGTCGGTAAGTCCCTGAAAACTCAAAAGTGCATAATTTGAATTTTACTTTTTTCTTTCTTTTTATTACTTGGGGACAAGTAATGGTTTAAGTTTGAGGTTGTGATAACTCTATTTTTACAGTTATTATTTTCTTTTATTTTTATTTTATTTCATCAAATTTTAGCCATTTCACTTTTCAAAACCTCCATTCTTGGTAATATTCCTAAAATGAGCAAAAAGAGTGAACCATAGTTTTTATAAACCATTTTGGTAGAGTTTTGTTGCTTTTTCACGAAATATCTGCAGTGACTTACGCATCACACTCCGGATCCCACTGGCGAGCCAAGAAGATGACAAAGAAAAATCAACTCTTAGCTTGGAAGTAAAAATCTGGAGGATAGAAGGCTCTAATGGCAGAGGCATGGGATGGAAAGTACAAGCATGTTCCCTAAGACATGGCAAGATGAATTGTTTAATAACACCCATGGTACTTTAAGTGGACTTTTTGGAAAGGGTGAAGGGACCTTGGGATAAAAGAGCTACAAGCTTGTGGATAGAAGAGTTACTCAATGAAGCTGAATTTTATGCCTTCTATTTTCAGTCTTTAGTCTCTAGATTTTACCCATCTTTTGTTAAGTCCAACTTTTCCTCTTAGTATATAAAGAGGTGTTGGGTGCCATTTATTTCATATCTCCATCTACCACATTTAGTGCAAACTTAGTTATAGTTGTTAGTTTAGAATTTACTGCAGTAGATCTCTAGGTTTCTGTATTTCGATCTGTAGTGTAATCTTTAGTTTTCAAGTAATTAGTGGGAGTGATGTACTCTCGTTCCCCACTGCGGTTTAAATCAAACTTTCAGTTTACTTATGTGCAACTCTTCATCTTTTGTTTTCTTTGCTTCGGCAATTATGGGCTAAGCATCCTCTTGGATGTAGGAAGGAGAAGTACCTGGATTTTATGAAAAATGCTTGAGTAATCTTTATACTTGGAATATTTATTGTTTTGGTCATTCACTCTCGATTATTACCCAATGATGCGAACAAGCCGATCACTTGTAAGGATCTAAAGTCTAGTTCTCAACTCAGAAATGAGTAAAACGCAGTGAAACGAGCTTGGATGATGCTAGGGAATTCGAATGAATTCTTATGACACTTGCGAAAGTGAGGTCGGCACAGTGAGCTAATCTCAACCCACTGGAGTAGTAGGCAAGCTAGTTGGTGTATTAAAACACTTAAGTATTTGTCTCTACACATTCCATCGAGGCCTGAAAAGGTCCATTTTGAGATTACCATTGACAAAACAATAAGTACTAAAAGTATGGGATTTTTACTTAAAGGTGTGGGTATTTTGTAATCAGGCTTTTCTAGCGAGAATGCCTACTTCAAGTACGAGGATCACTTTTGGGATCAGGTATTTAATATAAAATCTATGGAAAATCCAACCTACATTCCTTCTTTTAAATCTTAAGAAAAATCGTTAAAGTAGCATTTCACCAAACAAACCAAACTATTGCTTCTTCTGTAACTGAAACTTGTAAAAGGAGCTCATGAAAACCGTATTGTCTTGATTGCCAGTCTCTGTGGATACGATTCGGGTATTTTACCAACTATTACTTGATGTGACGATCATAATGGCCAGTGTACACTTGCGCTTCCCACTGTGGACAGTTTGCAACCCACTGCGATTAAATCACATATTTCGCACGTACCAAAGACATTCTTGAATAACCTTTAAGCATGAACTGTCTTTGTATCTTCACACATTTGAACAATAATGAACAAACTATCTTGAACTTATCTCTCAGAAACACTTTATCTTGAACTTCTTCGACTTTGACAAATATCTCTTTGACTCTTGAAAATTGAGATATTCGAATTATCTCCCTCTTTTCTTCTGTTGATATTTCTCCCCCTTTTTGATGATTGTGAGCATCATGATCATCAAAACTCTTGTTCAATTTCAGCATTCTCTTTGAGTACCAGAAACAACCTTCTCCTTTTGATCTGTTTATCCGTCAATACCAAAAAAAAAAAATGTTTGTATCCGAATCTTTTCAAATTCAGATAATAAAAAAGTGGTAACCCTGAAACAACGGATGAATCAGTTAGAATGCATGTAAGTTGCACGAAGCTACTTAGTACAACGAATGCACTTTGGAAAGGAGCTTTTTGATGCTCACTCCTCCAGGGCTTCCATTCAATCATCGAAAAGCACTAAGGAATATCTATGAACGTTATGACAAGAAAACATATTCCTTGTGTGTACGTGCAAGTGTAGAAATGATTGAAGCAACTTATGCTTGAATAATAAGCTCAAATTGTGTAAACTGTTGAGACAACAACAAGTTTTCCACGGACTCAATGTGCATGATTGAAGTGTGAAAGTGGGGCAAACTTCCTTCTTTTTCAATATCCAAACCTTCCGAGTGAAGATTAGATAGATAATATGCTGCATCCCCAAGAAAATTGAAACATTTCTTTTTTGAGAAAGAAATGAGTACCTGGTGGGGTTAAATGCAAGAGTTGGCATGGGCTAATTGCTTGTTTCAATGACGGTCACCAAAGAATGTGAACGAATCAGTAATGTGGCTGCCCGGCTCAAAAAGTGGTTGGTGCAGAGTTCTCTTATTCTTTTAACTATGTTCTTACACCCTCCTTCTGTTTTTAATCTGCTCACTTCTAACCAAACTCTCATTTACATTTTAACTCAGCACAATGAGATTACTCAACCGGATAAGTTATCTCCCCCACTCTTTGATTTCGACCCCTCACCCCTCAATCACTCAAGGATAACTTCTTGGGTAGGAAACACTGGTTAACGTGAATCCATAGAAGTACAATTAATCTCACACACTGATCCCATGAATTTTGTCCTAAAAGATATGTTGCTCAACAGTTTAGCTTGAACAAATAAGAATCTTTAGCATTTGAATAACATTGTCATAAGAATGTATGCTCCTAAAAAATATTCATGAAATATTTGAGCATTTGAGCGTTGAAGATTTCTCAAAAGAAGGATATAGAATGAAATGAAATGAATTCGTAAGACTTGTTTGAGAATCTGACAATGTATCAATGAGATCAAATATGAAAGATGATCATGTAAGGTTTAGGGTATCAAAGAATTGAATTTTGTTTATATGAACAAATATAAACAATCTTTGAATGAAACGTTTAAGTTCTCACGCTGAAATGAATATGATGCTCAACAAACTTTGAATTACAAACGGGAGTATTACCATCGAAAAATGTTTCGTTTTGAGATATGGTAATAACAAAGTCAATAAGAAGCTGAACCGGTGTGTATGAATACTTGAAAGTATATAGACAAGATAATACGCAAGTATTTATCTTTAGAAACACACGGTCAGAAACAATGATAGAATTCGAGATATACATGAAAACATTTAAAAAACACACTTCTAAATTTATGAAATCCTTTTGAAATAGAGAAGTGGTTTGAACATTTAAGAATACATTTTCATGCTTGAAAGTTGTTCTTCTTTCAAACAATCTCAGATCAAGTTCAGAAGATACTTACTGTCAGATGTATCAGCTCCCCCTTAAATCATGATAGACTGATTTAATATCAGATAAGCTCCCCCTCAAAATCTGCAAAGAATCTTAATGAAACAAGATTAGTAGATGTAACAATCAAAGCCTAATTTGTTTTAACGTAAGAACGAGTCCTGATCTGATATGATCAGAAGTCAAAACTTGTAAGCTCGGGTTCTAAATTGAGGTGTTTAGAAACCATTACTCTTTGAAGTACGGGTTCTGAACTGAATTATTCAGAAGCCATTGGGTATGCTCCCCCTACAAAGAAGCATAAAAAGATATGTCAATAAGCACAAATATATCAAAAAGTTTAATATTTCTCCCCCTGAAATTATGCATATGGTTTCAGTACAAGTACTCTTCTTCAAATTGCACACTTCTCTTCTATTTTCCAGTCATGTGTTTGGTAGTAATTGGGCATTCAGCACTATACATGATAAACCTGCAAAACAGGTTAAGTAGATTTTGGTACCCAACGGAACTTGGGTCCTGGCTTATTATGTGCAGTTCTATTTGAAGAAATATTATAAGTACCATACCAGTACTGAACATATTCTTTCTTAACAAAATCATGAGTTCCACAATAAAAACAACAAATTTGCTTTTGAGCTAACCTAATCAAATGATTTGCAGAATAAACAGGGTTAGGTTTAACAAAAAACTTACCTTTAGAAGTGTTGTTCTTCTTATTCACCGTAGGTGGAGGAACAGATGACTTTGGCACATCTCTTTCAGGTGAAGAACCTTTCACTTTCCAGACCATTTTCACTCTTTTGAAAACAAGATTTTCTGAAGATTTTGAAATAGAAGCATCTGAATTATCAACAGAATGATTATAAAAGAGATTAGAAAGACGAATCTGATCTTTTGAAAAACCCTTTGATTTGTCAAATCCCTTTGAAGAAACATCAGTATTAATTGAACTTGAAGCCGTTTTAAAAGAACATTCAGAACCAATTGAGTCAACAAGTGGAGTCTGAACAATCGTTTTAGGACTTGCTTGTTTTGAGACCTCAACTTTAAAAATAATGTCTTCAAGTTCTTTAACTTTGTTGGACAATACGTTTCTCTCTTTGGATAACAAATCAAATTTTCTTTGAGTCCCAGATTTAACCTTCTTCTTTATCATAATTTCAGCAGATAAACCAGATAAATTCTTTGTGAGCTTCTTGATTTCATTCTGAAAAATCTTTCTTTCATGCGCATAAACATCTTTCACACTCTTTGCTTGAAAATCTTCAATTTTCTTCTTTTCAGATTCTTTTCTTTCGATGTTCAATTCTTTTTCCAAATTAGATATTTTCATTGAAACCTCAGCACTTTTTTATTCAAAAACTTTTCTTTCGATATCAAACTCAGACATCTTTTTCTCAAGCTTTTCCTTTTATAAAAATAAAACTTTTTCAAAATCAGAATTTTGTTTTGAAAGTTTTATGCATCTAAGCTCAATAGCTTTCTTTTCATCAAAATACTTCTTTGAAAATTCAGAAAATTTCTTTTTAGACTTTTCTCTCTCACGGTTTTAAAAGAACACTTAACATGACTTCCTTTTCTATCTCAAAAGCAATTTTGTCATCATTTCTGATGTCTTCAATTTGACTTTCGAGTTCTACGAGCTTCTGTTCAAGTACCAAAGGAGGATAATAAATTTTTCCTTCAAAAAAGGGGTTTTCACTCTCCTTTGGTTGTTCGACCGCATAGCTCTGGAAATAGTCATTAGACAAGGTTTGCTTCCAATTCCAAACCAAAGCCTTCCTATTTTCCCATTCGTAGACGAAAGGAAGTTGCATCTTAACAGTGGTTTTTCTCTTTACCTCTTCCTCAACCTCATGTTCTTCTCTATTAAGCCAATCGATTGTATATCTATGATCCCAAGATGGAAGGTCAAGCCATTCAAATTTATAAAGAGTTGGGGACTTTTTCAAAGCATTTTCCAAATAACAAGGATTATCATATCCCAAGCCCATTTTGAGTTATAGTATCTGAAATTCTTAGTTGTGTTAAGATGAATAGTCTGTTCAGTTTGACCTAACTTGTACAAGTTTTCTTCCAGATAACTAGCTTTCTCAGTCAACTTAGTATTAATATCTTTGTAAGAATTCAACAATTGTTCAAGCTCAATCTTCCTATTTTCTGAAAGTCTTAGCTTCTCTGCCATTTCATCCATTCTAGTTCGAAAACAAGCTTGAGATTCCTAGAATTCAGCTTGACTCTTTTTCAACCCATCTTTTAAAGAATTATGTTCAATGATTAGTTGTCTTTGAGATTCGATTGTTTCATGAGCTTTTCTTAGTTTTTCAGTTAAATCATCGTCTTTGATGGTTAGTAACTCATGTTGAATCATAAATTCGTTTATAGTAAAGGACTCAACATTGTGTGATTCAACTTTTGCTTCGGGAGTTGACATCTTGTCGTTGAGAGTGACATTTTCCTCCTTTAGAGACATTGTTACCTGAAAAATTAAAATGGATCGTTAAGCAATCTTCTGATCTGATTAGAAAAATTAGTAGTCACTCAAAGTTATCGCAAGAAATATTTTTGTCGCAACCCAACACTTTGTCGCAACAAACGTTCTCGCAAAGGAAAACTTCTTGCAACTCAAATCTTTACGCAACACCACAATTTGTCGCAACACACTTTGTCGCAAAGGCAGATTTTGTCGCAACAGAGAGGTTGCGATAACAAACGAAACTGAACTTTATCGCAATAGGTCGTTGCGATAAGATACTGTTCACTAACAGTAGGTTGCGATCAAATGGGTTTATCGCAACAAGGTTTTGCGATTAACTACTGTTCACAATCTGAAGGATGCGATAAAGATGAACACTACTAGTTGCAATAACTATGAAGATTCGAATGATCCTAAGTCCAATCCACAAAACAGATCCAATTAGGCTGAAATTTTGTACGTAGGATCGCGAGTTGATTCTGGACAACTTTAATACTAACACTTTTGTCCAAAACACAAAAGAAATAGGAGTTTCGATCCAAAACAGTGTGTGAAGAACTTTTTCTCGAAAATAAGCTAATCTATCTATTCTGGATTGATTTGTGAGTAAAAGCGGAATATAATCAATCAGAAACAATCACCAAACTAATCCTGATCAATTCTGATCCATTTGAAGAACTCAAATGATCAAAATTAATCAAAATATTGGGAAAATGAAGAACACTCAAAAATAGCTCAAACTCTCAGAAATAAACTCATATCAGAATGATATACTGTGCTCTGATACCAATTGAGAGTTTTCAGGTAACAAGATTAACACAATAAGCTTCAATAGATTGAGAAGAGAGTTGATAAGATATGATTGAAGAACTCTAATTCTCTCTCATGGGGTCATCTCTCTATTTTCACACACACACACTCACACACACACACGCTCACGTATGGATGACCTCTCTATTGTGCTCCCTTGTGTGCTACTCACACACAAACCCTTACAATAGCCTATTTATACCTTTGACCCTCACTAAGTAATACCTTGACTTTGACTATTGTTGTCTAATTGTAATTATCCTAAATCTTAAATACATTATGTACTAACAATAAGTTAATGACTAAATGTGTGGAAATGTAGCCCAACAAACAATAGAGATTTCTCCCAAGTAATCTGTCTTAAAAGTTAAAACACATAAACTAATTGATATTATCCTTGAGAGCTCTTCCATTTGTTTTTTAGTATTGAAGTTAAACTTGAGTTAAAAGCTAAAACTTAAAACTTGACCTTTGTTGTGACGTTCATATTTCCATTCCTATATATCACGCCCCATCCAAAATCCAAATTTTATTGGAGTGCATGTCAAAGATAGTGGCGCCTGAGTATGCCGGCAGACAGAAGAGAAGATTATCGAAGACTGAAGTTATGACAAAAACACAGTACTGTTGGGCTTAAAAGATTATGTTTAAGGTTTATGGACTAAAGTGTAATTTCCTTAAAGTTCTTGTAAAGTGAAAGGCTTGTGTTTGACTTAGTATAAATACTTTGATTTGCTTTATATTTTAAAACTTTAATTGAGATCATTAATCATATGACATAACTTTGAGCGTATCTTTGTGTTCTCTATGATCAGGCCCGACCCTGGGCCCGTGCGGTCGCACAGGGCATCAAAGCCCATAGGGACATCAAAATTTTATTATTATATATATATATATATATTACTAGTTTAGGCCTTTTAATTTTATAATTTATGCCCAAGCCCAACCTTCAAATTAAACCCAAATACAGGTCGCCTGATAACAATTCGATTTCCAAATACAAGTCGCCTAATCGTGTTCTGTAGTTCGAAAGACGAAAAGAGTGAAGGCGATTAGACGATTTCGATTTTCAAAATGGGCAGACGGCGTTCCAGTTCCAGAGGAGGATTACCGCCGACAATTAACGGTAATTTCTCCTCCCTCCCGTTGTCGACTATATATATGGACTACGGTTTTGGTTTTCTCAAATCTCAAATTCTCAATCTCAATCTCAATCTCAATCTTTCATGTTTCTATTTTCTGAGTTTAAACTTTCAAGTTTCCGAGTTTCAATTTTTGATTTTCCGAGTTTCAACTTCTGAATTTCCGACTTTTGGAATTGCGATTGTGGTCTGTGGAACGGCCGAACAGACCTGTTAGTAGACGGTGGTCTCGTATCTGTGCGATTGATTGTGGAACGACATTGATTTCCTGGAATTAATTATGCGATTCATATTGCTTCTGCCTTCCAGGTGTGAATATTATTTTTTTTCACTTTAATTTTATTGTATTCCAATTGTTTATGTTTGAATTAGAGTACCAAAATGCTCCTGTAATGTACGAAACCCTAGTTTTAAGAAATTGGACAGTTTTTCTCACTGTAATGTACCAAAATGCTCCTGTAATGTACCCAAACCCCTAGTTTTAAGAATTTGGTCATTTTTTCAATAATGTACCAAAAATTGATCTGTTTGAATTAGAGTACCAAAATGCTCCTGTTTCATTTTTTTACTAATTTTGTTTGCTATTTTGGTTAAACTAATTATACTTTTTACTTGTTTTTAAGTTGTAGATTGAAGTAAAGGTTGTAGTATATCTGTACTAATCAATTTGGAGAAGGGAAATCTAGAAAGGAAGGAACACACTTTTAATCCAGGTTTTATCCTTGTATTCCCATTAAACATGTTTCCTATATCACAATCATCTGGTGCACAAAACAGAAAAAGAAAGAAAAAACAACAAGAATTTACTCAATCCTTACATGGTTCATTAAATAGATATTTTGTTAGGAATGAAAATGTTTCTAGAAATGTGCCTGAAAATGTGCCTGAAAATGTTCCTGAAGTTGATAATTTTGCTAAAAATGTGCTTGAAAATGTTCCTTGTAATGCTGATGATTGTTTGAATATTTTTGATCGACGTTGTAACACCCTCAAAATTGGAAAGAGAAACTAAATAAATTTTTCAATAACACATCCAAATGAATAGTATTTCTTCCTATAAGTCAATACGGGAAATACCTCAAATTAAAAATCTATGATTACCCTCAAAACAATTTATAACCCAAGTCTTATTACAAAGGCTAAATTCACATCGGGTGTTACTTAACACAAGTACAAGTTGCTAATCCCAAAATAAGTGTGGAAGATTTCACTAAGCAATTCACTTCTTGAGCACACTACTAGCACTCATCTTTTCACAGTGTCGCTAAAGCTATTCCCAATCTGAACCTTTTGCACATGTCGACAAATAAAAAGGTTAGGCTAACGCCTAGTGAGTTCAAGAGTTTACATCATGATTAAATAATTTGTTAGACAAAAGGATTCAACTTAAATCATGATTTCCGAAAAAGGGTTTGTATAAAATACACCGACAACCCATTTTCCAAATACACACAATTTCCGTGAGGAAAGTTTCCAATGAAAATCATTTCTCAGCAATGGACTCAAATCTAAAACTCACTCAAGATGTAAATCAATAACGAATTTCCCAATTAAAATCAATACAAATAAAACTCCAATAGTCGAAACATCCAAACAAGGATAAGGCATAAAATACCGCCCATAATTCATGGAAAAACAATCCATACGCATATAATACGATGCCGACAATATGGATAAACAAAATACCCGAAAACAACACCCTTCGGTGATGGGGGAGACCTGATTTCATCGAATGTGGCGAACACACAAGCTAAACCACAAATATAAATTACAAGCATGTTTCATGGATGGGAAAACATATGACATCAACCATATTCAGGTCTTTAGTCAATTTTGGACATCAATCCAAACTGGATATTTAGTCCATGGAGACATCAACTCAAAACGAGTCTCTATTCTAAAGAGACATCAACCCAAACCGGATCTTTAGTCTATTGTGACATCAATCCAAACCGTATCTCTAGGCTATCGAGGCATCAACCCAAACTGGATCTCTAGCCTAAACCACCAAGTTCAACCCGATCGGATCTTTACCTTGGAATCTCACCATCCAAACATGCTTATTTAATCTAGAAATTTATACATGACTCTAAAAGAATAACCAACACATTCAAATCATGTAATTCCCAAATACGATGCAATTCATGCAAATCATAACCCCAACCCACATCGAGCTATCAAAACCAATCAAATGCCCTCAAGACCCAACAGAGTCCAAAACCGAGCCATAAGCTCAAAAGATTCGATGGTCATTTATTAAAAGTCA